>SOPI01000024.1:0-600000 GCA_021307395.1 Trypanosoma vivax | reverse complement strand
CTCTCTCCGTCTCGTGCTGACATCATAGCAATAACAACAGAAGCAGTGAAGTGTACTTTTGTCTTGGAAATTTGCGCAGCCCATGCCTGGGACCAGCACTGCTTTTAAGGAGCCTCACTTTTCTCTCTCATCTCACTTCCACACGCTCTTTTTCTTCTCGATTATCCTGATCTGTTTTCCACGCATGTGGTGCACCTACAGACACCACAACGCATTGAAGTGTGCACAGAGTAAAGCACTTGCATTCATTCTCATGTGGAAACGCTATCCGCGTAAACAGACATCACATCCTTCCAATAACGGGGCAGGTAACTTGTTGAGCGTGGGGACAGTCGTCGGCAGTGGCAGTGCAAGAAACACTTCACGCTCTCTTACGACTGGCGACGGTTACAGTTATCGCCCAGGACGGATCGCACGCCTGTTGCGTAGGTTTTTCGTTTTCCTCGTTCCGCGTAGCGTTCACAAGCGCCTGGTTGCCAGCATGAAGTCTGGTATGGAGCGCGTTCGTGAACTTGAGCAGCAGCAGCAGTGGTTGTCCAAGCACGGTTCTCCACTGCAAGTGCTGGGTCTGCCAGAGCACGCTGAGCTCAAGGAAGTGCGCACGCGCTATCGCGACATGGTATTGGAAACTCACCCCGACACTGCGCTCGTTTCGAGCGTACAGCGGCAACAGCACTATGAAACAATCCAGGCAGCTTACCAGATGGCCACAACACCATCGAGCCTCTGGCATCAAAACGGCTCGGCACCGGCACTCTACCGCCACCTTGTTGGAGGTTCAGCGGTACGCATGAGAAGCACTGCGCTGTTTGCGGCGTTTTCTTATATCGTAATGATTCTTCTGGTGTTATGTTTTTCCCTCGTGTTCGTAAAGCAAGGTCTTGAACTCGCACTTCGTGCGCTCGACCCAACATTTTATGCGTTTATGTTAGCCCAAGAAGATAAGGAACAGCTCGATCGACTTGCAGGTGAACCGGTCAGCACTGACCCGAAGCGTCTCGCCCCAACTGTGATGAAGCGCCTGCTGTTCCCTGGTCGATTCCTCCACTTTAGCGAACCGGAGCACACACACACAAAACAATAAGTAACGAGTAAGGGAAGTAGTACAGGTCTACTCAACTGTCTTGCATTGCAATGTTCACCTGTCTCTGTATCATCGTTACCGCACTGTCAGTCAAGCCACCCGGTGCAACGGTCCTTCGGACCATATAGGTCAGAAAGGGGGAATGCATAACGTTCCACTGTTTATGTTCTTATCGACATCACCATGGATTTGACTGCCTTTAAACCCGATAATGCTAAAACGCATCCATCCTGAAGTCCTTCAACACCCGCGACATTACTTATTCAAACACTTCCTGCCTTTCACTCTCCTCTTTGTGCCTCATTCGCCATTTGCATGAACGCCGTTGGTTCGTCCTGTGGATAGAAAAAAACAACGGCGTGTGGAGGTGGAGGAGGAAGCCCAGCGCACAAGTTGCGAGGTGAAAACAAAACAAAATAAAATAAGAGTTAAAGCAAAAGGAATTTTACAAACAAAAAACCTCTCGACAATTCGGAAAGCAGACGGCCAGGGGAATTACTTTAAGGCGTAGGAAACAAATAGGCTTTTAGTGGTCATCTTGCGAGGCGGTGCTCCGTCCTCGTTCGTTAAAAAAGTACAAAGTCCAGTATATTGAGTTTTTTCCTTCCCTCCTTCCTTCGTTTCGAGAGTGCCAGTGAGTGGGAAGCTAGTTGTTACCATTACTGCCACCGTCACCGGTGATATTTCCTGTGCAGCGGACCGGTGAAAAGAGGCTAATCGACTGTTTAAATGAGCAAGGGTACAGGACTGACAGATAGATTGAGCCCACGAGTGCGATCACAGCAAATGTCGCCTATTCCTGACCGGGAGTCCAGTGCATCACCAGTGGACGTCCAGCTACACTACAGCAGCATATCCAGCTCTAGTGAAATTAGTAAGACTGGGAAATGTGAGGATACATTTGTAGTGGGTGAGTTCCATCTGACCTCATGCCCAATTTGTCTTGAGCGCTTCACACTAGACAATCCTGCTATTGTCGTGATATGCGGCCATGGTTTTCACTTACAATGCCTCGAGGACTGGCGGCAGCGCTCGCCTGTATGTCCTGTTTGCTCAAGGGTTCTACACGGTGAAGGCGTACTTATGACAAATGCACAGGAAACTCGGCGACGGCGACGGCGGCGGCGGTGCAAAGGAGGAAGTGTTAGTGTTTTACAGCAGCATCATGTGAACAAGGTAATCGATGAAACTCTGCCACTAACTGCGTCGGAGAGGAAGGGGTTCACGGTGCACTCTCGAGGGCCAGTTTGCGCTCCCATTCCTACAGTTGTTGAAAGAACGACAGGAGACGCTAGGGTGTCGTTTTTTAGAAGAGTTTTGCAATGCCTCACAGGCTGGTGCTCCAGTGACTAGGGGTGTGTCGCTCCAGCAGTGTCCTATTGTCCTGTTTTGGTGAGTCTCTTCCCTTCTTCAGTCACTTCCATCCAGTTTACTATGCACTTCGTAGGCGGTAGTTTTTGATCTTTACCTCACTTTTTGGATCTCTTTGTTCGTTGTTGTTGTTGTTGTGTGTGTGTGTGTGTGTGTGTGTGTGTGTGCGGTTGCATCAAGCGTTTTGTCTGAAAAGCTGGATGACGAACGATTGTCACGGAAGGTGACACAACGAAGGGATGGTGGGCGAGAGAAAATGAAGAGGCCCCAGGCGTCACGTCACATTTGTCACTACACGTCAGACGTCCCTAGCGGAGCTTCGCAGCTGACGCACGTGGTATCCGTTCTGGCGCTCTTGGGCACTTTTATCTCCTCTTTCTAGCCACCTTCGGCCACGGCTCCCGGCTTCTTTTCGCGTGGACTTCTCTCGTTATGTGTGTGGGCTTTTCATCTATTCCCTTCTTTTCTTCCCTTTTAGTGTGTGTAAATATATATGTATGCATTTATATCTCTCCCCCTCTTGTTTCCCTTCTTACTTTGGTGCTCGCGCGTTTATCATTTACGTTACGTTTTGCACATTGCCTAATAGGGGTAGAACACTCCTCTCTGAGCATTTTCCTTTGCCTCTCCTTCTTTCCCCTTTCCAATTTTCACGCTACAAAAATTATGTTTCTGTTCCTCTCTTGCCGAGCACGTAATAGCATGATCACTGTGACCCCCTCCCTGTGAGTAAGACACGCAGAGGCCATCGGTGAAGGGTGGGAGTTCACATGACAGTTCACAGCGGTACGATAATGTAGGCGAGGACTGAAGAGAATGATGAACATAAAAACACCAGACGCTCTACGGTCCATTTTTTTTTTTTTTTTTTTTTTTTTTTTTTGGCGGGGGAGGGATGTGGTGCTTTGTCATTCCTTGATGCATTTCTTACTCTTTTCGTCATCATGTGTTTTTGGTTTTGATTTCTATCAAAATCTAAGGAGGAGGTGGAGAAAAAAAAGATCAATAATAACACCTAATATGAACATCAGCGGCAGTTGCAACAGCAACAGCAGCATAAATAATATTTAGATATGAGCGGGGAAAAACAGAGTGCTACACTAAGCATACACACAACAAGATGTCGGATTAGCATCATCATTATCAAATATTTTTATTACTGTTGTCGCCTTGGGTCGTTTATACCGGTCCCCGTGGATGTAAATGGGGCACAAAAACTAAATTGGGTGGTAACGAGATGGGAATGGGGGCTGCTTGAGGTTTACGGTGAGGAGGAGGAAGGTGGGGAGTGAGATGACCGGTATCGGCTTCCTCCCCAGTTGCCAGGAGCTGTTGCGCGCTCCGGGGTTTCTGGGAAAGGAGGTAAAAGGAGTTGGGAGACACGCTTAGCTGCAGCTCACCACAAGTACACATTGAAAACGATGTAAATTAAGTGAAAGCAAGTGCGGCAAAGAGTGATAGTTCTTTGTTTATTTTGTCGCACGTAATATCCAAGCCTCTTTCTCCCCATTGACAGCAGCCAATGGCCAGATTGTATTACACAAACCATTTTGTCGCACAAAGCCCACCCCGGCCGCTTATTTCGCGCCCTTTTTGGTGTTTTTAAATTTACAGTGCTTCACCACTAGAGGCAACGAAGGCCACCGCTGATAGGAGGGGGGATTTAGGAAGTGAAACGGTTGTTCAAATACGATGGTTGAGAAAGCAGTCGATATGACCATCGCAACTATCCTTGCGAAACTTGACCAGCAGTCCAAGCGGATTGAAAAGCTAGAGACGGCCATGAAGACAAGGCCGGTATACCACACGCGGTTTGATGTCCTGGTAATGTCTGGTGTTTCAACAGGGCTATGCTGTGAGGAGACAGTTGGTCAGCTGCGGAACACTGTTGAGCACACGGAATTGATAACAAAAGTAAAGATAGACTACAATGACCGCTCAATGTCTATTGCGTTGGAGGAGCCGAGGACGGAGCTCGGGTTCCTCGGTCTCCAACTTAGAGCAGATTGCATAACGAACTTCCACTTGCTCGTTAAAGAGGGCAAGCACAGCGTTGTCATCGATACCAACACGGAAAAAATTACAGACGTGACACGGGTTACACTCAATGCCCGTAGCTCAATGGCAACACGCGAACTCTACGAAGCCCTTCGCAATATGACACAACCTAGACGGGCACGGGAGGAGGATGACTCACCACTGATGGAGAATGGCTTCCAGACCCCGAGTAGTATGGCAAGTTCTCTTGGCACACAAGATGCTACGGCTCCGCCTTTACAGCGCCACAGCACAAAGCAGTGGGTTTCTTTCTCGCCACCACAGCCCACTGGCGGGGTAGGACCGTGCAGAGCTCTAAATCTTACCGAGTGATTCAGGGGAGGTGAGGGATCTGCTCTTTGTCGTATTGGTCAAACTCTGCGGTTTTTCTCCCTCTTTTTCCTTCTTCTCGGATGAAAAAATGCCCTAGAGCAATTTCACCTTCCTGGAGCCACGTAGTAAAACAGCGCCTCTGGGTTACACTTCGTCTACCACCGCCTCGTTGCTCTTTTACTTTTGCATTGCTTGGACCGCTCTTTCCTCTATTTACTGTTACTTGCCCGCATTGACACAAGGTCGCTACTCATGCTACTTCTCAAACTCTTTAAAAAAAAAAAAAAAACGGAAAAAAAGAAAAAAACGTACTCGGGACCATTTATGCGCAACAGCCTTTTTGGTTGACCAATTGCCATTGCTCGTTCACATCAAAACCCGCGCTGGTGGTGTGTAAATGAGAAGCGCATACGATATCTGATGGGGAAAACGACTCCTTATGAATTGGGGGTACCGTTTTCTTTTCATTCCTACTTACATGTACAGTTGGTGTTTAAAGACAGCTGTTATTGTCCCATTTACAAAACGACAAGCAAAACGCACACACACACATACATACAAACGCGTGCTCTCCTCTCATTTTTCATGCCTTATAATTTTCCTCCATTGCCTCCCTTTTTTGTTGTTAACTGCGCTTTGTCTTGACAGCCAGCGCATGGGATGCTATTGTCCACTTGTAGTACAGTGAGTGTGTATACATCTTGATGTGTGCATCTGTTCATTTGTGTGCATAGGCGAGCCACCTATCGGAGCCACTACGCTCCCATCTCCTCGCTTCGCCCCCTTCCACACAATGGTTAAGTTAACGTGAATCGTTGTCCACTTAGATGAACACATACTGGCGCAGTGCGTAGGCCACTGTGTTTCTGCTCCATTTGTCTTTCTCTGTCAACACTTGTGTAAGGCGCACCACTAACAGCTCTTCAGTAGTGGCTTCTAAGAAACATACACGTACGTTTTTTAAAAGTCTTAAACACACACACACACACAGAAGGGATCCCTGGGTAACATCTGAGTTACTGTCAGAGACCATTTAACGGCGTCGCACTGTACTAATTGGTTGCTCTTCTTGGGAAGCCTCTGTGCGTTGCTACTTGACCGATCTCTATTTCGTTGTGGCAGTTGACTTCGCTTACCCCTTCGCGTCACGCAAAGCGGAGTCAGCCACCAGTCAAAGATGTCAGCAGACTGGAACTCTTTCCTGACTACCACGCTGAGCCATGTCTCATTGTTGCCAGCAATTTTGATATTCTTCAGAAGGCGTCTGATTTTTGAGTGTGTTGTGGGTGTTTTTGGCTTGTTTTCTTCCTTGATGTACCACACTTGTCAGGCGCTCAGAATCGTGTTGTTATGTAACGAAGGTGGATGGCACAGGCTGGACAATATATTTACACTTACCTCCCTGGGTGTGTGGTGCGTGCACATGTGTGCATTCAAGAATCCAGTCTTGGAACGGGTTGCAAAGTACGTGACGTTGGTGCTAACAATGACATTTCAGGCAAGAGGTGCATTCAACCTGCAGAACACAGTTTGGCCTGTGGTTATTTTCCTTTGCCTTCCGGTTGGAGTGTGTGCGTACAGAGTGCAGCTTCCAAATGTGTGCCCTCTGAGTATGGCGAAGGCTGCAGGGTGTATGGGCGTTGGTTTGATCTTTTTCTACCTTGGTCTCAATGAAAACGAGGACCCTGCACGCATATTGCACAGCTTGTGGCATCTTTTTTGTGGTGCAGGTTCTTACTACATGTGGTCCTCACTGAGACACGAGGGCGTCACCACTGCGGAATGGAAGTGGCGCTCGTAGTGTTCAATGACGATCTTAAGGTGGGGAGAGGAAGATTTAATGTAAATGAGAGTGCCGCTCGACTCGGTAAATTGGCCAAAAGAATTAAATTAAGAAAATGGCCGTGTCTTAATTACCGCACAGAGCGGCTATCTTCATCCGCACCCACCCACCACTTCCTGATTGCTGCCTGTAGTCGAAATCCACCTCAACCGTGCCATACCTTTCTTCAAGTGGGCATTTTCATGATGCTCTTGCACGACGTTTTCCTTCCTACGACTTTGTGATTATGAACTCTGCTCCGTTCCTTTACCCCCACGCCCACATAGCTTCGCTAAAGCGAGTACGACGCTTAATTTTGTAACCATTGAAACACCTTTTCTTTCCATCATCCCAACTTGTGTTCTCCAATGTGTGCATCCGTACGAGTGGGCAGAAGGAGGAGTGAGGATGGACCTCGCGCGCTATATTTGCCGACCTTTCACTGTAATCAGTGATGGGGGGAGGCGGAAGCAGTTAGCGCCACTGAACCAGTTAGTCTTACTTCAAAGTTGGGGGTGGGGGGATTCTACGGGGTTGCAGTTCTTGGCAGATACATCCTGCTACCTAGCTCAGTAACGAAATATGGAGTGGGGGATCGGGGGAACACACTTGTGTGCTAAGATACTTGTCTTGTTCTCGACAGTGGCTTACTGCCACTGTCATTGCTCGCGAGCAAAGGCGTCAATTTGTTGCAACATTCCTCTGAACTACCAATGCCCCGCTTCCTTCGGTCTCTATTACACAATTATTGTCGCATAGAGGCAAGCTAGGAAGCATTGGAAAATGTCGCTTTTACACCGAACAATTGCCCATCTCTTGTTTGTATTTGTTCTTTCGCTGTACTTACTGGCCGTAGCGAAAGCGTCCATCTTTCGAGAACATTCGCGCGAGCAACTGTTCCTCCTGCGTCGAAAAGGTTTACTTGTGGATCTTGAGCCACATCTGCTTAGCGCCTTGCCTCTTCCGCAAGATAATTCACAGGCACCTGAGGATATCCACGCAATGAGTGTCGCTGAGTTGAAGGGCATGCTGCGAGATAGGCGTGTTGCGTGCATTGGCTGTGTGGAACGCCAACATCTTGTCGAGCGTGCAATTGAAGTCAGGCACGAACCAACCACGGATCAGCGTGTAGCGCAGGAACTCGCTGTGATGGATAGTGCGCCACCTCTATGGAGCGTAATCGAGGGCATCGCAAGGCAACTTGAAACAGAGGAATAAAGACCGCGGCCAGATGAGATAGTTGCAGGCCTTTCAAATACCATGTCTAGTCGGTATCGCCTTCACTGCCCCCCTCCCCCACACACACACAAAAAAAAAAAAGGAAAAAAAAAGTAAAGGACACAGAGAAAAGGTATTCCCCATATCCGTCGCCCAGCGCCTGTGTTTGTATATTCATCCCCACGTAATTCATGCTCACTGCCCTCGTTGAATCCTATAACTGTGGGAGAGGAAGGAAAAAGGAGTAGGAGGTAGCAAGCGACTGGCGTTACTTCATGGGGTGTGGGCTTTGTGATGAGAACCTTTGACCTTCGTTGCCCACGCTGGTCGTTTTTTTTAAAGGCTGTGCGGCGGTTTCGTTGTCGTTACTGTTGTTTGCCGGGTTGTGTTGACCACACGCCAAAACCCGAAATCGCACATCCATTTGTTTATTTTCTCTCCTTCACCATATGTCTTGTGTGTCCTCTCCCACTACCCCCCTTGTGCACCACGAGCAGGCAAGCTATGAAGGCGTTGGGCGTCTTTTCTTTCCCCTTTTCCCCACTTTATACCACATGCAAAACGTGACGAGGAGGTTTCCGTGTATCTTGCCACATACAGGGTTACACACAATTTGAATATTCGTTTTTATTCTCGCTGTTGCCACTTCAGCTTACATCTTTCCAGTTTCCCTATTTTATTTCTTGTGTTTCCTGCGGCATATAGCGCCTGTCACAGCCGCTGCCGTACAAGTGATAAACAGGCACTCGCATCACATGGCGGAAACTGACGAAACCTTAACTATGCTCGATACGCTTATTAGCGCAATGAATGATGCCATTGCGGCGATGGAGTCAGACGGAAGTTGTGATACACGTGGCGTTATTGAGAGCGCCGCAGCGTTCCAAACGGCAGTTCATGCTCTTTCACGTGAGGTTTCGTCGGACAGCATGGCTGAGGAGCGAAAACGTCGGCACGGATATTTTCATGTAGAGGAAACTAAGTTTGGCTCTGGGTGATGTGTGGAGTTTTGGTAGGGTAAATTGGCCTTTGCGTTGTGTGCTCCCTTGGCACTCCCGATCGGTGTTACGCGCGCTGATTCAAACAGTTTTACCTCCACTTTGCACATTCTGCCACCACTTCATAGTATTCTGCAAAAGTTTTTTTTCTAGGGAAGGTACGGTGAGCGGTTGGTGTATAAGATTGGCAAAGACAACTAACATAATAATTTAAAATGAACTCAGAGGATAAGGTCCGTGGCCACCTGGAGAAGGCCAAAGAACTGAAGAAGGATGGTCACTACAAGGAGGCCATAGCTGCTCTCCAGCAATTGTCCAGCATGAAGGTACAGTGGGGTCCCATATATAAGGAAGCGCTTGACTATCTTGCAGATCTTTGCTTCAATCATGTGGACGGCAGCAAGTTGGACCAGCTGTTTCCCGCTTTCCGCTGGAACCGTAAAAAGGTGCATGGGACGCAGTACTTGGAGGAAGGCACCCGATATATTGTGGAATCCGTGCTCAAGCACCTACGCATGAAATGCGAAGCTCTGCACAACAGCGCGAGGCAGCTCAAGGAGGGCGTGCCGAGTCCCGAGGACAGGATTCTCGCTGCGCTCTCTGGTCAGGGGCTTTCACAAAGAGCGAAGGAGCAGTTTCTTGATACCGCAGAGAACCTGGTGGGCAGGGTTTCGAACGAAATGCTTGGCTTCAGCACGATTGGCCATTCAGCCAAACTTCTGCCCATCTATCTTGACGCTGCGGAGGACCTTATCAACCTGTGCGAGAAATGGAAAATGAGACGCGCCATTGGTCGTGTGTCAGATGCCCTCTCACGGTTCTTTGAAAGGTTTCTCTTTCCCTCATTTCAGGGGCACAGATACGATCACGAGATAGCGAAACAGCAGAGCAAGGAACTGGAGGCAGATCGTGAACATTTTTTGAAGAAGGACATTACGGCCCCAAAAGCAATTTCCGTGCTGTGTAAGCTCCTCGAGGCTTTGACTACCATGAAGAGCTGGCACAGTTCGTGGGTAACGTTGGAGTGCTTGACAAAGATGATGCAGGAACTGGATACTAACAACACTCCGTTGGGCGCAAGCAAGTTACGTGCATATAATGTAATGGCTTCTGTCTTTTGGAAGTGCTCACATTACGCCTTCAATGCCTACTGCTTGCGCCTCGCCCTTCGCGTGGCAAGCGGCGAAGAACAGGCCTCGCTTGCATCCCAGGCCGTGATTGCCACGCTATGTGTGCGGGATGTGAATAAGGAGCGCAATATTTATGCACGAGATTACGATTTCCAGGTCAAGAATAATACCCGCATTGCCCGCCTCTTCTCCCTCTCCAGCGCTCCAGATGGGAGGACGCTCTGGCAACACTTGCAAGAAAGAGGTTTTTACAACAAGGCATCAGCGGACGTTCGGGCACTCGATCAGCTCATGCGGAGCGACATTGTTGACAGTGAAACTGTCCAGAAAATTGTGCGCCAACTCTCCGTTGTGATGAAGGACAAGAATTTGTCCAAGTATGAAGCAGCACTTCGGAATGTGATCATGCAACGACAGGTAGAATGTATGGCGAGCAGAGTGGCCAACGTGAAATTTGCAGCCCTGCACCCCTGGGAGGACAGTCCGTCGATGGAAACTTATGTTAAAGTTATTGAGCCTTTCCTCCTCAATGAATCTGGGATTGTGGTTGAAATTGATCATAAAACGAGTTCCATTGCCTTTGGTAGTATGGCCAAGGCAAAGGTACTTGACGCATTTGATGCACTTGCGAGCAAGGTTGATCCACAAAAACCCGCGGTGCTAAAAGAGTTGAAAATGTCTACTGAGCGTCTTGAGGCGATTCGAAACCGTGCTAGGGCTTTGAATGAGTTGCAGTGCTACCTTGAGGAGAAGTCAGAAGACCGAGAGAAAACATTAAAGGATGAGGAAGAAAAGAAACGCAAAGAGAGCAGGGAGGAGTGCATTCGGCGCGAAGAGGAAAAGAAGGCGGCCTTGCAAAAAGCCATTGCAGACAGAAAGATTGCAGAACACAATAAACAGGTTAACATTGAGAGGCGTAAGGCACTCATTCGCCGCCTTCAAGAAAAGTACGAGAGCTTTAAGGTGAATGTGCCTTGTGATCGCTTGGGCGTTTCTGAGTTTACTCAGGAGGTCACCGCGCAGCTGGTGCGTTACCTTAAACGTACGCTGCAGGAAAAATCTTCGGATGTGACAAACGCAAACCACTTTGAGCGTGCTTGCCGTGAAATTGAGCTTCCGCGGCGAAAAGCCCTCCAGCTCGAGGAGGCAGAAAAGCAAAAAGCGCAACGAGCCAAGGCACGGGACAATTTCCTGATTGAACATCGCAAAGAGTTTGACAAACGGCAGCAGGATAATCAACTGTTGAAGAAGTTTCTGAAAGAGGCAGCCGAATATGAACAACACATGCAAAACAGGGGGAAGACGTCCAAGCGCGAAGAGCAGCAAATGCTTCTTCAGAAGGAGAAGGAGCGCCTCCAGCGATTGTAAAGGTAGTGCGGAGGAAGAGTCGCTCTTTACAGGGAAAGTGGTCCCCGTTTGAATGTGTTTCAAGGGATGAGCAGCGGCGGCGGTAGATGTTCCAACCTAAGTACTGCAAATAAACGATAAACGGCAATACGTTAATGCAAATCTGTGTTCGCTTTGCGCTTGAACTCTTAACGGGCGCGAACTTTTATCTTTAACGCGGTGACCCGCCCTGATCGCGCGCAGAAGCGGGTGCCACGCGCAGGATCGCGCTTGCGTCCTTTTTCTTTGCTCGACTATATTTCCTCCTCCCGTCCTATTGCTTTTGAAAATTTTACTTCCCTTTCCGAACGAGTGAGCGTTTTCTCACGTCATAGAGTTTAGCTTTGAAGAGAGTCAGCCGATAGGCTGTTGCTCAAAACATGGCGGAATGGCCTGTAATCAGATGGGGTGCACGAGGCAATTGTCACCCAAAGGAGGGAAGTTGGGTCGAATTTGGTTGAGTTTGCTTTGCAAACCGTAAGGTGGAAAAGGGCGCGGACAAGGAGTCGCTCCCAAAATCAGCTTCCTCTCGAGGAAATGGCGCTCTTAGATCTTCGGCTGCGGACTCATTTTCGAGTGCTGGGGAAGCGTCCCGGGAGCTCAAGTCGAAAATATTTGCGACGCCCGTGTGTTGGCGGATTTCGAACCCTTCACTTTCCCTTACCCCCATCCCTTGATATTCTGGGGCCTTGTCTTTTGTGCCGCAGGTTCAGGGAGGCCACGCGGTACGCAGTTCGATCTGCGAAGAATTTTGCCTTTGGAGCGCACTGAATGACCGAATTTCATTCGGTAGTCCGCTCTGAGGGTGCTTTTGGTTGCTCTAAAAGCGGCGGAATCACATAGCCAATCCCTTGCCCCGTCGATTTTTTCATGACTTCGACCATCCCTTACTACCTTCGGCCTTTTTGAAGGCCGCGGCGCGTCCGTTGCGGCAGGGCGTTTCGCCAGGGATTTTATTCACCACAAAGCGCCTAACGGCAGAAGGGGACAAAATAAACAACAACGCGTTTGCGAAAACTAAAGGAAACGCTCTGGGAAACGTCCCCCACAAGAAAACCGAAATCGCCCATACAAATGCCTATCGAAACCGTCCTATCCAGAGCGGCCGCCCTATTTCCTTTAGATCCTCAGCGCTTTCCGAAGCAGCAGGGCCGCACCGAAACGCGAGCCGGCGGCACATAAAACCGACAGCCTTGGCCTCCCTTTGGCCCTGTTGTCCGGAAAGAGCCGCACAGCTGCAGCTGGAGGAATGTATTTTGAAGCTTTTGCTTTCGCCCTCGGGTGCTTGGTTGCCAAGTTCGCCTCGGGGAGAAAGTCCTTCACAACGTCTCGCCGCTGCCCCGAAAAAGCGCCCCTCTTTCTTGACGGAAAAGGTGGCATTGGGCTTATTATCGTCGGGAGGCGAAAAGCCACCTTTATCTCGGTGAAGCCGCTTGTTCACTTCGTTGCCGAAAGAGGCGACCCACAGGACCCCGGAACAGCGGAGAAAAACAGCCTCCTTAAAGGTCCATTAGGGCGCTTTTCTTTGCGGCCATTTCCCCTTTAGGTCGAAAATCGGGCGGGGCTTATTTTTACCACCTTTTTGGTGGCCAAAGTGCCCTCACAAAAGAAAGATAAGGAAAAAACAAAAGCATTTGGCAGCCGGGACGCTCGTTGCGCTTACTCGCCTTTGAAAGGCAAAGCCTTTGCAAGCCGGCGCCGCCGCCCCAACTTTCTTTCGCAACGGAGCGGTCCCGTAAAGATAACGAAACCGAACGGCATCAAAAATATTAAAAAAATAATAAAATAAGGCCGGATTCCCTTTTACTAGCGCTATTGCTATTTTTTTCCCTTTTGCGGCGCCCTCCGCCTCTTCGTGAGCGATCCCAGGCTTTGTGCCAGCATTTCTCCCGAAGCACGAGGCGTTCCTCATCCTTGGTGCGACGGCGGTGCCTCGGTCTCTTCGAGGCCAACGCCCCCCTGCTGCTTTTGGCGGCCGCAGCCGGGCGATGGGAAATTTACTTCTTCGCCTCGGCTTCTGACGCTAGGGCCTCCTTTGCACGCTCCGGAAGACCTGACGCCAATCATTTTTTGAGCTAAACAGAAATCTCGCTGCGCTTTTCGGCGCGCGACCCCGCCTCGTTAAGTGGCGTTGTATCGCCCGCCCGGCGCCCTTAGTTAAGAGAATTGATTGTGCCCTTCTGCCCTCCGTCTCTCGCTTTTTACCAATCTGAATGTCAAAGATCGCGGGCGCCTTCGGCAGAAGCAGGGCGCCCTCTACCATCGGGAAGCGGCGTGGCGGAGCGTTTTGTCTTGCCCAACGTTTTTCGGAATAGCGTGGCGCCCCTAACCTACGTTGGGTGGCGCCTTTGTTTTCCAATAGCATTCTTGGAATCGTAGGTCCGCGCTCTTCTGGGGGCGAAGGAGTTTGTTTTTATTGTTATTATTATTTTTTACGCATTTTTTATATTTAAGTGATTTTTTTGCCATCAGATTATACGTTCCAACGCTCATACATGATTACCATTTATCCCACTGATATCAATTTTCGCTGTGTTCTTCTGTTCCCATTTATTTTTACTAATATATTGTCTTTGATCAGCGGGAGTGCAATGCAGTAAAAACGTTTTAGATTAAATTAGTTACAGTCATATGTGTAAGGATGCATTTAACATTCTAAATGGGGAGCATGAAGCGCTACACAATTAAGTAAAATAAAATTCTTTTCAGAGTAATTCATCCATTTTATAAATATTATGTTTTTATATGAAGTGTCACAGCACGATAATTGCCAAGTTGTCTCCGCCAAGCTTTTGACTTTAGTGGGTAGACAGCTTTAATTGTCCTTATTCCTTAAGGCAGCACGGGTAATTAATATTATAATAAATAAATAAGTAAACAAAAAACTCATCATAGAAGCATGGTGACAAAACTGTGTGCGACTTTCCTATTGCAAACTATCACTACCAAAAAGAATAAAAATATATATAAGTATTTTAGGTTTAACCTATTCCTGCTCTTTGTTATTTTCTACACTCATTTTCTATCATTTATATTTTTTTCGACAGGCTTTGATTGGAGTTTAGCGAAATATTTTTCACCTTTAGCTAAACCAGGCGTTCACAATATAAAAGAAGTATATTTCGTAAAATGTCCTTTCTGGAAGATGTCACAAATGTGCAAACTCCATTTGATGGGAAAACAAAACCAATTTCAATTACGCGTACCGGAATGTCGCATGTAAAGCGGCATGATCCCTATGGATGGAAGTGTCTTGATGACCCACCAGTGCTCAAAGTTGCGATTTCTTTGCCCAATGCAGGCGCCCCTGTAAACACGTCTTGTTCATCGGATATTTATGCAGAAAATGAAAAAGTCCATTTGGCGTCACTTATGCATCAAAATTGTAATGCACTTGTGCAGTTTAAGTGCCATCAGAAGGAATTTTACTCTCCGATCGCTGTTTCGAAAGGGCAATATGTTGTGGTGCAAGGTGACAGGGGGATTGATGTTGGAGTTGTTATTCGTGTGAACACAGATGCCTATAAGACGTATGTGGAGCGATCAGGTCCCACCGGAACTATCTTGAGGCACGCGACGCAGCGGGAGGTTGATTACTGGGCGATAGATCTAAAGGAGGATGAAGCTGCTGCGGTTGCATACTGTCAACAACGTGTTCAACGCCACAAGTACGACATGGAGATACGTCATGCAGAGTATCAGTTTGACAAAAAAAAGCTTACATTTTACTATACGGCCAAATCCCGTATAGATTTTGTTCAGCTACTTAAGGAACTTTACAGGGAATTCGGATGTAGGATTTGGATGGAGAAGGTTAGAGTTTACAGCTAATTGAAAATACGATTAGGGTATTCTGGATAATTAACAAAAGACGATCTCCAGCAATTTTATTTAATAAATTGTTGGGGAATAGTCAAGGAACAATTACCTGACAAGGGAATACTGTTGATTGTTGCAGCTGGTGGAAACGCACATTGCCAACTCAAACGTCAAATTTGTGTGTAGTTGAATTCACTGTATATAATGGCCATCGTTGACGCACTGCTGTGTAATGTGTCCTATTCCTTGAAGCTTGTTAATTTCCGAGGTATACACAATTGTTACTGCATGTGCCACATAGACACTTCTTATTTTTACTTTAGATTGTTTAATTCAAAATCACCTCAAACAAAACAAGTAAATAAATGTTCGAAGAAAATTAGAGATGAAACAACAATAAACAAACAACAACAACAAAAAAAGAAAAGAAAAAGAAAACAATTTATATATTAAAGAGATGGAGGAAACTATGTATGTTTGAAATTTTTCACGCACATACGCAATTCAAATGTATTTTTGTTTTATACTGAGCAGCTGCTGCTGCCGCTTCACGATTATAGATCCACAACTCAGTTACTCATGAAAAAAGGAAGAGAAGCGAAAAGATGAGATATAATGGCACACTCAAAAAAGAAAAGAAAAATGAAAATGAAAAGAAATGAGAGAAAAAAGACTATTTTCATCTAATTTTTTCGATCTTTTCACGTCAATAATAGATTTATTTCACTCCTTTTAATATTTGATTGGTGCTCCTTTTTGCTGAATCTTTTACTGACATTTCTGTTCAGACGAGTTAAATGACAGCATTTTAAAATCTTGTTTATTTATTTTTTCCATCATTATTTTCTCTTCAAAACACTCTTGTTATTTTGTTAATTATAAAAATTCCTTCAATGAGCTTGTAGAGACAATTAACGGGCAAGGTATAATGATGTCTTTTGCTTTATCAACAAGCAAGAGGGCATACCTTACTGCATTTAACGCGAAAGCAAAGGCTCGGCCTAACTTTGGATTACGAGGAGTAGGCTACTGGACCAGTGAAGTCTACCACAGGCAAGGACAAAATTATTGGGCAGTTCTTTGTGTCATTGGTCCATTTTGGTTATTGGCTCCATCATGTACGATGGATTCTGGTCGAAACTTGATGAAATTGCAGGAGGCGGTCCAAGTCATCTCGACTACGGATGGCGAAAACAGGACCGTAAGCCATGGGATTTTGCATTTGATATTGGCGAGGGATACGCGGCTGGTCCTGCTACACTAAGGCCAGCCCCTGGTGCGGCAGATTTAGGGCATCATTAAAAATAAAAAATGTTTTAAAGAAAAACGAAAAAGGAGGTATGCATCAGCGTTGTACGTAATGCTCCTTGTACAGAATATTATTATTATCATCTAGAATTCTTGGATGGCATTTAGTTTTATACTTGTCAAAATTTATTTTTACACTTCATGCCTTCATTTATTCCATTTTGTTCACGGATATCATTGGGACTTAGTAACGTTATTTTATTTCAATGTGATTATCCTATTTGTTACGGTATTTATATATGGAAATAAAAATAATAGATAAAAGACGGAGGGAGAAGGGATGGGAAAATGAACAAATAAGTGAACAAATAAATATAAGCTTGTGGTATGTTTTTTTGCTTGTGATGCTATCAATATTGTAAAAGGGATCGATCACAACTTTGGTGCAATAAACCTGCGAAGTGTGCTTGTCATTTTTCCCCATTTATTTTTTCTCATGTATACAGCTTGTTTATCTGCCTTTAGGTTTTATTTATTTATTTATTCTTTAAAATAAGAGTGTCACAATGATGGGCATGCAAAAAGGAAATAACAAAAGGAGAGTGTTCTATTATAAAAAAGAAAAAAAAAAAAAAAAGAAAAAAAAAGAAAAAAAAAAAAACAATTCCATTATTCCCTGTGCTGTGTGACTCCGTTTTTATGGTTAATTTCCCCCACTATAGCACCTACTACAAAAGCGCAATTATTATTATTATTATAAAACGAAGCAGTGATTACTATAGGCCGTTGTGCTACATTTAGCTATTGTTATCTTTAAAGATTTGATAACAATTTTGTAGTTAGAGTTCTGGTTTTTAAAACCTGTATTGTTATATTTGTTTCTTTTTTCAAATACTGGTTTAGTTTGCAGAAGTTAAGTTCTATGGTAATGATAAAAGAAAGGGCTGAAAATATTGCCATTAGAACATTGTTTAGGGAGTATCATGCGGACTATGCCTCCGGATTCTTTCATAGTAACTATGAGAATACGAATGAAATATTTCTGTGCGAAGCTTGTCTTTCGTACTTTCCTCTAGAATTGGATTTACAGCAGCATATGGAAACATGTCCCCACCGTTACTGGATTCCAGGCGATGAAATTTATCGTTGTGCAAAAAGAAAATGCGTGGTGTTTGAAATTGACGGTCGTAGGCCTGAATGTGCGGCATATACACGGCGAATTGCTCGCCTTGCGAAGTTATTTTTGGAGGAGAAGACAACTTTAGATGATTTACATTTTTTCGCTTTCATTGCTCTTTTTGAAGTTGATGACTATGGATACCACTTTACTGGCTACTTCAGCAAGGAGTGGAGGAAAAGTGTGTTGTGTACAAACACACTCTCATGTGTGGTTGTTTTGCCACCGTATCGTGCCAAAGGCTATGGTTCACTACTTATAGAAATATCATATGAAATGGGAAGGATCGAGAGGGTTCCAGGAACTCCGGAAAGACCGCTGAGCGCTACTGGTAGGCGCGTGTTTCAAAAAATGTGGCAGGAGGAAGTGCTGCGGGCAATTTCTTCGCTTCACGAAAAGAATCTTCCAGTCACGATAAATTCACTTTCCTCCGAAAACGGGATGACAACAGAAGATGTTGCTGTTGCCCTCCACCGTCTTGGTATTGTTTTTAACGTGCAGCAGAACGGCCCGTTAATATGTGTTCCACGTGGACTCCTACGTAGTGCAAAGAAAGCTAAAAGAATTGATCCAAAATCTTTCAAATGGGTACCACTGTTTTAGATGTCTATTCCTCGTTGTTATTTAGATGAGGCGCAAAAAGCCGATGGGTGCTGTTAGTTTGTATTGTAGCCTTGTTTGTAGTATCACTCCGTGCATGGCATCATCGCCAGGTAACTACCTTCTTACCCCTTTCTTGCCGTCGTTACTCTAATCATGATGACCATTAGCGCTGCGATAATTTATTGGGAAATTGTGGAGCAGGTTTAAAAAATGGAAGTCCTACGAATCCAGGGCCTTAGTTTTACCTTTGGGTTGGAGTTTTGTAGGATGATTCTTTTGAGGTGCTTCAGTGAATTTGGTCTAGTATATGACGTATTGCTAGATGCGCACCGCGGTGAGGCGCTAGTATCATTCACGGAATCCGCATCAGCACAAGATGCATACCTCAAAATGAATGGCTTTATGCTTTTCGGTAGGCAGATTAAAGTGAGCATTGCCACTCCTCCGTCGTCTGAGATACCAGGATGCATTGTAACTTATAGGCCATCGAGGTCCATGATCATAAGAGGCGCTCCTCAGCTGTGGGTGAAGTTGAACCTGAGACATATAAGGGGAGTTGAGGAACTGCAGTTTGTTGACTCAAATACATCAGTAGTCTTGTTCAAGGACCAGCAAATTGCCATGACAGTGAAGAAAGTATTTGATGGCCGCATTGCATATAACGGTGCCACCGTAACAGTCATGTTCCTAAAGAGAGTGTAACACAACGTTTTTCTGCAACCATTATCTCCCTATCCCCAACTACGCTTTTGTTCCCCTTCCTTTTATGCTTACGTATACATGAAGTGAATCAATGTACCTCGAGCAGATTGTGAGTGAAATACAGCAAATGCAGCTTGAGAATAGAAGAACCATCGAAAACGCTGAGTGTATGCTGAGACACATATGCGTATTCCTTGATCGGCTTGTTCTTTTGTGCTCACATGATTCTTCACAATCCCCATGAGTTTTGAAGGCTGAAGTGTATGCTCCGCGTCTCCAAGCTCGATATATGACTAACGGCAAGCGGAGAGGGGCCGTTCCGTGGTCATTGCCGCTGCGTTTTGTCACAAGAAGTCTCAACAGCACCGACACGGGATGCTTTTTTTTCTGTTCGCTTAGTCTTTGCTAAGGGATGCTTACATTGGCAATAGCACCGTGGGCCCGGATGTTTATCATTGGACGGCTATATGCGCAAATCTTTATCTTCACTTTCATCGTTGCCTCATTACCAGAGAAAAGGAGGAAAAATTAAGGCATTTAGTTAACATTGTTGTATTAACCTTTTGTTGTTGTTACTGTTATCCACTTTCCTTGTGTTGCTTTGCGAACGTAACTGAAGCCCACATATACTTTTTTTGTTGTTTCTCACAGTGGTTATTGGCGGTGTCGCCGCTTCCTTCATACATTGGTTTTGCTATTTTCCTCTCATTGTCAATTATGTTGTCTTTTTAAGCTAGAGAGCCTTTTTAAATACAATGAGCGATTACTGGGAACAGAGTGGCAGCGACGAAGAGGACTATGAGACCATCGCATACGACGATCAGGCGGAAGCAAAAGTATCTCAGATAGACCCAAAATGGTTCGAGATAACCGACGATGAAGATGCAGAGGAACGTGACGTGGTCTTGTCGCGGAAGGAAAAATCGCTGAACGAAGTGAAGGGCCTTTGCGAGCTGCTTGACTACCACATACACAATGACTCGTGGCACGAGGCGGGGAAAACTGTAACTGAACTTAAGCAAAAGGTAGCGGCGCATAAGGGAAAATTTGGGTCAGCCCCGAGCTTCTTTCTCGAGTGTATGCTGAGTATACCTGATCTCTCTGATAAGGTAGAGGAAAATAAGTCGCTTAAGGGCCCAAAGGAGATGGTTGCACTTAAGAAATTGATCAGGGATATAACGGAAATGAATGAGTTGTATAAAAAGGATGCTGAGATGCTAAACGAGGAAGTTCAGGAGGAACAAGAAAATGAGGAAGAGGAAGTGATGACGAACGAAAAAGCAGCAGAAGCTCTGCATAAACTCATGTTGAATCATGGCAAAAAGCTAACCCAGGTTGAAAGATTGTCCAGGACTTGCAAAAAGCTGGAATGCGTCCCGCTGCACATAACGTCCATGGCTCTGCTGGTCGGGGCCTACCTGGAGGATGACAGTGAAATGCCCTTTGTAAGCCCCAGTACATGGAACAATGCCTATCTTGCAGCGCGGAAGTGCTACTCACTGGTCCAGAATAACCCCAAGATCCCCGTGCGAGAGAGGTTTCCTCAAGAGATCGTACCAAATTATGCGTATATTGTGGATGGCTTCTGTGGCATGCTGGGATTGCTGTACACTCATCTGCTGCGCATTGAGCAGTTCATCCATGAAGCTAGATGTGACCACTACCTGGTTGTCCAGATGGAGAACAATCTTGTCGGGTTTGCAGACGAGCTTTTTGGATACTACAGTAACCGGAAGTATGGGAAGTCTATCTGCTGTGAAGTCCTTATCAATATTATCGGGGCAAGGAGGCAAAAGGGTCATGAGCTTCTTTTTGAACTCATACGTGACAAATGCTCCAATATTGTAACCAATTCCGCATATGAAACAATATGCAGGCTTCATAAGGAGGTTCTTACTTTGAAAGACGAGGCTTGAAGTGCCGTGTTCAACTCTTCTGTGTTTATCAGATGGGACTTGAGGGAAAGTACAGGGAGGCTCGCGACTTCATTTTGGGTTCAAATGTGAGGCACAGCATAAGAGGCTCTCTGCAGCTTTCCATTCTGTATAACAGAGCTGTACTCCAGCTCGGGTTGGCCGCTTTTGCAGCCGGTGAGTTCGCGTCAGCTCATAACCTACTTCTACCGCTGTTGTCAAACCGAAACCATGAGGTGTTGATTGGACAGAAATCGCCATACAACGCAAAGGACAATGCGTTCGTGGAACTGAGTTATCGTGACTTACTTGTTCCTGCGCATACTTACATCCCCCAAAGTCAATTGGAACACGCGGCGATGCTTTCAGCACTACTGGTTAATACCCTTGACGAAGCCAAGAAGCCCTACGAGAACGCGTATCATAAAAACTACTTTTGCCGGTCGCTTAATCAGATGAACTATGAACCGCTGTTAGGCGATCCAGCAGACTTCAGGGGGCAAATATCGGAGGCATACAACGCCCTACGAATGGGCGACTATGCGCGGGCCAGACGCGTTGTTGAGGGAATGGATGGATGGTCGACAATGATGAACGGTGAAAAATCACTAGAGGTGTTCATCCAGAGTCTTAAGGAGACAGCCCTCCGAATATTCTGCTACAACAACCGCTGCAACTTCGCGACCATTTCTGTCGAGCTAATGTCGACTAAGTATGAACTAACTAAGAATGAGGTGATATGTATTATTAACGACATCATCTCTGATCATAACGGCCCCTTCAAGGCGTTCTGGGATAAGGAAGACAAGTTTTTGCACGTTGACCGGAGCAACATTTCCCATCTTCAGTATCTGGTGGTGGGAACAGCGTCGTGCGTCTCGGACATATCGCAGATTCTTGGGAAGCGTGCGCGCGGTAACGATTTTCGTGGTGGACGTGGTTACGGCCGTGGGCGCGGCAGAGGGGGACGTTGATGTCGTATGGTTGTTTTCTCTCTTTTCCCTTGGGTGTGCGGCTAAGAAAGGTACAGGAAACGCAAGATTTAATACTGTGACACGTAAGCTTAATCTGAGCACTTGTTGAGGTGCACTACCTTCCTTTTCTTCCCTTCTGCATATGTAAAAGTGTTCATCACATTCCTCCACTGGGAGATACTTTGTGGGGAAAGCAACGGCATTATCTTCCATTTTCTGTTCTCTCCTGTTTCTTTTTACGCTAATCAACTCCAATCTGGTGTGTATGCCCGTACACGTGCCCCCTGCAACCGACCAAAACCATTTGGGTGCCCAAGACATGATGCGTGTTGTTTATACCTCAGATGAGCAAGCCTTTACGCGTATCTTAGCGGAGATTGGTAGTGAAGGCTATTACCCCAACTTGAGCGAGCGCGCATTGATCTGTCGCACCATCAATGCTTCCTTTAATCCTTTAGCATTTTACTTTGCTTGTTGTGGGGCGCTTTGTGGACACCATATAGCCAGGGGCGCCAGAAGTGGTTTTCACAGAATGCTTAGTCTGTGCCTCGGGTCGTGCTACTTTACCGAGTTCTCGTGGGCAATTCAAGATAGACGCCCCTGTTTGAGTTTTCTCAGGGACATCAGGTCAGTTAGTGGCCGTTTACGTACGAAGGTGTCTGCCTATTGGATGGGTAATCAGTTCCCGTTGGAGCGTCGTCAACTTCTCTGGAGTATACTCGGTTTTCTAACCCTTGAGAATACGTTTGACTGGGCGTACTCGATCTGTTTTGCTCCTGCCCATCGTGTGGAGTGGCTGCGGTACCTTAAAATTGGGTGGTTTAACGGGCTTCCCTTAGATCCATTGACGCTGTTATACTGGAGGATTGTGTTAGCTTGCAATAAGTGACACCTGGAGGAAATGAGGCATGGAAAAGACTGTCATATTCACCTTATTCCCCTTCCATTTTCATCATACAACTTTTAAAAGGGTGGGCTGTTGAGCTTTAGTCAACACTTTTGTGTTGCTCTTTTTGCGGATATTGCAGCAGCCTTCTGCCCTTGCAGTCCTGAAGAAATGCAGAAACATGAGTTGCTGTTAGGCGCGACAGATGTTGTTGGGTATGAACCTGCAAAAATACCCATGGAGAAATATGCGAAGGTAGTGCAGGGACGGAATCGCTTTTTACTCTCCTGCGCTGGTTTTGTGGCGGCGATCTGGGGTTTTAGTATGATTCCGCAAGCGCTTATGTTCCGTTCTCTCAGTCGTATATATCGGACATACTGCAGTGGACGCGTTCTTGACCTCACACCGAAAATTGCGGACACCAGGGATGTGAGGTACTACGAAATGTCCAGAGCAACCCGCGTCGAATTTCTGGTGGAGGAGAGGGTGATTGTGGACGACCGACATTACAAGTTGGACGAGTCGCTTTCAAACGCTGAGCAGGGAGAGAGGCGCAAGGCCATGACATTGGACTTTATGGTAAACAACGACCACAATTGGGTAGGGAGCTCTGTCACTTTTGGCGTTATCGAACGTAAGGAGATGGAAGCTCCGGGTTTCAGCAAGCACGATACGGTGGTAATTCGAAATGAACTGATGAATCTGGAAGAGGGAAGGCCCGTGAAATTCTAAGTATTGCCGCAAAGTATGTCAAAAGTAACGGGTACGTCCTCCTTATGGATTTTGGAGTGTCAAGCTCACCTTTGCTGGCTTCTTTTGCTCGTATGCTGAAGCAAGTGTCGGGGAGCTCAATGCACCTTACCCACGATTATCGCAAGTGGATCAGTGAAGAAAACCTGTACTTGGTTGCCGAGGAACGCAGGTGTCTATTGGGTTGTCACTATGCAATTGCATTGCAACTGAGATTGTGATAAACCACTTATCGGAACACCCATTTAGCATCTAGGTCTCATAGACCCGTTTTATAGTAAAATGTACCCGTCTAAATTGTGTTAACTGGTCTCTGTTCCTTTCAGGTACTCCATCTATGTTCACAATGTCCTGCATGTACTTTCATTCTTTCAATAAGAGGAAGAGGGAAATACGTGCGAGCAAAGGGGGAACGAGAAAAAGAGAGAAAGGTAAGTACGGAACAACGAAGCAAAAGCGTACAGAATAATGCATGAAGGTACGGACGGTGTAGCGCACGGCTTGAGGAAACAATACCAGGAGCTGAGGGACGCCATATCAACACAGGAACAACTCGTGCGGGAACGCAGTCAGATTGTGCAGTCTATATCATCATCCGTGGCAGAGGCGGAGAATTCGTTGGAGGAATCACGAGAGGGATTGAAGACAACGGAAGCACTTCTTGAGGAGGCCATTCTGAATAACAGGGTGGTACGCACCGAACGGCGCCGTATTCAGGAGGAGGAGGTGCACGATCGCTTAGAGCACGATGAGTATGTAAGAGAATTGTCTGAGACTGATGTGGCCCTTAATGAGACTGAGTCCCAAATCGAAAGTCTTGTGAATATGATTGAGTCTGTCAGCAAGGCACCCGGAGACGTCGCTACGTTGAGGCGTGTCACTCTAGTGCGGCTCGTTGCCATGCTTGACGACCTTTATGAGTCTCTGCGCAATAGCCTTGGTAGAGTTCATCAAGATGAGGATGATAGGGCTAAGGAAGTGCTCAAGGCGATTCGGGAGCTGTCGCGGGAGCGGGAGAGGGCATACGGTTACTGTGTACGAAAGAAACGTGAAATTACGAGCATGATTGAATTGAAGCAGAGGCGGACGAATGAGCTTCTGCTTGAGTCGAAGAAGAACATAGCCGTGTTGCACGAAAGTCAGGAGAAGGCGACACTGAGTATCGTGGGAAAAATACAAGTCGAACGAGACATGCTACATGCTGAGCTTGAAGAGATTAAAAACGCCAACCAGAAACTTGCTGACTTGATCCGCAAAAGGGAAGAGGCAGACGGTGCCTTGCCTGACCGTGCCCGCGGCGCAGAAGGAGCTTTGTTGGTGTGCCCCACACAAAACGAGTCGTGCGCCACTTTGGCAGCACAAGAGAGGGCACGGCTTCGCGAGCAGCTGAGGGCGCTTGATGACAAGAGGAACGAACTGGGCGTGCCGCTGATGAGCTGCGCGAAAGAATGAACTCTGAAATGGAAAAGAACACCGCTACATTAAGAGAATTGAAGCTACGTGTTCGCATGCGAAAGCAAGAGGCAAGCAAACTAGAAAATGAAAACCGAAAACTCAAAGCCTTGTGTGATTCCATGGCTTCAGCTCTTGAAGCGGTGTAAATGAAGGGAGTGGAAGTCGTTCTGCTTACAGTGAAGGAGTGTGGAATTTCAACAGCAAGGTTTTGTCTACGGAATGCCGCTTTCCTGGGATATGTGTGACTCTCAAACACGCGTGACTCGGGAACTTTAGGGTGGCGTGGTGAAGATGCGCTAAGTAGTAGACGGGGCGGGGTACACCAATTGAAATACTTGTCATGCCGTCCCTTGTCGTGCCCAAAGTCCTCTTATTGAGTCCCGATGACATGCGAGATGTGTGAGGATGCAAAACGACACAGACAGAGAATACTATAGCACACGTCGCGAAACGTGTGAATAGGTTTGGCTGCACAGTCACATCAGCAGACATTTCTGACTTGGGCCATTAGTCGTTGCTTGAATGTGTCTGGTAGATGCACAGATGGTGATGAGAAAACACGTAACAGATGATACCGAGCCTGACAGCTTTTCAGCCTGCAATACGTATGGACACACACGATGTCCCAAAAGTTTCGAGACGCCGGTGGCTGTTGGTGGATTTTGTTAAATACCTGCATTGCTGCTCTACTACCATTGTCACTACTACTATGACCCGTCTCTCTTTTTGGGCGCGTCGCTGCACACGCATGCCCACATTCATAACAAAACACGTCACGGCTCATTTTGGGCCCCAAGCTGGTTCATTGCCTCGTTAAAAGAGGCCGACAGCAACCTCTTTTTTGTTCTTTATTATTATTATTATTTATACTTATCAGATACTGCACTCCAGGCAATGACTCCTTTGCTCTGGTCACCACCGTACTGTAGTATGTTGTCACTGCCTGCGTGTCGACCGTTGACTGTGAACATCTGTACTGTCGGGGCGTGACCACAAAGCGCTGGGCCACTACCCGTTTAAATCCCTCCCTAGGTGCTGTATTTCATGGTAAACCTTTGCTCGTGTGGCACATACCTACAAGTAGCAATATCTTCCTCGCAATTGCTATGAGTTACGGCATATTGTCTTCACTTCCTCGACTCCTAGGTAAAGAGATTAATATTAAAACATTGTAATGTACTTCTTGCTCTTGCTCGCGCTCGGTCTCGCGTTGCCATGCGTGGAGAGTGTTGAGATCATTAACGGCACTGACCAAAACTTTGTTGATATCGTCAACAAGTCAGCTGTTGCTCTCGTGAAATTCTACTCACCTTCATGCATCTTCTGCCAGAAACTGGAACCGGAATGGGTGGAGGCGGCAAAGAACATTTCTTTTGATATTGCCATGGTGGATGTTAACTGTGTCAAGGAGACGGGTGTCGCTGCAAACTTCTCTATTAAAGCCTATCCCACCATCCTTCTCCTTCGTTATGGTGAAGTGGCTGATACATACGTTGGGGCGCGGAACAGCAAGAGCATTGTCACGTACGCCAGATCACAGATTGGACCCGCTGTGGAGAATGTGACTGATGGCGAGCGAGTGACCAAGGTGCGCGGGGAGTTTGAGACAGTCTGCGTTGGTTTGACGTCGGATGTAAACTCCACCCTTGCTAACAGCCTCGCCAAGGTTGCTCCCACCCTCAGGACCAAAATAAAGTTCCTGCTTGCTACCGACACAAAGGTTCTTCCCAATTACAAACCGGAGTCCATTGTGGTCTTTCGTAGCGATGGTGAGGAGGAGGTGTACGATGGACCCATGGAAGAAGCGAATGTCACCACCTTCCTTTCAGCCGCTGGCGTTCCATTTGCCGGGGAAATTAACGGCTCTACCTACATGATCTACTCAGACATAAAAAAGCCCATGGGTGGGTTTTCATGCGTCCCAAGGAAAATCAGTCGAGTGAGCTGAAGGAGAAACTTACCGCAATTGCCAAGAAGGTGCGCTCAGACGTGATAATTCTCTGGACAAACGTTGAAGAAGTTCCGGTCCACAAGAACTTTGGAATGGAGGACGACACGAAGTTTCCCGCTTTTCTAATAATGCGCGGGGGGAAACGTTACGTTTTCCCTACAAATGAAACTCTCACTGCGGATTCGCTCGAAAAATTTGCATTTGACTTCATAGCAGGCAAGATCAACGCCACCATCAAGTCCCTTCCAGTGCCTGAAAACGAAACTGTTGATGGGCTTACCACCATTGTTGGGAGTACATTTGACCATCACGTAAGGTCGGGGAAGATTTACTTATTGAATTCTTTGCTCCTTGGTGCGGTCACTGCCAGCGACTCGCTCCCACGTACGCAAAGCTGGCCAAGGAGGTTGAAGCCGCTAACGTTATTATTGGCGCACTTGATGCCACCGCCAACGATTGGGATACCACGATGTTCAAAGTTACCGGACTCCCGACCATCTACTTCCTTCCTCAAGGGAAGGAGCCCATCCTCTACGACGGCGATCGTTCATTCCTGGACCTGTACAAATTTATCCGAAACCACTCCACAACCTTTAGCATAAGTGAGACACCGACTCTCTCCAACGAGAGCTCGGCTAAGAACGAGACAGCAGGGAAGGAGAAGCCTGATGCGAGCGAAACTGAGAAAAAGAAGGAGGAGACAGATAAGAGTGAGGGTGAGAAGGGCGACTTGTAGGGATGCTGGACTGGTCACGGATTGTTGCTGTGTTCTTCCCCCACTGCCTTGTGTTGAACCACATTATTATCCAAAGCTGTACTGAGGTCTTATGTTGCGCGAAAAAAAAAAAAAAAAAAGTGGAAAGAAAGAACGAAAGAAATACAAAAATAAAATAAAATCAAAAATAGTAAAAGGGGAAAGCAATAGAATTAAATGAGACGACTAGGGCGTTAAAACAAACGGCTCGCATCCATAATCCTTTGTTATTGCTGTTGTTGCTGTTATTATTATTAGCAACAACAATAATAATAATTTTTTTTTTTTTTTTTTTTTTTGGTCCTTTGACTTTTCTCATACGCTTCCCTTCTCTATTTGTGCGTGTTTATGTGTGTACGCGAGCCATAAGAAATGAAGAACACGCCAAAGCAGTACAGGAGTCTGTGGAACTGCTGACAAAAAGTCGTCGCAGCTCGTTGTAAATACACGATAGCGCACAAAGCACATGAGGGTTGGGTGCTTGTGCCCTTTACTCCGTGTGTACTCCCTGCCTTAGTGTCGGAGAGGGAGCAGCTGCTTGCTGGGTGTTTGGGCTAGCGATGGGCCTTGAAGGATTTCCTGTCTTTTGCATGTTGCAACCCCTGTCGTGCTGCCCCATTATTTTCCGACTTTGCACTGCCTTCTTTGTTGCATTTTTCCCTCTCCTATTTTTTTTTTTATTTACATTTTTGTTCCCAATTTAGCTCAATGATGCCGACAGGAAAGTCCAGTGTCTGGGAAGGAGACGCGATAGACAACAGGGAAAAACACTGTCGTAGCAAACTCGGTTATGGACGGCTGTTCCCATCACAGCGTGACCCAGCTCTGGGAATGAGTGTTCCGTATTGAGGACTGTGTCATGAGCCGACTAGAGCCACACGGAGTGAAAGGCAGAGGGACTGGAACTGTGCTTTTCCAATTCCCACATGCCGGGGTTGATCTCAACACACCACGCCATCTCGCATTGGCATAGCGTCAGCGAGCTGTGGCCGTCTGAAAACGTTTGTGAAATAATACGCTGGATAGGTCTGCATCCACAAAGCACTCCCTCAAAGGAGATGAGTTGTTCACTTCTCAGTCATCACTGCCGTTCTGTATGCACTTCACTCCCATTGTATTGGCCTTTTTTCGCGTACGACTAGTTAGAGGTGCATGCCGCCGCCACCAGTAGGCACGGTGTACAGATGCGGCCACTTCGCAACCCACTGCTGCGTTGGTGTTGTGCGGTCGCCGTGTAGGGGACAGGTGTGGGGTGAGCCACTCTGGACGTGCCGTCTGATGCTCACTGAATGCGGCAAACCCGCCATTCCGACATCAGAGACCGTGGCGCTTTGTAGCCAGGAAATGTTCACGCTGAAATGCAGGGGCGTTCCATTTGCGTGTATAGCATTGATAACCTTCGTGAGGGTGCGCTTGTGCACGTAGTGGCCAAACTGTATAGGAAGCAAAGGTTTGTGCCAATTCATGGAACGTATGTGGAGGACACGGAGTTGCTCGTCTCGGACCAGTTTGGTTCACTTGTCCTTCTTGGACAGCTGTAACTTTTTGAAAACGGTCTCCAGGAAGGCAAAGCAACGGCAACAACATTTATTGATCTGCGCAGCAGTGCTGTCAGCAGGGTGGCTGAACCTTTCCAGTGCATCCTGTCACTACATAAGTAATACAGAACTTGGAGAGAAATCCGCAAAAGAGCCCCCACTGCCCCGCCATCTCCTTATTACACACTTTCATTTTTCTTTTTTTCGTATTTTTTCTCTCGGTTGTGTGCGCATGTGTGCGGGCTCAAATTCAAAAATGCATGAGATATGTACCGCTTGCTGTCCCGTGGCGTAACAGTTAAGTGCTCCTGCTGGCTAGTGACAGCTCGGTGCCCAGTTCGTGGACTGAGGGTGCATCGCTCCTTAAGCAGTACGCACACAAGGTGCGATTTGTCTTCAGTGCTATGCTGCCAAACGCGAGCTCAATCAACCACGGATAAGAAGTTCCATTGCAGCATTTGCAAAAAGGCGTTCCGTCTTGAGATGGCTGCGAAGTTGCATCTTCAACAGGCGCACGGGGGCGATGGCACTGTAGAGGCTGGAGCTGGCCCTGGAGTTGAGAGTCTGCCAGCCGCACCCAACGGCGACGTTGCCGCTCCGCCATCTAACCCAATTGAAAAGCGGTTCTCGGAGGACGAAGAACGTCGGCCTCGTCGTATGCGCCCAACACCAAAACCACTTCATGAACCGGATCGTGGTGTGCCCGACGAAATTATGGGTGAGCTGCTTGGCATGTGGGATACAGTGGGACTTAGTCGACTAGAGGGTAACTTTGTTCATAGTACAATGGTGATGAAGGTATTTGCCGCGCGCCCTGACGTCTCAGAGCAACCGCTTTATGAACCACTCACTCCTCAAGGTGAGAACCCATTTGAGAGTCTTAGCCAAGCCCCTCTCAGTGTGGAGTCTCAGCGCTATGTTAGCGACTATGCCCTGACAGTGGACGACTTGTCCGGCCCATTTGCTGCGGCACCTGATCAAACACTGAACCCGTACCGTGCGGGGAAGGTGGAGAACCCCTTTGCGAAGAGGACAGAAGTGGTGCGCGAGGTTACTAGGCCTGTCCAGCCGCAGGCTCAGCAACTAAAAGAGGAACCAGCCACCGCACCGGTCACTCCCTTTGGCCAGTTGCCCATGTTCGGCAAACAGTTGGAGGCTAAGACATCCTCTACGCCAGCCAGTCCAGCAGAGCATGCTCCTACCAATCCAAACGAAGTTTCATCACCATTCACTGCTGCTGTGACTCACTCGCCTTTTGCGGGCAAGTTGCGTCACCCTTTACTCCAACGCAAGAGGCGGCTGAGAGCCCATTTGGAGCCTCTCCTTTTGCTTCTGCATCCCCATTTGTTGTCCCCGGGGCACAGGACCCGTCACCATTTGCAGCTTCGTTTGCGACAAGCCCTTTTGCTACGGGAATGATGCCCTCGCAACCAGCAGCAGGGACAATACCGAGTGCCTTTCCAGGTGCGCAGCAGGAACAACGACCACCGGAACCGGAGCACAAGTGTGCGACCTGTGGGAAGACCTTCTCAACATTTGAGGGGATCGCAATGCATAGCAAAGCGAAACATAATGTTGTTTTGGAACGTCCAAAGGACGCAAATAAGAAAACTAAGCGTAGTGTGCCCGACTTGCCTGCTTATGTTCCAAGTCCTGTAGATCTCTCTTCCACCTCTCCTTTTGGAATGACCAATACCTGCAGTGCATCATGGACAGAGACTGAAATTGTACCTCATGCCCAATGTGTAAGCAACATTACAATCGTGGGACGGGTACTTGATGTGACCACTGCAGGTGAAGACATTTCTCATGTAACCGTTTTTGTTGAAGGAGAGCAGAGCGGGGAGGAAGAAACAGTGATGCTATGCTGCTTTGGCGATGTCAGCACTTTGGTACGCAATACTCTAAAACGCAACGCCGTAGTTTTTGTCAACGGAACTCTCCGCCTACATCCCGTGTACGAGGCTTCGAATAACAAGTACTATGTGAGCCCAGTAGTTCACGTTGCCTTACCAACAGGGACCCTTTGCGTGATCACATGAGTTTTATCCTTACATAAAATTCAGCATTTCTTATCTTCTCGTTCCCCATCTCTATCGTGTGCCTCGCGCGTGTAGGCGTCGTGCAACGTATGTCGCAACACAAAATGGCACGTTAATGTGCTTGCTTTTTATGATTCACAGTCCCCATTTGCTTCCACCTCTTTGTTTACCGATGTGTATCCGTTGGCTTAGGTGTTCTTGGGCAGCGGTTCAGTTTGTCGGCCATGCTAGAAACTCCACGACTTAGGGAAGCCTTAGAGAAGCTATCCCGTTTTATCTCCAGCGGGAAGGAGCCCTCAAAGAAGCACAGCACACTGGACAGTCTCTTTACTGGAACGCCTCAAAAGGCCTTTCAAAATGTGGAAGTGGATGTGGCTTACCTAGTGGCTCCCTCAGTACACCGCGTCCCATTATACTTTGACCTCCCCCATGAGGTGTTGCAGGGAACCATGTGCATAGTCACTCCACCACCACAGAGGAAGTACAAGGATGTTGTGCTGCGGCTCAGTGAGGGGGGTGAAGATCTTTTCCAGCGTGTGAAAAAGGTCATTGACACGAAAAAGCTTGATATGAAGTTCAGTGACCCCGTTGCGGTAAGGGCGCTGGCTAAGAGTTTTGATCACTTTGTGGTAGTTGATGCCAAGACTTACCCCAAGCAGCTAACTGGGGAGTTTATTGGGCACCAGAGGGTTCCTATTTGGGTGTCACAGCGTGGGGGCTTTGCTCAAAGCGTGCGAAAGGCTGCCCGAACAGTAGTGGTACCGCGAAGGGGGCACAACTGTGTTTCCTGTCTCGTTGGTCACACAGGCCTCTCGCTCGACGAGCTGCAGGAGAATGTCGAGCAGTTCCTAAACAAGTTGACAAGTCACCCCCAAGGGGCGACTCCCGATAGCATTCTGCACGTTCGTGTTGCAGGGAAAGACTGCAGTGGTCGACGTGCCACACTGACGATCTTTTGTCATCAGTTTGAGATACCGCAAGGTATATCTGAGGAAAGGGACGGGGAAGATGGGCCCAAAAGAAAGAAGGCCAAGAAGGGATAAAATAGTGCGGACGAAAAAGGGGGAGAAGGGGCGCCGTATCGCTCGAGGCACGATCAGTGACGGTAAATGAAGGCAGTGATGGGTCGGCAAAAGAAGATCATAAAGTAACTGTAATGTGCAACTATGTGACACCGATTAATGCAGAGCCAAGTGTGGTCTGCAGCACGCTACCACACATTTATTACTGCAATTATTGTCCCTCTTCATATATATTTCTTCTCGCCATTTGCTGTGCATGAAGTTTGATAGGTCTCTTTGCATTCGACTTCTCCAAAATTTCTTCCTTTTTGCTTTTGCCCTCCTTTCTTGTGCTACGCCTACGTGTGAACATATTCATACGTGTGCCACCGCCAGTTGTTTTCGTTATATAAGCTACGAAGAATACGCAACGCTCCGTTTTACTAATTCAAGATGTCGTTTATGCAAACTGGCCCAATCTCAATGCTGAAGGACGGCTCAACTTTTGTTGACGATCCTGTCATTAAAAACATTGAGGCTTGTCGCGAGCTTGCAAAGATCACCCGCAGCTCAATGGGCCCTTACGGGCTCTGTAAGATGGTCATTAATCATCTGAACAAGCTGTTCGTGACCCACGACGCGGCGACAATCCTTCGCGAACTGGAGGTGGAGCATCCCGCAGCGAAGCTTCTTGTTCAGGCCTCCAACGCCATGCAGGAAGAGGTGGGTGATGGCACGAACCTTGTCGTGTCTTTGGCCGGCGAGCTCCTTTCTCAGGCTGAGTCCCTCGTGCGAATGGGCCTACATCCAAGCGAAATCGTGGAGGGGTTCCGGAAGGCGGGGAATAAAAGCCTTGAGATACTCGAGACACTGACAGTTGGAACCGTTGATGATGTCCTCGTCAAGGAACAGGTAATCCCAGCCATTCGTACGGCCATTGCCTCAAAACAGTATGGTCAGGAATGTTTCTTGGCTGGACTTGTTGCCGATGCCTGCATTAACGCATGCCCAACTAATACACGGTCCTTCAATGTGGACAATGTACGGGTTGCGAAGCTAGACGGGGACTCTGTTCTGGGCTCCAAGCACGTCCGTGGCTTTGTGATTGCACGGAACCCTGAGGGGAACGTACGACACCAGAAGAACGCCAAAATCGCCGTCTACTCCTGTGCAGTTGACATTCCATCAACAGAGACCAAGGGGACAGCGCTTATTGAGACGGCGGACGAACTCCTTCAGTTCTCAAAGAAGGAGGAGGAGGTAATGGAGGAAATTGTTACAAACATTCACAAAGCGGGTGTTAATGTCATCGTCTCTAACTCCACTTTTGGTGAACTTGCTCTGCACTTCCTCAACCGCTATGGCATCATGGCCGTCAAGGTCCCGTCCAAGTTTGAGCTACGCCGTCTCTGCGCAGCAGTGGGAGCACGAACTCTCCCACGCCTCGACACACCGACTGTGGAGGACATTGGATCATGCGACAATGTTGACGTTTGCGATACTAGTGGTAAGAATATTATCACTTTTGCTCAAGATAAGGATGACTCGAAGCTGTCCACTATTGTTGTTCGTGGAGCAACAAAGAATGTCCTTGATGATGTTGAGCGTGCTATTGATGATGGCGTTAATGTCTTCAAGGCCCTTACGAAGGACAAGCGACTTGTAGCTGGGGCAGGGGCTGTGGAAATGGAGCTTCAGAAGAAGCTTACACTGTTCGCAGAGACCAGTCCTGGTTTGGATCAGTATGCTATCCGAAAATTTGCTTCTAGCTTCGAAGTCGTTGCTCGCATGCTGGCAGAAGTTAGCGGTTTTAACGGCACGGATGTTGTGACGCAGCTCGAGATTGACCACAACGGCGGAAAGGTCCACCATGGTGTTAATGTGGAGGACGGTACAACCATTAACGCACTGGAAGCCGGGATCGTGGAACCATATCTGACAAAATATTGGGCGATCAACTTGGCTACAGAGGCCGTTGTGACAGTGCTTCAGGTGAATCAAATTATTGTTGCCAAGCAGGCAGGAGGTCCGAAGAATCGTCCGGACCAAGCCCGCGACGAAGACTAAGGCTGCCTACAACAAGGGAACTGGGTGCTGCCACATCCTGTACGATGGTGCGCCACTAGAATTAGTGTAGCTGCACTTCACTCTTTTAGCATGTTACTTATTCCCTCCCTAACCCTAACCCACTCGCTCGCTCACTCATTTATTTATTTTTCTTCATATAAACGGTAAAATAATGCAACTTATTATAACCTAAAAGGAGAAAAAAGGGAAAGTAAGAAGTAGTGCCCATTGCTCTACAACATTTTCTGACGAATAAAGAACACACACGTACACCCCTTTTGCCAGAAAGTAGACGCAGAAAAGCTTGTCGCCACAACGTGAATCGTCATCCTCCCGCTACGTTCAATCGCTTGCCCTTAGGACCACATCACGTCCTGCGTCCAGTAGCATTCCTCCTGCTATATTTCTCTTCATTTTTCAGCTCTCCCTCTTGCCCATTCTTGCTCTCCTGCAGTGGGGATGCGGGACCCCCGCCTAGTAGTGCGAGGTTGCGGTGTCACCACGTTTTGGGGTATCAAAGATGCCACAGTGGATTACATCAGTATTGACTTGCGAGACAACTGCATAAAGAGTTTTGTCCATTTCGGCACGCATCCCAAACTGGTTGAGCTCCGGCTTGGAAATAACAAGATAGATTGCTTTATGGGGCTCACTCGGCAACCCTCTCTGACGGTTATCGACCTTGAGGGTAATCCTATTGCTTCCCACCCGCTCTGCCGCATCATGGTGTTGCTGGTTGTTGGGTTTTCTGTCACTGAAATCAATGGCATTCCTGTTTCCGACGAGGAGTACAGGCGAGCCCGCTACTTCGGCTACTCTGCGGCACTCGCTGTCAGCCATGGATGGAATCTCCAGCCGGAGGTGCGCACGCCCAACGAGTATCGGTTGATTGTCGAGGAGTGTAGAAAGTCATGGAGGGGTGCGCACGCGCCTGAGGGTGCAACAATAACACTTGCACATGTGTTGAAGCGAGGCGAACAAACTGAGTGGACCAAACTGTCTTTAGAAAACAAGGCGCGTGGGGCCGGTATTGTGCCTTTAAACTCCGAAGATATTGATCAGATGTTGCTGCACGCAAGAAAGTTGGAAGAATTGCTCAGTGACGTCAAGCGACGTCAGGCTGACAAGTTGTGGTGTTTGAGGGAGGGAATAGAGACGGAAGCGGTTGGCGGCATGACCGCGTCAGAACTGTGCTGTGCCGAAAGCTTGTTGTTTACAAATGGCATCCGCTGGCGTACAAATGTTAACTCAGACTGTGATAGCGACGGTTTCTGTCGTGGCGCTCTCTTGTTTGAGGGGTTACTGTTAGTGTTCCTCACTTTTATGTCGCGCGCGCGTGTGGCAGAGTTTGCCCTCAGCGATATACGGGTAGAGTATCATAGTAATTTCTTGCGCATTTGTGGCAAAGGCGGTGCGATGTTTGATGTGATGTTTGGTTCCTCGCAAGTCCTCGTCTCTGTTTACAAACTGATATACCTTAGACAGGGACTAACGGCCCCTCTACTTGCTTTGAATGATAATATTGAGGGAACAATAAAGTTGCTGACCAATGTAGCCGATAAGGGTGCAAGGATGTCACAAGGGCAGCCAGTCGTGGACGCGAATATGCAGGCGTCATATCAGGGGCGGGGGAACATGGGTCCACCCCCCAATCCGGCTGGCATGCCATTGGGACTTACCTTTACTGGTGAAGGTGACTTGGATGCATCAAAGACCGTTGATAAAACAGCCCATGAACTGAAATGCACAGCAAATGGAATTCACAATAATTGTATTCCTTCGGCGGTGATGGGGGGTTTTGCAGAGAGTCAGCAATCCATAGTGATGGATGATACTTGTCAAAACTCTTCAACGTGGACTCAGGTTACTCTTCCTGTAGACTGCACTGTGGATGACACAACCCTACTGTGTCACAGCGTCCAGAGCCATAGAAACGAGAAAAAGAATGCCCCCTCATTTTGTATGCCTTGCTATCATACCAACGCCGATCGCTCCCCTCCAACGGCTCCAACTATGATGCTGTCGGGCGATGAGGACGCGGTTTCAGCCCGCAGTGCGAATCCCTCCACTGTGCGGAAGCGCAGCGCACGCTCGTCGTCAGTCAGCAAGCGCGACCATCAGGAAGCTCCTGGGACGGCACTTGCCACGTCCAAGCTGTCGGGTGGTGAGGACGCGGTCTCAACCCGCAGCACGAATCCCTCCACTGTGCGGAAGCGCAGCGCACGCTCGTCGTCAGTCAGCAAGCGCGACCATCAGGAAGCTCCTGGACGGCACTGGCACGTCCAAGCTGTCGGCGGTGAGGACGCGGTCTCAACCCGCAGTGCGAATCCCTCCACTATGCGGAAGCGCAGCGCACGCTCGTCGTTAGTCAGCAAGCGCGACCAGCAGGAAGCTCCTGGGACGGCACTTGGCACGTCCAAGCTGTCGGGCGGTGAGGACGCGGTCTCAACCCGCAGTGCGAATCCCTCCACTATGCGGAAGCGCAGCGCACGCTCGTCGTTAGTCAGCAAGCGCGACCAGCAGGAAGCTCCTGGGACGGCACTTGGCACGTCCAAGCTGTCGGGCGGTGAGGACGCGGTCTCAACCCGCAGTGCGAATCCCTCCACTATGCGGAAGCGCAGCGCACGCTCGTCGTTAGTCAGCAAGCGCGACCAGCAGGAAGCTCCTGGGACGGCACTTGGCACGTCCAAGCTGTCGGGCGGTGAGGACGCGGTCTCAACCCGCAGTGCGAATCCCTCCACTATGCGGAAGCGCAGCGCACGCTCGTCGTCAGTCAGCAAGCGCGACCAGCAGGAAGCTCCTGGGACGGCACTTGCACGTCCAAGCTGTCGGGCGATGAGGATGCGGTCTCAACCCGCAGTGCGAATCCCTCCACTATGCGGAAGCGCAGCGCACGCTCGTCGTCAGTCAGCAAGCGCGACCAGCAGGAAGCTCCTGGGACGGCACTTGCCACGTCCAAGCTGTCGGGCGATGAGGATGCGGTTTCAGCCCGCAGTGCGAATCCCTCCACTGTGCGGAAGCGCAGCGCACGCTCGTCGTCAGTCAGCAAGCGCGACCAGCAGGAAGCTCCTGGGACGGCACTTGGCACGTCCAAGCTGTCGGGCGGTGAGGACGCGGTCTCAACCCGCAGTGCGAATCCCTCCACTGTGCGGAAGCGCAGCGCACGCTTGCCACCGACGCACGGACCTAGCTGCCGTTCTGATGATGGGGTCCCTACTGCCCCATCGCTTTTGACACCCAGCGAGGATGCAGGTTGTATGGACAGTAGAAATCTTTCCCCTACACTAAAGCAACACGTGGAAAATAATCTACCCTCATCATGTAACTCAGATCGTTGCCATGCTGTTGGCGTCTCGGTCGTAGCTGTCCCGACTGAGGCACCACCAACCAGCGAGGGTGGAGCGTCGCGCGGGGCAAGCCCCTCGTCTATACAACAGCGGATCACTTGCTCATCAGTGACGCATCAACCTGCCCGGCAGGGCTCTGCTGATTATACACCTGCAACCACTACAAACGAAGCAACGTCTTTGAGCAGCCATACCAATAACAGTGAAAATGTAGGTATACAATCTGATACATGCGAAGACGAGTATCAACTACCTTCTCTAAATTGCAGCCACCCCTCCTCAGTGACGAGTTTGCATTTTGTCATACCCAAACTACTTGTTTGCGATAGCAACGACCCTAACTTTTCTGAGAACGGCATGGACGCAGCTGCGTTGGAGCGGCTACCTCCACCCATTGATTTGAAACGATTTCTCATTGCATTGGAGTCGGATACAAGTTCCGACTAGTGCCCGGCGGGGGTAAAATGCATATTATGCCTCCCTTCCGGAATCGGCAGCGAGTGAATTATATTTGTGCGCGCTTGTGTGTGTGCTATTCTTCGCCTCGAGTTGTTTTGGCTCTCGGCACCCTTGCGTAACTCCTCCTGCTTTCCAGGGCACCGGCAACTGCGCAAGTTTCCTCGCTTCTCTTTTCTAGCTCACATTTATTTGTTTATTTTTACCTTTGCGAGCGCGTAAGGATTGGAAACGGTTAGTCTGCACAAAACAAATGGCAACGCACGACCACGGATTGTGGAGGGTTGAAGATGCCACAAAAAAGGCAGTGGAAGAAATGGTTAATGCGGAGATCCAATCTTCTACAATCAACAGGGAGATAAATCCCTCAGCCAGCGGCCGTGTAACGTCCCACCCCTTCGCTCTTAACACATTTGATACGTCGTTTACCCTCCCAGCCTTTCTGCCTGTGGCAAGTGTTTCCTGGCCTGACCCTGTCAAAGCTCTCTGGAGAGCCTTTAAGGCGAACTCTATCGTTGGTTTGTTTTCGGAGCTATCAAGGGCGTGGATCACTGTGGACAACAAACTCCTCTTGTGGAATTTTGGTACGGGGAGGGAATTTGTGGTCTATGACGAGATCCCAGAACTTATTATTGCAGTTGGGAATCCAATCGCGCCTGCTGCGGGCGTTTTTCAACCGCACATCACCAACGTTTTCCCTGTGGCCACTCCAAAAACACTGCATTTGTTGGGTCTGTGCGTCGTTGGTGAAAAGGACCCGACAAACTCAGAGCTGCACGTCGTTAATTTGGGGTTTTCAGTAGCATCCCCAACACTCTTCACGAAACTTGTTGGAGCAAGGGGCTCGGGACGTGTCTTTGCTGCGGGGGCAGATGGAGATATATACGAGTTGAAGTACACCAGAGAGAATACGGCGCTTCTGCCAAAAATTAGACTTGTTAACCATTCTCTCATGTTCGGCAATGTACCGGTTCTGGGAGCTGTGAGCTCTGCACTTAGTGCAATTAGGCAGGCCTGGGCAAAGCAAAAGCCCGCATTGCGTGACCTCGTGATAGAAGAAGACCGCAACCTGCTCTTTACGCTCGATGCCGCAAGCACAATTATTCTATGGAAAATAACAGATGGTGGACTCAAGTTGTTAAGCACCACGAAGCAGAGCACTACTACTTTTGGTTACAATAGGCTCTCACAGTCGGCAGGTGGGGAGGGGCACGCGGATCTGATGAAAATATTTTGTGTAACCCACAACCAAAATAACCATACGCTCGTTGCAATAGCGTCAAATGGTGACCAGTATCGCTACGCTTGCCAGAGTGGTCTCTGGAGTGGGGCTGAAACCAGCCTCACCTTGTTAGAGCGGGTGCCTGCGTATATTTCTTCTGGTCGTGAGGTCAATGTGTGCTTCGTTTCGGGTGACATCACCGTGTTGTGCCACACAGAAAAGGGAGAAGAGCGCTCTTCTTCTGACCTTGTCACGGTGGCCACATCCCACAGGGGCGTTCTACCACCTCATCGTCATTGTCGTGACATTGTAACGCAGTTTGAACCAGCAGTTTCCCATATGATTCGTGTAGATGCCATTGATGAGGTCCCCATGATGGAGAGTACAAGTCCTAATGAGTTGTGCTCACAAATTTTGCACTCCCCTGGGCAATTGGTATTTCTCCACAGGCATGGTGTTTCAACTTACATGAGGTTGCGCCCGGTGGACACGCTTCATATGATTATCGTATCGGCAAGTCAGCAAACTCGCGGTGGCCTCCTGCAGAGGTTCGCCTCCATTTACACAGCTGCGGACTACTGTTGCATGCTATTACAGATTGCGGTTGGTTGCACAAACATCCCATCATTCCTGGATGGCCCGTATATTCAGAAAAGCACAGCAGGTTTTCCTCTCTGCCAAACGGATAAGAACGGGGGCACCATACATGGCTCACCGTCAATGAGTCAGTTGGGTCACCAACTAATGGAAGCAACGTCTCAAGAGGCTCAGCGTCTTGCCCGCGAAATCCTTCGCAGTGCGATGGCCCCTAGTTGGCACGAGGCTGTGGGTTCGGACAGCGACGCCCGCCAGATCGTAGTGCAGGTGTCTCCCTTCGCACAAGCAGTACTGACGTTCATTGGAAGGACACTGCACAACGTGTGGAATTCACCAATTGAAAACCTGCAACTATACGAGCTGGCTCTCGTGGAGGTGGCGCTTTCTTCACTTATACGTTTATTGAACAGCCTCAAGAAGGATGTCTGGTCAGATATCTACGTCCAGCCCAAAATGCCATTCCACTGGGATCAAGGGCGCATAACACTGACCTTCCCATCCCAGCAGTTGTCTGTTTCACCTTACGACCTCAAGATGTTGCAGTCCTCCTTGCTGTGTGCGTCCCATTCGCTCTGTGAGCGTGTGCTACAGACTATCAAGTTTATCAAGCAGACGTCGACCATACCGTTCACTCAGGATGATGACAGGTTGACAATCGCACAGATTGTCAGGGACCAAGCGGTGGCACACCACTTAGCACGCTACGTTGGGGAGGTTGTGCTTTACTCTGAGCATGGTGCGGGATTTTTGCAAAAAGAACACCTGTCTTGCATGACATTGCTGCAGTCGGAGTGCCCGTACTTTTTTAGCACGGTCGATGTGCAGGAATTTGCCGCTCGCGTTAAGCTGGAGCACATACTCTCTGCCAATCGTGACAGTCTTTGCACTTCCACTGAAAGTGAGATAGAGGAGTGGGAGTCATCAATTTCAGGCACGGCCGCCTCGCTCTGGTCCTCGGGGGCTCTACTTGACATTTGCCAGCAACTAAAGGCCCTCAGGAAAGAAGAAATCGTCGTTAGGCTTCTCCTACGTGCTTCAAGCCAACTGGACACCAGCAACACCATGTTCGGAATGTACCTGGCCGAAAGAAACGGGGTACCCGATCGAAGTGTTAGCCCTGCTGTCAGATCCGTCTTCCGGCAAAAGGTAAAAGCACTGGAGTACGTTATCGCCACCATTGAAGATGCCTGGGAAACGCACCGCGGCGTTGTCGATGACCTTCTTGGTGGACCCATGAGCTCGGGAACCATTTGGCAGGTTGAGCCGTCAGACGAGATGGCCCACTGCTTCATTTTTGATTGGATGTGTGCCCCGCGGAAGGAAGCCTCGATAGTTGCTATGCTGAGGGACACACTCGTTGCCGCACGCTCGCCATTCCTCGAATCGTATCTGAAGCGCAATGTGTCGACCTTGGGGGAGCAGTATGCACACTATCTGAGGAAAGTGAAGAAAAACTACAATGGGGCTATTGAAGTTTGTGCGGCCATGGCGCAAGCCCCATTACTCGAGGCCCCGCGGGAGGAGCGTATCTCTTACCGGCTCCGTTGCTGGATGGAGGCAAAGGAGTGTGCAGAGGAATGCAGCTCGGACCAACTGAAGGTCATAGAGCAGCATGTGGGATTGATGGAGGCTCAGCTGCAGCTATCAAAGATTATTCATGAGTTTATCAACAGCGGGCTCCCGCAGCTGGATCGACAAGTCATGGTGGAGGGGCGGGGGTTGTTGACAGAGCGCCAGGTAGCGATGGAACAGCTGGAAGTGGTAGAGAGTCAAGTTCTTTCCACGTTCCAGCTTCTTGAAACTGCAGGCATGTTCTGCGTTTACGGTGGTGCAGAAATTCAGCTTGACGTGCTGAGCGCGGCTAACGTGTCTGACGCGTCGCTTTACGCCGCATGTATTGAGCGCTGCTTCCAGAGGAGGAACAGCACAGTCGAAGACATTGCACGGCGCGTAATTGGCAAATGTATGCGCACAATTGTTACCCCGCTCTGTCATGTGGTAAAAATACTAGAGGCTTATGCCTTCAACCAGTCTCCTGATGGATCAACATTTACCGTCGACCTACTCAGTGACTGCGGAGTGGAGTGCACGGTCATATTTTCTACGTTAGCGGCGATCGTCGACAGAAAGGATTCCTTTAGTATCCCGTGCGAGGCATTTGAGAGGGCCGGTGTGACAGATGCCTTCCTTGTTCACTCGTTGGTGACAGCGCTTCACCGTGCACTGTTTGCCTCCCATACTGGTTCTGTACATATGTACTTTTTTACGGATGCGCTCCATACCGCAAAGGCGGCAGTCAGCAAGGTGTCGCACTGTAAGGAGGACGAGCACAGCATCAGTGCTCTGGCCGCCGCCACAAGGCTGTTGGAGCAGTGTCACTTTGCTGCTGCACGGGCAGCACCAAAGGTTGGTTATTAAAGTTTGTAAGGTGTTAGACTGGCTGACTCGACCTGCCAAAGTAATTCAAGGTCAGATAAGATATGGCAAAAGGAAGTGGTTGTGTTATGGAAGGTAGTGGGGGTGGTTCGCGAGTCCTTCTCCAGCTATGAAAGTTCACTGCGATCCCCATGCTTGTAGGTGTGGATTTTTGTGCCCAAATTGTCTGGGGGGATCAGCTCTATTTCCGCCACGCCTTTTCCCCTCTTCATGTTCAGGTCACACTTATTATGCCATTTGCGCCCAGTCGCTAGTTGTGTATTACATGCTCTCCTTTTATCTCTACATTTACGACACTAAAAACCTCCTTTCTTTCTCACCATACAAAGTAGAGAAAAGAGCTGACAGCAATGTCGATATGGGGGGTTGGCGGGGAGGCATGTGCTGATGCTCAGCGCTGTAGCCGGGCGCCTGGGTTTTGGAAAAGAACACTGCGCAGCGTGGGTGAGATGGTCGGGTTTTGTGACGTTTGCTGCGAAAAGGGGCATCGCGTCGATGCCACCGTGTGGTATGCAGATCAGTACCTCTACCCAAACCACTGGCATCCCGGTACGCAATTGCGACCGAAACTTGTCGACGACGGGGAGCCGCGCTCTTGGGTAGGCATGTTGATAGCAAATATGCTGATGCGGTTGGTAGCGGTGGTAGTATTGGCAATTTTGCTTTTATGTTTGTTCATATAGCCACGGAAGGGATGGCGTACACGTCAACCTGCCACTGTTATTTCTCTTTGTTGTTACGAGAGGTAGCGTTGGAATGTTGAGAATCGATGGGCGATAGCCGGTTTCGCTTGGGTGTTAACTCCTCTTCCTTTTGTTAATTCATACTAGTTTTGCTTACCTCCTGATTGTGGCTTTGTTCATTGCACTGCTGCTGAGCTCAAGGCAGAAAGGAAACGGAGAACGGTTCTTTTTACGTGTCCCCGAAGGCACGAGTAGTTTTGTCAGCGCGGGAATGGCGGACGTCGCTAGGCGCGTGGAACGGCTACGGGAGCGCGTGAAACGGAAACTGGAGGAAGTCTACCACTTCCTTGATGATAGCTTTTACAATAGATGCCGTGCTGTTCTGAAGGCCGTTATGGAACTCGACGGGGAGGGAGTTTTTAGTGGAAACCCTGCCAAGCTACCCAACTACTTGGTGTGCATTTCCGAGCCCATGTGGTGGGGATGCATTGAAGAGCGGCTGACACATTACAAGTATCACGACGTGGCGGAATTCATATATGACATGCGACTTGTCGTAAATAACTGTTACACGTACAATGGGGAGGAGTCGCCCTTTACGGCGTTGGGGCGACGTCTCGAAATTGCGATGGAGGACTTGTTTGTAACGGAACTTTCCGTCTCGCCGCCAGATTGGCGGAAATTGGTCAATCTTGGTAAGGGTATTAGTCGTGAGCATGCGCGTGCCGTCATGAATATTATTTGCCGCTACGAGAAGCATGAGCAAGGGGGAACATCGAAGGTGCAAATCTCCACGTCAAAGCTCAAGTGCGCTACGCAGCGACGTGTCTACGCATATCTCCAGCAGAACACAAAGACAAATGAACGAGACGCGCGGTCTGATAAGCCTTCGTCTACACAGAAGCAGCCGCAGCAACGGCCCACAGCCAAATCCCCTTCTAGACCTCCAGTAAAAAACCCACAGCCAGCACGAAGTCTTCTGGAAGTGGACACAGACGTCAGGTTTGAAGGGGAGCAGGGTGTTGTGGGACGGGACCCCTCGGCTAACGAGCAACGGCTTGAGCCCGTGCCACAGAACAAGCGCTGTGAATTCCCGTCCCTCGGTTTGGTGAGTCCGGTGTCCTTTGATGGAACCTCAGACGACGAGTTTGAAGAAGGGGATACGAAACCGGCAAACGGGAACTGACACGGCCCTGTGCTGCAATCTTTTTCGTTTTACTGGGCGATGCAGTGGAGCCACTTGGTGTAAAAGATGAAATTAAAGGGGGAGGTTGATTGTGGTTCAAGCTTTGTTCGTCGCCTTCACCCTCATCCTTGTACGTTTCGCGCTTTTTATGTTGCTGGTGTACCCGTTGCTCCCGTTTTCTTTGCTTGACTAGACACTTGGTGACGAAAGCAGTACTGCAATTCAATGAACCGCAAAAGGATACGGTCGCCTGAAGTGGTGCAGTATTGGCTGATGAAATCAGAGCCAAAAAAGTTCTCCATTGATGACCTGGAGAAGTGTAAACGCTCTCCGTGGGACGGCGTGCGCAACTATGCAGCCCGTAACAACATGAAGGCGATGAACATAGGGGATCGTGTGCTATTCTATCACAGTAATGCAAACCCACCTGGTGTGGCAGGTCTTGCTACCGTTGTGAAAACAGCATATCCCGACCACACAGCCCTGGACCCTTCTTCGGACTACTACGATGCCGGGCGAGCAAGGAAAGAAATCCGTGGGAAATGGTGGACGTGGAATTTGAGGAGAAATTTCCTACACTTGTTGCACTGGATAAGATGAAGAAGGAAAAGAAACTCCAGGCCATGCAGCTGTTTTCCCATGGACGGCTGAGCGTCCAGCGGGTAGAAAAGACGGAATTTGAGCACATTGTTGAGCTCGGACGGAAGACTTCGTCGTGAATACATACCAGTGGATACATGTACCACCCAACGCTGTTACAGGCCGCCACTGTTACTTACCTCACTTGCAACCCTGTTCGTTTCACTGGTGTGCGCGCTCTTTTCGTTCACGCTTGTCTATCTCTTTGTTCTTTTTTATCTCGTTGTTGACTCTCCAAATCGAATTTTTTAGCGGATAACTTGTGATGATGAACAATCCGCTGCCCGTGCCACCCCCTATCGCCGTGATGGCAGCACCACCAGTGGCCACACCCCCAAAATTGCAAGAGGTGACTCCTACAGTGCAGGTTCTTTCAGTGCCCATTCCAATACCATCTGGTAACGCACCACAGCCAGTTGTTGCGCCTGCAGCCCTGCAAGTGCCTTTATCTATTTCACCCTCGGTGACTTCGGCGCTGCCTGTGCAGGCGAGCTCCATCGTGTCGACGACACTGTTAGCGAGAGTAGAGCCACCAGTGAACACAGACCCACCAGAATGCACCACGTTGACAGACGGCGCGTGTACGCAAAGTTCAACCGAGGCGTCCAGCAGTTCCAACTTGACATCGGCGAATGTCACGCCTGTACAATACGCTGTCCCTGCAAGCGCATTGCAGCAACAGCGCGTTGTGTCTTCCGACGATGTGAAAGCCCCAGATACCGCACGCGCCTCGGAAAGCTCTCCTGCTGACTTTCAGCAGCCCTCACGCCCATCATTTATCGTGTTTGGGGGGGTGCGATACGACTGTGAGCCATCTGCCCAAAAAGCAAAGCACTCAATAGGGCCAAGAGTCGGTGGGCAATGCCACAAATTCACGAACTGGTCATCGGTTTCTCACATTTCGGAGCAGCTGAAACTTGCAAGCACGTTTCTACCCTTCTGTTCGCAGAGGCTGCCCAAACCGTTACCGCAGTCGAGGACGCCAACACGGCCGAATCCTTCTAGCTCGTCAGGGATCACAAGGACTGAAGATGGTGTATTCGCCCAAAATATCTGCACTCTAGCTTACGCAGGAAGTTCAAGGTCCCTCCGCGCAGCCATTGAGGGACTAGACGACAACTTTCTCAATGCCAAGGGATATGTTGTGTACAATCGGCGCCAGTACGGTATCAAAAGGTGCAGTGAAAGGTATGTTCTTGGTCTTGGTCATAAAGCTAGTGCGCTGCAGTTCGCCGCCATTTCGGGTCAGTTGGACAAAGTCGCCCTTCTCCTTCATTTCGGTTCCCGAGACGACTCAAAACCATTTTTGAAGGACATCATTGGCCCCGAGGCTGCTGCGGCTCTGACGGGTGCGCGTATGAAATCTAGGCGTGAACAACATGCCGCGGGTAGTTCAGTAGGCGAAGCTACCGTTGAGGTTGATGCACTTCCCAAGCTGACAGCGCAGGAGGAGCTCCCATCAAACCCGGTGTAACAGGGAGCGGTGTACTGCCCTTATTGAGCCAAGCCAGCCCTCCTTTTCCGATTACTAGGGCTGCGTTCACTTTCAAAGATCAGTAACACGACACTCCTCCGTTTCATATTTGCAGGAAGGAGGAGGGAGTTGTGGCTCCTCATACTTTCTACACTCACCGCCGCTTCTGCTGCCGTTGCTCATGTCACCACACTTTGAGCGCGTGAGTGTTGTTCCTTGGTCTTTTGTAGCACCTTCACAATGCCTCTCCGTATTTCTATACATAGCTGCACACTTACAGACCCCTATTCGCCTGCCTACGCACTCTCCACCGCCACCAGCACCCCCCACTTTTGACCGCAACACTTTGCGCTCCTCTACCTTACTGGCTGCAGTTCATGGAGGCCCTCCTTGATCGCTGTGTCTTTCGAAGAGAGTGGAATGGCTCAAGTGTGAAGGATGTTATCGCATTCTCCCAAGGTGGTAAGGCACAACTCATCCCTACGGGACCATTCCACTCCTTCACGGTGAAAGAGTCCTGCCAAGGAGATGTGAACAACCTCCCAACAGCGGCTCGCACATTGCTGTTGGACCTTAATACCAGCGAGCTCGTGGTGCGGGGCGTCAACAAGTTCTTCGACATTGAGGACGTGGAAAGTGAATCGGTTGATGTAATCCACGCGCTCGGGGCATTGCACAACGTATGGGTGCAGAGGAAGATGGCTGGTTTTGTCGTCACCTTATTTTCTCTTGACGGCGAGCATGTTGATATTTGCACGAAACATGTTGTCGAAGGGCCGCATGTTGACATTGCACGTGATGTTTTAAACGCCGAGCTGAGTGTGGAGCAGCAAAGGTCTCTGGCATCAGACCTGTTCTCATGGGAGGCGGCAGTGAGCTGCGAGTGCATTTCCATAAAGAATGATCCGTGCCATCCCGTGATGGAGAGAAGTAGTTACGATAATCACCTGATAGTGTTTTCTATTCACAAGCGAAACGATATACGGGAGATGTGCGTGGGGGTTGCAGAGATGAAACTAAATGCTGACAGATGGGGACTCAAGTTCGTGCCCTGCTGGAGGGTGGGCAGCCACACGGAGTTGTCAGCGTGGCTGGAGGAGAGGGCGCGCTGGAACGGGAAGGACCCTGATGGCGTGCCCCTCGCTGAGGGATACGTTGTCCTCATCGAGTTACCAATTGAAAGACTGTTACCATCCGCCGTGGCCTGTGCCCCATTTACGGTGGTCCCACTTAGACTAAAGGCAAAAACGGTGAAGTACAGAGTGCTGCGCTCACTACGCTCTATTGTGCTGGGTGAGTGCACGGCGACTCCACAACTGTTTCACGAGGTCATTGCAGCATGGGCAGTACATGTGCAACGCTGCCAATGTGTGCGGGACGCGGTCGTGCGACACGGTGTGTCTCGTATTTGCGACCAGTTTGAGGCGTACATCAACGATCAGGGGGAGAAGAGGTTTCGCGGAAGTGAGATGAGTATCAGAGAGGCGTTTAAGTTGCTTATAGACACAACAACGAAGCAAGTGCGGGTGCGGCAATGCGCACCGTCGCTGCATGTCCTGATGTTGTGTGGACTGCCTGGTGTGGGTAAAACTTCGCTGTCGCAGGCCATTGCAGAAAGAGTGGTGAACTGCTGTCCTTCTATCGGGTATATCATGCATTTAAGTCGAGATAAAATTTGCAGGGACGTGGCAGAGCAGGCAGGCATTGATGAGCAGGCCAGCAAACACAAGCAAAGAAGGTTAAAAACGATGGTCCATCACGCTATGCTTAGCGCACTCGACCAGCTCGTTTCGCTGTCGTGTCTTCTTAACTCATCGGGAATTCTCATTTTAGATGCCTGCAATGCCAAGCCTAGCACGAGACGCCAGTGGCGCAATTTCTTGCCAAGAAGGCTAGGGAGCTTCCATCTGCTGTATTTAAAGTGCACGGATTATCGACTTCTCTCTTCACGACTTGCGGGCAGGCAGAGCCATGATGTGCTTCACAATGCTTCCCAGGCGCAGGCTGTTTTCTATTCAGTAAAGAAGTCATTTGTCGAGCCTCTTTCGGAAGAACCATGCCTCTGCTTTGACACTGCGACCTCAGCGGTGGAAGATATCGCAACTGCTGTGCTGAAGCTCTATAGTAACACGGAAACCCGAGGATCGTCTCGGTCCGTCACAAAGTACGATCACCGCTTAGTAAATAAGGAGCTGGTTGGGCGGCGCGCGGCACTCATTGGCTCACTTGTTGGCTCAAGCGGACAGGATATGGCGGAGTATCTATTGGCGTACGCCTTTAAGAGGACAAAAACGTTACAAGTTATCTCCGTACAGCTAGCAGTGACGTTCGAGGACTTGCGCAAGGTTGCTTCAGAGGCCATTGATAGTGTGCTGAGCGCTAGCAGGGAGTACACATCCGGCTGGTGGGCGTGGTGTAAGCGTGCAATAGGCTTTGGCCGCTCGCGTCCTGCCGCGTCAGTGGTTGAAGGACATACTCGATGGCTTCTTGGGTGGCTATTTGATATGCGTGAGCCACCATTGTTGTACTCAGCTAGAGAGTTGTCCTCGGCCCTTGCAGAGCGCTACGAGCTCAAGTCCTCGTCTCCACACATCACTCTATACCATGATGACAGTAGGGTGCCGGTGCCCTCGTCTATACCCCCAACAGGAAATCACGTGGAAGTGTATCTGAATGCCATTCTGCTTGATCGGTTTGCGCTTTGTTTTGCTGCCACAGCTGTCCTTGCTGGCCAGCAGTTTGGAAAACAGTTCGGCTCCGCTGACTCTGTGCCGCTACATGTAACAGTGGGCCACACGGCACAAGTGAAGGCGTCCTACGCGGGTACAATGTTCGATTCCTTTCAGCAGAGGGAGCAGTACAATAAAATACTGGAACAAGGTCGCGAGGACGGCTCGGTGAGAAAGAGCCGCTCGAAATTTTCCAACTTTGTGAAAATTCGCTTGCCTACGCCATATGTGCTTCGCGGCGTCATTGTTGCTGGTGTTGAAGGCGCAAGTTGACGCCCTCTCACTTATTTCCTGTAAAACCCCTGTTCACTCAACGGGCGCGTGAAAGTGGAGCGAGCAGCGTTGTTATTGTCTTACGTTTCACAACTGGAGTAGACCCTGCCTGTGTCACTGGTGCAACCAGTGGCGAATTTTAACGTGAAGTGAGTCTGTGGTAGTCTCATACTCTCCTCTTGCATCTCCTCTTCCCCTTCCTAACAGTGTGGTAGGCAAGACGCATAGACCATGCCTGATACCGTTGACAGCGCAGCTGTGCAGCAAGCGAGGGACAATTACATGCAGTACTTCTCTGACGTTTTCTCAGACGAACTGCTAAGGGTTTACGAATCAGACGGAAGCGCATCGGCGGTCGAGCAGCTCACCGTTTGCATCGAGGTGGGGCTGGCGGTGTGGGGGCACCCACTAGTCGTCCGTGATCCCGTAAAGTAAACGAGTGTGCGTGGGGCCATAGGAAAGACAGCGGAACAAGAGGGAATTAAACAACGCCGTCAAGGAGGAGCGCTGCTGGCATGTGTGCTATACCTTTTATTATTTCGCTTTCGTTGGTTCCATTCAGAGCGGCACCGGCTGTCTTTTTGTGTGCATGTACCCCGCCCGTGCGCGTGGGTTTTCCCCTATAAAAAGAAAGGAAGAAAGAAGAAAACACGACGCAAAACGATAAGTGTAATTGTTGAGGTTGTGGTGCTCCTTCTCTCTTCAAGTCGTTGCTTCTGTTTTTTTTTTTTTTTTTTTTTTTTTTTTTTTTCCTTTCAATTTTCTCTGCGGTGTTGATTTTGGTTAATACAGTGTACCGCACGTGACGTCTCCCCGCTGTGGTTCCCTCTACAAGGAACGCGCGCTCATCGGGAATGAGGCGAATGCGGAGAAGTGTTCCCTCACTTATCACTGGGAGAACTTGGATCAAGGATTACCGTTTGGCTGGATCCGCGGCCACACTTAGCCAGGCAGAGCTTCTCCAACTGGCCCAGGGACTCGAGAGTGACCCGGAGTTACTGGTAAATATTCTTAGAAGTCTAGATCCGCAGAGTAGACGCAGGCTGATCGTTGCTGGAGGTGCCATGGAGTGGTTTGGAAAGGAGAGTGTTGTTAGTGAAGTGCAACGGGCGGACGCGGATAAGGATCGCTTCATCTCGCCAAAGGACTTTGACCACTGGCTAGGCAGCGCCCTGCGGCGCAGGCAGAAGGAGAAGTGCCTTACCGAAGTAAATGATGACGGCACAGACGTGCCGTGCCGTACGCTGGTATGGGTAGCGTTTGTTGCCGGACTACCGTTTGTTGGTTTTGGCTTTCTCGACAATGCCCTGATGATTTTAGCAGGAGACATGATTAATAGCACTGTTGGGATGTACCTCAACTGCTCCGTTCAAGCCTGTGCGGCAATGGGCAATACATTTTCCGGTGTTCTGGGAATGCAGTTTCACGGTGTCATTGACAAGGCTGTGCAGAACATTAACGTGAAGGTTCCTTCACTGACAGAAAGACAGATGAAGAGTGGCCGTGTCTTTTTCGCTGGGCACATTGGCGGAACAATTGGAATCACGATGGGTTTACTTCTAGGAATGCTCCCACTGCTGGTGATCGATGCCAAAGGTTGAAAAGCGGATTGTTTTATATCTTGAGTGTGGGCTAGGGAGCGACGATACCTCTCACAGCATTGGGAGTCTGCAGGCGTCGCTGCCAAAACTGGGTCCCTCGAAAGCAGATGCGAGAAGAGTAATAAACAAATATGAATGTCACGGCCATATATCCTTTACGCAGTTTCTTAAGCTGTTACATGATAACCAGTACAATAGAGCAACCTTCCAATTGCGTATATATATATATATATATATATATATGTGTGTGTGAACATTTTCTGAGTGTGTTATCTCTATCTCTTTCTTCCTTTCTTTATCTATATATTTATCTGTTGGTCTGCCTCTCTCTCTCTCTGCCCCACTCGTCATTCGTTACATGAGGAAGGGGAAGGCTGGTTTTAAGCTATCCCTCTATTTGCCCACAGCCACAGCAGCCTTTGATCCTCTCAATTACACTTTCAGGCACCACTGATTTTGCCTTTACGAACATCTCACCACTCGCACACAACTCTAGTAAGTACACAGCCATTGTATAGACAAGAAAAATTGGCTTTCTTTTTTTTTTTTTTTTTCGTATCCAGGTTTACCTCCAGTTGCTCCTACTGTGTTTTTTCTTTTTCGGTGCATGATATGCAAGGTCCTGGAGCGTATTGTGAAGCAAATCCTCGAACGGGCGCGTATCCCCATGACAGCGAGACGCCTCGTGGACGTGCTGGATGGTGTTGTGACACTGGATAACATGACGGGAGTTTGTAACAGAATGCTAAAAAAAGGCATCCTAGAGCCATGGGGGAAGGAGGCCTTTGTGCTGCGAGGTAAAAGGGACGATGCGACGCGCAACTTGCTCATCACGCCCGAATATCAGGAGCTTGGGATGACGTTGTTGTGTATTGGGCCGAATTTATTCGTGCAGTACATTCCCCCCGAATTTGAGCACCGGTTCCTTGAGGTGCGCCAGTCGTTAATTGGCAAGCATGCCGGTCTCGGCCTGTTTCTGCGCTCGACACGAGCGTTGCGGCAGGGGACGGTGATATGCGAGTACACAGGCCGCATATTGCGGCGTCCGCCCAAGGAGTCAGAGCAAAGTGTCTACGTTGTACGTCTGCGCACGGAATCGATCTACGTTGACGGCCTTAGCGAATTCGGGGAGCACCTTTCGCTCGCAACATTTATCAACGACAATGGTCCAAATGCGGCAAACGCCGTGATGCAGGAGTACAATTCGTTAGCCGGCCGCGTGTTTGTTGTTGCCAGCCGCGATCTATTACCTGGTGAGGAGGTATTTTGTACGTACGGGTCCAAGTACTGGGGCTACTCTTCGTATAGTGAGCTCATGGAAAGCTTAAGTAAAAGGCCACGCAAACGGGAACGAAGTGAAGAAACGGACATCACGGGCGATTTCTTCTATCCATGCCGGCGCTGTGGTGAAGATGTCACGAAGCGGCTTTTGCCCCTCCATGCAAGCAATTGCGGTGATTCCATGGTTAAAAGGAAGCTTCAAAACTTAAATCCCCTCCCGTTTAATGAGTTCACCGCCATGGAAAACAGCAGCAAGTTGTGTAAGAGGGGTAGGCTTCAAATGCTGCGGCGTGCAAAGCACTTTGTCAACATGGAAGAACCGCAAACGTTTGCGCTTTCCCACGAAGACGTCGTTGGGGATCTGACATTTACGTGGTTTGATGCGTAGGTGCACGCTCCACTATGGCATGCCGCTACATGTGCTTTGATTACTCTGCTCAATGGTGATCATCACCCCACTGGACAAGAGGGGGAAAATAACAACAAGCTAATTGAACATGTTTAGGCAAAGGCTACACAGCAGGTTCCAAGAAGCAAGCAGTCTGCTGTAAGGCGGAATCTACACGGTTCTTTACGGCGCTTGCCAGGCGGTTATGCGCGCCCAGTGCAGGCTCCACTTTGAGCAAACTGCGAGTTGGAAAGGGGTACTGCATAGGCGGTTGGTAAAGAATCTTCTCATGCGAAAACTTTGTTTTTATTGGCGCTCACCACGCTCCGCAAGCCAAGAGACAGCAGTGCGGAGCTGCTGTATGCTGAAGGAAGCCTCTTCGCCTCTTTGGGACCAGGACGAGGGGTGATCGTCATGAGACAACTCCCGGTCTCGACCAGTGCTTTTGGTGGTGTGTGTGTGTGTGTGTGTGTGTGTGTGTGTGTGCTGGACTTCGTTGTAAAATTTAGCCCATCCCCCATTTGTCAGGGCCCTGTTCATACGTCCAGTGGCGACGGGTCGAGGTGCTGATCTACACCTTTTGTGTAGCACGCACATTTAGAGATTAAATGTCTCTCGCCTTTGTCGCGGAAATCGACGAAGATGAGAAACACCCAAAGCGTATTCGTAAAAAGATGAGCCCATGCCCAAACGTGATGAGCATGCCGTCTTGGCATGTGAAGGTGTGCTTCACACTTAGATGCAGAATTGACTGACGCAGGTCGTCGACACGTGGTGCTAATGAACTCCTCCAACACCCTGCTGGCTATTTTGTCTGTTGGGTTTTGGGAGAACAGTGCTGTCGGTAACACTGCGCTTTTGTTCATTATTTCCTTAATTGGTAATTGGCCGCTTCTTCACTTCTCCACACAACTGCACGGTCTTATCTCTCATTTCCACTGAACGGTTAGAGTGGAATTGAGTGCAGTGGGAGTGGGAGCGGATCTTACGCGCAAAATAAATAAATAAATAAACTGTGGCGGTAGTGACACATCCTCTTCACCTCAAATTATCCGTTTATTTGTTTTAATGACCGTAGGAACAAGCGTCCAGCATATCTACTCAGTTGTCTCGGAAAGGGAGCGAAACATTCGCACTGTAATTATGCAAAAGGGGTTACTTCGTGGTGGTTCTGTTGCCATTGCCCAGGTGCAGAAGGAAGCCGCCCGTTTCATGGGCGCTTCAGACAGCTTTGGTGTTGGTGTGATGCGCGCAGTGGAATTTATGCCGGAAAGCGTTCGCGCCCATGCAGACGGTTCGTTGGGTTTCGCATGGAAAGCACGTCAAGCCGCATTAAACAGCTTCAAGTCTACTCACGGCGGGGCATTGGCCACACTCGCCGATGCCTTTACACGCATTCACCTGGGCGCCTCCTCACCTGGGTTGGATATCTCCTCGGTTAGCTTTGAAATCAACTACCTCAATGCTATTGTGGAAAATGCGGAGTGCACGTGCGTGACTCGTCTTCTAGGTGGAAACGGCGCCGGTTTACATCAAATGGAATACGCGTTCCAGGACATGGAGGCGCAAAAGGTGTTTGCACGAGGGGTGCACATACTCAGCTGCGGTCAATGACTTCATTAGGAAGTCGGGTGTGCTGTTTGCTGTGTTAGGGAAGGTTCAATAACAGTTGATTATTATGATTATGATTATTATTCCTTTTCTCATCTTTTGTTTCATCCCTGCTGCTCCCACTTGTTGTTGCACACATTCTAGAGACATTCTCAAACCGTTGGTGATATTTTCTGCGCCTAGTTTGCGCCAGCTTCCGTGTCCATGTCCTTTAACTTCTTTAACATCCCCCTTGGCCTGCACCTGCGCGCATCTTTGTCCCATGCCCTTTAGCGTAAAAGATGAGCGAACCAGAACTTAGTGAATTGATACGGAAGTTTCAAGCCATCCAGCAGCAAGACGTTTCCAATCAGATCAGCGAACGTAACGTGGTTGAGATTATTAATGTTTTGCGTACAAAAGGATTGGTTGAACTCATATACACGGTGGATGGGAAGGAGTACCTGACGTGGGACCAGCTCCGGCGTGAGGTTATTGATGAGGTTTACGTTAACGGTGGTCGTATTAACGTTGTGGATATTCATGGTCTGTTGAACGTGCATGCCGTGCATGTTGAGCGCATTCTGCCAGAGGTGCTCGAAGACCGCTCCCTACGCATCGAAAACGGAGAGGTCATTTCCGACACCTTCCTGAACTCGGCTGTACAAGGTGCCGCTGATTTGCTAAATGAGCAGGGATTCATCTCCATCACCGACTTTGCCAAGACACATCGTTTTACTTCTCTTTTTGCGGAGGGGATACTCACAGACGCGGTTGCGTCCGGGCGACTTGTGGCTGTGATTGAAGGCAATATGCTGTACACCAAGCAGTTTGTGTGGTCCCAGAAGGTTATTCTTCGAGCGGGACTCCTGGCAGCAACACAACCTGTTAACTTGGAGTCGTTCTTTGAGCGACATAAGCTATTCTCACCGCTCATGGCCTCTATCATCGAGGCGGTTAGTCACGAACTCCCTGGAAAGGTCGAAGGCGGTCGGACATATGTGCCGTCGTGCTTTGAACTTGCCCGGACGGAGCAGGTGGAAAATGTTTACCTCTCTAACGGTTTTATTGACTATGCGGTGCTGCACCGGCAGGGAATAACTCACGCAAGGGAATTTCTTGTGGCGCGATACAACCCCGTGGCGAAAGACACACCGGCGGCTGAGGGGTCCAAGAAACGTGGCCGCCGGGCACCTACTGCGGCTGACACCACCGTCAAGCCACAGCCCGTTGCCCGAAGCGAGAGTCACCCAAATGCAGGCCATGCATTGTCCTCCTGCTTCGTGTCGGACCGCCTTCTAGCCAACATTGTCGTTTTTGAGGAGCTTGCTAACGGTGACGGTCTTTTGGTGAACCTGGCCGAGCATCTCCCTTCATCAGTGGACTTTGAGAAGGACTTGGACATTTTGATGAGGCGCCTGCACGAGCAACACCCGATAGTTGCCTCCTGCACCTTAATTGGTGGCAGCATGTTAATTCATGAGTCTGCATGGGGAATCATAAGGGAGCGTCTCCGGGTCGTGTTTGAGGATCACATCAAGGAAAGGGCAAAAAGAAAAGGGAAAAATAAGGGTGCGGATGGGGCAGAGTTTGGTAAGGAGCAGGAAGAAGCACTACTACGCGTCGTTGCCGAAGTTACCGCATTGTCACTTGAGGAATACCAAGACACGCTCGAGGAGCTTACTGCACACTTTGGTGAGCCAGCAAGACAAATGTACAGTGAGCTTGCCTCTTCTGCAGAGCAGCATGTTCCTGTCGAGTGGAAGCGGACGCGCGCCCAGCTCCAGGCTTCTATTGGCGTCGCATGGATTGATCTGGTAGTAGCTGAGAAGGGGCTTGTGTGGGCCTCGACACGGTTCGACGAGCCTGTCTTCACTTCCCTCAATCGTCATTTGCTCTCCACCCGCGCGCTGCCATTAGTACGTGACATTCTGCTAAATGAAAGTCTTGACAACCCGAGTGTGTACGAGCGTGTGAGCGATGTTATTTTGGAACAGGTTGAGGGGCACCAACAGCCAACAGCGGCAACATTACAGAGGATGCTGAAGGCCATCCCCGACTCGCAACGGCAAGGGCTCTCTCCGATTGTGGAGGCCTCCACTGGTAAGTCTGTAGAGAGCTTTCGAAATCTTCTGCAAGAGCTGTGTGGCGCCGGTCAGATTGCAGTTTCCTGCTTTCACCAACCGAACAAAAAGGTGGAGCGAGAAGCACTTGCCGCGATGAAGCAAAGAGTTACTGAGCGAGTGGCAGCTGACTCCTTTACCACTGATGCCACCCGCAGCGGCACACTCTTTGCGCTAGTCTGCACCCTTATCTTGCACACACAGTTCCACGTCCATGTTGACCTTCCTGGTCGTGCAGTGGGAAGTGTTGTGGCTCTCCTCGCCACAGTTGCAACAGAACTGGCGGGCAGCCTCAAGGACTGCAACCAAATAATAGCCGGAGCGATCGGTGGAAAGGAGCTCAGTGATGCCGACTTGGAAAAGTTGGAGCACCTCCGCGAAACGGCGCTCAACGTGTGAGGAGGATGTTTCGGCGTTTTTGTCGTCGTTGCCGTCCTGTGAAACACCACAACAAACCAAACGCACTTGGCAGCTAGTCACGTGTAACAGCTCAATGGAGCGCACATCATTTCTTCTCTTTAACTCCTCCTTGTTGTACCAAGCACTTTGTTACCTTTACTTTTATGATTTCTGGTAGTACATTGATGTGCCATAGTGAATGCGAGTATCCACCCCGTCCCACAACGCATGGCGGGCACATGTGTCGAACAAGCGGACCGTTGTACAAATGTATGAAAGCCTGATTCAAAAAGGCATATTGAGGGATGATCCCGGTCAGCGGGAAATGCTAGAAGCCTGTGGGCCTCTCATGAGGCACATCGAAGCGCTGCGGAGGCAAAACAACACCAGCGAGCTTCCAGCTGTACCCCTCCGCAACGGCACACCCCACACCGGTGGTAAAGGGAGCAACAAAAGTAGCAGTTTCATGGATTCGCTTCACAGCGTCACGTCGGCGTGTGGCGCCACAATCCGTGGCTTTTTGTCTAGGGGATTAGAGGCCATGCGCCGAGCTGTCCCGAACTACTGGGCGAGGGACGTGGTGGTTCGTTGGCCCGAAAATATAGGCACAGCAAAGAGGACCGGTCTCTACCTGTGGGGGGACGTTGGCGTTGGCAAGACGCTTGTGATGGATCTCTTCGAGCTGTGCGAGACACCACACTTTAGCAAGCGACGGACTCATCTCCATTTTTTTATGTGTGACCTTATTGCTCGACTTCAGAGAGCGGAGAGCCACATGCGTCATCACTCTGTTGCACCAATGGACATTGTTGTTAATGACATGCTAAGGGAGTCGCCTATTCTGTGCCTTGATGAATTCCAAACGTTGGATGTGGCACATGCTTCGCTTCTAGCAGCGTTTTTTTCTCGTGCACTGCCGCGAGGGTTAATTCTCTTCACGACGAGCAACCGACCACCACAGTCGCTTACATTGATCTCGTCTGCCTTTGAAGTGTGTGTACCTCTACTATGGCGCTACTGCGATGTGGTGCAATGCCACAGCATCAGAGATTACAGAGAAAATGCGTCCAAGAGCCATCATGAGAGACTTTTTCTTTACCCAAACACCAAGGACAACGCCAAGCGACTCATCAAACGCGTGGAGAGTGGCGTCATTGGGGATTGCACGTGGGTAAAGGACGCAACGATTTGGCTCTGCGGGCGTGAACTCATCGTCCCGTTTCACTGTGGTGGGGTGGCGCTGTTGGATTTTTCCACCATTTGCGGTGCTCTTGGGCCACCCGACTTTCATTGCATCGCCAAGACGTTTCACACGGTCGTCATTACGAACATTCCACGGATCAACGGTCTGGATAGGAATGCCGCACAGCAGTTTGTTATAATGATTGATGAGCTCTATCAGTACAACGTGAAGCTGCTCTTCACAAGTGAAGTCCGTTGGGACAATCTGCTGGACAGCAGAGCGTCAGTGAATGCCACTAGTGCTGAATTGGACTACTACAGTGAAGGTGAGGACGAGCGAAGCGGAAATTCAGCCTGTAGTAACTTTCGCAACGCGGAGGAGGTTTTGAGTTTTAGCCGAATTGCAAGTCGTCTCAAGGAAATGGGTTGTCAACATTACATTCTGCGAGACCACCGGCACTACGTAATACGAGACTACAATCTTATGGCACTTTTGGAGTGAGTCATGGGCCTGTGCGTTCTTTTATCTTTTGCAGCTTCTCTTTCCCCTTCCACCTGCTCTCCACTCCCTCATCCCTCACTCCGCCAACCAACCGACCAACCAACCAAAAAAACAAAAAAAAAAAAAAAAAAAAAAAAAAAGGCAGCATCGGTATAACAATCATTCAACAATGAAAACGACAACTAATAGTCAATTTATTCGCCATCACTTACCTAATCGCCAGTCATCGGGGCCCCCTTTCGCAGCGTAAATCCGAACAACTGCTGCAGCCCAGTAATCGAGTAGCGCTTATCGTAGTGTCCTCCCTTGTTATAACTCACGATGCCTCCTATCTTGTGTATGATCGGGATACATCTGCTGTAGTGTGTGGGCGCCCGAAGCCCCAGTCCTACTACCCTTTGTTGCACACCGATAATTGCCTCAAAAGCCTTCAGCTCTCACTCTCCAATTCTTGCCCTTTAAATACATATATGTACACATTCCCCTTCATGCTGTTATAGAGTTGTTGTTGTTGTTGATTTGGACGTATCACGGCGAGATAACCCCATGTCAACACCTCTTTGGAATTATAATGAGTCGTACTACACCGCTCTGACGGAGGGTGCAAGCTACTGCATAAAAACCGATGAAGTGAAAGGGAAAGGGCTGTTCGCCCGCGTAAAAATACGTGAAGGGGACATTGTACACGAGGAAACAGCTCTGTGCTGCTCGCAAAATTTGGATGATGCGGTGAATGAGGTGTCTGCCTGCGGAAATTGTCTCTTATCCCTGGAAAGTCCTTCAGAGTGCGTTGCGCGCGTCACGAACAACGCAACACTGGCGCGTGCACTGCCGTACGACCACCTGTATACATCTTGCCGCAAAGTGAAGTGTTTATTTGAGGCCTGTGGGTGCACCATGGTGTTCTGTTCCGTACGGTGCAGAGAAACGGCGTGGTCCCGTTATCACTTTGCCGGTTGTCGTGGCAAGATGACAGAGGACCAAAAAAAGGCATATGATGAGCTGCTCCGCCATGACTGGTTAAGCCGAGGAGTTAACTATTCGGACACCGTATTTCTCGCCTTTCGCTTTGTTTGCATGTTTCTCACGAACATACGCATGCACCACCAGCCTCCAGAGGTTGCCTATTGCCCAGTGATGCAGCTTGTAAAGGCACCACTCACAGACTTTCGTTTCACATACCTCCTCAGCAGCAGCAGCGACGCCTCTGGAGACGCTGGGGGTGTGGGAAATCAATCCAAAGGCGAGGGAAAGAGCGGCGATCGCTGCGTGACTACTCAGCACACCGACGGCCATCCTGTCAAGGATGACGATGGTGAGATGACAGAAACGTTCATCAATGAAGGCTTGCGATTGGTGGACAACATCCTCAAGTTCAGTGAAGAGGAGCGGCGCTTCTTGACGCCATCGCAGTGGTCGGAGCTCCTTGGTGCTATTTTGTTGAACGGCCAGGAGCGCTCCACGCGATCGAACTATGACCGGTTGAGAAACATTGTCAAGGGCATCCCTGGGGGGAATTCCGTTATAAAAGCCTTCGATGAAGAGGTTTCTAATGCAAGGGTCGATCCTCAGCAACTGTTGTTCGGTTCGCGCGGCCAGGGGGTGTACGCTGTTGGGTCCCTTTTCAACCACTCGTGCGAACCCAACCTGCAGGTGCTCAACAGCGCAACAGGTGACGAAACGTTAGTGGTTGAGGCACTGCGTGACTGTGAACCCGGGGAAGAGCTGTATATTAGCTATATCGATGAGTCTCTCCCATACGCAATACGTCAACAACAACTGCGGGAGCATTATCTGTTTGAGTGTCGCTGCTCCAAGTGTGTCCGAGAGTCGCCTGGTGGCGGCGCGACTAATGGCGCCTAAAAGATGCAAGTTGGGTTATGATTGTTCATCTGTATCAAAGCATGTGTATTGCATTGTAAGCTGTAAGCATGCGCTTGCAACGGGCCGCAAGAGTGCCTGGTGAGGCAAGCCGTGAAGGGTTTGGTCGCTGGACCGTGCTTCTGGGTGCCCTCTCTTGCGTCCAAACATCTTAATGGGGAAAAGGAAGGGAATAGTTCTCACCGGAGTATAAGATGAGCACGAATAAGTAGATCACGAATAATAGTAGTAATAATAATAAAATATAAAATAAAAAAAAATGCGATTAAAAGAGAAAGAAGGAAAGAAAGAACACGCCGAGACACATATCTGGTCACGGCTGTTTGCATGTTTTTTTTGTTTTTTTATTCCCCCTTTTTTTACTGCCCACTGTCTTGCTTGCTTGTGCCCTTCCTCCCCCGCACACACACACACACACACAATCTCACTCACTGTGCCTCTCAACCCGTCTACTTCTCTTGTGACTGACAGAGTTTTTTGTTATTGATAAAAAGGAAAAAATTATAAACAAAGCTGAACCTTTAAAGTACCTGTTGCGGAAACGGACGAACTAGTGGGAGGGTGCCTCATATACCGTCCGTGGGTGTGAATTGACCCAGCATGCCACCTGGGCAGCGTGTGCGTGGAGCTAGTTTCAAGGAGGAGTACTCTGACAGTGTGCTCTTCCACACATACAGAAAGAAGCCACAGAGAAGCAGCATCACTTACCTTATCGCACCGAAGGAGAGCAAGCTGGCAGGTCGTCCCACTGTAGTGTTAGATCTTGACGAAACACTTGTTTATGCGAGGGATGGGCCGCTTTATGTGCGTCCGGGTCTTGAGGAACTACTGCAGTTTCTTGGCGAGAACTGTGAGACGGTATTGTGGACTGCTGGTGTAAAGCACTATGCTGAAGCCGTTGTGCGACAGATTGATAGGAATGGGATAGTTCACCACACCATATGCCGCGATAGTGCGTGGTTCAACGGAGCATCTTGTTCCAAGGACCTGAAATTGCTTGGTCGTGACACGGCAACCACCATAGTCTTTGAAAACACACCCGATTGTATCCGTGGCTTTGAACAGAATGGCGTCCTTGTGGCAGATTACGAGGGAGGGGAGCTGGAGGATCACACATTGTACGCCATTCTTGGGTTGCTCTGTGACCTTGTCCAGCAGCGGAGCCGCAACGCAGCGCTAACAGTACCAGAGTTTATTAGCACCTCCCACCGTCTGGAGCAGAGAGACGTTCCCACGGATGACGGCAAAATCATGCGATGCTACTGCCTCAAACAACAACAACAAATGGAACCACGTCGACGCCGATCCGAGACAGTGCGCACTGCTAACCGGCGCTGGAACGTTGCAGTACATTGAACGCACCCTGTTCTTTCTCATTTTTTTTCTTTCCTTCTCCCTCTCTCTCTCCATTTTTTTTTCTGATCGTGTCTATTTTCCTTCTCCCTACTCACACATTTTTTTTTGTTGTTTGTTTATCTTCCTTTTCTTTTCTTCCATATCTCCTTTTGTTCTATGTTGTTTTACGCCCTTGGTGTTGTTGGTTGGTTGGTTGGTTGGCTGTTGTATCGGATTGAAAAGAACAGAGTGCAAGTAGTGAAAACAACAGCAACTGGAAGTTTTGTTTTTTTGTTTAAAAAAAAAAAAAAAAACAGAAAGAGAGAGAGAGAGAAAAAAAAAACTTTGTGTCGGTGTTACACACGCGTGTTGCGGCGCCAGGAGGCGGGAATTAGCGGGTTTACATGCTGAAGCAGTCAACGTGCGATTGCTGGCATAGTGCAGTCCTACAACCACCTGCCTCATTCACGCAGCACGTCATCGCTCTCCTTCTCCCTCTCTCCCTATAAAGCATCTCTTGGTGTGATCTTGTCAGATGCCTGACACCATCCAAATCGCCCCCCGGATCTTATGTTTTTAGTCTAAGCGCATTCGTTGTGGGTAGCGCCCGAAGTACCATAACGTACTCGTTTGTTTTTCGTTCCCTCACCACCACCCAAAATTCTTCCTCACCTCCTCTCTTAAAACCACCACCCCCGGCTTTTTAGCTGTTCTTGGTACACACATGCACCTTTCCACCTGGTAAATGAAGATTACCACTAACAGTTGCTCTCCGTTTCTTTCCTTCTCTTTCTTTTGTGTTTTGTTGTTTTTCTTCTGCTGTTTTTTTTCTTTTCTTTTTCTTTCTTTTTGTTGTTGGTTTTTAAACCTTTTTATTATCACGGCTGCTACTTCACACTTTTTCGCACACCAACTCCCTCCTCGGCACCATCGCCAAATAATAACCGTAAAAAGTAAAAAAAATCAAGAGAAAAAAAAGACACTTCTCTCTCTCTCTCTCTCTCTTCCCCCCTTCGTTCGTTTGTTTGTGTTTGTTTTCATTTTTGTATTGAAACCAAAACAAGAAAAAAAGAAAGAAAGAAAGAGAAGTAAAAAGATGAAACATATAAATAAAGTTATGAAGTTATTGATATGGTGATCATGATCATCGCATTAAAAGACAAAAAAATAAAATAAAATAAAACAAGAAGAGAGTGAGAGAAAATAAATGTTATGACGAAGGGGAAAAGGAAAGGGGTGAAGAAGTCCAACAAAAGAGGCGAGTGAGTGGTGGAGGGCTCTCGGAAGGACAGTTGCTTGTGGAAGGGACTGGGAGTTTTGACTGGCTTCCGTGTTGAGTCGCCAAAACGTTTCATCGCTTCCAATATGGTGCGCATCTTTTTTGCCTTTTCCTCCTCTTTCACGCACCAGGCGGCGCCTCCGCTCTTCCCGCTACCGCACAGGGAAGAGAATGAGGAAAAAGTCACCTTCCGTCCATCTCCCCTCTCACGCAATACGTACGCTCATCATGTGTACCCAACCATGGACATCGACGTAGCAGCACAAGCAGGCAGGCAAGCGTGAAAAACAGTGATAAATCGAGAACAACAGAATGGGATACGGAAGTGGTTGTGGCGGGGCAGGTGTATATTTATATATATTTAGAGAAGTGTAGCGGGAAGATGAGTCAGTTCCAATGCTTGCCTGTGCCGCGTATGTCCGTTCATATAACACCATACAAATGGAGCCCCCCACCCACACACACACACACACAACCAGCGTCTTTGATGTCGCTTGCCACCAAAATGCCCCATTGCTCGGTCACTGCCTTTGATTGTCCTGGTGCTGTTCTCAATGCTCCTAGTGCTTCTTTCCGAACTTCATTTCATTTACAAACAATTTAAACGGCGTGTGGCGCGCCACCCCAGTGGAATAAACAGTACAAAAGTATTTTCATTTTGAGGGGGAGATAAATTAGAAGAACAAGATAGGAGGAAAGGGTGCACGCAAGGACCTTTTCAACTGCTGTTTGAGGCGAAAGGTAAAAAGTGTTTTTTTTTGTGGGGGGAAAGCAGCACACTTTTGAGCACGCGAAGGAAGACACACGAGTGGGCTTTTTGAAGAGAAGGAAAGGAACGTTGCGGCAGCAGGAGGAGGTTGTGGATCCCAGGAGGCTTGAAGGTTTGTGTGGGCGTGAGAAGAAACTTACACTTGAAGGGCAGAAAAGATGGAGGCTGTTTTGCGTAAAGTGCAGGAGAAGATTCAGTACAACTTTCGGCGTGGCGCTGGTGGGACGAAATTCTTTAGCACTGCGTGGCGTGGTGAGGGAGCGGAGTTGCATGATGAACTAAACTCCAACGACAAGGAGCGACAGAAGAACGCGGTGAAGCGCGTCATTGCGGGGATGACTCTTGGTCGGGACGTGAGTCACCTCTTCATGGATGTGGTGAAACTCGGCCAGACAACCAACCTTGAGCTCAAAAAGTTGGTCTACCTGTACGTTCTCAACACAGCCAAGCTGCAACCCGGGAAGGCTCTCATGGCAGTCAACACATTCCTGCAAGATACAACCAGCACGTCGCCAATTGTGCGAGCCCTTGCTATACGGACCATGATGTGTCTACGTGTGGACTCTGTGGTGGAGTATATACTTGAGCCCCTTCGCCGCGCAGTTAGTGACGACGACCCGTATGTGCGCAAGAACGCCGCTATTGGAATTGGTAAACTTTTCCACAGCAACGCGCAGTTGTACGAAGAACAGGGCTTTTCAGCAGAGCTCTTGAAACTTTTGCAGGACACATCTGGTATCGTCTCCTCGAACGCGGCGGCGGTAGTGATGGAGATAAACGACTATGGCACCTCTCATATCACACTCGAACGTCCCCATGTTATGCGCCTCTTGGACAATTTGGTAAGCGCCACTGAGTGGGGCCAGGTGAGCATCCTCGAACTCGTTGCCGATATGCGAATTGACGCGACTTCCTTTGCCGAGGAAATCGTTGCCCGTGTGACGTTGCAGCTAAACCACACCAATCCCTCCGTTGTGATGGGGGCCATCAAAGTTATAGCCAATCACGTCGGTATATGCAGTCGAGAAACGATAAATACCATCACTGGGCGCATTAACGCCGCACTTGTATCTTTATCGAAAAACGACCCCGAGACTCAGTACGTTGTTTGCAAGAACATCCATGCGCTGCTTATTATATTCCCCAGCCTTTTAATGAATAATGTTGATTGCTTCTACATCCGCTACTCGGATCCACCATTTGTAAAAATGGAGAAACTGCGTTTGTTGCTCAAACTTGTAACAACGAAGACGGCACCGCGAATTTTGAAGGAGTTGGAGGACTACAGCTCTGAGCTGGACATCACTTTCGCCGAAGAAGTGGTAAAGTCCGTCGCCACGTTGGCACAGAAGATCGATTCGGTTGCAGAAGGTTGCGTCAAGTTACTGATGGACATTGTTAGTAAGCGCCCTGAGCTTCTGCCACAAGTGGTGACGGGCTGCAAAAATATTGTGCGTAAACACCCAAAGCTGCTCGTTTTGGAGTCACTCATTGTTGATCATGGGCGGGCGACGTAATTGACGAGGAAGCAAGGGTGTCCCTCATCTGGATGCTTGGTGAGTTCTGTGACTACATTCAGAACGGGAGACAAATCATCCTGAAGTATGTGGAGGAGCTCATGTCGTTTGAGCAGCCCATTCAACTGGCCATTCTTAGCGCTGTTATCAAAATGTTCATCCGCGACCCTGTGGAAATGGAACAACTGCTCAATACAGTGCTTGAGACGCTCACAACCCAGAGCGATGATCCCGACTTGCGAGACCGCGCCTACGCCTACTGGCGACTCCTGTCAAAGGGTGTAGGGGTGGAGAACATGAAGAAGATTGTCCATGGACACCAGGCTGAAATCACAACAGTATCGTCGTTCAGTGACGCCATGACGATTGCTGACCTAAGGAAGTCCATCAATACTGCCGCCGCTGTTTTTGGCATGCCTTTCCATTCGTTCCTGCCACCCTACGGATTTGTTAACGAAGATGTAAGCGACGATGAGGACGAAGACGATGGAAATGTGAGTGAGAACAATGCTCAGTGTGTTACAGAACAGGCTGCGACAGGCCCACAGAAGCGCGTAAATCAGGGAAGCTCTGCTACTACAGCTGCGAAGCACACTGACCCACTGGATGACCTTCTTGGTGGCCAAGTTGCCACATCAACCGCACCTCAGGGCAGTGCTCCAAAGGGGCAGTCATCACTGTTTGACACGGACTCGCTCTTTGGCACGCAGAAGACCGACCAACCACCGACTTCGCTCCCGCCTCTAGTTCTACAAGACGGCAACACTGGAATTTCTGTACACTGTCAAGTGGTAGATGGGCCGGCGATATCCATTGCACTTGTTAATCGACGGCCAACCAGTGTGGATGAGCCCATTCTGCAAATCAACAGAAATTTGATGGGATTTGCTCCAGGGGCGAATTTTACCCAACTTGTTCCGTCCATTCCTGCCGGAGAGACCAGGCACGTGAAGTTCCCGCTCAAGGTCTCAGAGCAGCACTTTGACGACAAGAGTACGGCCCTGGAGGTGGCCATCAAGGGGCGGGATGTACCGCCGCTCATCTTCAAGGTTGATGTGCCTCCCGAAAAGATGCTAACTCGCACTGCCCCTCTGGACGAGCCCAACTTCATGGCCCAGTGGCAGACACTCGATCAATCGCGGGAAACAAGGCAACTGCTCATGGATGTGGGTGCCAGCATGATCGCCTCCCCGAGTCGCCGCCAGACCCTTGAGCGACTTGGATTCCTCTTTGTGACAAGCGAACGTGAGAGGGACAAGAGGTTGTCATGCTACGCCAAGGTAACCACAGCGCTTGGTATGCATGGACTGGTGGAAATTGCCCTCGACAAAACGTTTCCCGAGCAAAGCTACGTTTGTTTGAGGAGCCACCACACGTCCTTCGTTATGCCTGTTGTAATGAGGATCATTCGGAGTGCTTTCCAGACTCAGCAGGGCAGCGTCCCTCCAGCAGCTGGTGCCCGAGTTATAAATGCTTCCACCTTGGATGACTTGTTTGCCTAAGGCAAACAGGTGTATCTGCAACTCCAGACCGTAAAGGTAGCAGTGTTTCACCGTACGGATTTACTTTCTTTTTATTTCCACTGCTTCTACTTTGATGATGATGATGATTATTACTCGTTTTCGATATACACTAAAGAAAAAGAAAAATAAGAAAAAAATAAACCGTATATTTACGTGTGTGAGCGTGTGCGTGTGTTTGTTTGTGTTTCCGTGTGCGGACAGAGAACTGGGATGGGAAGGAGAAAGTGAAAAGAGTGAATGAAAGAATGAAAACGACTGCACTTGTCCTCTCACCAATGCGTCTACGTGCCTCTGTGACTTGCTTGTTGGCAATCAGCTACGAAGTGCGGAGCTGTTCTACGTGTTATTACGGCTTCTGTGACGTCACTGTTGAGAACATCACCGCCCCGCAACCCCACCTGGGCACTTACCTTGTCCATTTTCACTTTCATGACCATCTTCTCTTCTTTATACGCTCCTCGTACGTGGCAACGCCGCTCGAAAATAAGCAACCCCAAGCAAAATGTTTCGCCGAGTCTCTATAAGTGCACTGGCTGCCGCTGCAGTGCGCTTTTACACCCCGTCTGAGGGGTTGAAGAAACTTTATGCTAGCGACTTTGAGAAGGCCAAGTTTCCGCTGAACGTTGTGCCAAGCGACAGTGTTCTCTTTGCGAAGTTTCTTTATAAAGCCGCCGAGGAAAAGGGCAACTTTGACATTATCCTGAAGGATTTCGAGAAGATCGCATCCGCCTCCTCTAAACTGCCCATCTTTTGGGAACGCACTGCGGTCATTGAAAACATGGCTGAGTTCAAGCAGCTATCAGAGCCGACATTCTTCACGCTTGTATGGATGCAGAACAACGGCATGCTGGATCTTATAAAGGATGTGGCCGAGGTCTACGAAACCTACGTGAATGCGCAGCAAAAAAAGGCTGTTGCCAGGATTTTCGTGGCGCCGGGATGCGAAGGCTGTCCGGCAGAGGCAAAGCAGGTGGCGGAGGAGTTGCACAAAGGGATGAAGGAGCTTTCCGGTTATACACTCGCCTTGAAGACAGTTGTAGATCGCACAATTGTCAAGGGTTTCGCAGTGGAACTTGCCGGTCAGTACGTGAACCGTGCGGAGGGACACAAGAAGCGTGCGGACATTGTGGAGGAAGGGGACTACACCAACATACCCGCTCCCAAGGTGCGGAAAACACTCTGGGAGGACAATATCGAAACTGAAGTTCTTCGCAAGTATCTGGACAGCTTGTCACAGTACGATCTAGAGGAGGCGAAGCATGGGGTGTAGGCGGTTGGTTGGGGAAAGGCGTCCAGTCATGCGCTGCAGTGGTGGAGTAGAGTGCCCAATATCCGCACTGTTATGCAACACTCCACGCTTTCTTTAGCGTAGAATAGCAAAAGAGCGTCCTGGTGGAGAAGGTAAGACGCCGAGTGTGAAGTCTGTGAATAGGTAGGTGGCAAGGGGTTGGAACTAGGAGGGAGGGTTTCGCCCAGGCTGTTGTTACCAGTACCGGCGTTTTAAGGAGTAGGGGAAGGGGCGGTGAAGCGTGAGGAGAATGAGAATGGTGCCTCATGCTGCACTCATCCTACTCCAGTCTTCAACGCCGTCCCAGTGTCAGTAATGTTATATCTTCTAGTACGATTTGCCAACAATGACTTACTTGGCTTACGCACCACAACAGTTTTATATCCCCTCCTCACTCATCCGCCAGGTTACTTCGCCTCGTTAGCTACGTCTCTCTTTTTTTCTTTTTCTTTTTCTTTTTTTCTTTTTCTTTTTTTTCTCTTCTTTAGATGCTGTTTTTATGGCGCATCTCTTGGCACGAAGAACAGTCGCAGACTACAATGTTTGATTAATCTGCAGGGAGAGCAACAGTCCCGTGGATCTTTGTCTTCGTCGTACGTATGTGATGCCTCAAGCCCTCCGCAGGCGCGGAGATGCGTGTTAAGATGCTTATTCGTTGTTCCAATGGGATGAGCAGCTGAATGCCTAGCTATCGCTTGTGTGGCCGGTGGCCAGGCTTCTTAATCCGGGTGGAGGTGGTTAGGAGCTCGGTGAGGAGCAAAGAAAAGACGGGTGAAACCAAATTTCACTGTTTCAGCCCTCTGAGGTCATTAAGAAGGAGATTAGGAGCTGACAGTCCTCCGCTGCCAAAGTGGCTTGGATCGATCGTGCTCCTCTTCTACCGTCACCCCACGGGCCCTCTCCTTCTTTCTCTGGGGTTGGTGATCCCGGGCAGGCCGATTTAAAGGGCACAAAGCATTGCTATCAAGTGACAGTACTGCCGGCGGGTACACGCACAAAAAGGCGCCAATGCATTTGTTGTTGTTGTTGTTGTTTTTTTGAGGGACGGGGATCATTATTTGAAATTTGCGGTGCATTTATGCGCCACCTAATCACTTTGAAAATACACACGCACTCGCATATTTGCTTTGGAGAGTGGCCGACTGCGTCTTACACCATTCTCCATCGTCTTTTTTATCGCCTACTTATTCTTTCTTTGTGTGGGCTGTTGGGCATCACCATCTTTCACGGCTCATCTTCTGAAGAGGAAGTGTTATATATTCTTACACCTGATTATCGCCACTAGAGCCGCGGGAAGCAGCAGAGAGAACCCAGTGAAGGGAAATCCTGTGGCGGTAATTAACTGATCAGCGAACGATGCAAAGTGTCTACGCTGCCGCTAGGCGTTCGGCGGCCTTCTACACCATGCACAATGTTCGTATCCCTGAGCCATACGACTACCTCGAGGATCCCGAAAACGCAGAGACAAAGTCGTTTGTCCAGGCGCAAAACAAAACGTTTGAGGACTACCTGAAGCCCATCGCCGACCTTCGCGACAAGTTGTTCCAGAAAATTACGGACATGCAGAACTTCCCCCGCACGTCCAACCCCAGCTATCGAGGTGGTAGGTACTACTACCATCATAACACTGGGCTACAGAACCAGAGTGTCATTATGTGTGCTAAGGACCTCTCAGACGCGTCTCCAAGCGTTTTTCTTGACCCCAACACGATGAGTAGCGACGGGACGACTGCGCTGAGTGCCACGGGATGGAGCAAGAATGAATTGCTAATGGCATATGGCGTCAACGACAAGGGGAGCGACTGGCAGCGCATACACGTGCGGCATGCGGACACTGCTCTGAATACTACAGATGTGATTGAATGGGCCAAGTTCACCGGCATTTCGTGGTGGCACAACACCGGCTTCTTCTACACGCGCTATCCTGCACTCAGGGAGGACGTGGACAAGGGCGCTGAGACCGACAAAGCCCAGGACCCCTTCATTTGCTTCCATCTTGTCGGCACTGCGCAATCAGAGGATGTTGTAATTCTCTCAGTTCCTGAACACCCACATTGGATTCTGGGCGCTGAAGTGTCTGATTGCCACTCCTACCTCCTTGTCTATCTGAGGGACGGCTGTGAGTCGCGGAACTTGGTGTGGATCGCGGAACTACCAAAAGACGAAACCGCATCACTCGCCACAGCCCCACTATCGTTCAAGAAGTTGGTAAACGAGTTTGTTGGCGAGTATCAGTACCTTGGAAACGATGGAACAATTTTCTACTTTACCACCACCCGTGGCGCGCCTCGGAAAAAAGTTGTCTCCATCGACATCAACACTGGCCAGGAGACAGTCCTCGTGCAGGAAAGGCCATCCGTCCTGAATCACGCGGCACTTGTGAGGGACACGCTTCTTCTTGTCTATCTGGAGGATGTCAAGGACGTCTTGTACTACCGCCACTTGGGCAAAGACGCACTCGAGGAAATACCGCTACCCATCGGGACCGTCTCCTCTCTGTTCGCACAGAGGGAGAAGGACTTTGTGTCCTTCAAAATCACATCCTTCCTGTTGCCGGGGCGGAGCTATACCATGAACATCAACGATCCAAAAGGTTCGCTGCGTGTTTTCAGGGAGGATACCATTGACGGTCTCACGGTCAATGATTACGTCACAGAGCAAAAGTTCTATCATTCTGCTGACGGCACGCGCATTCCAATGTTTATTGTCCACAAGAAGGGGATGGCGCAATCGAGCTCACCGCTGCTTTTGTACGGGTACGGGGGTTTCAACATATCCCTTACGCCAGCATTCAGCCCCTCACGAGTCGTCTTTTTGCAGCATTTCAATGGAGTGCTGGCGGTGCCGAATATTCGCGGAGGCGGAGAGTACGGTGAAGAGTGGCACGACTCCGGACGTAAGGCAAATAAACAGAACTGTTTTACTGACTTTATTGAAGCCGCCAAGTTTTTGCACAGCAATGGGTATGGCAGTCCACAAACAACAACTATCATGGGTGGATCTAATGGGGGTCTCCTAGTTGCTGCGACTGTCAACCAAGCTCCTGAGCTATTCCGCAGTGTCATTTGTCAGGTGGGTGTGCTGGACATGTATAAGTTTCACAAATTTACAATTGGCCATGCGTGGATGTCGGATTATGGCAACCCGGAAAATGAGGAAGACTTCAAGGTCCTGCAAAAGTACAGCCCCCTGCATAACATTCGCCCGGGTGTGCGGTATCCGGGGATTCTGGTCGTGACAGGCGACCATGATGACCGTGTTGTGCCTCTGCATTCGCTGAAGTACGTTGCCACACTGCAGCACGCGAACCCAACAGAGGGTGGCCCCTTCCTGGCGCGCATCGAGGTGTCCGCTGGTCACGGCGCTGGCAAGCCAACCAGTAAAATCATGCGCGAGTCAGCAGACATATACGCCTTCATAGCGAAGAATATTAACCTCACGTGGGTTGACTAAATTTCGGTAGTACTAGGAGGGTTTGGTTGACTTCCCCAGTGACGGACATCATAAAAGACCAGCTGCATTACTTATTCGGGGGGTGGTACGGTGGACGAGATTGAGAGGGAAGCGCGTGTCTGAGGGTGAGGTGGGTAAAGGACTGGGTGTTTAAAATGGAATGAAATGAAATGGAAAACAATGAAAATGAAAAACTCCATCGCCTCTCCACTCTGCTGAGTTGCAGCGGCAATATGACTGCCATTTCTTCACCTCTAATGATTGCTCCCCCCGTGTGCGCCCGTTGTCTTTGAACATCACGATAGGGATGGAAACCGCACAGAAAACGCATTTGACAGGGGTTCTTCTTACAGACCTGTGGCGCGGTCCTCTACATGCCGAGAGCCGTACGCGTGGCCGGCTGGGTCACATTGACTTTGGTATGGTAGTTCCTCCCGCACGGGCCTTCATTTACTACTCGCTATGCCCATTCCTTTGTTACCCCCTTGCACTGTTGCACTTGTGGGGATATTATCGCTGCCTCAGGACACTGGTGATGCCAAAATATTACAAGGAGGATCGCTACGCCTCTCACGTAATTTACGGCGTTCAAAAACGCGTTTACGACTCTGTGCAGCGGAGGCTTCATGAGAGCGTGGTAACCGACGCACAGGAAATTAAGCGCGCGCTGGAAGTTGCCAAGGAGGAGCGAAATCATTTTGTAGATGACCCCAAGGCGGCGGGAGTTGCTTATTTAATCACAGAGCAGAAGATCCTGAGAGCGGAGGCATTTTTCACGGGAGAAAATTGGGCTTGGGCCTTCGTGTCGGACAGCCTCCGCTATCTCATGCCAGCGGCTTTGGCCTACCTCTTTGTGCCGTCATGCGGTCGGTTGTTCGTCGACATGAAACTTTGGGCCCAGGGGCGGCTGCACTGGCGCCAGCTGCGCCATCCGGTGCTAAATTTCTTCAAGTCGTATCGCGACTATAACGATGCGATCACGCGCATAAATGTGACAAAACCACCGGCAAAAGGGAAAAGACCGTGGACGAGAAATCTGTAGCGTCTTGCCGTGTTCCACTCCATGCACTACTGTGTGAAATAGTGCACTCGGTTACGGAGAGTGTCGTTTCCCCTCTTTGCTCAAACGGCGTTGTGGGCCGCTACGTGCAACGTGATCGTGCCCTGCAGGCGTACGGAAGCACACGGGAATGGTATGGAGCACGGTGTGCTCCGTTGCTGCCCTTCCGCGTGGCGGGGGTTGTGGGTTGCAGCGCCGGTGACAAGGAAAGGGAATGGGATGGAAAGTGAGGCGGAGAGAGCTTGTAGAGTTATCACGCGTTACACTTGTGTTCTTTCCTACGTGGGCTGGTTCTATGTGGGGCTTGCAAATGCTCTTTTCAATGCTGCTCATTTAATTATTTTTATTTATAATGGTGTTTCTTCTTTGATATTGCTTCTGTATTGTGGTTGTTTTGCACAGAAATTAGTAAGTTGCTTGAAATCCTCAATGCAAGCTGCCAAGGAGTATGTGGCGTCCCTGATGATGACACGGGATGAGGAGGAGAAGCGACGCGAAGGACGAAGCCGGCGGCGTATTGATTTCATCGTAGCTGAAGCGAAGGAGCGCTCCATTCGCGCGAATGAGGAACGCAGCCGCATACTTTGGCGAGGCGCGAACGCAACATCGCGAGTGGAATGCGACTTTCGTCGGTCGCTGGGTGAGATGGGCCATTGGTGGGATCTCATCAGCAAACATGTTCTAGAGGAAAAGCGCAGCTGTGAGGAGGCTGAGAAGATGCAGAGCTACATGAATAATTCATATCTGGGATCAGTCATGCGAAGAGAAATTGTGGAGCAGGCTTCGGTGGTAACAAAAGACGAGCGGCGGTATGAGGAAGTGGAGGAGGCGTTTCTAGCTGAAGAGCGTGCAAAGAAGGACGAGGCGGTGAAAGGCGTGATGGAGACTGTCCTTTCTGGTGCCTTTGGGTGCATCGACCTCCTTGAGGCAAGCGCGCTTGGGAAGAGAACAAGCGAAAGTCTTCTCACTGAGACCGTGGTCAACTGCTTCATACGGACCATTAACAAAACGCCACTTACGGTACAGGACAGAGCCCACGCTATGTTCGAGTTGATATTTCGCCGCCATCCATTCCGTATAACGGCCGATGTATTCCTTGAACTCCTCAACAACCTGTATAAGCGGGTAAGACCAAGAGACGCGCCATCAACCGCTTCGATGTTTGTAGGGTGCCGCTGTTTCTACTTGATGGGCCCAAGTACAGTGGGAAATCAGTGGTGTCACATCAGCTGGCGCGTCAGCTGTCGTTGGTGCACATTTCTGACCACGACTTGGTAAACCGAGCAATGGAGGCATATCGAAAGGAGCGCAATGGGCCACCAACGCTTCTTACGACGGAATACAGTGACGCGCTTCCAGTCGTGACGGCATATGAGGAACGTGACGAAAACAATGAAGAGGTTGCATACCGTTGTAATGCTACTGTTGTTCAGGTCGTGGAGTCCGTGGTACGTCTCGGTCCCTGGGCTTCTGCTGGGAAAGTTATTGAGGAAACGCTTCTTCGAGGAGAGCCAGTGAACACATCGACCATTGTAGAACTGATGCACTTACAAATGAAGAAGCCTCCCGATGGCTGCAAAGGTATCCTTTTTGATGGAACGGTTGCAGGGGTGGCAGAGCTGCAGCGTCTGCAGCTTATCGTCCCACGGAGTCCTCACCCTTTTGAAGGCGCGCTGTCTGATTGGACGCCGCGTGCTGTCTTGAATAGTGCGAAGTATGGGCATTTTGAAGGTATAGATGAGGCTTCTAGTCTGCTCACCGTTTGCCGGGAACCGCGTCACGAGCGGGTAATGTCAAAGTGCGAGGGTAAGGTGCGGATGCCAAAGAAGGGTGTCGACCTCTCCACGTTACCACCACCAGTGTTACCAGAGGTCGAAGTCTTGGAACTAACTCCAGAGGAGGAGGAGGCAATAGAAATATGGGGAAAGCGTGAGGAATCCTTCAATGCTTTGTTTTCAGCCATGGTGTATATACACTGCGGGACGGCTGAGATCTTTAACCGCTTTGCCGGCCTTCGTGTTGACAAGGAAACCGGAGAGCAGTATCATATGGTTTTCCACCCACCACCCCCGGAGCGAGTCCCGCACGTCGCCAACATTGATCGCACAAAGGCCTCAACAACACTTTTACACAGTATTGTGTATGGGCAACGGAAAAGATGGGACGATCTCCGGCGCTGGGCTCTGCGTGAACGTGCGGATGGGATGGAGTTGCATGAGGTTAACGGCGAGCAGGACATTGATGGAATTGCACGGGACGTGAGGTGTATCTTAAGTGCGATACAGGAAACGTTTGCGGTGAATATCCAGCGCTATGATGCCACTGTCGCAGCCAAAAAGCGCAAGGAGTTCATTGAAAAAAGCATTGCCGAGCAGGAGAAACACCGAGAGGCTGAGCGCATTCGGCTTGTGAAAATATACACAGACAGTGGAGTGCCGGTCCCGCCGGAGCTAGAGTGCAACGTGCCCCCGCCACCCTTTTATAGCATGCCGGAGGACGTTCCTGAACTTTTTTTTAACGCGCTTACAAAGTTCAGGTCGTGGTACGAGAACCAGTACAGTTGGGCGGGGTCGGCGGTTGACGATTTGTTGAGTTTGCTACTAAACTACCGTTCGCTGGCGCTTGAAACTTACCAGCAATTTTGGAGTATGCCTGACGGAAAGCAAGAAAAGTTGCAACGCTTTATTACAAACTACAACAACCTCCCAGTTTTTGTGCTTGGCCAGGTGTCGTGCAAGGAGGAGCTGCATTTGCTGGTGGATCAGTTGAGGGAGGAGCTTTTTCGGATAGTGGAGATGACAGCGAAGGAGGCTGTGGCGAAGGTTGACCAGATCACAAAGAAGGAGGTTTTTATGAACCCGTGGGGCATTTCCATGTGTAACGTTGGAATTGCGATTGTGCAGGGCGAACTAGAACGGTTTCTGTCGACTCTGAACATGACGCTGATTTACTTCAGTACAGTGGTGAATGAGCCCTGCTTTTTTGAAGAGTTTGATTCGGAGGTTATAGTGATGCGTTCCGTCAATGAAGCCATGCATGACCAACAACGGGGAAAGGAGAAGAAGCTTCAGGGTGCCAAGAAGTTTGCCCGCATCGACGAGCTGGCTGAGAGGACTGTGGAGGACGTGTTTTTAGAGGCTGTTGGGAAGCTCCTCAACACGGCTACGAATTACATAGAAAAGTTCCAGCATAGCATGGTGACTGCTGCGAGAATACGGGACAGCACAAAGTCGTTTTCGGCTGGGTTAGACGATGGCAGGTATTCGCTGATTCTTACCAAGTGCCTCCCATTTGCACTAGGGGAACTGGCCAAAGTGCAAGAGCGCATCACGTCTGTGAAGCAGTATTTCGCCACACTCATCCGGGAGGCGGAAGCCTACTGCACGAACCTGAAGGAAGCTATGTTGTCCCAGGCACGGGAGCGGCATCTTTACTCCGCAGGCGCGGTTAACACGGCAATATATGTAATCCGAAACTCCATTGAAATGGAGCGCCCGATCCCTTCTATGCAAATGGGGAGAGAAACATTTGCAATATTTAGCGTTAAGGAGGATGTGCGTAGGGCTGACTGTGAAGCTGTGGGCTTGTTTTCCTCGGTTACCTCCGGCCCAGAGGGGTTGCCGCGGTTTCACGCAACCCTTACCGTCCAGCGACTTGTGTGGCTTATCAACACATTCCGCCGCACTGCGCCAGACTACGCTGTGCGAAGCACTGAGTTCCTTCGCATCGTGCGGTCAGACGACTACGCAGGCGCAGCAACCGGCGGCACACGCTTAAAGACTCCTGCTGAAGTTTTTGCGGCGTTTGACCCGCAGAATTGTGGCCTCATTGACTGGCGGGAGTTCGTTCTACACTTGTTGTTGTGGTGTGCCGCGGTACCAGAGAAGCTTAAAGTGGAAACTGGGGACAATTTCTATCTTGGGGAGTGCTCCATCGCGGAACTTTTAGAGACCAGGGCAGCACTGGGCCTCACTGCTGTGAATAAGGAGACGTTCCAAACTGCTCCCTTCTTTTTTACCGAGCGCGTCTCCAAAGAGCGCCTGGCGTCGTATATTGATGCGCTGTGGATGACGTTCTCTGGAGAAGATGGCATGCTTGATCCTGTGCCGCTGCTGGCAATGATGTGCGCCGATCGCCAACCAGTGCGGGGCGTGCAGAAGGTGTTCCATACCCTCTCCCCATCAATGGACGGGGCGCTTACACCCAGCTCAATGGACCGTGCCTTCCACGTCCATGCAACGAACCCGTGCAGAATGTGCCTCCCCGACGTTTTCTCCGCAGAAAATTTGGAAATTCTGTATGGCGGTGAGAATGCATTGCGCTTCGACTCGGTCTGCGAACTAGTCATGGGTCGCTACATGCTCAACAGCACCCAGGCGTTCCTTCGGAAATCGTTTGTCGTCGATGTTTAGAAGGTAGATACAGCAAATGAAACGAGTCCTTTCTCTTTGTTTATCTTGCTCTCCCCCTGCCCGTCACCACATACATACACGCACACACATGTTGTAATGAGTCTGGCGGCGGGACGCCGAACTACTACACGGAAGCTTCCCTAGACGGTGCAGATACTGGAGCTTAATACAGAGAGCCTCGATGTGTTCTAGTACCACGGCTCGTACTGTCATCTCTCTGGCTCCATCATTTTTGAACATATAAGCCGTCACTCACCCCCCGCGCCATTTCCGTGCCTGTCTGCAACACTGAAATGGCTGAGCAATCGCACCATTTTCTTTTTTTTTTTACCACTCTCCCTTCACACGCTCTTATTTCATTTCTTGTTGAAGGTATACCCTACTCTTGTTAGCGTCAACTTCCTTCGTTGGTATGCTCTGGGTCGACAAGTACCGCCCCAAGTCTCTGGTAGACGTTGAGCTCTACCCGGAATTGACAAGCATGCTCAGACGCCTTGCTGAGTCGCAGGACCTACCACATTTGTTGTTCTATGGACCTTCTGGTACAGGGAAGAAGACACGATGCATGGCTGTGCTTGAGCACGTTTATGGTCCCTCTGTTTACTCTCTCCGGCTGGAGCACAAGTCAGTGCAGGTTTCGGACAGCAAGGTGGTTGATATAGCAACGTTGAGCTCTCCACATCACATTGACATCAACCCCTCCGACGCCGGTAACTATGATCGTGTAGTAGTGATGCAGATGATTAGGGAAACCGCACAGACGGTCCCACTGCATACAACAACGTCAAATGGTGTCAAGTACAAGGTTGTGGTTCTTAACGAAGTGGACAAGATGGGGCGTGCAGCACAGCATGCCCTCCGACGCACAATGGAAAAGTACGTGGCCACCTGCCGGCTTATATTGATCTGCAACTCCACATCACGCCTCATTGCTCCGCTACGCTCTCGTTGCCTCGCCGTTCGAGTTCCATCCCATTCGCAGGAGAATATAACCAAGGTCATCCAAACGGTGTGCGAGAAGGAGGGCCGTCCAATGCCGTCCCCAGCGTTCCTGGCCACGGTGACACAGCGCTCAGATGGAAACCTGCGTCGTGCACAGTTGATTCTAGAAGCAGCGGCGGCGACGAAAGTGGAGTTCTCTGGCAGTGGTGCGGACATTCCTCAGCCTGATTGGTGTGTCTTTCTTACTGAAATTGCCCACGACATTCTTACAGAGCAGACACCAAAAAAGCTACATGACGTGCGGGGCAAGTTTTATGACTTGCTAGGTCAGTGTGTCTCTGGGGAGGTGATACTGCGCGGCGTCCTCGAGGCGTTGCTCACCTCTATCAATCCAAAGCTGCGAGGTGAGGTGGTTGCACTCGCCGCACAATACGACCACAATATGAAGTTAGGCACCAAGCCTGTTCTTCACTTGGAGGCATTCGCTGCTGGTGTGATGAAACTCCTAAAGCGAGCGTGAACGCGGATCCGTGTAGATGAACGGCACGAAGAACCGTGGAGTTAGTCATGTGCTTATGCACCTGCCTGATACTCTTTGTTGTTGAGCACTGAGGAGCGTCTCTCCACGACTTACCTCCGCCTGGTTTGCTCCTAGAATCCTTCCTTTACTGTCATTGCAACCTGATCACATTGCTGTGGTTATCTGATCTGATCTGTGTGTGTGTGTGTGTGTAGCGGGCATTGCATTGACGTCACTTTGGCTAACGCTATTGAAGATGGCTACTTGAGAAGGGAAGTCACTGACTCACGCCCTCTCTCCCCTGTAATCACCAGCACCGTTTTGCAATGCCACTTCCTTTTCCTTCCATTTTTTTTTTTTTGTTTTTTGCTATTTTGTTTTTTATATTGCTTTTCGTGCGTGCTCGTGCGCATCGTATCTGCACGTGAAATCCTTGCCATTAGGAATGGGAAGAGGACTTAGCAGGAATCATATTCCCACTGAAGAATAAGTTGTGGTCATTAGCGCCCGCCGCTCACCGTACCGGCGCCACCGCGCGCGCACCGTGGATTGGTGTTTTGGAATCTTGTGGACTGATGCTTACCTTCACGCGTAGTCTGTTTATTGCCCATTGGTACTGCGGGCATAAGTTCCGTCATCGCTTCATGCGCGACAAGCGCTTCCACCCCTCGCTGCAGGCCTCTCATGACGCACGAAATCGCTTCAGTAAGCGCCGCCACTTCAAGACAAACAGGTGGAACTACCAGCAGGCGTATCGTGACATGCCATAGGAGCAACCACCTGGATATCTGTCTGTGGTAGTCTCTCCGTCACTCTGTGTACGTATGCAAGTTGAGATTCGAAAGAGCAAGAAGCAGGTTTGAGCAGTATAGCAGTCCCTTGCCAGTACGGTGTCTATTTTCGAAAGAAGGGAAGTGGGATGTCCGACAAGTGAAGAAATATAAACGAGCATATAAATATCCGTATTTAGAAATTTGAGTGTCGTGTTGAAGTCACCCGTTGCGAAAAGGTGGCTGACCAGAGCGACTACGTGACGGTTTGGACCATTTCCCACACCACATCGTCCTGTCTCCTCCCTTTCTCTTTCCTTGTTGTTGGCGTACTTCTCCCTCACCGCCAGAAGAGTTGCTATGCCATCGCCTGCGCAGCCCAGCTCCACAACGGTGCTCCCACAGCAAAATGAAAAGAAGGCAAACTTGTGTGATGAACTAGACACCGATGTTGAGTCCGGGTCGGGATACATCTCCATCTGTGGCCCACCAGGCAGTGGCAAGACGACACTCGTACTGGAATACCTCACATCGCGCGAAAAACGCCTGCATGGCATGAAACGGTCCTTTCTTCTGGAATACGTAGCTGGTAGGGCGGTGGATGGCGATGTGCTCCAACGATTTGCAAGGCGTCTGCGGCCGCAAGGAAAGCGCCGTCGGACAGAGTGCTCGCTCCTGCAGTTCAGCACCCTCGTACGCCAGTGGCTGGACAGCGCTGTGGAGGGTAGCGAAATACACTTCGTGCTCGACGATGCGGATGATGTAAAAGAGGAGACAAGCACAATTGACCGCTGGCTCTCCATGTGCCTCGGGGACTGGCAAGGAAGGCGCAACTCGAACATTGTCTGCCTGTGGATTGTTTCGCAGATGCCAATGAATCTATCTAGCTGCTTTCGATATCACTTCATCCCCAGGCCAGAGGCTCATGAAATATGTGATTGGCTAGACGCTATGTTTACGAAGAACCGCGTGCTGTTCGAGGATGAAATGGAAACGGATGTACCTCATCTCGCCCTCGAACAGGCACACGCAACGGTGAAGGAGGCTGTGTTATATTACACCACGCACCTACCCATGCAGTCAAGCATCGTTGCGCGTGACATACGACAGCTCCTTCAGCGTGTACAAAAAGTACTGCCCTTTCTAGTCCAACAGGATACGGCTGTTCGGCTGAACGCAATGCACCTTGCCACCGCCTGGGGCAAGTGGAGGGAAGCGGCGTCCCCGCAGGCGCTGCCGCCCTCGTCTTCAGGAGCTGGAACCGTGGGTTTGAGGAAGAGATTGGACCCTCTGGTGTCGGTACTTAAAAAGATTGGCTACTCGGCGATGCTCTGGGCCCTGAGTGCCTTCTACTGCGGTGCCGTTCCAAAATCAAAACATGCACGTGTTTTTGGTGCAAGGGAGTTGCAACAACGTACGAGTACAACCGAGTCAAGTTCGGCGTCACACAAGGCGGCCGTTTTATCTTCTTTGGCGCATGTTGTCCGTCTGCCACGCTTGATGCTGGTGTATCGCGCACTGCTGGACATGTGTGTGAACCACATAGATCATCTAGAGTTTGCGCCCGCCGAGTTAGCTGTACAGCACAACCACACGCTAGTCTCTTGGGGTCTGATGGTCCCCACGTCACAAGGCACGAAAGGATACCACTGCCACATCCCAGTCACATCAGCAGTAGCCCTGTCACAGCACTTATCATTAAGCCTTTACGATCTGATCCCGCAATGAATTCATTCCGTGCGGTGCTGCCTATCTATTGCGTGCTTTAGTAGCGCAGGCACACATGTGAGTGAAGAGATGAGCGTCTTAGTGCCCAGTACGTCAACAGGGTATGCGCATCACCACTCACCAACCGGTACGCTTATTCGATCTGCGTTCTTATTGAGAGTGATTGCATCCTTCCCCTACCCCCACTGACGACACCCAACTGCCCTCTACTCGCCTAACCTTTTTACCCCTGCATTGACCATCCTTCCGGGACCGCCTCTCCCCATCATGGAACAAAATCCTGACACTATACTTTTTCCCTTGCAAAAGTTAGTACACCATCTCTTGCCTTTATTTCCCATTAGGCGTCGGTTTTTTTTTTCTTTTTTTTAGTGTGGTTGTACACCTGCCACAACGCGCAATGTTCTTTGCACGTCAGGAGCGTCGCAAGGTGTATTACTGGGTTGGGACGTTATCTTGCGTGGTTGGGTTGCGGTACTGGTTGCGCTCATATTCGGAAATGTCTTGAAGGGCGATAATGCACCGCTACTCATCGGAGGATACTGTGCCCTCTTTGCGACCGTCCTATCACTCTTCCAGATCCTGGAGCATCTCACCTGTTTTGCAGACCCCGACTGCCAGACAAAGGTGGTGCGCATCCTCTTCATGGTCCCGTTGTACGCGCTCTTCTCGTGGATATGCATCGTCGCTCCAGGGTCGGCGGAGTATCTTGACGTTATCAGGGAAGGGTACGAGAGCTACGTCATCTACGCCTTTTTCCAGCTCATGATCGCGCTCATGGGAGGGGCGGACACAGTGGACAGAGCGCTGATGTTAGAAGAATGGCCCCCGGTGCCACACGTTTTCCCGCTCTGCTGCCTGGAACCAATGAAGGTGACCCCGACATTTGTACGAAATTGTCGGCTGGCCCTCTTTCAGTTTATGGTACTGAGGCCTCTTCTTTCTATCATAGGGATTTTTTTCGCACCAGGCGATGCGGCTAGCATGCTAAACGTCAAGAGTGCACACCTGTGGATCGTCCTGATAAAGAACTTGTCGATTACAATAGCATTCACCGCATTGGTCCACTTCTACGTCGGGCTAAAGGACTTTATGGAGGGCACCGACGCCCTCTTGAAGTTTGTTTGCATCAAGATCGTTATATTCCTCTCATTCTGGCAGGGACTTCTGATTCAAATACTGCATGCCCTAGGCAAGTTAGACAAAATTCATATTGCGGGAGCAACAATTGACTACGAACAGCTTCAGCATTTGTTAATTTGTATCGAGATGATGTTTGTAGCCTTCGCTCACCGCTACTGCTTTGGGAGCGAGTCCTATGTCAACTCCGTTGTGACTCTCGAACAAGAAGGAGAGCAGCCAGAAGGAACTCAGTCATCGCAACGAGTCATCCCTCCGGTTCGGTACAGTGTTACGGCCAACCTAAAGTATACCCTTCGAAATGAAGACATTATGAATGATATCAAGGCCATTGCCCGTAATCGATAAGGCGGCTAGAGTTGTCATGCGGTACATGTGAGGCATGTTTGGAATTGCCCGCTGCAACCAGTGGACACAATGAAACTGAGGCTCGGTGTTGGCGAGCACCGCCTTTTCGGGTGGCTACGTTTAGCGTGTCTTTGCTAGGCGTGAGCTCTTTGTGTCGGTACCAGTTGTGCGGCTCCTCACTCACTGAAAAAAGAAAAAAAGAATCCTAGTTGTCATTTGTGGAAAAGGAGGCAGGTACCGCCTGTCATCTTGTCTTTCTTATCCCGATACGCAGTGAGAATCGAGGGAGGGAAGGGGAGAGGCGATTTGTGCCCTCTTCCATTCCATCGAATACGTGGAACGCCTTTTCCCTTTACTTTTCTATTTCAAACTAGTGGAAAGTGTGAACAAGGGAGTGAAGCCTGCTGCCAACCAGCGGGTGTTTACCAATGCATTAGAGCCCGTGTGTAGTTTTGACTTTTTCCAGACGTGGTGGAACTTTGTGAAGCCCAACGGAGTGTAGGGCAGAACACAGTTCCTTGAATCACAGATGCGATGGGACGTTGTCAGGGATATTTGGAGTGCAACTCTGCCCTGTACACCCATCCAGTGCGATTGCCGAGGTTTAAGTGCACGACGCCGGTACGAGATATTTTCTGTCCATTCATTTCACCGGATCGTTTTGTGGAATGCCAAGCCCAGGGGCAAGGGGAAATAACACAAACTTGACCATTGGGCAATGATCGCAATGGTTGCGCCACAAGAGATATGACGGTGTCTTATTTGCTTCTTCTACTAACAAATCGGTTCTCATTCACACTAGCTTTTGCACGTTGTCTATCTCCTTCGCTTTGTTTGCCGTTTCCTTTCCTCTACTTAAACATGCAGCCACCTTAGTTTTTGTGTGGCTAAATCACTTCGTATCGCTAAAAGGTTTCCCCGAAGAAGGACAGAAGGGGACAAAGGTGGGCGTGAAGGCAAAAAGGGGGATAACGTGGGGTGTCCAGTAAAGGTGGTAGCGCGTGGTTGCTAGAACGTCCTTTTGGGCGCAGTGCATGGCACCCAAGAAGAAGGTCACTGATGTTCAAGTCCTGGACGAGAAGCGGCAGACGTTGGAGTTCATCAAGAGACAATGCAATGCTGTGGAGTCGCTGCTGATGAAGGCCAGTGAAGAGATACGTTTTATCTGTCACGAAAATGCTGTGCTAACAAAACGGACAGCGGAGTTGGTGGAGCAGCGGGAGGTGACAGAAGCAAAGACTGATGAACAGGTCCGTGCCATGCGTCAAATGTCTGTCACCTGCGAGGGGCACATGCAGCACCGCCTGAAGGCCCTCCAGCAGCAAGTAGCAAAAGCAGAGCAGGAAAATGAAGCAATACGTCTAGAGATTGAAAAGCTGCGTGAGCGGAAAGGTAAGGAGCTGCTGCGGTTAAACAATGAAGCATCCAACTTGCGAAGGGAGTTGGAGACGCGGGCCTACCAAAGAGGTGTGCGTCTAAGAGACATGCTGGTGCGCAATTAACAGCGTGCTGTAGGTCAAAGAATAGTGCGGAAGTGATAGGACGGTCAAATGGCATTGTTGCTTTGTCACTCACTCACTCACACACACACACACTAGCGCGGCGCGCACTGCAAAATGGGCCTCCCGTCGCCGATGCTTCTCGCCCCCACGGGTTACTAACCCGGCCGGATGGTGGGTAGCGGTATAAATGGACGAACGTATTTGGGGGGGCAGCAACATGGGGGAGTATCTCCGGTCGTTATTGGTAGTTATCACTCCCGCAGCCCGCGAGCACGCCCCACACAGTGGATGTCGGGAGAGTTTGCGTTGTTTGCAAGGCACTGGGTCCACATTGTGCCTGCGCCTGTAAAGTGCGATGCAGTAAGACATGCTCACTTAGAAATGCTTGAGTCTATATTATGTATCCATTACTACGTGCAGTTGCACTTGGCTGTTGACGTCGTCGTCGCTCTGAGGCAAAACCAAGAAGAGAAGGGGGGCGTCGTGCACTGCTGCAATGTCAGCGGGCACCTCACTTTTTCTCCCGTCTTCCTACGCCAACCTACTTGCACGCACGCACCTCTCATTCACTGTCCCTTACACGCAAACAAACAACTAATTTTTCTGTGTCAAGTTGGCTCGCATTGGTACTTTTTTTGTCTTGTTTTGTTTTGTTAGTTAAGCCTCCACTTGTTGTTTCGTGAGGCGACAAAATAGGCACCGCCAATGGTCACTGTCGCAGACAGTACCGAAGAATTTCCTCTACGACACGCACCCGCCCGTGCGCCGCCAGATCTTGGTCTTCTGCCCGGGGAAACACACCAGCGGGTACACTGGAGAGATGCCTACGACAAACTTAATGCGGAGGACCGATTGGCTCTCTGGGCCGCAAAAAGTGCCTTGGACAACGTTGACTATAACGCATACGTCCGTGTGCGCGATGCGCTTTTTCCTCTGGCTGTAAGTGGCGGAGAATGTGGACTCGGCTTCCGCAACCGTGCAGGCCACAAGCTGCGCGAGGCGATGGATGCCGCCGACGTTTGGGAGCATTTGAAGCGTAATGTAGGGAAACATGGGGGCCCTTTGACATTCGTGGACATTTGTGGTGGCCCTGGTGCCTTCTCGCAGGCACTCTTCGCAATAGGGGCTCAGCACCGAATGCGTTTGCGTGGCTTCGGCCTCACACTGCGCAGCGACAAGGGCCTTGATTGGTATACTGACCTCCCGTCGCGGAAGTTTTTCCCAACGTACGGGATTGATGGTACTGGGGACATATTCAAGCTTGAAAACATCGAGGCGCTGTGCTCATTGACATGCAAGGAAGATGTGAAACTTGTGGTGGGTGACGGTGGATTCGACATTTCGATGGAAGTCGCAAACTACCAGGAGACGATTTCGAGCAGGATAATCTACGCCCAGTGGTTTTGTGCCATGAAACTGCTGCGGCACGGGGGTTGTTTTGTCTTGAAGTTGTTCGACACGTTTTCGCCATTTTCGCGGGCCATCCTTTACCTCACGACATACCTCTACGAGAACGTGCGGATCGTAAAGCCATGCCACAGCCGTGTAGTGAACAGTGAGAGGTATCTCGTTTGCACTGGCTTCGTGGGTGTACCAACCGCGTGGTTGGTGCATTTTGAGCGCTGCTTTCAGGAAGGGTTCATTGATAACGACGGAATCCCCGTGATAATCCCAGATGCATGGGTGATGGAGGACGAAACCTTTGCTGGTGATGTGATGCAGATGAACAGCGCCATCGCGTTGAAGCAGGTGGCAGCGCTACGAATGGTTCTAAATAAGCTGGACTTACCTCAGCACTCAGAAGGCGTTGTGTAGTGGAGAAACATCAGGCTGCAAGACGGTGTCGTTCGTGTCAAGTTGCAGCGTCTAGGTGTTTACGCTGGCATGATTGGTCCATTCGCAGTACAATGGACTATGAAGTGCGGCGGGGTAGAGGAACTCTCTAGGCTGCCTGCAGTTGGGGTTCGTCTGTGGAACGTCACACTCCAGCGGCTTTCAGTGTTCACTCCCTGCCTCTCTTGCCGTCTCCAGGCCCAGCTAACATGGGAAAATACGTTTGTTGTTGTTGTTGTTGCTGCTGCTGCTGCTGCTGTTTGTCTTTATAACTTCACTGACCCAGCGTGTGAATGCACAGTCATTCTTAGACGACAGGTTTAACTTATCTTGCTTTTTGCAATAGAAGGAAGGAAAACCATAAAGGTAATACAAGATGGCCCTGACACTTGCGCCTCACAAGGTTCTTCCGCGTCGTAAGATCGTTCTTGTGGTTCTTGACGGAGTTGGTATTGGTCCACGCGATGAATATGATGCCGTTCACATGGCAAAGACACCACTAATGGACCAACTGTTCAATGACCCCAAGCGCTTTCGCCCCATATGCGCCCATGGAACAGCTGTAGGACTCCCCACCGACGCCGATATGGGTAATAGTGAGGTTGGACACAACGCGCTTGGTGCTGGTCGCGTCGTGTTGCAGGGCGCGTCGCTCGTTGATGACGCCCTAGAAAGCGGGGAGATATTTAAAAGTGAGGGTTACCGCTACCTCCATGGTGCCTTCTCTCAACCGGGCCGCACTCTGCATCTCATTGGCCTTTTGAGTGATGGTGGCGTTCACTCACGTGCCAACCAGCTCTACCAGATAATTGACTACGCAAGCACAAATGGGGCAAAACGTATTCGCCTGCATGTGTTGTACGATGGTCGCGATGTTCCAGATAAGACTTCCTTCAAGTTCACCGACGAGTTGGAGGCTGTACTGGAAAAGGCTCGTGCGAACGGCTGCGACGCTCGGATCGCTAGCGGTGGTGGCCGCATGTTTGTCACAATGGATCGCTACGAGGCTGACTGGTCTATCGTGGAGCGCGGCTGGCGTGCGCAGGTGCTCGGTGAGGGGCGCACCTTCTGCTCGGCTGGTGAGGCCATCAAGACATTCCGCGATGAGGATGCTGCTATGACAGATCAGTACTACCCCCCTTTTGTCGTTGTCGACGGAGAAGGCAAGCCGCTGGGCAAGATTGAGGATGGCGATGCGGTGCTCTGCTTCAACTTTCGCGGTGACCGTGTGATTGAAATGTCGCGTGCATTCGAAGAAGAAGACTTTGACAAATTTGACCGTGTGCGCCTTCCAAAGGTGCGGTATGCTGGCATGATGCGCTACGACGGCGACCTGGGCATCCCGAACAACTTTCTCGTGCCACCGCCAAAGCTGACGCGCACGAGCGAGGAATATTTACTCGGTTCTGGTTGCAACATCTACGCCGTTTCGGAGACGCAAAAGTTTGGTCACGTTACTTACTTCTGGAACGGCAACCGCAGTGGGAAGCTGGACGAGAAGCGCGAGACCTTCTTTGAAATTCCTAGTGACCGCGTTCAGTTTAACGAGAAGCCTCTGATGAAGAGCAAGGAAATAACGGATGCTGCGATCGAGGCGCTCAAGAGCGGAAAGTACGATATGGTGCGCATCAACTACCCCAACGGCGATATGGTCGGCCACACCGGTGACCTTGCGGCAACTATTACTTCACTCGAAGCCGTTGATGAGTCACTCCGGCGCCTAAAGGAGGCGGTAGATGCGGCTGGTGCAGTCTTCCTCATCACAGCAGACCACGGCAACTCTGACGACATGGTGCAACGTGACAAGAAGGGGAAGCCAACGCGTGACGCGGAAGGAAATCTTATGCCTCTCACGTCCCACACCCTCGCACCTGTGCCAGTGTTCATTGGTGGCAGTGGGCTCGATCCCCGTGTGCGGATGCGGACCGACCTGCCCCGTGCTGGTCTCGCAAATGTGACGGCAACGTTCATAAACCTAATGGGCTTCGAGGCACCTTCTGACTATGAGCCGTCGCTCATTGAAGTGGGTGACAGTTAAGGAGGAATGGCAGTGGGTGGGAAATTTTCAGTAAAGTAACAATGGCTGATGGATGTATGGGTGTAATGCGTCTTTTATAGTTGCATTGCTCTCCGTCCCGACCTGCATCTTGTCTGGGTGGATGGAGTGCTGTTGGCTTTATGTGTTATGCGGAATCCCTTGTCTTACTCGAATTTGCTTACTTCATTAAAAGAAAGGGGGACAGTGAGACAAACACGGTGCCCATAATGCAAAAGGAAGCGGGTGTATTGCCCCCTCCCTCCCTGGCACGGTTTTAGTTCAACCTCGTGTATGGCGTTTGGAGCACTCGTTGTGAAAGAGATGTAAAAAGAAAAATAATTATTATTAAAGATGGTAATAAAATGGAAGGAGGAAGAAATGAGGAGGGCAAAAATGTGGTGGAAGGGAAAAGAAAAGAAAACAGAGAGAAATGCGAAAATAGATAAGGACATGAAGGCAGGAAGGACCAGAAAAATGAAATTTTAATAGGGAGAAGGGAAGGTGTGTGAACATTGGGGGGAGTGAGGAACTGGATGTTGTCCCTCGCGCTTAAAAGCAAGGAGGAGACGAAGAGATAATGTAAGAAAGATGAAGGAGTGAATGATACGCGCAATCACTGGCATTTGTGCGGGTTTAAGAGAGTTCCAACTGCCTCGACTTCACGACTGTTCAATCCCCTTTGCTTTGCTTGTATTGTACTTTCCATGCCTCATCACCCCGCCCCCCCCCCCCCCCCCCATCGTGGTCCGCCAGACGGCGAGAGCACGTTCTGTATAGCAAAAGATTGTGGCTGAAGTGGTGGCCAGGCTGGTGGACCGACTGTAGCCCGCAGTTGAGCATCCGAGAGCAAGCCCCCCATGGGATCGGGAGATATACCGCGCATGGGCGTTGTGCGCAATAGGCAACTGCCGAGGGGCGGTCCAAACCGTACATGCACAAATGGATGGCACCATTTGCCGTCCTATTTGCGCTCAGCGGTTTTTGCTACACCTGTTGGTGGAATGACAAGAGGTCAAAGGAGGGCCCGTGTATCGACTGCAAGCGTCAAAAGGAAATAATGGATGAAATTTACTTCAACAAGCACCCGGTTAGCAAGGGTTCTCGCCTATAACGCTCCTTCCTCCAAGCCTTTCGTATCCTCCAAAATATGTGCACACAACCCATGAGAAACACGTGCCTTACGGTCGCACAGTGAGGACTGTGTGCACGTTTTCAGTATCGTATGCATACTCCCTTACTTTTGTTGTAAATGCATATATATATATTGCTGCACAATGGTGCGCGCTGCGTACCTGGAGAGCGTGTGCCCACAACCAGTCAAGGTGGCCACGACCGCGCAGCTGCTATTCCCCTCCGTCGCGTTAAAGGTGACGCTTTGAAAAAAGAAAAAATTCTTCCTTTTTCTATTTTTAATTTTGGCTCGTTCATTCTTGCGCTTCCACTTTCCTTGTTGTCTCACGAAGTAGCAGCGGCGTTCATCAGGTGCTGATGGGTGACCCCCTCATCGCGCAACTTGAAAAGGATTTCCGCACGATCGAGCAGTCGGACCCCTCGATTGCCGATGGTTTTAGGGTGGTGTATGATCGCGAAGTGCCATGTGAAATGCGGTCAGTTGGAGGAACGAGGGACGGTTCGCTGGAGGGCATGAAGGTGAAAGTTCTCACGTTTGGGGACGACCACAGCCTCAACACCATGCGCGTCGAGTTGACCAATGAGTGTGACCTCTTCTTCCACTACACGTGCGTTATCAACCACGTTGGATTTCTGCGGCTTCGCGAACATGAAAATCTCGTTTGTGACTTCCCGGACTTTCTAATGACTTTTATGAAGATGCTCAACCGCTGCATCCGGGAGCCGCAGAGGTTTCTAATGATCTTCACGCCCGGGGAAAAGGGCGCGGCAACTATGGAATTTATAGAAAATTTAGAGTACAAACTCATTAGTGTCTTAACACTACCGTTTCGGGCCTCGTCACCTGAGGTGGTTCGGGAACAAATTGGCTACCGTTACAGTGCCGTGCGTGCGCGCCTAGCGCTCCTGACAAGCCAACTTAAGAGCGCCAATGTGGTGATGAGCCCACCCCCGTGAGGAGCGGAGGAAACGATGCGGAACACGGAGTCTGGAGCGCCGGGATCTTCGTTTGATCGTTCGTCTCCCACCGAAAGCAGCGTGGAGCATTTGGAGACTACCAGGACACAATGAAGGGAATAAGGAAAGACGGAGTGAAGAGTCTGCGAAAACATATACATATGTGTGCATGTATACGTGTATAAATATATGCTGGTGCGTCCACGCGTGTATTACCATGTCGTGTCCGGTGTCGTCACTTTGCTGTTGAGTGCAGAAGAGGAGAAGGAGGAGGACAAGAGCAACAATGACAATGATGGTGATGGTGTTATTGCTTTTGGGAAACGGCGAGCGGGGAATGTTGAAAAGTTGGAGGACAGATAAATGTGTCGCTTTGTAGCAGTTCTTTTATTTTGCTTACCTGGCCAGTATGTACGAGTGTTCAAGGCAGTGAGATCGGATTGTAAACATAAGGTAAGGGAAGGTGTTACCATTACTAAACGGGGGTGTATTCATATTTTTCATGTTGGCAGTGCCGTACGCAAGCATGCTACTTAACAGTGTGCTCTGACTGCTTAAATAACTACGGATCATAGAAATTATGCTACAGTCGGTATGTATGTTTGTTTTTCCTTGCTCCAATCGTTACCAGAAAACTCCTATCCCAGTGCACGGTGCCTTCACACTCCATTCCCTTTGTGGCCTCGCCTGTCCCTTCTCGTGCTTTTCTCCCATTACTTGACACTGCCAAGAAGTGATTGATTAGATGTTACCCAGCTGCCCATTGCGTGCAGCAGTTGAGTATGGGCGGCGATTGATAACGCTGCCCGTGCTACTGGACACAGTACGCCGCGACCCGGGGATGACAGCACTCTACTATGCTAATCGCTACTTTGGCAAGGACCGTCTCATGGAAGTCACACGTGTCCTATGGGGGGAGCTGAAATTACACGGCCAGGTGACGATTGATCGCATTGACGGGCCGGAGGAACCGCCGCGATGGTATCCCGTGTTTTCGATGCCGCAGAAACTGCACAGAATACGACTTCATCGACCTGAGGAGGAGGACCTGAGTGTGCTACAGCGAGAGCCCGAGACACCGCGACAAGAAATGTGCGAATTGAGCTCCTCGCTCTCAATGGAGGTGGAAAATAGCATCATTCAACTGGTACACAGCCTCCCTAACCACGACATACAGTTTTATATTGGTGAACTACCGGCACGCATGCGGCCTTATGCGCCGTCCGCTTTTAGACGGCTCCGTGAGGCTGAGATTATAGTTCGAGAGCAAACTCCACAGGGAACGTTTATTTGGAAATGATCGGTTGGGTGGGGAAGGACGGGGGATGTTGAAAGCCGGGAAGCACCACCCTCATCCACAACATGCGCCATATGCGTAGCGGCGACTTGGTTACAGACTGGCGCGGACAAGTTACCAGTGCAGCTTCCGGCGTGTTGTCACTGAACTGTTTTGCCTTGATAATTTTTTTTTTGACTCCCAGCAATATATATGTCGCTCCTTCGATGCAGCCCAACGCCGGGGCGAATCTTTCCTTCTTCCTTTTGCTCTAGTGTGTCAAGGGGCTTCGTTGGCCAGCGGAGAAGTGCACAAAAGTAGCCAACAACATCCAGCATGTCAGCCGAATGGGCCGCGGACACCGGCGAATGTGGAAGTTGTTCAGGTTCAGTTTTCTCTTCCTTTGCATACTATTCAACCATGTTGCCCTACTTAGCCTCGTTTGTGCTCTTTGTGCTCTTCTTCGTTCTTGCACAATCCACGGCGACCGCTAATGCATTCATCGGTGCGGCAGTTTTGTGTTTCGTTATTGCTCGCACACTTCGAGCCACAATGCAGTTTTTATGGCATCAGCGTGGGAGGTTCACTTTTACCCGTGTCACGGCATGCACAACACCGCTGCTACCAGTTGGCCTCAAGAGTCACAGCATGGTTCATATGTTACTGGCGGATGCAGTGTTGTTGCCATTGTGTGTTGCGGTGACAGCGTTCCATGACGTTAGTGTTTTCGCGCAGATAGGAAACGTGCTCTACCCGCGCCACATCACGTACGTGGCACTCCTTTCGATCGTCCCCATCGTTGGCACATCGCTCGCCGTAGCCCACAACGTTGCACTCATACGGTCGGGAAGGAGCCAGTCCGAGCTTCTTGACCATAAGCTGCCCTGTACAGCACGCGCTATATCGTCTCTGTCCCTGTGGCTCGGGGTACCGTCGCTTTGCGTTATGAGTGCAACGTTGCCCTGTGATGGGGGGAATATGCGCTTTTGGTCAAATGGAACGTGTCTGTCGCATTCTCATCGTGCCTTTGTCTCCTGGGGTTTCATTCTTCTGGTGCTCTACAGTCTTGTAATGGACATGGTAACCGGCTCCCTCTGTGGCATGGAGTGCCTGGGTGTAAGCATACCATTGTACGATAGCCTCATGATGCAGCTGGTGACGTTCCATCGCTTAGGCTATATATTCGTATGTGCCTTTGCTAACGGGCCACAATGGTACATGCTTACCGCGGCCTTCTCCATGTGCATACTGACAAGAGCGTGCTTGACAGCGAACTCCGTAGCAAAGGTGCTACACAACATGACAAAGGTACCGCTGTTGCTGTGTCTGCTGAGTTCGATTTGTTGCTTGTCCTCTCATCTCACCTCCCACGCTGTGTGGATTTGGATCAGCGTCATGACTACATCATGGATTGTTATCCTCGTCGCCTTTTTACTGCTCAACGGAGCCTCACTTTACGACAAGGAGGAAGAGGTATGGAATTTTGAATTGTAGCAAACTACGTGGTTTCTATTCTCCTCACATTACTTGTGTAGTTTCCATTGTGCACCCTTACCACGGCCATCACTGCATCGCAAGACTGCGGTGAACACATGTAAATGTAAACGACAATGGCACGACGTGAATACGCAACAGTTGATCAGTGGCGAGTGCGCCCTCACATGCCCGCTGCCACACCACCCACCCCTAACGCTTTCAATGCTGAGCCACAGATAAAATGGATGCAGGCGCGACTGCGCTGCCTTAATAACCGACCGTTGTCCCATGTGTAGATTCTGTCCCCACTCATGTATTGTTTAATTTATCGGATTTCCCGTGCTACCACTTTCCATAACCCACCGGAAATTTTTTGTTGTTGTAGCTGTTGATCTTGTTTTGCTCAGTGCTGGGGGTTACATGCTAATCAAATTGCCTCGCGGCATTAGCAGAAACTTCAAATTTCTCGTCTTCCATTCGTGTGGCAGGTGGCCGACGAATCGCGATGCACCTTTTGCCTGTTTTTACACCCGTGCAATAAACAAATAATAATGGCAATAATAACTGTTTATTATTGCTTTACCCGTTTTATTCTACACCTCTTACACGAAACATATACGTCAGTAGTAAAAGAGGAAAAGGGTCCGTCTTCAGGGCAAAGGCTGGTGTGTATTCGGGTGAGGTGCAATGCTGTATCATGGCTCCCACCCTGAGCATCCAATTAAGCCGCTCAGCAACTTCCACGCGGACCTTTCATGCTCAGTTTGCAGGGCATCCCCGCATCCATCCATGGTGGAGTGGTATGTCTGTGTGAACGAGGAATGTGGTCACACGCTCTGCAAGAAGTGCCAAGAGGTAAATGAGAAAATGCTCGAAAACCCTCATGTTATAATACGGAAACCAATGATTGCATACGACGATATGGACGTCTGCCTGCGCACGCGGCCGCGTAGCAACGCGCATGCGTTATGTCCACTGTACCCCGGCCAGCTTATGGTCGCCGTCTCCAGTGCGAGGGGAACAATTAATCCAAATGAAACATATTACAGGCTGCGAAGTGGTGGTTGGATAAATGCCGCCCATGTCGTGCGTGTTATCCCATCACAACAACCCATAGAAGAGCTGGCGAGGGAACATCTTGGCGACCCCCAGATGAGCGAAAATCGGAGGCCAATTCAAACCCTTCTTACCTGCATTGAAGAAAGCTATCGACTCATGGATGATCGATCCCACTACGGGCCGGTGATGGCGCTGCTCATATTTTACCCCCTAATGCAATACTTTGCTAACTTACCGGGCAAGCCGTTGGAACAACGGAAAACGCTTCTGCAGGCTTCGCTTGGTTTCGTGCATTACGTGTTCCATTACGTCCTAGAAGAGGTCCGTAACTGGTTGAACGACTTTGATCCCAAAGTGAAGAGCACAGCACTGACGCTCTACGTTGAACTGCTTGGGAAATCACTTACGCTGGCACACGACATGGCCGTGTCACAAGCCAACTCACTCCCAAGTGAGCTAGGACCTCTAGTGATCAAAACTGCGCGAACCGCAGTCGACCTTGTGCCAGTGCTGGACTCGGGAAATATTCAACACGTAGAGGCAGCAGATGTTTCTCTGCGTGCTCCCTCCGTCTGGTCACACCAGGTGAGCTTTGGGGAAGAGCAAGGTCGACTCCTTGCATGCTGCCACAAAATAGTGGAGACGGCTGGGTGGCTGCTGCGTCACACGCCGCTATTCACATACACACTCCAGGACGTCAATCCATTCCGCGTGGCCGTGGCATTTTTCCCAGATTCAGAACTGCTCGAGCGCCGGCTCTGCGAGGTTACAACGGGCTTGTTGGAAAGGGACCCGACGGCTCAGAAGCGCGTACATGACCTGGACGTGTTAGAAGTGGCCGTCTCGCTTGCGTCGAGGGCGACATGTGTGGAGAGCCAGCTCGCAGTGTTCTTCCTCATTATCTATATTGTGCACAAATCACCTCAGAACATACGCCAGATAGCTTCACTTGTAATTGCGCCGCTGATTCAACTCGCCTCAAAAGCGTTGAACACGATAGTAGCCAGTGCGGCATTTGAATGTTTTGCTGAACTGGCGTATAGCGACCCACGATTAGTCAGCACGTGTAAGGAGACTGATGGAGAGGAAGCGAGGTCTATTTCCCTGTGCTCCGCAGTTGTCCAACCACGGATAGCGCCATATCAGGTAATGAGAGTGTACAGTGTAGAAGGGCATCCCCTGATGCTCTGCGAACACTGCAGCAAGTCGCACTTACCACCGGGCAGTGAGGTGGCTTCTGAGTCACAGATGGCGTACTTCCACTGCCACTGTAGGCACTGCCAAGACGAAAAAGCGGTAACAGGCCTTTCGGTGCGTTCCATTGAGCCCACAGAGGCTGCTAAGCAAATGTTAAAGGGGGGCATCACACAGCTTATGCTCTCCTGGCTCAGGAGCAGTGAGTCGGCAGTGACAAACGCAGTGGGTCGTCTTTCGCTGAAGATTCCTGTGCCTGATGATGTTTTTGTCGCTCTCTACCAGGTACTCCTCAAGCAGGGTCTCGTGGGCTATACGGATGCCGCATTCGCGGTGGCGGCGCAGTGGCACCTGCCGGTTTTGTGGGAACTGCAAAGGCGCCACCCTGATGCGGCAATATCGCAGTACCTCCAACGCGAGCGTGGCTTGAATAGCAAAGGCTTTCTGTCTGATTGCACACCTGGTAACGAGTCGCGACTTGAGGACCCGGATGGATTATCGCCGTCACCAGACGTCGTGGTGCGCAGCAGCGATGGTGCGTCTGTGCTTAGTACCGTCTCACCACCTGTCCTTGACCTCTTCAAGGGACCGCCCAGGGTTTAAACGAACTGTCTTGATGCAGTGATGAGGGCGTGGAAGCAGGTGGAGTGTGGTGTGTTGTTGCATGCAAGATGATCATGTGATGAGAGTGGGCCGATTGCGAGGGGGGACGGTAGTCAGTGCGGTTGCAGGATGCTCGTCCCACAAGAGTATGAGAGATCTAGGTTGGAGTTGGGGAAATGCAGCCGCTGCGACGCATCTTGGTGCGTGTTACTGGCGTGTGGCGTAGGAATGGGGTACGGTGGTGATGTGGAGCTGCCGTTTGTCATCACTGGGCGTAAAGGAGGACCAGTAATAGAGACGAGGGATGAAGTGGGAAAAAACAGGGCTGTGGGTTGTGGGGAAAGGAAAGAAAGCACGTGTTGGTCAATGCTCTCGCACTGCAAAGCCAACCGAGTTTGTTTACTGTTGAGACCACCGTCTTACCTGCAACAGCTAACTAGGAAGTCGAGGTGACGCCACGTGGACGTCTTCGCGGGCGATTTGCACCACTTCACAAGTTGTTGGTAATGCAATAATGGTGGTCCGAGGCGCAAACAAGTTGGGTCTGTCTCCTTTTCCGTTTATTATTATAATTTATTTATTTTACATTTTATTACCATGGGTAGGGAAAATGAAGTACGCAGGTGTGTGCAGGGATGTGCCACGACGTGCGCTAATGTCACATAAGAAGAAGAAACAATAACGTTGGGCTTTCCGCATGTAATGGGGCATGTTTATGGTATGAAACAGTGTGAGATTTTTTACTGTTTCTTATCATCTCCTTACCCGTAGTGCGACAGTGAAACAAATCATACACCTGCGCACGCCTGTTGTTGTAGTAAAAAGGGAAAGGAAAGTGAGGGTCATTGTGGCGGAAAGCGATTGGTGTGAGGAGCAAAATGTTTTTTCTTTTTTTTTTTTGGATGTTGTTGTTTTTTTTGTTTTGTTTTGTTTTGTTTTGCTTTCGGAAGGGGGAAAGGTGGGGGGAAGTGGAAACACAGAGAGAGAAAGGGGAAGTTGGAAAAAGGGAGCAAGTGGTGAAAATGAGTGAAATGATTCCGCTAGTGCGAATGCATGCAAAGGTTGCGAGGAACGAGAAACAGCAAGTGGGCTGAGGCCCGGGCGTAACCGGCTGTGAGGAATGGTGATGGTGATGAGCACCCGTGTGAAGAGGGAGGCAGACGGCATTTACTTGAGACCATAACTGCTGGGGAAGGCAGCATGCTGTGCAATAGAAGAAAAAGAAAAAAAAAGGAGAGGAGAGGCGAATACAAAATGCTCACCCACCAGAGTGTGGGTGAGAGAGAAACGGTGACAGCGCATGTCCTGTTGTTTCTGCCCCAATCCCTTCTTTTTTTTTTTTTTTTTTTTTTTTTTTTTTTTTTTTTTTTTTTTTTTTTTTTTTAAGCCGTGCTTCTGTTCTTTCATTTCCTTTTCCCTGTTGACTGTTTGTTTGTTTTTGTTTTGCGACCGCGTATTGATACATAGAGTTTGGTCAATAGAAGTGACCCTGCGAACGTGGGCCAGGCCAGCAAGAGGGGGGCGTGACTGGTGGCAGTTTGCTTCCTTTGGAAGTGTGGGCGCGCGCGCTTTTCCCTTACTCGGTGATTGTTCGAGATGAAATGGACAGTCGTTTCGCGTTTGCTTTTTGGCTTCCTTCCTTCCCCGCTCCCTTAACTCCACATCACCCAACAACAGAGCAAAATAAAATAATAATTATTGTTGTTGTTGTTGTTTTAATCAACCACGGGCTATTGTTTTGTCTTATTTTCCAATATAACTTACTTGTCGTGCTTGCTTTACTTCGAGAAGGGGACTGATGTTGTCTTGTTTCTCGCTGTAGCGACTTTGGCTCAAGAGCTCCACAAGTTCCACCGAAGAAGTGTGCGAGTATCTAGAACTCTGAGGAACCCTGTGTGGCAACACCCTGAATGTGACTACAGGCCAAGGGCAAAGTTGTTTGTTTTTTGTCTTTGTTGTTGTTGTTTAGGAGAATGAGGTTGTCAATCATACAGTTCGCTTTCCAACACCTTTTGCCTTCAGCGTGTTCGCGCATTTGTATACGCAAATAGAAAGGAATGAAGAATGAGGTGGTCGATCCGACACAGGAGGAGCGCATTGCCAAGCGCCGTCTGGAGGTGCAGAAGCTGATGAATAATGGAAAAGAAGAAAATGCCGTGGAAGAAGAAAGCAGTACAATTCATCAGGAAGCCCCCAAGGTCAAGGTAGCAACCGCGTGCATGAGACACGGTGCGAAATGGCGGACCTCTACAGCAGCATTCACTGCACTCTTACGAATTGGGATGTCGTGGCGTGCGCGAATGAAAATGACCGTCGAGACCGGGAGGAACGGGCACTGGAAGAGCGCAGACGTCGGCGCCAGGAAAACATTGAGGAAAACGAAGCGCGCTTTGGTGCGATTCAGCTCAAGTTTGAGTCCATTTATAAATTAGATGTTCCACATGAAATGCGGCAGGCATTAGATAAGCAGAAGCGGCAGTGTGAGGAGCTGATTGGGGTAAAAGATCAGCTTATTAGTGCGCTGCGCGCGCAGTTAGAGGAGCGTGATGAGGAATTTGTCACAACGCTAAAGCGCAATGCAGCCGACGTGAATGGACTGATTGAGGAGATGCGCAGCCAGACAGAAAAGTACCTTGATGCCTATACTCGAAAGTTGCGTGAGGTGGAGGACACTTACGAGCACGAGAGACGGGACCATATTTCTAAATGGGATGGGGAAATTCTACAGCTAATGAAGCTGCGGCGCACACGTGAAGTGGAATACCGCAAGAAGCGTGAGGCGAAGATCACGGAGGAGCAGAAAAAGATGGATGAAAAGCATCGTGAGAGTCGGGAGGAGTACAATGAGATTAAGCGCGAGCACTTGCAGGAAATTCACTCACTCATGGAAGAACTTGAACGATGCAAAGCAGAGTTTCTTCTTAATGGTGAGCGGCTAAGCTACAATCTCCAGGTGCTTCGTGAGCGGATTAAGGAGAACAAGAATACGCAGGCGATGAATAAGCGCAAGTTGGCACGATTGCAAGATTCTCTAAGCTCTCTTGTGGCACGCTATGCCGAGTCGGAGAAGCGCTACCAACGAGCCAACAAGGACCTGACAGCGCAATTGCATCGTGTTGCGGGGCAGTACCGCGACCTCCAGAAAAAGTTTCAGCTATTTGAGAAATCCGACAAGGAGAAATACAGGCAGTTGTGGAACATGCACGAGGAGAAGAACGTGCAGCTCGTGCACAAATGTCTCCAGGCGGATCGGGTCATTTTTGAGGAAATTTTGGGTGTCCCCTGGAACCCGCCACAGCTCGAATACTGGCCTGTTGAGCACAAGGCAGAAGTAGTCACTGAAAACTGTGAGGAATGTGCTAGTAGCGATGAGGAGATCGAGCTTTCTGAGGATGCCGTCATGCTTCTGGAGATCTTACATAAGCAGGCACCGTTTATCGAGAATGAAAATGTTCTTGAGGCCATTAAACAGGTGCAGGGAGTGGAGGAGGGTCGCGCGGTCATCGAGTCTATCCTGGCTACGCTGCAGATACGCAAGAGTGCAGAGATGGAAGATATGCTGCAGTTCTTCACTGTAGACGATGGTGATGATTGCACTGCGCTCATACGACCACAGGAGGCGGTAACTGCACTCACAGCATTCCTCACTGAGAGGCAACGGAAGCAAAAGCAAACCCAGGACGTGGGAAAGCACAAGGAGGAGAAGAATGCACGGATAACGCGAATAAAACAGGAGAAGGAGCAGCGTTCCGTGGAACGGGAGTACTGGGCGCGTATGGCCGAGTCCGTACCAGTGGACCATCGGCGTGTGTGGAAGTACCTTGAGAGGGGGCTTGAGCGTTACCTTGATCAACTGAAGAAACGCAGGTCACTAATTGAGCAAACGGATACACTCCGCGTACAAAATGCCGAGTTGCGCGACTTGATCTCCGCCTATGTGCAGAGCGACGTGAACTTCCAGTTATATGTGCAGCCCAAGTTGCTAGTGGAGTCTCGCGGCAATTAGCAGGTCCCTCATTATGGGTTAGAGACCAGCTGCGTTCTCTTGGTTGGGGTTGGGGTGGAAGCGTTCGTGCTCAGACGGAGATTAGAATGTACAGAAATGTAGTGCATCCAAGTTGATGCCGTGAGTATTGGGATGGGAATCGGTGTGGAGTACAGTTGTGTCAGAAGGTGTGGGAGATAAACCACGTGGAGCAGAGAGTGGGAGAAGGAAGGACTGATAGAGAGTGCGTGAATAGGTGGAAAACTCACAAAAAATGGGAAACAGATCTTTTCTCTGCGGATGTGTGGAAATGGCCTGCTTTTCAGCGTTGAAAAAATGGTATTTTATGTGAGGCAGGTTTGTTGTTTTTCTATGTTCGCTCTCGCATTTGTTCGTTCGTTCGTTCTGCAACTTCCTGCCAATCTTGAGTGCTTTAAGGTGACGAGTGCAAGCTTACACGCAAAGGAAGGGATAGCGGGCAAAGTCAGCAATTGAGTGCGGTGCCAAGGCAAGGAAAGCGTGTAAGGAGATAACAGTTCTGTATTTAGCATCGCCGCGGCGTTTTTCAAGCAAGTGGAAGGGGGTAAGGGAATTGTTAAGTAAGCGCAATAGCAGGCGGACACAAAAAGTAACGCGAAATGCCCGGGTTTGGTCAGGGCAATCTCTCTGTAGTGCAGGGGGCCGGCCCCACGTCCTTCAACTGGCACGGGTCGATACCGACCATACGCGCAGACAACAACTTTGAACCCAACTTTAGGCACTTTGACTTTTTTATTGACACCCAGGCGATGCCGGACGAGGGGTTGGCGGAACGCGTCTACAAGGTGCCGGAGGGCGAGTCCCACTGGAACTTGCGTACCTTATGGTCGCAAAACATTCGCTGCACGCCTGTTGTGGTTACGAGCATCGCTGGTGCCGGATTTGTGAATTTTTCTACACGCGGTTTCTCAACCGCTCAGGCACTTCCATTCGGTGGAGTTTCCTGAAGTGCTACGCTGTTATTTTTGCATGGAACAACCTTACGAAGTTTGTGGCGCGGGAGCGCTACTTTCAGCGCGATTTCCAGCGGAATCAGCTGTACTCCTCCGACGAGCTGCGCGATCAGCGGGATCGGCAGCGCGTGCGCGAAGCACTATATGAAAAGCAGTTTGTAAAGAACCCAGTAGCGGAATATCGTGTAAAAGCCTGGCAAGTGGCGGAAAGGTTTGCATAGCGTCGCTTGTTATTTGTTTTGTTTTTCCTTTACTACATCTGCAATGCTCCACAGCCATGTAATTGGTCTTATTTACAACCTTTGCTAGAAGGGGGTTGTGAGAAAGGTCAACAACAAGCTTTGCTCCATTCAGATTGCAGGAAGGTCTATGCAAGTGCGCAAGGGGAAGAGAGTTTAACCCTGTAGCGCCAAAGCGTGTTTTACGTTCGTCGAGGAGCGGGTGGGTGTAGAGAAGTGGTGCTGGGCGATAGACCGCCTCCATAATGTCCCCTGTGTTGTCTAAATGGGAACATGCCTGTACGGACATGCACGAATATGTAACCTTATAGTGGCGCGAATGAAATTTGTTGTTGTTGTTGTCTCTTACGTAGCAGTTTACGCAAAGTTAGGATCATTTCCTTCTCCACTTGCAGCACCTCCCTCTTATTGGTTGACCGGACCAGTAGACAGACCTTAGGTTCTCGCCGCTGTTATTACTAAAGCCAAAATCACGCTGTCCTGTTTGCCTATATGTATTGCTCATTCTCTTTCCTCACACTTTCTCAAAGACTGGGTTGGTTAGGTCGAGTAAGTATTCTCTGTGAAGGAGAGTAATGCCGGAATCACCTGCGGAAGGCGCTTGCACCTGCGCGACCAAGCGCGATGTGCTTGACCGCGTCAAGGACACACTCAAGCAGTATGTTGAAGCGGGTACGATAGACAGAGAAGACTTTAAGAAGCTCGCAAAGAAGTCTACCGAGGCGATAACGGCGCCGGCTTCCAGTAACGAGGTAAAGCGGGTGACGCTCACTAACTTAATTGAATTTTTGCGCGAGAGCGGTGGGGACAGTGATGCTGTGGCCCCCATTTTGGAGCTGGTGGAAGCAATTCCTCAACCGAATACACCTAAGGACGAGTCAAGGGACAAGATCAAGTTGCAGACTTCTTCCTTGTCACTTATCGCGCTAAAGGAGAGAATGTCTCGCAAGAGGGAGGAACTACGGCGGCAGAGAGAAGAGGAAAAAGTAGCCACTGATGCAACTGCGCGTAGCGGGCCACCCTCTGCCCAAAATGGCGCATCAGATGGATCATTGAGGGGGGAGACAGAAATGAATGGTGGGGTGGGTGGCAATTCCCCACAGGCGCGCAAACACAGGACGGAGGCGCGGGCCATGCTCCCCCCTCCCACTCCAGGGGAAGTGGATCTCTACGCGGGTCTAGTCACTAGCACAACAAGCGGGTGGGGCTCACAGGGCTACGCGATGCATATGTGAAGGCAGCCTCGACGGCTCAATACGTCACCTCCTCTCTCTCACTCACTGCCCGTTTATACAAGCGTATTTATTGTTGTTTTTCACTTCTGGTTTTATGCATTACCGACCTTTGTCTGTGCGCCACCTTCACGCGTTGAACTACATGGCAACAACCGGTCTCGAGTTCAGTAGGTGGGAAGTAAAGGTCCACTGCCCCTCTACGACCTTGGAGGGCAAGTAGTGTTGTCTTCAGTTCAAACGCCCCTCTTCCCATACCTGTAGGGTACCCACGTATGAGAAAGGAGAGTGGATATGCCAGTAAGACTGCATTTGCAACTCCCTTTGTTCCTGTGCGTGCATATATATATATATATATATATATATGTGTGTGTGTGTGTGTGTGTGTGTGTGTGTGTGTGTGTGTGTGTTTCTGTTGTGTGAAAGGTGCTCTCGTAGCCCCTTATAGCGGAAAGGATTTGGTAGCACCAAAGGGAAGGATGGCTCAATTTGTGAAGGTGTAAAAAATGCTTTTACCGGCGTTGTCATTCTTATTCGATAAATGACATGCCTAAAGGGAAGAAAACAATAATAACAGCAATAAGAGAGAGAAAGAGAGAAGGGGGTGCGGTGTGTGATGGTGAAGTGATATCAATACGAGTAAAAGCAAATGGAGTGAGGAATGCTGAGAGTGGAGTACAAAAGGGAAACAAAGGTAATGGAAAGTCCTTTTGGTTTCTTAGGAAAGTTAACAGTACCTGATACTTAGAGTGGAGTGTTGTGGCCTTGTCACAATGCGTCGCGGTGGTGAGGGGTCTGAAAGTGGACTAGTGTTTAGAGGGCAAAAGGGACGCGAGTTCCATGCAACACGAAGCCCTTCAAGCTATTCTACCGGGAGATGTGTCACGGAGAAACCTACGCTCGAGACGGCTACCTGGTCAAGTGTGCGTAAAAAATATGCCAGCTTGTGTGCATCAAGCAGTAGCCACGGGATGTCATGCGGAATAATATGGCACACGGCTACGCCTTTGAAGCATCGCTGTACCTAACAAGTTCACAAGGGGCGACTGCGACCGCGAGGCCTCATGTAAGTGGTAGTTGCACGTGCCGCTGTATTAGCTGTGATTATTTGTTGCTGCGCAGTACTACTTTCATGTGTACATTTGTTCAAACCACCGTTCAGGCCACAGTGGTGAGTAACCAAACAACTCGTGCCGGATATGGGAATGGCGATCTCTTTGTGACAAGGAGCAGCAGCGCCGTTTTCCTTCCCTTTTTTGATGTAGCACTAGGTTTTGTAGGGGACTTAATACAATCCGTCGGCCATCTTTCATTGCCTGGGCACGTATTTGAGCTTTGAGGAGAACATGGCATGGAAGTGCTCTGGCGTCTGCAATGAGTCAATGATTCGACAGCTGGAACGGGCTTCCCTGTTGTTGACGCCGGCCGTTATTGATGCCTTTCATCGTGTAGATCGGGGTTTGTTTGTACCGTCATCATTAGTGCAGCTCGCATACAATGATGAACCACTTCCCATTGGCCACAACGCGACCATTAGTGCACCACACATGCACGCCATGATGGCCGAGATCGTGGCGCCGGTGATTCTCCGGGCACTGCGCACGTCCCCTCCAGTCGTGCTGGACGTTGGAAGCGGTAGTGGCTATTTGACGGCGGTGCTTTGTGCAATGTGTGGCCAGGGGTCCACAGTAGTTGGAGTCGAGCATGTGCCGGAGCTCGTTAAGCGTTCTATGGCAGTTGTCAAGGAGCACTTTGGCTCGTGGGTGGATGAGGGCCGTATTCGGTTCATCCAAGCAGACGGGAGGAACATTGCGGAGCTATTTGATGACATGCCACGAGAATTTGACGTAATTCACGTAGGTGCGGCAGCTGACGTGGTACCGCGAAGTTATCTCAATGCCCTTCGGCCGGGGGGCTGTCTTGTCGTTCCTGTCGGAGGTGAAGATAGTACGCAGGTACTGCGCGTGTACACCAAGGATGAAAAGGGGTGTGTCTCACAGCAGGATCGTGAGAGTGTGCGTTTCGTACCACTAACGTCTCTGGACCACCAACTGCGGCGCCCTAGGGTGGGGACGGGCCTACATTATTTTTCTGACCTGATCCTCCACAGGCCGTCTCTTGCGTTTCGTTGGCGTGAATGAACGAGAATGCGGGTTGCTCACATACACTGAGATGGCTCCAAGTGGTATTATACAAGAGTGTATAGGGTGGGAACGACGCCGGCGTGTGACTAATGAGTGCCCACAGACCGACACACTGGCAAGAACGAGGAGGAGGATGAATGTTGCCACCTTTTATTCGCCCTCCTCCTCTCACGCGCGCACCTGCCCTCCATGATGGTATGATGGGCAACAAGGGCAAAAGCATACCATGACGCCAGAAATGTGTGGTTGGGTGAGATGGGGAAGGCCCAGGCCATTGGAGGATAAGTGGGTGGCGGTGTGGAGTGTTGGCGCATAAGGCTGTGCATTTCTTAATGGGAAATGGAAGGAGAGGAGTGATTGTTACTCCTTGTGAGGCCAACGCATGTGTGGGACGGCACTTGTGTTTGTTTTGATTTGCTTCTGTGCTGGCCGCTTCGAGCCAAACATTTGTGCTGTTGATTGACGCGAAGAGGATGGAAATATCGCGAGAGATTGGAAGGAAAGTGTGGGAAAGATAAAGAGACGGAATATAGTCTCTTAAGTGAGCGTAACGCACAAAGGAAGCAGCGGTTTCCGTCCGTACTGGTGTGAACGCGCAAGAGTATCTTGATTTGTTGTAATTAATAAACATGCGGACATTTTCAATGACGCAAATATTGATTAAATGTTTTTTTACTTTTCTTATCTTTTCCTTTTTATTTTTTGAAATCTAATAAAATAAAACGTACCTCTGTGTACCGAGCGATAGTACAGTGCGCCAGGACCGAACGACTTCCATCGTTAGGTGTTAATGGAGCAGGAAGAATTTGAGTTCCCGCCATCCGTTGCGGAGCAAAACGTCTTGTCTGGTATTGATATTGGTGCTCTACCGCTTCACACGCTCTCCAGCACACCTGTTGAGCAATTGCCTCCAACCACTCTGCCATCGGAGCAGCAGCGGCCCATAGGGCAGGTTGTGATGAGGAACCGGAGGCTCATACACCCTCCAGTAGGTAGGCGAACCCGTCAGAGCACCGGGCAGGAACCATCGGTGAAGGAGAACTCTGTGAAGCTAGAAGAAAAAGGCGTGGGTACTTCTGAGACGCCCTCATCACAGCGCAACCTTCATGCAGGGCACAAGAGGGCTCGTTTCGACTGGTCGGAAGAGGACATTGTCGATTTCTACAGGTATCTCTCGCAGTACGGTACCGACTTCAATGCAATCGCTGTGCTTTACCCGGAAAAGACAAGGGAGGATGTGAAGAGACTTTATCACCGAGAGCTGCGCAAGCGACGGGCTGATGTTTGTGCTGCCCTTCTGTCGCATGAGGAAATTGACCTGGCAACCTTCAGGGCACGCCTAAAGATAAGAGAAGAGCAAAAAGTTCAGGTCCGTAAGCTAGGTCTCGAAGAGGAGGAAATGCTGCTGCAGCTCGAAGAGGGGACGCTGCGGCCTTCGGTATTGGTCAAAGATGAACCTGAAGCACCAACGAGCTCAGCGAATGATTTCAGTTTCGACTTTGAGCTGAAGGAAGAGAAGGAGCAGGAACATGTCAAACGACACGAAACTGAGACTGCACAAGTGTTCGCACAGGAAATAAAGGAGGCGGACCGCATCGATTCCGTGTGCACAGAGCTGGCACGCGGTGCCTCAGACGGTGGGCTCAGGGGAATCGACCCTTCTTCGACTGAACAACTTGGTCTCGCTCTTGACTAGTGTATAATATGCCGGTATCGCATGCGCACACTACTCCAGTTCCCTCAGTTAGGCCTGGAACTTGCTGGTCTCGTCAAATAGGTGTGGCGTCGTTTTTGTGCGCTGCTACTCCCGCCTCTTCTCATTTCATCCCATCATCCTCCCCAATTCTTTTTTGCTTGGTTGTTTTTGGTTTGTCGTGGATAACGCACCCGATCGCATTCACACGTCATATTTAGTCACAAGGGAAAAACTCATGCAGCTTTGCTATAGCTGCCGGCACGCCTTTCCTCAGTCCTCGCTGTCCTCATGCGTGTTCAGCGAGATTATTTCACATCGGTTCGACAATATTAACAATATCATAACGGAAATGAAGTTGGAGACACCCGAACAACAACACCAGGCGTTGAAACTGCAGGAAGCCCTTCGTGAACTTTGTTCAGCCATTCACCAAGAGTTTGGCGCCCTCAAGGAGCAAAAGACAGGAGCAGAGGGGAGCCATGGCCGTGAGTCACGCGACCGCGCGGCTCTGCGACCAACTTCCCGTCCAGGTGCAGCTGATACCATCTCACCAACGCCAGTGCAAGCAACGCCTCGTATTTCCTCACGTCTAAGCCACGGAAATGTCGTGCCGAGAGCAACATTTAATGGCACCGTGCCACACTATAAGCTCCGCAAGATGAATTCAGCTTTAGAGCTGGTGTCAGCCAGTATATATTGCGTTTTGGAAAGCGTTGCCATTCGTACACGCTCTGCCGTCGCGCTCTTGTGGCTACCCCCACCTGGTGCAGTTTCTGCGGAGCTTGTGGCGCCTTTTGTGGTTGGGCGGGATTTGTCAAAGATACGAAATTCAGCCCCGCACCGCGTTTCGGAAACGTCGATACCATGTGCAGTGAGTGAAGCTGGTATCGCGCTCAATCTGAAACCAAGACAGGGAAAAGTTGAGGCCAAGCTTTCAGAGAACGCCCCGCTTGTAGAACTGATAGAGTTGTCCAATGCGGCGCAATTACTGGTTCCAATCTTTACACGGTATGGAGAAATACGGCGCTCAGTTCTGGGTGTGCTCCACCTCCTGGGATCGCCAGTTTTCCCATGCCCCTTTAGTCCACGGAACGAGGAAATGGCAGTGCAGACAGCGGCAACGTTGTCCATAATATTGTCTTCGTACCACGAGACGATGGGGGGCGAGTGGGCGAATCGCATTTACGACCCGTCACTGTTGGTAAGTAGCTCTGCCTACCGCGGCTCGCTCGACATGCGCAGCACGCAAAAGATCGTGGACGACTTTGCACCACCACCAACACTTATATACCGTGGGGTCCACTGCCGTAGACCGGACGACGACATTAGGGAAGAAATCAAAGTGCTGCGGCACGCAATGACAAGGAGACCAGTGCGCTTCAAGCCGCTGAGCTCTATCAAGGACCTGCACAGGTTCGCCCTGAGCATGGAAGAGAACTGGGTTTCTATGCTCAAAACCACTACCGAGATGGAGGCCAAAATTAGCAAACTGGAGGAAAACGCTATTCAAGCCGAGTTGGAAAAGAGGCAGCGATGTCCATCGTCCACATTTGGGCAAACAACAAACGTAAATTCAGAGAACACTATCGGAGGTTTTTCACGTAGCCCAACTCCATCCGTTTTCATGCTTCCCCAAATGAACGACGGCAAAACCGTTCTGAGACCGGAGTACATCAACTCAATTGAGACAGCCGCTTTACACAGGCTGCGGAAGCTCGGCGTGGACACCGCTCCCTTTGAGGCTGCAAAAGAATCGGAGTAGTGGAGAGCGGAGTGGTCGTAGACCCACGTTTCTGTCTCATGTATGCAAGCGCTTGTGGGAAGGTGCACCTTTTCACGATGCTGTCAATGTGCAGCATCATATCTTAACCTGCTTCATCGTCACCTTTGTATCTGGCAGCAGTGTTACCGTGCGTCACGACGCGGCCATGGGGTGTGCTATATTTTCGACAATGCCTCTTTTCTCTTACCGCTCTCAATGTTCTCTCTACACACGTTCAAGGTTTTGCTAGCTCGATTCCTTAGGCCATTGAGATGCGCGTGTCTAACACCATTCCGCTTCCTCCGCCGCCGCCGCGCGACTTGTACTTTTATGTTAAAAACTTGGGTTTTGCGTTGGTCTCTGGTACCATCGTGAAGTCGTCTAGGTTGGTGGAAGTTATGCTGCGCTCCAAAAAAGTTTTCAAGACAGCCCTATGGCTTTCGTATGCCTTCTACGCTGTGTTCATAGTGTTGTGGTTTTACACAGCGTTTTTTGTTCAACCGAGGAATCCCAATTGGAGCGAAACGCACAAGCGCCTTCTGCAAGGGATTACTGCTATAGTGTGCGCTGCTGGGCTATTTTGGGCGATTGCAGTGTGGCCAGTGTACCACTTATGGACACTGCCTCTTGGTCTCGTGACAGTTATTTTCTTCCTCAGTGTCATGTCAATTATCCCCTCGTTTGGGCGTAAACTGAAGAAATAACGCAGTGTGTGAGATGTTGAGTTGCAGGGATGCGGTTGGTGGACCTAACCGCCTCCAATATAAAGAAATGCTGACAGACACATGGCACCGGGTACGCATATGTATACGCATAAGGGTCTATGAACTTAACTTGAATCCTTTTTCATCGTGTGTTGCCAGGGCAGTCTCGCTATCCTCGTGTGTGTTTGTATCTCTGTTCTGTCCGGACAGCTTTATCTCTTTCTTTCTTTCTTTACGTGTTTTTTTAAACAATACGCTAACCCACATGGACGTTCTATAAAGCGCTCGCGCGCCTTGCATTAGGCCATTTAGTTAGCTATGAAAACGCTGCAAAGCACCGTGCGCGGGCGAGGCGTTGGACGTGGTCAAGGTCGGGGTCGGGGTCGGGGTCGAGGTCGGGGTGCGGGAGACCCGCGCTTCGCTGCACGATTCAGAGACCCGCGGTTTCAACTTGCGAGCCGTGGGGGCGGTGGATATGGCAACGGCGTAAGCCGCGGGGGCGAAAAGAGTGCTCTGGACGCCGCACAGAGCGACCCGCGCTTCGCGAAGCGGTTGCGTGAAATGGGGAAACATTATGCGAAATCGGAAAGCGAGGGGGACGACGAAAATGAGGATGGTCTTATGGAGGATGAAGAACAGAGCTCCCAGGAGGTCGGTAGCGACTTTGACGGTGTAAAAAGCGAGGGCTTTTCGGAGGGTGAAGCGGCACAACTTGATGACGACGTTGCAGCGTGGTCTGCGTCCGAAACAGAATTTGTGGAACCTCGTCGTCGCTTAGCCGTGGTGAACTGTAGCTGGGACCACATCCGATCTGTAGATCTTTACGCCATTCTCTTCTATGCGCTCCCGCTCGGCGGCCGCCTCATTGATGTGGCAGTGTACATGAGTGAGTTTGGAAAGCGTATGCTTGAGCACGAGCGTGTGCACGGTCCTGATCTCTGGGTGAAGAAGGACGAGAGTGGCAAAGATATTAGGAAAATGGATAAGAAGGCGGATAGCGCGACGGTGAAGGAGGAAGAGGAAGGTGGGAACGGCGATGAGAAGTTATCAGGAGACGATCATAGTGGGGATGAAGAAGGATATAGTGATAGTGACCCATGGGAGGATGACGACCCTGTGATGCTTGAGGAGGAGGGTGAGGACGGGGAACTGTTCTCAGAGGGGAAGCACCGTAAGTACGAGCGAGATCGCATGAAGTATTACTATGCCGTTGCGAGTTTTGACTCTCCTGAGACTGCCGAGGCCGTTTACAAGCAGTTAGATGGCATGGATATTGAGGCAAGTGGTGTTGTTTTGGACCTGCGCTATATTGACGACGACGAAGTGTTCGAAAACCCAGTAAACCGAGCAGATTGCATTCCAGCAAATTATAAGCCGTTGTCCGCTTTCAAGGCAGCGGCAATGTCACAGACACGTTTCCGGATATCATGGGATCAAGATGATATATTTCGTCATCGATCATTGCGCGATAGCTTTACTGGTGATACCGCGGAAGATGATTTAGCGGCATATATTGCGCCGCCAGACTCCTCTGACGAGGATGAGGTCGACGACGCAACTGGGAATGGCAATAGCAACGATAAGAAGGCGAAGCGCGCCAGGGAGAGGCAGCGAATTCGTAAGAAGTATTCTGCGTTGTTGGGAGAAATTGGTGGTATGGCAATAGATGAAAATGACGGCGATGAGGAGTCGGGTGAGGGCGAGGAAGACAGTGGGAATGACGACGATTCCCTCAACCGTTTCAGTGACGTGGAGATGGAGGAGTCTGATGATAATGAAGATGACGCCTCCGAGGTTGCTGGTGAGATGGAAGCAACACTTGATCTTGATGCGGAGTCAAAGGCTACACATTTGCAGCGCGAGACTCGAATCAAACAGCTGATGAAATCAGGGACCTTGGGCAGCAATGCGGAGCTCAAGTACAAGCTTCGACGGAAGGATATGCGCAAATCGAAGAAGGAGATGCTTATGCGAGAGCGCGAAGCGGAGGAGGCTCAGCTGCATGCCGAGCGGGACGAGCGGCGCCAGGCACTCCGTGAGGTGCTAGGTACCAACGACGAAGGAGCAACCCACTTAAGTGGGAAGGAAAAGCGAAAGAAGCATGCCCGTGATGTGAAGCGGCGGCTGGCGGCTGAGCGAGTGGCAAAGAAGAGGATGCGTGTGTCCAACACGCTCGGAGTCACGCATGAGGTGCAGCAGCGTTTGACGGCGGAGACAAAGGGGGTGGATGCAATTGATCCGCGTTTTCAGAGTAAATTACTTAATGATCCCCGCTTCCACCTCGACGTGGCGCAGAAAGACAAGCGAGTGGATGCCGAGCTGGTGAACCTCGCCGCCACGGTGACCAATGCACGCCGAGCCAAGCGGCAGACAGAACGGGTTTCAGATGGCGGTGAGGGCGCTGTGGACTACTTCCTCAGCAGACCGGGGAAAAGGGTTAAGAGGTAGGAAACTTTCTCCCTTTTAGCAAGCGCAGCCATCACTTTTATTGTTAGGGGGTGAAATGGTGATGAGAAGGGGGGGGAGCGAGGAGAGAAATGAGATGACTATGGAGGACTTAGGGGCGGATAGTGGTTAGTAGGGAGTTGTAATATCTTCTAAATCGTGTAACTCGTCCTTTTATGGGCAAAGGGGTCGAAAAGTCGGAGCTGCTGTGGTGTGTCATTATGGGAGTGTCTCTTCTCTGTGCGCAATGGCGGGAGGGCAGAGGCTGTGGCAAGGTGCGTAACAGTAATCATTTCGGTGTACTCATTTGCCCCTACTATCACTCCCTTCCTTGTATACGCGCTTATGTAAAAAGGAGGCTCAAAAAAAGAAGAGAGCATGTGGTCCCTTCCGTTCTGTTGTGTTGCTTTGAAAAATTACGCAAGTGTAGTGCCGGCTGTTTTATTCACAGCGTTTTGATTGCCTCTGGCAGTGCCATGACTCAAAAAAGTGAGGACGGTGTGTACGACTGTGTAGGGAATCGAGCAATATCCCTGCTGGAGGCACATGACCTGGAGACGTGGAAAACCTTCACGGGACAACTGCTGAAGGAAAATATCTCAGCGGCTGACTGGCGCGACGTAATTGCACGCACCAGCCTATTTTTACGGGGAGAGGGAAAGGGCACCACCGAGTATTTTGGATTTGCTGCAAATGTGGGGGTCGTGCTTCTAGAGGCCGGCGTTCAGAGCGGTAATCTGTCAGGAACTGATCTCTTTGACTTTCGTGAACTAGTGGCGGGGTTGTGCGTACGAGGAAGCAACGAGGAGCAGGCACAAAATCTGTGGGGTGCGATGTTGCCCGCCAAGGACAGCGTAACGTCACTCGTGATTGTGACACGGATCCTTAAAAGCGTACTCCGCAGGGGAAACTACGCGGTTGCCGATGCGAAGTATCTCCAGGGTGTTGCTCTCTACAGAACGTTGCTGATGCAACCAGAGGCGTCCGATGTCGTGAATGACTTCCTGCATTCCCTTGGATTGATAATGTTGATGCGGCATCGCTTTGCTGACGCCTCGCAACGATTTCACGACTTGTACCTCCGAACAAAAAATCTGTCTCATCTCCGTCTGGCAGTCGTCAGCACCATTCAAATGGATGCAAGTGCAGCGCGCTCACAACGCCTCAGTGTTCTCCAGAAGGATCAGAATGCAGGAATGCTTGGTGATCTGTATTACGTGCTAACCCGAGCGAGTCACTGCCGGATGCTGCTTCCAAGCGACCTGGAGCGCTTTACGCCATTTATGGAACCATCCGAAGAAGCCACTGGTCTTCTTGCAAAGCACGCATTCCTTCAGCATAACCTCCAAACCATCTCACGGGCGTACAGCAACATCGGTTTTCTGGAGCTCGGCACTCTTCTAGGCGTACAGAAGAGGGATGCGGAGAGACTCGTCGCACAAATGGTCTCGGAGAGGCGGTTAGGGGCAACTATTGACCAGGTAGCAGAGATGGTTACCTTTAGCGAGGCGAGCGGTGCTACGACAGTGGACGATATTGACGTGAAGATTGGTTTGATGTGCGAGCACTTGTCACAGGCGTCTCAGCTTGTGATTGCTTCTCACCCAGAGTTCAATGAGTACGTGCTGCAGCGGTAAAGATAACATCTCTGCCCATCAAGGAACACGCGGTATCAATTGAAGCAGGCGGAATGGGCCCTTGTCCATTCTGGAGTCGATGGTAATTTAGTTTATCAACAGGAGGTGGGCATGTTGCACCGCGAATGTCAATGTCGCACTGTGTGTGCAAGAAAAGTGCCTCCTATACCCAGATCGCCTCCGTCACCACACGCCGTTCGCTAACCACTTTATCTTGAGCACTTAATCCCAGCGAAGTACCTCTTGAAAGCGCCTCAACTAGAGTGTTTTTTTTTATTTCTTTTTGGTGGGGGGATTTTGCCTGCGTTGTCGCCCAGTACGTGGCACGGTGTCATCACGATGCGAGTTTTGGCGTGCCGAGGGTTTGGGTCGAGTTCGCCGCGGAGAAACCCCCATCGTTGCAGGCGGGGACGGGATGTTGTAGCAGCAGGACCGGTATGCATTCAGTTCCTTTTCGTGAACCGTAATGGTTCGAAGTGTTCACATGAATGATTGGAAGCACACATAAACATAAACGAGAGGCACGCACTTTCTTTATCCGTGCGCGCAGTCTAGTGCGTTTTTTTTTTCCCTCTAAAAGTGGAAAAGGGAAAGAAAACGTGGTGAATGCTCCTCTTTTCTCGCCCACACAACACTTAGTGGCCCCACTTACCACGTGCTAATAACTGCAACACATTGACTTTTGCCAGTGTCTCCAACCTGAAGCCACATTACGGTGCTCACCATCATCAAATACTAATGTTCTTGTTAGGTAGCGAGACTCCCATTTGTAGGAAGCGAGCCATTTCACCCAGGAGCGTGTGACAACAAACTGATAAAAATCACATCAAGGATGTTAAAGCTTAGCAGAATTGATGGAAATGCTATTGAATCATACCAAAAGCACCTCAGCGTATTTACGTCTCTTTATGTTGATAATGTGTCGCCCATTGAGAGCAGTGCACGCGTACTTCTCCCCTTTGATTGTCTGGCAGAGCTTTCGTCGAAGAGTGTTCCCTACCCATTGCAGTTTCGTATACGATCGGGTTTCAAAACATGCTACGCAGGTGTACTCGACTTTACTGCACCAACTGGTATTATCATCGTGCCTCAGTGGATGATGCCCGCGCTAGGGGTTGAGGTTGGCGACACAGTGCTGATCGAAACGTGCGTTCTGTCGCCCGGTAAACTCATCAAACTTCGACCACAAGAAAGCAGTTTCATTGAGCTGAGTGATCCCAGGCAAGTATTGGAAATGCGTCTCAACGAATATCCAGTTCTAACCAAAGGAACCTCGATTGTCCTCCAGTACGCTGGACACGACTTCATCATTGATGTCATTGATATCTTGGACGAGGCAGGTAACACTGTGGATGCTATATCTACTGTTCGCGCAGATGCGGAGGCGACGGAATTAAAAGTTGAATTTGAGCGCCCACTTGACATGCCTCCATCCCCGAAAGAAATGCCAATCACGGAACTCGAAAATTATGAGACCAAACCAGTGGTTGATCTCAGCGGGGTTGATTTTAAGCCCCCAACAATCACTGGTAAGGCACAAGTGGAAAGCATAGCGACCACAACGACTCATACTCCCTTTTCTGGCCTTGGTCGGCGCATCAATGAACAGGAAACGGCAACTGAAGACAGAAAGTCCGAAATCACTGCGAATGAGGTTCGCGAACAGCGCCTGAGGAAATTGGGGCTGCTTTCATGAAGCTTAAAAATACAAAACTCCGCTCATGGGAAAGCCTCATCGGCTTCGACTGATTATCTCTGCTTCCCGGCAGCGTTAATCAATCGAAGCACTTGCTTCCACGGGGTGTCGAGCTATGTGGTTTCATTTTTATTTTCACTTTCCCTCCCCCCTCTCATGGGCGCATGCGTACGGCACACGTTCCCTATGTTACTGATTGTCTTTACTTAACTCAGGTGCCATCGCCGCGGTAACAGTAAGACCTTTCGAACACACGTCATCTATCATTGCTTCTTATTTCCACTTCACCCACCATATCGCGTAATAGACGCCGCTGTCCTAGGTCAGGTGTATGGCGTTGTTCTCGATAGACGGACGAATAGAGCAGCGGTACAAGATACTGCGTCACATTGGTAGTGGAGCATATGGAGTGGTGTGGTGTGCGCTTGATCGCGTGACAGGAACCATGGTGGCACTAAAGAAGGTGTACGACGCTTTCGGTAATAGGCAAGACGCCCAGCGAACGTACCGCGAGGTGATGCTGCTTAGCACTTTAGATATGGACACCACGGTTCGTTTGCTGAAGGTTATACGCTCCGCCAACGGCATCGACCTCTACTTGGTATTTGAGCTTGCGGAAACAGATCTGTCAGCTGTCCTACGTCACAACATGATGGAACCCATTCAGAAACAATATGTAGCCTACCAAATTGTGCGCGTTGTCGCTACACTGCACGCTCGTGGAGTAATACACCGTGACTTGAAGCCTGCAAACATTTTGCTCAACTCAGATTGCAGCATAAAGCTAGGGGACTTTGGTCTCGCGCGGTGTGTTGACGTGCGTGGGGAGTCGAAGAACCTCACGGAGTACATCGCCACGCGCTGGTACAGGTCTCCAGAGGTGCTTGTAAAGTCCTCCACATATACCACCGCGATGGATATGTGGGCGGTAGGTTGCATACTCGGAGAAATGTTCACCGCGTCCCCTCTCTTCATGGGTAACTCGACATTGCACCAAATAACGCTGATCATTGGAGCACTCGGTGAGCCAACAAGAGAAGACTTGGATAGTTTGGGTTCTGATGAAACATGGCCACTCATGGACACACTGCCCCCAATCGAGAGTGATCCACTGCAGGAAAAATTGGGTGAATGTGTACCGGACGCTGCTGATCTTATTGGGAAGCTTATTGTTTTTAACCCTCGTAAACGCTTAACAGCGCGTGAGGTTCTTCATCATCCGTACCTCGCACCATTTGTAACCACGAGTGTATTTGAAGAACTTGACAGCATAACCCCAATAACGCTGCCGCTACCAGATGGAGAAGAACACCCTGCTTCGCAATACAAGGAAGCGCTCTACAATGACATTAAGAGCCGAATGCGGCGAAAGTACGGCCTGGACTAAAAGGCAGAGAGTAAGGCACTTCCTTGGGCTTTATATTTCCTTCGGGATGCTCTCTGATCTGTTGAATCACCTCCCACACACGGCGACTGCCGCACCCCCTCACTACCGCCTGCGTAACATACCTGTTGCAGGCCACCACTTTGTTCAGCATGTCATTACCTTGCATGAACGACAGGACGTCACGCTGTCCTGTGCAGGACCTTGTCGCCTTGGTTCAGTTTATATTTTTTCCTTACTTTTGCGGTTGTGCCCCTCCATGTAATGTTACTCCCCTATCGCGGGTAGTTTCAATAGTATAAGGCCAGAAGGCATAGTATGCCGCATAGCCGCGATGCAGCCACTGTGGGGGGCTTGCCTGGACCGTCCGTACGGGCGCACGAGCCACTGCATCACGAGGAGTGGGAAATCTCCTCTAGTACCCATGGCAGCGGCAGCAACACTAATAGCAATGGAAGAACCAGTATTGGTAATGACGAAATGAATGAGCGAATTACGCTCATGCTAAAGGACTGGGAACAAAGAGTGACACAGGTGATAACCAAGTGGGGAGATATGGGCGTCAAGTCTGCCGAGTATTCCCGCAACCAGTGGCGAGAAGCCATGGAGAAAAAGGAGGAGGAAAAAATCCAACGGCAGCGCGCGAAGAACGACGAGAAGAGGCGCTTTACTGAGGAGTACTGTGCAAGACGCCGTGCGATGTCTGCCAGGGCTGAGGTGCGACGAACAGAAAAGAAGGCACAGTGTAATGCAAATGCCGCATGTAGCGAAAGTATGCCCCCACGGAAGCCACGCCAGTCACTTACCAGTGGTCGTCGGTTCTGGATGTTTTAGTAGGAAAAGGAGTATTTCTGCTTCTCATTAGGAGAAAAGGAGTGAACAAGGGACATGGCCATGGGAGGTGCCCCTGATTGGGGTGTAGCTGCTCGTGGTGAGTTATAAGCAAATTGCTTGGAACTGAGCCGGACTGCGTGAAGTGGATATTTGTTGGGGCTGGGCTGGGCTTCTAATGGCATCGCCCTACTTTCACTAAGGCAGAAGTGCAGTAGAGGGGTATGACTAGAGTGTCCGCGTTCGTGCCTACAACATGGGGAACTAATTCCATCATCCTGCTGAGTTATCCGCTTTGGCCCAGACGTCCAGCGGCCACGACGCGTCAGGCGACTGGCGCCTCATTTTGTTAATGGCTCCTGACCACGCTTGTACATGACAGTGGTGGAAGAATCAACGATGAGGTGGCGTGACCATCACGGCACTCGTAAGACGTACATGCCATTGTCGTTGTTGTTGTTGTTGTGTGGATTCATCCCACTGTAGGTGGAAATGGGCATAATTGTCTTTTTGTATGCTGTCACAGGCGATGCTGGCGTCTCTTGAACTTGTCTCATTCACTTTAGCATCCACACTTATAACATCCCACATACTGTATATTAGTGTGCATAGGATTGTGCTCGTGGGATCTTGTCACGATAAAGAAGCAAGAAGGGGTTGTGATGTAACCTGTCGTGATTCACCTTCCTCTATGTAACATACTGGTTTCCCTTGCAACGGCAATCTGTTACCGAAGTTTCTTGTTGTGATCACCGCACGTAGAGCTGAGTAGTGTTGCAAAGTCAAATTGTGGCGGTATCTCCCTGCACCTACCAGCGACGTCACATTTAGTGAAAACGGTACGCGGTGTCGGCGGGTGAGTGATGGGCCAGGGACTAACATGTGGGGCGATGGTCGGGACCGCGCTCTCCATTAGCGCCCTGCCGGCACGGGTCACGCTGTCGGATCACCTCGGCATCTGCGCTGCTGTTAGTGCATGCGGCCTTGCTGTGGATTTCGCCAGCGACTGCTTTGCGAAGGAGGGACGCGTAATCATTCACAGGGATGTGCTACTAAAGGCTCGAGATGTTCTCCGACATGTGTCCACTTTTTATTCACCATGCGAATCCAACCGGGCATCACAGCTGTTTCGGCAAAAGCATGAGTGGGTGGTGCTTGAGTCCCACGGGCAATGCTATTACGTAGTTCAAAAGAATCCAGCAACTGGGGACGTGCTGATGGATGTCAGGAACTCGCTGCGTGCAGCAAATGACGTGGGCCTCACTGTCGCTGGCCGCCCTGCTCACACGGGCGAGATCCGGCACCATCGTACCGATGTTGAGTTTGATCTCCCCAACGATCTTCAGGTAGCCTATGTGATTGCATGGCTGCGCAAGGAGGACCCGCGCTGGGCCTTTTCCACAGAGAACTCCAGACACTTCACAAATCGCTTGCGATATGCACTGATGGACTTTTAGCTTATGTACCAAGCACATCTTGTGAGGCTTTTTGCTTCATGGTTCTACAGACTTGGTGTAGGTGCTTGTGGTCGACACCAAAGAGATGCGGGCGGGTAACCCGGTTTTTTTTTCTGGCAAATCATGAATGGTTGTTACCATATCACACACGCTCATGGGCACATGAGCCGCCTCCCAGCCACCCTCCACCCCCTTCCTCCCCTCGATCTCCCCTCACTTAATCTTCCTCGCTCCACGTGGCACTGTGCCTGTCAATGTTGTTCAAATTGTCTCGTGGACAGCGAGTAGAGGTTGAGTTGAATGAACAGGGAAAAGGTGTTCCGTAGGTTAGATCTCGTAACCAGTTCAGCGGGCTCCATTATAAGTGTGGCGACCTGGTGTGCCTTACACGCCTCGAGTGCTGAGGTAATTTTGGGAGCGATAGACGAGAGGATGCGGCACCCTTCCACCAGCAGCGAAATGCGTTGCTCGCTTCTTTACGTTATACATGAGCTTCTCCTTACGTGTGCCGCGAATGGCGTGCACGAAACTACCAGGCGACGCCTTTTGATGGCAGCGAGCAAGATGCTGCCTGCAGCAATACAGGCCGTGCGTCTGCTGGACGCACCGGACAGCGATGAGTTTGAGCGTGTTCTCTCGAAAGTGATGTCATGGTGGTCAATGTTAAACATCTTCCCTCGTGCTTGGATCGAGCAAATTGGAGCGAAGGAGATCAAGACGCAGTTTAATGAAGTGGAAGCGGGTTCCTCCTCAATGTCTGCCAACTGCGACACGTTGCAAACCTAATCTCCCGGTATAACGAGGCTAAGAGTGTGTATCAGCATGCACTGCAGACTTCGTCAGAAGCGGTGCAGCCAGCGCTCGAGGAAGCATTAGAACGGCTTGCAGCCGTGCGAGCTGCTGTGGACGACAAACTGGAAGGTGGGGCGTCACTTGCCACGTGGCTTGGGACTGAGCAGGGTGTGCTTGAGGGAAACGCACAGAACGCGGGGCCCGCTCACAAGGGACAGGGAGGTGAACAAGATGACATTCTTGGGTCCTTCTTTTAAAGCAAAGCAAGCGCGAAAGCACGTGCCCCCACACACCCATCACCATCAGTTCCGACGTGTGCACTGAGGGGGCGCGGCGTCGGTATATCACCACGGTGGCGACCCCAGTAAACCCTGGGCATTGAGCTAAATTCTGATTTGGGGTTTATTCTCTCAACTTTTTCCTGCTTGCCTTTACACACACACACGCACGCACACATAAATAAATAAATAATGTACTTTCAAAAGCGCTTATCGCCACCACAAACCCTTTTGGGGCAAGCTAAGCGAAAAGGCGCTGGGGAAAAATTAAGGGAACGAAAAGCCAGGCGATAATGGAAAACAGCTACCAACAGCAGCAAGCGGAGCAGCAAATAGTCAGCAACGCTGCGAGGTGGTCGTGGGGTCTCTATCCCTCAAACAGGATTGATGCCACGCGAATGGTAGTCCCACTGGGATGCGTCTACACTCCAATTGGTGCCCCTTGTACGGCGTTGGCATTTGAACCGCAACGTTGCGTTTGCGGGGGTATTTTAAATCCTTACTGCACCATCGACTACCGTTCAAGAACATGGGGGTGCCCCTTCTGTGGGACAAAGAGCGCGTTTCCGCCACAATATGCTCACATGACCGACACTAACCTGCCTCCGGAGCTTATGCGTGGTAATGAAACTGTTGAGTATGTGAGCATTGTGGACCGTAAGCCGCCCACGTTTGTATTTGTTATAGACAAGTGTGTAGACACGCAATATGAGTTTGATGGGCTTAAGGAGTTTGTGTTGGCAGCATTCGATATGATTCCAGACGAGTCGCATGTGTCTCTTATTACGTATGGAACAACGGTTCAAGTCCATGAGCTGAACGGCGCAACGGACTACCCACGTTCGTTGGTACTCCGTGGGAGTCGAGAAGTGGGCGTGGAGACACTCAGGAAGGATATGCGTGACCCGCAGCGTTTCTGTTCAAGACGTTTATCGGTGGCACACATTGTGCGGACCATTGTTGAAGGGCTCAGTCAGGACCTGTGGCCAGTGCCCAAGTCCCACCGCCCGCGCCGCTGCACGGGAGCCGCCCTCTCGACCGCGGCGAGCCTCCTCGAGCTTGTATCCCACAATACCGGGTCGTGTATCCTTGGCTTCATATCGGGTATATGTACCGAGGGGCCGGGCATAGTGGTGGAGACAACACGCGAGAAATTTATTCGCGGTCATGCTGACATTCGAGACGGCACCGCCGCTGCCGCTTTTTGGGGTAAATCGTGTGCATTCTATGATTCCCTCATGCGGCGCATAGTGAAGCAGGGTCATTCCCTAAACTGCTTTACCGCCTCATTGGACCAAACGGGCATTGCAGAAATGAAACTGTGCATCCAGGCCTCGGGAGGTGTGGTGTTGAATGACGAATCGTGGAAAAAGGACACCTTCCGCCAGTCCCTTCATCGCTTCTTTGGACGTAGAGAGGATGGCACACTTCAAATGGGTCTCAATGTAACCATGGATGTTCTGACCTCACCCACCTGGAAGGTGATGGGTGTCATTGGACAGTGCGTTGGGACTGGAAAGAAGTCCTCGTCCGTAGCGGAATCCGAGATTGGAATGGGTGGAACCTGTCAGTGGACCACGTGCATGATAGATTCCACCACTTCGTTTGCCATCTACTTTGACACGATGACGGTGGCACCATCGGACGTTCAAAAGTATCCGGTGCGGTATGTTCAGCTGATCACAAAGTATGAAATCGGCAAGGAGCTACGGACGCGTGTATGTACAATGTGTCATCGCATGCAAAGTACAACAAATATGGCAGAGCTTGCCGCTTCCTTTGACCAAGAAACAGCGGCCGTGTTACTAGCCCGAGAGGCCCTGCACAAGGCGGACAATATGCCTGTTTTTGACGTTCTTCGCTGGCTTGACAGAACAGTGGTGAGGCTTGTGAGCCGTTTTGGTAACTACGTTAAGGACCAACCCTCCTCTCTGAAACTCCCGCCACAATTTGTTTACTTCCCCGCCTTTATGTACCACCTCCGACGGTCGGCATATCTGCAGGTATTTAACTGCAGCCCTGATGAAACCGCAATCTTGCGTTTAATGTTACTTAAATCGTCTGTGCAAGACTCCATTATCCAGATACAACCCACCTTGTTCAGCTACCGTATGGATGCACCTCCGCAACCAGTGCCACTAGACAGTGCTGCGATTCAGGCAGACAATATTCTTCTCCTGGACACGTTTTTCGAGGTGCTCGTGCACCTCGGGTCCACAATTGCCGCATGGCAAAAGGCTGGATACGCAGAACAGGAGGAGTACGCCTATTTCAAGGAGTTTCTGGAAGTTCCAATAGTAGATGCGGAAGTGCTCGTTTCGAACAGATATCCGACGCCGCGGTTCATATATGTCTGCCATGACGACCCAGACGCACGCATTCTTCGAAACAGAATTAATCCAAGTCGCTCATACGGAAACGATGGTGGTCAGCAGTATGGCGGGAACGAAGGGGAGCTCGTCTATACTGATGATGCTTCACTTGGTATGTTTATGGAGCACCTGAAGAAACTGGCAGTATCTCAGTAAGTCTGTGGGCTCGGAGGCCAGCGTCCAGGGGAGAGGGGGTGTTGAATGTGGGCGAAAGGAATATGGGTTTCCCCACGGCCATAAGTCACCATTTCGGATGGTATTTACTTCAAGGTAAAGACGGGACCAGGTGGCAATCGTGTGTGTAGCGGTCAGGAATATCTTGGGGAATGGCGGGAGAGAGGAAGAAAGACAAGTGGTGAGGACGTTTAAGGCACGAACTGTGGAGCAGAGTGAGAAAACAAGTGAAGCACATAACGCTCCAAGCGGCCGCTAGACTCGCGCTGTTCATTCTCTATTATACGATCTCGATAGGCTGTTCTCCGCTTTTTCCTGATCTCTCTCTCTCTCTCTTGCTTGCTTGCTTGTTTTTGCCTTTTAATTATTTACTCACTGGTGTTCGAATGGCACCTCGTCAGAGGTACAACAGGCCTGCACTCAGCCAGTAGCAACACATGTCTATTGCTAATATACGAGTATTACAGCGCAACACGACTAGCATTTTCCTTCTTTTTCATTCTATCTCTCTCCATGATCTTTTGTTTTTATTTTCAAACAAAGGAGTAAGAGGTGGAAAGAGAGAGAGAGAGGACGGAAGGTGTAGGACACGACTGGCACCTGCCAAGCTGCTTACTTCCGCCGTAACCATTACTTATCTTTGTCCTTAAATAGCGCCCACCCCTTATAGCACCCTCCGCCAGACGCATTTACACACACACACATGTGTACCTGTATGTGGTGCGTTTGCAGGTGATAATATTCCCTTCTTTTATAACGGAGTGTATGTCGTTTATAATCACGCTTGTTTTCCCGTCAGCGGTATGAACAAACCTATACGACTCGTAATGATAAACAGAAAGTGCGCTGCGTCATTGTTTGTCGTCGCATCGACACTGCTAGTACCCGCTATCTGACTGTCGTAGAGGAGGCAAGCCCGGCGCATTGGCTGATGCTTGTGCATTCCCAGCCACAAATATCTTCAACCATTAGAGATCTCCTTCGACAGCCAAGGAAAACATCGGACGGCGATTGGGGATCTCATGACGGAAACTACCGATGCTCGCAGAAGATAGCATAAATGTGCTCTTTTCAGTGTGCGATATGCGTGGCAGCGTTGAAATGCTAACCATTTCAGACAGGCTGCGCGGCGGAATTGGTTAGAAGATTGGTAACTTCATTGAGGCAAATGGAAAGATGAACGCCACATGACGTGGTACATTCAGTCGCGTGGAGTCTAGAAGGATCTGCTACAACCATGTGATAAGCCATGAGATTGAATCTCTATTGCCAAGCGCTTCCTCGTTGTGTCTGTTTTTGTGGATGGCAGAGCAACGCGGCTCAGTGGCGCTGACATTAGTGGTGTGGAAGGGTGTGCGAGGAGAGTCAAGGACCTGTAATCATCTTGGGAAAAAGATGGCGTTCCATTGTAACGTCGGTGGATGCCAGCCTTCGTGGAAACGGTGGAAATGAGAATGACATCTGAAAACAGCAACATTGAAACTGCAAAAACAACATCGAGCCCGTCCCATGCCTCAAATCAATGCCAAAGCAATCCTCATATTTTGGTGCTCGACCTTGCTCCAGAGCACTCACAGCCCTGTTGTGACTCACATTCATTCTTTTTCCATGCGCTCACCTGCCCTAACCCACACACACTTCAGTGCACCACAGGCATTCCAAGGTGCATCACTCAAGGAAAAGGAAATAGAAACAAGGGTTGAGTGGGTAGCTGTCCAAAGAAATGTTTTCAAGAGCTGTGCTGTGCACTCGGGGGGCGATTACCACTGATTTTGTGATGGTGGAGTGTGCTGCCTCGCAGGAAAGCGGCGGTAAGGAGGTATTTCTTCTGAGCGAACTGGAGCGCGTATGGGACGCTGTGTCCTTTACGTTGCGCCATCACCTTGTCCAAGGTCGTAACGTTCGGGTGGCAAACTTTGGCTCTTTCTGGCTTGAGACACGAACGGTTGTCTCAGACGGGGCAGAGACGTTCGCTGCGCGGCGCATTCATTTTGGTATAGACGGAAAATTTGCCCTCCGCTACAACATAGATTCAATAAAAGTTCCACAGGAACCAACCAGGTTGGCCTACGTCAAGGTGAGTATGTCAGACATAGTGGCTCTTGCGAAGGTCCCCGCAAGCACTGCGGCGACAGCCCTTAGGGAGTTCTTCTCATTTATAGGGGAAGGTCTCTTCAGGAAGCACCTTTTTAAGATAGACTTCCACGGTGTGGCATCGCTCTTCATAAGGCGTGATAAGGTTACGCTGGAGGTGGCGGAGGGCTTGCGTCGTGAGATTTTCTCCATTGACTCTCGAAGATGGCCCCTAGCCGTACGCGAGGCGGCGGAGGCGGTTGTGATGAACGTCGCACGACGTCCCGCATCCTCCTCAACAGCCAGCCGCCCCTGTACTTCGAGCACAAGTAGGACAAGTACAGTTTCGAAGCCGATTGAACCACGGCCTGCTTTCATAACGGCTGCCCCACGCGACCGGTTGTTTGCAGAAATCGAGAAGGAACCGCCTCGTAGGCTTGTGATGCGCCATGCACCGTGCAGTGACTGCCAAGCACAAGGACCACATGGTAATATGAGTGAGCATTATGTGAAGGAGTCAATATTCGATACGCTTGGACCAGACGAGCTCCAGGGGGTCGAACCTGAAATTGAGATAATTGAGGAAGTTCGGGAAGAACTCCCGCGGCTACGCGCCTACGAGGAAGAAGCGGCGCGACCCGTGTCGACGGGAACGCGACACTCGTACCATGAACACAGTTCTGTTCGCGACCTGCTCTACGGCAGGGTATCGGCGGAACCGGTCCCTCTCGTATTCGGAAGGAAGCGCTTCGTCAATCGGGAGACGGACGAAGTGGCCAGGCTCCTAAGTAATGTATAAAGGGAAATTTATAATTTGTTAAGTAGCGCGTGTTAGTGCTGGACCCTTTTTTACCACTACTGGTAGGGATGGAGCTGCAGCAAGATTTCGTGATCGTTTGACACTATTTTACAGGGGTATATGGCCCCTAAATAAACCAACATCCACTGCTAGCTTTACCCTTCCCTTGCCACCAGACAGAAGCTGCTCCAGCCTTTTCTCCTTTGACTTTCATCTTACTCTACCTTACTCATACGTTGGCTCACCTAAACACCGCGGGGAACTGGGGTGTGCTTATTCCGCTACTATTAACAATATCACAGCCCGCCTGTGGGCGTTGTGCTAATGTGGTGCCGCTCTAGAATGTACAACCTCTCCCCTGGGGCCTCGGTATCAGAAAATGGCCGACCGGGTAGACAGTGGGAAAGGCCCATGACAAGTCCAGGTGGCAGAAGCAACAGCTACAGAAGCCGCACAGCAGATGGGGAACGGCGGCCGCGCCTGGCGAATCAAAGTTGTGGTCGGCGCCTGTCAGACGACTCGGGGATACAGAACACTTATACCTCTAGACTTGCATCGCCCACACCTCCGCTCCCGACAGCCGTCACACCTCCGTGCGCCGCGTACCCGACGTTTGATTTGGTGCGGCCGCCGAAGCATGAGCAGCATATTGTAGAGGCATTAGTGTCTGAAGTCATTGACAGCGTGATCTTTTCCAATGTGTTACAAACGTAACTGACGGGTAACAGTGAGGGGTACAGAACCGCCTGCCGTCAACCGTTGACCGAAAAGGGGGAAGGGTGCTGTGTAGTTGTTCCTTTGGACAATCCGTGTACATTCTCGTCCGCGCAACTGCCTTCATATATATACTTTTGCGCACTTATACATTCGTACGTAACATGGAAAACGAAATTGCCCCGCTTTGCGAATTCTTTTCCTTTTTTTTTTTTTTCACCACTCTGGTGTGCCAGCTAGAACCTACTCACCACTAAAGTAATCTGTTCACCACTCTTTGTACATGCCCGTACATCTGTGCTTCATTTCCCCTTTCACAACAACATAAGTCTGCCACACATACGAGTAAGGAGGGATCCTAGAGGTTTCCCTTTACTGTCAAGCGGGAGAAGCGTACGAGGTGTGGAATGCCACAGAACGAGTATATTGAGCTAGCGCAGAAGCGCTACGGGCGCCGCCTTGATCATGCCGAGCGTCTGCGAAAACGTGAGGCCAGGAAGGTGCATACACAAGCGAAGCGGCTTCGCACGGTGCGGGGTATCAAGGCCAAGATAGCAGCGAAACAGCGGTATGCTGAGAAGGCAGAGATTCGCAAGAAAATTCGCGAGCACGAAGAAAAGCAAACCACCGAGCGGGTTAAGGACAAGGGGCCCAAGAATGCCCTTCCCAGCTTTCTCATGGACCGTAGTGAGGCTGACCGTGCCAAGGTGCTTTCTAACTCTCTGAAACAAAAACGCAAGGAGAAGGCGGGAAAATGGGCGGTGCCGATTGAAAAGGTGAAGCCGGTCAGTGAGGACGAAATGTTGCGGGCTGTGACGTCAGGGAAGCGAGGAAAGAAGTCGTGGAAGCGACTGGTGAATAAGGTGACCTTTGTAGGAGAAACCTTCACGCGTCGAATGCCAAAGCACGAGCGCTTTATTCGTCCCATGGCGCTGCGCTTTAAGAAGGCACACGTGACACACCCCGAGCTTAAAGCCACCTTCCAGTTACCCATCATTGGGGTAAAGAAAAATCCGCAGGGGAAAATGTATACGGGCCTTGGGGTTATAACAAAGGGAACGGTTATCGAGGTAAACGTTTCCGAGCTTGGGCTGGTGACGCCGTCTGGTAAAGTTGTGTGGGGAAAGTACGCACAAGTCACTAACAATCCTGAGAACGACGGTTGTATCAATGCCGTCTTGTTGGTGTAGGGACATGAGTAAAACGGAAAAGAGTTTAAAGGGTGGTGAGCCCCGCAGCTACATAGAAGGTTTTAATACGGATGGGGAAGGAAACGGAAGTCAGAAGGCTGCCATGCTAGTGAAAGGTATGGGGACATCAAAACGCCACTCAATAAACCCTCGTTCCTTTAGTTTCTTCAGCACTGCATCACCGTGCTCAACCACGCTCCCAGGTGTTTATGGATCGCATAAAAGCGTGTATAAATGTCTAACCACTTGATGTCCATGTTCTCGTAGTTGCTTTTTCTTTTATTTATTTACTTTTTCGGGAAAAAAAAACTCCTTGCCCTCACCCTTCAGTTACCAGTAGGTTTTGAAGTATTAAAGTCGTACTATCAGGAAAAAGGGTGGCATTAAATTTACAAAAAAGGGAAGAAAAAAAAAACATTTACTGTAAAGTGACGGCCCTGCGTACATTTTACCCAATTCAGTGAGCAACAGTTTAACTGGGAAAGAACAAGGGAAGGAAACAAGTCATACGCACACACCAGGTGACAGCGGAGGCTGACGATATGGACAAGCTACGTGCTCACTTTAGGCGACCTAGGGACGCCATCCAACATGAGAGCGATGATTTTACCACAGATGAGGAACACGAACAAGCAGGTATGAGAGGTGCGGATGGCGAATTCGCCGACTACCCGGAGCGTCCCTGGCGCGGTACAACCGCGCTTCCGGAATGCAATATCATCGCCCCGTGTATCCCTGCAGTTCTCAGCGGGAGCCTTTCCATACCGTTTCCCGTGGCAGTGTCATGGAAGGGGCTGACATACACGGCAAAAAACCGCAGGATCCTGCGCGGGCTCAGTGGTACTGCGCTCCCGTCAAGGTGCCTTGCAGTCATGGGTTCCAGCGGAGCAGGCAAAACAACATTCCTCAACGCAATCTCTGATCGCCTCGCAACGTCAAGCACGCAGAAGCTCCAGGGGACATTTCAGCTCGGCGACGTTGTATACAGGAGAGAGTATCGAAAGGTGCTCGGCTTCGTACCACAGGATGACGTTCTCTCTCCCTTGGCAACCCCAGAAACCTCGTTCCGGTTTGCACTGCGTGTGCGGCGCAACACGGGTAGAATCGAGAGTAAGCAAAGAGTGGACGACATGTTGGAAGAACTGGGGTTACTGCACTGTCGCAAAACTCTTGTTGGCAGGCCTGGCGGTACCGCGGGTCTTTCTGGTGGAGAGCGCAAGCGATGCAGCATGGGCGTCGAGCTCATCTGTGATCCACGCGTGCTTCTACTTGATGAACCAACATCTGGCTTAGATCACGTGACGTCAGGAAAGGTTGTGCAACTCCTGAACAGCATTGCACGCGAAGGCCGAACGGTCATCTATACCATTCACCAACCAGGGGCCGGTATGCTTGAGTACTTTGATGACCTCATGCTTCTGACAGGGGGCCACTGCGTATACCATGACACCATGCAAAATGTGGTGCCGTATTTTGAATCGATTGGTTTCCCATGCCCCAAAACATTCACTCCGACGGATTTTTTCATGACACTCCTCCAGGACCCAGAGATCTCGAAGCATTTGATCAAGGAGTGGAAGAGGCACCTCAAGAGGGGTGAGAAGACGCTGCATACGACCCCTGTAAAGCTCAACCCCAGACCAGAGACCTCCTTTACCGCCCTGGTGCTGCAACGCCACATACGGTCCTTCAAGGGGTCTCTGTGGACGCAGTTTTCTGAACTCCTCGTGCGAAACATCATGGAGCTCTTGTACGACCGCACAAATCTCTGCACTGTCTTTGCACAAGCGCTAAGTTTTTCGTTGCTCGGGGGTCTTATATTTCTGAATCTCAGCTCGGACCTGAATGGAATTCAAGACCGCGAAGGTGTTCTCTTCATGGTCGTCATGAACCATGGAATGGGACAGGCGTTTGCTGAGATTAGCTTCTTCTTTGAGAGAAAGGCCCTCTTCATCCGCGAGCAGCAGTCAGGCACGTACCCACCCATCGTGTACCTGATCGCCAGGACACTGGTCTGGACTCCATACCGTTTGCTGTTCATTCTGATGGAGAGCTTCATCTTGTATTATCTGTCGGGCTTGTATAGGAGCGCAGAAGCCTTCTTTATATACGCCGCTGTTGTCGGTCTACTCACTGAAGTTTCCGGGACTCTCGGCTTGCTTTTTGGTGCCTTCTTGGGCTCCTCCGTTTCAGCGGTTGGGGCAGCACCACTCATACTCCTTCCGTTTTCTCTCGCGGGGGGACTCTTTGCAAGCACTGAACGACTGCGTCCCTACTGGTACTGGATCGAGAAACCATCTTTCTTACGTCATGCTTACATCCTTCTCATGCGCAACGAGATGAAGCGCGTAGATCACTTTGAATGCAAACCGCGCAACAACAGCGTCCTCCATTGTTTGGTGATGCCTTCGAGTGGGATGGAAGTGATGAAGCATCATGGCTTTGAGGAGGAGGAGTCTGCTGACTGGGTCATGTGGCTGTCCATGTCACTGATCTACGTTTTTCTAATGGGTCTGAGCCTCGTTGGCCTGTGGTTCGCGGGACGGTCAAAGGCGTAAAGTTCATGCACAGCTTCCATGGATCATGTCACCCGCATCTCATGCGGTTCTTTCTGTAACCTTCTATCCGCGCCTAAAGGGGCAATAAAGCAGAAATCCCTATGGACGCCCAGCAAGTGAAGGGCACTGCATTGGCATTCAAGTGCCCGTGGGCAATGAATACCCTGTCTGATTATATTTTTCTTTGTGTGTCTGTGTGCATGGAACCCTGGGGCTCTCTTTTTATCGCCTCCTCTCGACGGTTGCCAGAGCAGTGAAGGAAACGCACTGCTGAATGGCCTTGTCTGATAACTTGACCGCGCACATACACCTCTGTGTTTTACACTCCACCCTCGCCCTACATGAGGACGGACACATCTAAGGCGCTTCCTTCACGGTCAAATGGCATGAAATAAATATTAGAAATTTTAGCGCAAATGTGTGAAGTTGCCTGCAGTTCCCCCGTTCTTTACTCAGCAATCGCATTGGTACAGATGGGGAGCGCTGGCAGGAGTAATAATGATAAAAATATTTGTAACGATAAAGAAAGCGGGAAAGAAACAAACACGTGCACAGACAGTGGAAATGAGGATGACACCAGTTCACACGGCACTTTACCCACACCCCAACTTGAATTTTTTCCCTCCTCTGTTGTTTTGATGTCGTGGCTCAGCAGGGAGAGGGGAAGTGCCAGGCACACTGTCCTACTGCAGTGCGAAAATGAATAAGAATATAAATATATATATGACAGATCGATGTAATGTGTATAACCCCATAATTGTAACTCATTAATTGGAGAGGGTCCAACCGCGTGATACAATGAATATTCCGTCATGGTCACTATTACTCATCGTCAACTGTTGTGGTTGTGGTTGTGGTTGTGGTTGTTATTGTCAGTGTATCGTGTGGCAGTACACATGTGCGTATTTTAGCTCCCCGAGAGACACTGTGCAAAAATGAGGGAACCCTGCCACTGGTGCAGTTGGGAGTTTTTTGTCTTTTTTTTTTTTGCTCCTTTCTATTGATATCGCCCCTTGTACACCTTTCCCCATCGCCCGAACGTTCTCTCTCTCTTTCTCTTCCACTCTACATAAACACGTGCACTCATTTTTTTTTTTAAAAAAAAAAAAAGAAACTATCTTTGTTGTTTGTTTGTTTGAGTACTGTCACTCCGCCATCCGTCGCAGTCTTACCTGTTTTTAGCCTCCTCTTAGGTGCACGCAAAACACCCCGACGAAAATATAAAACCTCCGTCACGTAGTGGCACAGTTGTCAGCAGTTTCGAGTGCATCCGTACCGCTTACAAACAGGGCTTGTGTAGGCATGCAATAAAGTAAAATGTGGACACGGGAGCATCGCTCTTTCACCTTATGCCTTCCCGCTTTACTCCTTTCTGGTACAAAATAATAATAATAATAATAATACCGCTCGCATCACGAGCCGTGGGTCACTACGTGTGCCTGTAAGCTGATCACTCCGCAACTCAACACTAAAAGGGGAACAAGTAGGCGGACTTCCTTAATTTCACCCCTTCTTTCGCATTTGATCAGAAGAACAAGGTAGACTTACATAACTCGGAAGCAATGGAGCGCACGGTATACAATGCGCTGCCCAAGATCCCGGGCTTTGACTTTCCCGAACTCCACCCACCCGCAACCACCAGGTTGCCGCAACTTTGTACTATCAGTCTGGGGGGTCGCACCGTCCTTGAGGCAGGAGCGCGGCGCAGGAAGGGCGAGGAACAGGCTAATGTGGGCGAGTGCGGCGGCCTTACGCGGGCGGAGATTCTTGACAAGTTCCCTCAGTGGAAGTCCATGGACGACAAGGTGCTGCGCTTCTTCGCCTACTATGTGGAGCGTGTTGATGAAAGTTCGCTAGAAAAGGAACGCGTGCGAAAGGTGAAAATGTGCTTCTTTTTGGTGGATGGAACCGTGAGTGTCTGCGAGACGCCAGCGACGGTAAACAGCGGCATACGACGTGGCACAACTGTCTCGCGCTGTAAGGTTGATGGGGTGGATGTTTTTTCCCTCTACGTCGGCGCCTCCGTTCGTATACGCGGCCTGGACTATGTGATCGTGGACTGCGATGCAGCGACGCGTGAGTTCCTCGCCGTGATGGGCATGCCGCAGGCAGAGCCGTATGACTACCCAACGGATGCCTTTGAGACAACAATCGCGGCGACTCGGCAGCCCGCAGATGAGCACCAGGCTGCGATGCGCCGCAGCATGGCAGCAGCCACGCGACTGGAGACAGGAACAGTCACTTCAGTCCTCACACAGGAGGAACGCGAAAAGGCGCGAAACTTCTTTGAACATGATCGCAAGGTTTTGCGCTTTATGGGGGCGTGGGACAACAAGATGTTTAGAATTCAGTTCTACATTGCGGACCAGACGCTTTCCGTCATGCTGGAACACGTGCGAAACGATGGGCTGGATCCAAACCCTGTCTTTATCCGTCGCACTAAGATCCCCAAGTGCCCAACGACTAGGACAAGGGACACGGAAACGCTTAATCTGCCGCTCGGTCCACCAATCCAGTACGTTGGCGAGGACGACCTGCGAACGGGGAAGAGTGTCAATTTGTTTACTAGAGACTTTTACATATTTGACTGTGATGAGTTTACGCGAACCTACTACAAGGCCAGGGGCATAGAACAGAAGCCCTTTCCGCCGCCGGAGGTGGAGGTTAGGACGTTTATGACCGAAAAGAGCCGGAAAACGGTTGAGATTAGCAGCACCCGAAAGACGGTGGATGGAGCCTCGACCATGACGTTTGAAGATAAGTTTGTGCCGAAGGATTGTCTTAAACTCGTTCGGTACTGCAACGATGTATTCCGCTTTGCTGCCCGCATTGCGAACCCGACACCCGAGAATGAGGGCAGGCGCTTCCTGTTCTGCTACTACCTTGCCGACGACACGGTGGGGATGTTCGAGATCCCCGTGCCTAACAGCGGCCACACTGGCGGCAAGTGCTTCACTCGTGCCCCCGTTCCCGAGATCAACGAACCAGGAAAGTTGTGTGTTGGTGCGCATGTAAAACTTGCGGGCACAGAGTATGTGCTCACAGAAATGGACGAGCGGACAAAGCGCTACATTGCAATGGGAATGCCCAACATGGACGACGGATACTTTGCGACGCAGGACCTTATTGGGTTCGCTAAACAGGTCATCGCTCAGCGGTTCTCAAGACTCACTGACGCGTTTCGCCACTTCAGGTCGAGAAAAGAGGGACTCACAAGTGTGATCTGAGGCGTCTGTTCGCCGAGTGTGGCCGTAGACTGGACGCCGACGAGCTTGGTCGTCTGATGGCAGCGATTGACCAGGACAAGGACCAATTGATCTCCCTGATTGAGTTCAGTGAAAACCTCCTCGGTCACAAGTTCATCTCCGACTTTACGCCGAGGGATTGCGAGCGCCCATCCATTGCAAGAGGACCATTGCGATCAGAGAAGGCCATTGAGGCGGCTCGCAATCTGGAAATGGAGGCGGACGAAGCCCTGCGCAAATTTATATCGCTGAGCGAGGCGCGGCGGGTCATGGTCATCCGCGCGTGCCAAACGACAGCGGACAGCACATACGACGGGAACATTGGCATTGAAGACTTCAAAGTGATGCTAAAGGAAAGACTGAAGCTACCGATTGATGATGTAGAGTTGGATTTGATTACGTTCAAGTTCTTCCACTCGCCAGGAGTGGAAAAATGGACAAAGAGGCGCTTACCTGTCAAGGAGTTCAGGCGGCTCATCATGCTATGACCAACAGTCAGCTTGATTGTGAGGTTCGCACATGGTACAGCAATGTACGCACCGCGGTTCAGATTCCTTCTAGCTGCTCATTATTATTATTATCATTATTATTTTCATCTTGTTGATTCTGTCGTCTTTTGGGGTAGGCGCTTCTTTTTCTTTTTTTTGACATTACGCGCGGGTCGGAGTGCGCTTCAACCGAAATCCCGTCCGTCGCGTCCATTTCTTCTCACTCTTGTGAATCCACTTCTGCACGCGCAGAACGACGCTGGGCGCGAAGACGCTGTATGTTAAATAGTTTATCATGGACTAGAGAAGGCTCCTGCCACAACGCTGCTGAGGTACACGCGACCCACGCTTTTAGGTGCCGCAACGTTTTACCATTTCTCGCCCTCCGTCCCCCAACCGACCTCTCCCTTTTCTCCTTATGCCCCTTCACTCCCTGCAATATTGACTTTTACTCTCTTCTGGTCTCACTATGCCTGTACTACGCGGCTTGTTTGCCCGTTAATGCGACCAAAAGTGGTAAGGGTAAAGCACAACGACAAAAGGGAGCAGATGGGGAAAGAGCGTGAAGGAAAGCTTGACTTGGAAAAGGGTGTAAAAACGACAGGGGACTCTCCTGTGCAGGGCCCGCGGACATTGGAGGATTTCATAAGGGTCACGGGTCTCAAGGCAGAGTATGCCAAGAAGTGCTTTGAACGTTTTAACGGCTACGCGCCCGCACTGGCCTCCTTCGTGCAGTCGCATGCCACGCTGCCGGGTGGTTACTTTGAGGACAAGGAGCGAGCGTTCAAGAATGCTGATGCTATCAACGCTGAGCTGAAGCTCATCTACAAAAAGGCCCGGGAGATTCGCGGAGTCCTTGGTAAGGATGACCGTGCTGTTTGGCAGTCTTATTACGCCTCATCAGCGGCACCGAAATCAGGACAACAGAAGGGACTTTTCGGCACAGTACAGAGCGCAGCTGACACTGCGCCCTCTAACTTTACGTTTGGTTTTCCAAGCAGTGTAAGCGCACCCGTCGCCGGAGCAGGTCTAAATTTCGGCTTTGGGGCCGTCCCTACTGTCCCCCTCTCGGCGCCCGCAGCCGGGGGATTTGGCCATCCCGTGAAGACAGAAGAAAAAAAAAACGTTGCCAGTGCCGCGGCTGAGAAGCCAGTGCAATATTGCGAGGCGAGCCATGATACAGGGCCATTCCTTAACATGCCCCTCTTCTGGAAGGAGGAGGTGGATGCGATCTGCCCACTACTGAACCTCAACAATGGCTTCCTTCAGGAGAACCGCAGCGTGCTTCGCGCGAGGCTCGAAAAGTGGTTGTCAAAGGCGGCTTTCTACAGGCAACCGCTGAGGTATGTGAAAATAGAGGACGAGGACGAAGAAACGGTGCGAGTGATAATCAAGGACGCGGACAGGACCTTTTTCCACCCAGAGCACCGCCGTAAGTTTGTCGCCTTCCTGAACGCCATGTCACACGAGTTCAAGGCGTATGGTCAGGCCATGAGTTACCTTGCTGGTATTTGTTTGCTTGTTCTGAGCGAAGAAGAAACGGCAACGGTGCTGCGCTTCGTGGCAAAGGAGTACATCCCGGGTCACTGGGCGGCGGAGGCGGTGGGGTTTGCAACGAGCGCATGGGCTGTGGAGTATTTCATGAAGAAAAAGTTCCCTGACGTGGCGAAGCACCTTGACGAGTTAAAGTTCTGGCCTGACACGTATCTGCAAAAAATCCTCACTGGGCTCTGCATCCATGTGCTCAACTTCAGGGAGCTATTTGAGTTTTTAGATCTCTTCATGGAGGGCGGTATCGAGTTTCTCATCAAGTTCTGCCTTGCGATCGTGGAACACTTTCGCCACGACATTCTGAACATTAAGTCGTCCGTCGGCGCGAATGCGCTCTATGAAATCATGCGGCTCGATTCCAAAATGTGCAGCTACAAGGACATTGTTGACATCCTGCATCGCGCGCCTTTGTTGGAGCTCGATGGAGAGGTCTCAATAAGCGAAGTGCGGTCCATGGTGTATGAGGAACGTGTCGCTCCGCGACTGGAGCGTGCCCCAAAGGCAGTGACGTTTGAACCGTGCGAATTGTGTAACGAGCGAAGGCCGCAGTGGTGGAACGATGAAATTGGTGCCGTCTGTAGCCAATGCAAGGAAGGCGCGCCAGGTCTTGATTACACAGAGTACTAACAAATGCCGTCGCGAGGAGGTATGCTAGAGCGGTAGGGGGGCGCTTCCACAGTCGTTTGGCCGTTTCTACCCATTGATATGGTGTCGTGCCGCTCTATGCCACTACCACGCATGCGGTCGAGGGTGCTAGAGAGCTGGTGGTCAGGACACGTGGATGAAAACCATCCAGTAAGCCACATAAAATTTGAGGGGGTGTCGCATGGAGTAAAAAGTAAGTGAATGGCCCGTTGCACGAGGTTAGAGGCGTGTACGATGGCACTGGAACACCGGTTAAGCAGTTTCGACTGATTTTTTCGCGTGTCTTGTGCCGTGGGGACGCTCTCTATCTTTGAAGAAGGCAAGGTAACTGTTGGCCCCAAGCTTGAGGCCATTGGGGACAAACTGACGCACTGGTGCTGCAAGCGCATATCTCTTTCTGTGTCTCTATTACTCTTACTTTTAACAAGGAAAAGATTTGGTGCTATAGTTGCAAAAATCACTCTTCTTGCTGAATGGTAGGCAAAGGCATTGCAAGAACGTACATCTCGCACCCAAAGGCGCGCAAGGTGCGACAATTGGAGCGACAAACGCGTCGCCAAGAGCGGCTTTCTGTGAACGAGGAGAAACGGCATGCAAAGGCGTTGTTGGAGTGTACGCGCTTTATTTGGTTTCGGGAGCAGTGCTTGGCTCTTGGGCGGACGCAAGCGGCCTTTTCGCATGCAGAGGCGAAAGCACTTACGACACTTTACGTTTCCCGTAACGACGAGGAGTTAGCCGCCTTGAAGAACCAACGAAATCCCCCTGTTGGTCGCATTAAGACGATCGAGGCTTTGAAGACAAGTGAGTTGGACTTGTTTAACTCGTCGAAGGGTATCGCCATCCCAGATATCATGGACAGTGACAATCTGGAGATCTTGACGACGATATGGGATGGTAGAGCCAACACAATTGGCGTAGTGCCACGGGTTGCGTTGTGCTGCGCGGATCCGGTTGACCAAGCGACACTGGACGTCCTAAAAGCAAAGCTGCTTCCTGTGGATGAGGTGCGGGAAAAGGCCGCGCCAGTGACGCCGAAAAGGGCGCTGAAGTTCCAGGTGGCAAAGCGAAAGGAGTCAGTGAAAAAGCTGGCGGATGCGCAGGGTGTGGCGCAGCGCTCGCGGAAGAGAGCGTCCGAGGCACAACAGAAACGACTAAAAATGGAGCGTAAAAGCGCCCTGAATGCCCTAAGAGGTCTTTGAGTGGATTTGCTGGCCTTTCCGGTCGCTGTGCACCCAAAGTTTGTCAACGACTCCCCTGTAATCAAATTGAAGGGAACAAACACACCTAAACAAAAGTGCCAAGAATCCGTGTGTAGTGTGGAAGGCGGGTGAGTAATGCATACAACGGTTTAATATACGCACATAAACTTGCCCCGCCTCTTTGCCATACATCGTGAAGAAAGGCAATGCTCGGGAAGCGGAAGGCCCGCCAACAGCCGAGGAAGCACAAAAGACCCCATTGGCGGCGAAGACCCGCTCCGTGGGGCTGTTCCCCGCCAGCGAGCGGAAACGCTCTGATACACAAAAGTAAAGTCCCTATTACTCACCGTGCCTGTTTGTGGCGCCACACCTCCGCCACGAGCCAAAACAGTGAACGCGCGTTGATGTTACTGGCGTTTCTCGGCGGCCCGTACCCCGCATTGCGCGACACACTTCCTGCCAAGTAGCCCTATATGAGGCGGTCTTTTTGGCACATGCAACGGTCCCCTTTCTTTAATAAATGAACAATAACGACAGAAAAAAAAAGCGAATTAATGAGGGAAAAGGCGCCTAAGCGCGAGTTCCCAAAATTTAAGGTTGCTTGGGCTGCGCCGCCTAGTAAAAGTCGAGACGGCGATGCCGGCTCCCCGCGGTGACTGAATGTATGCGATGGCACTTCGCCACACCGCGTAGCGCGAAAAAAATCACAGCTGCCAACAAGAAGCAAGGCGCCGTTCCGCGACGACGTAAAACCGGGTAAGGACGCAAAGATAAAGGTTCGAAAGCCGTAGAGCGGAAATTGTTGAAAAGGGCAGTTACGGGAATTGAACCCGTGACCTCCTGCACCCAAAGCAGGAATCATGCCACTAGACCAAACGGCCATTGCGCGGCGGCGGCACAGCGGGCGCTCAGGGCGTGTCGTCCATGATGCGTGTTCACGAGAAAGAATCGTGGTTTTACGGACGGTCGCTGCAGCACCGTGGCGCAGGGGAAGCGCGATGGGCTCATAACCCATAGGACGTTGGATCGAAACCAACCGGTGCTAGTTTTTTGGGTGTCTTTTTAGCTCGCTGACTTTAACTGGGACGACTAATTTTTGTTTCGATGCCCTTCTGCATTTCCAAGTGGCGGCACTTTCCGATGGGTTTACGCTTGCTATGACGCTGACTGACGCAGCTGGATTACCCACGCCAAGAGACAATGTCAAACGGCACATCGCCCCAAAGTCGGGGAAACGAGCCGGGTAACCTATACCACTATCGGCTTCCTGCTTGAAAGTAGTTGAACGGCATACTGCACATCTTTAGGCACACAACTATTAATTTTTCTCGTCGCAACCATGACAGACCAGCGGTTTTCTGTTAAGACAGAACAGCAGCTTAAACCGCGCGGCGAGCTGGAAATTTTCATTCTTCTCATAGAAAGTTGACACCACATGGTATTTTGGACCGCACGTGGCGAGATGGTCGAGTGGTCTAAGACGTTGGATTAAGGTTCCAATCCTTCCGAGGGCGTGGGTTCAAACCCCACTCTCGTCAATTTTTTGCCAGAAAGAATGGCCGCCGCACGTAACGGTCACGATGCCGCGCTAATTCGAGGTGACCGTTGCGGCCGAGTTTGCCGAATACAACGCTAATGGCAGCTTTGTGCGATTTAGGCGGTCCCTTTCCTCTTCCCCTTCCGTGTGGCGACCTACCCGGGGACGTTTCCACGGCCTCTCCACGTCCCCGCCTGCTGCCAACTCCAGTGACTCGAGTGACCCACTCCCCTCGTCCTGTGATTGAGCCTCTGTTCTCATCTCCTTTCTCTTGGCCTTCGCTCGCGACTGAGGACGTAACGGCTCGTTGTGGCGCGGATGCTTCGTCAGCACGTGCCGCAGCAGCCACCTATAGCGGCACTCTTTGCTACAAATGGGACTCGCTACTGTAGACAGGCTGCTCCGCCACGTTCGAGCCTTCCGAGTTTATGATAGAGGTTGGTTCGCACTCGTGCCTGGCGAGCCATGCCTTGCTCCTGAGGGCGCGATGACACTGCTGGCATACAAATTCCGTCTGCTCCTGCTCCTCCTGCTCTGCCTCGCCATCACTATCGGGTGCGTCCTGAGCCTCTGTTTCTCCTCTCAATAGTCGCTTCTCCGGGTGCCTCTGTATCATGTGCTTCCGCTGCCACACGTGCGCTATACTCTTCTTCGTGCACCAGGGGCACTTGAGCGTGTTTCCGTCGTCGGGCGTGTCTTCTTCGCTGGGTTTTTTAGGACGTTCCTCGACAGTTGGCACCACATCCGGAGGGTGCCGTGGCATGTGCTCCGCGACCGGCCCCCGCCGCACACGTGCCAGGCATATCCATTCTTGTATGACAGCGCTGCGCGCCTAGCTTTCTTGGCTGGTGCCAATGCACGGTCCCTCTCCAGATCATGAACCTTTACTAGGCGCACTGCGCCTGCCCGCCGACGCGAACAAGCGACGTTGCACAACGGGCAGATAATCGGGTCGTTCCGCATAGTCGCTATCCTAAGGTCGGGTGCACTCGCGATGCCCGCTGCTGACTCCACCGAGGGGCGTTCCTCTTCTGCATCACTCGAAACGCCCTGCGCGCTGCACCATCTGCGCTCAAGCTAGCCCGCCTTGCACGTGAGCACTCGGTGCAGCCACTCGAAATGCTTCAAGGTGCCCGTTCTGAACTGCGCCAGCAGCAACTCTCCCAGGCGATCTGCCTTGGAGTGCTTTGGTGCTGTCCAAACGTGATCGAGTAACACACTGCGACATGCGCGTGGCATCCTACTCTCCTCAAAGGCCCTGTGCGTCTCGTTCCGCACTTGCCTCCATACACGAGCGACAATTTAAATGACCAACGCCGCATGCAACTCGGGCATTTCGTTTCCCTGCTCGGCTGCCACGTGCGGTATTTCATTCTATGCGCCGAACGGTGCGAGGGCACGAACTTTGGCGCAGACAAGCGGGCGAAGCTACGCCAAGCATTTAGCCCAACAACGGAACGCACCTAACGTAGCCATCGTTCGCGAGGGAAATGCGATGTGAAGGGAAGCGCGGCAAAACTAACAATTGAATGGCCAACGCCGCGCAATAAAAATTTAAAAGATCCACTACCAATAGACATGGGAAAACTACGGCCAACGAAAGGGAGATGCGGGAGTGCGTTTATCACCTCGTCTTCCGCGCTCCCCTTCGCACACGCCACCCCTTCGCGACACCCACCTCCCTAAGCCTGTTTCCACGCGAAATCCCGACAGCGGGGTTGTCGGCAACGCAGGCACAAGAGGCCTGAACACCTTGCTCTTGCAACGCCTTGCCGATAAGCGACGGTTCGCGCACCAACGCGTCAGAATGCGTGCTGCCTTTCTTCGTTGCATTCACTGCCGCGCCGCTGCCGATACAAATGCACAAATCTTCAGGCATCGCTTCGGCAAAAGGAACTGAGCACCAGTGGCACGGCACGCGCCTCGCCCACTGAGACGCAGCGCGGAGCCAGCTCCCGCGCGCCGCCCGCCACAAACACCTTCCCGTTACCCTTAAACGCAAGCGCGCCACATCCGCTCACAGAGGCGCCTGTCACTAACGCGGCCGATGTGGGCCGATGCCTTCGCGGTGCGACGGGTTTGTTGGCCGGCAATGTCGCAGTCCAACGCTTGCCTTGCAACCGCGCGCGCTGGCAAGCCGGCGCCGCCGTTAGGGCGCAACAGTCCCCCGCTAAGTTTTGAGAGCCCCCGCCCCATTGCCTTCGGAAGGAAACGGGGCTCGAACGGGCTGCTCCCGCGCACGCCCGCGACATACACCATGCGCGGCGTCTCCCTATGCTTCCTTATCGTTTTTCGGCTCGCGCAAACGGCGCCGGTGTCGCGGTTGAAAGGCACGCAGATAAAACCACACTTCTTGGCGAGCCAGCTGCTCTCACCCAGCGCGGCGCCGCACTGCCTCGCATTCTGGGTTGCAACGCGGCACCGCTCTTCTACCTCATGCCGCGGCCCGCTACTCGAATGTTGCCGATCCAAACGCGTATTTTTAGCGACCGTGGCGAAGCACATCTCGAAGTCATCACCGCACGCTCGCCTGCCAACACCCGCGCGACCATATGCAGCATTTCGGGCCCGCACTGGCGTCCCATCGGGAGCCGCGTGAGCTCCACCAGCCTGGCCGCTTCCGCGCGGCACCGGAAACTCGCGCGACCACCTTGCGGCAGGCTGACCTGGAAGAAGGATGCCTTCAGACCAAATACGGCGCCGACATCGCCAAAAGCAGCACGCGGATAGCGCGACGCACGCGGCAGCGGCATCTCGGCCTCATAATCGTCCCGCTTGTTTTTACCCTTCGGCCATGCAACGAAGCGCCTTCTCGGCCACGCGGCCTTATCTTCTACAACGGCGAAGGGCGTCGCATAACCCTCCGCAGGTTTTTGCGACGCTTCGCGAACGACGCCCGCCTCGCTAATTTCCAACTTCGTCTCGCGTTTGGGTGAATGCGGCTCCGGCTACTGGGGGGCATCGCGCCACACCGCGCCGAAGCACCGCAGGGCCTTGCTGCCGAGGCGGCGCTTCACACACCCCAGCGACAGCGTCCCCACGTCCGCCTCCTGCAACGCCAGTCGCCGCTGTTCCTCCTCGCCGGCCACTCTCGTAATCCGAGTGCGTCCCAAAACGCCGCGCCCATTAGAAAGCGGCCTTGGCCCCTTATCTTCGCCCACTGCCTTTGGGAGCGCCCAAGGCAACTTGGCCATGCCCCGCGCACCCTCTTCATGAGGGCCGTCAACTTCGCGGAGCCGTTCCAAACGGCAGCCCAGTGTCCCGGGCACCGCGCGGTGCCGCGCGGCAGCCCTAGTGGGCCCGCGTGTTTCCACAGCTGCGTCAGAATTCTCGGATCCAAATCGCGTTCGACCACCACCGCGGGTGCATGCGCCGGCGCGCCGCGTTTTATCGAGTGCGCCGTCGCGCTGCAAGGCCGCAAGGCTTTTTCCACCGCGCCCATGCCAAGTGTGGCGAGCCGCTCCCCACCCGCCACTTTGGCAATAACTCTTCCCACCGTGACGGCATCCGCGCCCGCGATCGCCACGTAGCGCTCTGCTCTGCGCATGTCCGCCTCGAATGTTTTTGGCAGAGCGCCCCAGTCGACAATGAGAGTGTTTCGGTCGCTCGGGCGCTCGGCAAAGTTTTCCTTTAGCAGGAACGAAATTTCGCCACAGCAACTCGCCGTGACCCACGCAAGCCGCGCAGCAACGCGGCCCCTCTCGGAGCCCATCGCGGCGCAAACGAGGGCCGGCCCCCACCGCATCATTGGCCACGCCTGCCTTGTGGGATTTTCCGCCGCTGCCCTCCGAAGGTGCGACAGAAACGCCTGACCAGGCGCCTTCCCCGCTGCCATCGGCCACGGCAGCGCCCTTGTGCACTGCACGGCGCTGCCTTTCGCCAGCTTCAAACTCACACTAAAAAGAGGCGCGTTCCACTCCAACATCTTCGGGCCGTGTGCCTTTGCGAATTCGCCGAGGCGTCTTATTACGGGCATTCTCTGCTCCCACGCGGACCCCGTCCGCATTCGCTTGGCAACGCTGTTTGCGTATACCTTCGGCGTTTTGGGTGCTGGCGTTGCGTTTCCCAGTGCCGCCGCTTGCTCGCTAAAGCCGCACCGCTTCTTCCACTGTTGCTGATTGCCTCTCTCCCGGCTTCGGGCCGCGCAGCCGGCCAGGCTTGATTGCAGTGCTGTCTTCTTTCCTCGGCGGCGGAATCCAATGCCATGGCGGCTCCGGAGTTCGTTTTTTCCAGGGCTGCTGCGCGCTTTTTGGCTTCCAATAAGGCTCGCGAGCCACCTTCGCATAGCGCGTTGGGCTGTAGTGGTGCCACGCTCGCCCGCAGCCAAAGCACCGCGCGTTGCTCGGCACAGACCCTTGTTGTTTCTGCGGTCCTGTCGCCGCGCCTGGCCATACGGGCCTTCCTCTCTTCAAGGACCTTTCGGCGCTCCACCGAACGACTCCGCTTTCATTCCCGGGCGAACGCTTTTCGCATGCAAGGGGCCCCGTCGATTATGAGCGCGCGTGCCTAGCCGATCCAAGGCTTCCGTGAGGCCCATTTCGCCAACAGTCCCTTCCCACGCCGCTACTGCACCCCACGCGCTTTGTGACGAAAAGTCAGGTTTTGGCGGCATAGGAAACGTGCCGCTGCGCGCTGCCAATAAGTGTTCCGGCGACGTTGCCATCAAGCACTCGAGCGCGCCCTCGTGCGTGCGAATCTTTTCTTCAGGTTTGAAGGACATCTCTCTGAGCTTATCCCACAACACCTGCATTCCGCGAAATCCAACGTTTGTCGTTTGTGGCGCGTTATTTTCCTGCGGTAGCTGCTGTTCCCCGGCCGTGGGCGCGTGAAAAACCGTTTCTGCCCGCTGCTGTGGCAACTGGGTGTTGGGCTCGCTCCTTTGCGCGCTCGCACCTCGCGTTTCCATGGCCGTTTGATTCCCCCAGCTTTCGAAAGACCATCCTCAGCCGCGAGCACTTCGTCGGCGTCCTGGAGACCTTTGGCATGCTCGAGCATTTGTTGATCTTCTTCCCGAAGCTGGCAAATCCTTTGCCTCAAGCCGCTGTTTTCACCATCCGCAGCGGCACAATATGCTCGCATGCGTTGTCGTTCTTCGTGAATTTGTAACCGCGCCGCTTCGCACCGCTTGAAGGGCACAGATCTGCCCTCCCAAAATGCGCGCCACTCATTCTGGAAGCATTCCTTTGTTGCTTCGAATGCGCGGGTGAAATCGCCACCCTCAGGCAATTCAAACGAAACCATCGCATTTTGCAAGTCCATAAGCTTCGCCTGTCGGTTTCGGAAGAATAAGAGAAGTTCTCAATTCTCCATCCGCAAGAAACCGCCAACAGTTGCCGCACGCACCTTAAGGGCGCTAAATCGGCATACCGTAGCAGATTGGAAGTTCCCGCTTGAGGTTGGCCTTGTGACGGGGCGCTCCGGGAGAAGGGTTAGGGCTAGGGTTTTTTCGTCGCATAGACGTATAATTTTCCAATGCTGTGTTTTCTTTTCTTGTTGCTTGCATAACCTAATGTATTCCTCAGCCTGCTCTTATCGTTTCAGCGCGTCACAACTCGAATTTTGATAGTGACGTAAATTTCCACAACGCAGCTATAGCGCTAATAGCGGCACCGCCCCGGCGCCTCGCCGAGTTCAAGTGCAACCGCTGCAACGCAAACTCGCCACGGCCACAACGGCACGGAACCCATCGCACACCACGAAATGGCGTTTATTTGCTCGATCTTTTGCATTTCAGCGCCAAGTTGCCGTTTGTGCCCAAGCGCTTGTCAAGAAGTGTGCTCCTTCCCTTCCAACAAGGCCAGCGTTCCCGAGTGCTCCCCACTGCTTGCGGCGTCCTTTTTCTAGCCGTGCACCGCTTATTGCCTACAATTTTGTTTTTGCTCTCACTACTTGGTCCCGTGGTGCTCCTAATGCCTTCCGCACATCCGCATCTCCACTCCCTTCCCTGCGCTCTCACAATTTACAGGCTTATGGAAGTTGCGTTTTGCATGCGAAAATTGAGTCCGCACGGTTTCAGCAAAGACCTGCCCTTTTGCCTTAGCTTTAAAACGGCGAAAGGCATGCGTTTGCATGTTCTCTTGTATGAACGTCGTTGAAGCGAAAGCGGTGACGCCAAGTGAGCATTGTTCTCGCGAATGTACCTTTTCACAACTGAAAACGAAGCTCGGTGGGCGGACGCGCACTTGCATATTATGCCAGCCCTGGCCGCGCGGAATTCAAAAACACAAAAAGACAAAGAGCGACGCTCAAGAAACCACGGCGCTTTCTTGGACAGCGTGCAACTTTCGCAATTGCACGCGGCAATTTGCAATCAGCCTTGCGTGGTTGCATGAAACGTAAAGAGCGGTTTTACAACATTCTCCGCCGACGCGGGCGATCAACCCGGTTGGCCATCTTACAAACCGGTGGGCGAGGGTTTCGTGCCAGCAACGTTTCGCCAAATTAGGAACGATACGCGAGGCGCGTTTAAATGGAGACGGTCGATCGCCACACACTTCAGTGCGGTGCCAAGCTTCCATGCAAGGGAAGGAAGGGCACCCAGGCCGCAGGGAAGAAACGAAGCACAGCGGCACAGTTCTGGGCAGCCATGGCCGAGCAGTTTGCGCCAGCACATGGCCAAGGGCGGCACGAACACAGCGGCCCAGTGGCAGGGGCTGAGAGTCCAGAGCTGCGAAAGTGGCTCAATACACCGTGCTGAGGTCGTGTGTCGCGAAGAAAAAAGGATCATGGGAGAAATGGGAAACTGCAGCCTTCAAGAAAGCGCCTCAGCGCGTAGTTCGCAAAGCAAATGGCGCGCCGCCATGAAGGGGACGACTTTCAACGGGCCTGGTAAATCGCGACGCGGAACGCCATTCAGCAACGTTGCGAAGCATAGCGGGCCTCTGGGAGGGAGAGCATGGACTGCGTAAGCAAATGCCAAAACGACGCTCAAATTACACGAGTGCCGCGAACAGCCGGGCAGGTTTCGACGCCTTACAACTAAACAGGGCGCCTCGGGCGAAGCAAGAAACAAACAAGACATGGAGCCATCAAATGGAGCGGCGACGCCCATGGCGCACTGGAAGGCCTGAATGTGTTGCGGGATTTGGCGCCCCGCACATGAATCCGCAGAGAGGCAAGCGTGCGGCGCAAGGCAAGACAAGGCAAGGCAGATAACAACACAAATGCGCAAGCGTGGCCCTTCGGCTTGGCGCCGAGAGTTGCCACACAGCGTGCCAATGCAAGCCGCTGTGCCTTGCAGTCGGTGGTTGTCGCAGCGCACGTCTAGTAGCGGAAAAAGATTTCGGAGGGGAGAAAGGACAACAAGATGGCGCGCATGCGAAGAGGCGGAGTACACCGGGCCAGCGTTTGCGTGTCAACGGCGCATCGGCGGAACATGGCGGATCGCACAAGGTCTAAGGAGGATGTTGCTTATAAGGCATATGTTGTGCTGCGCGGAAGCTTTGGGGTTCAGAGACGAAGCAGCGCGCGCTGAGACACACACGGTTATTCAGCGAGCTGCTTCGCTGTCGCATCCTTCTCAATTAAAGCGATGGCGTCTGTGGCACAAAAGCGCCCGCCTAATAACCAGCGAAACGCACGCACACACACACACACACACACACACACACACACACAGGGCGTGTGAAAAGTTCCAAGACGGACTTTCACCCCACAAATGACATGCGCACACGCTTGTATTGCGAGAAAAGGAGGCACAAAAAAAGACGGTGTGTTGGAGTATTGCGAGGAGACGGAAGTGCAAGCACCCCTGACGGTAGTGCAGCGACGTCTCCTGCGTGGCGAGTGCTTAACAGTTGCGTCTAGGTGCGCGCACTTCGTGGCACCATACCCACGGAAGGCCTGCTAAAGCACCGCCATTGACCATGCCCACAGCCAGTCAGGTGGCAAGGGCTCAACTGCAAGCCACGCTCGCTCGCCGCCTCAGAGAACACCGCATAAACACGAGCCACCAACAACACGCTCTCTTACAGCTGTCAAAATGTTCACCGTCAGACATCGAAAGCGGATGAGCAGAGTCCAGACCTTCCGCAGTAGAAGCAGCTAAACATTGGCCGCACGCTTCAATGCCCGTGGCGGTCTGAACCAACATGCAAGCACCCAGTACGGTGCGCCTTTCTAAGTTACCTTCTGAGGTTTGAAAAGGCAAAGAAGTACTAAAAAAGAGTGCAAGCAATCTGCCCAATGTTTTTCAACAACAGAGTTTCTTCGGTGCCATCAAAGACAAAAACTGACGTAACCTTCGCAAACTGCTTCATTGGCGCGTTTCGCACCCAGGAGAATACAATAAGAATAGATTACACCTTACGCAACCCTCGCTTGCAAGGAAAATAATAAAACGAAAAAAAGTGCGGCCACATCAACAATGAATTAGAAAACTCCACACAATACAGAAAAAATCCAAAATTCGTTACTAAAGGACAATGTTTGAAAACTATGGCAGGCGAAAAGGGAGAAGCGGGAGAGCGTATTTTACCTCGCCTTCCGTGCGAGGTAATAAACGTTTCCCTGTTCCTTATTTAACAGCACCAATCTCCCCTTTTTAGTTGTAAACCCGTCTACTTCCCTCATTTGATTTATTGCCTAATTAAGTGCTAATTCAAGTACATTCACTCTTCATATTTTATTTTTTCCTTACAAACGAGACTCGGAAAATGTTTAGTGTAGTTCGCGTCGAAATTAGCAAGCATGCCTTTCCCCCTCAAAGAGCCATCGCCACGCTGCAGATACGTGAGCTTGCTAGGAAGGGTGCTCAACTCTTTACTGAACAGGCAGGCATCGCCGGCTTCCCCCACCATCATAAACACTCCTACAACACTTGCCGCGCACTTTGCCAACTTCATTGTCCAGCTTTTCAATGGCAAAATTCCAAATATTGTCATGCCCTCCCGTGTTCAATTTTTCCGACGTCCTTGTCCCGAGCCTACACCCACTGCCGGAGAGTGGTTATTCCGTTGCCCCACAGGCGGGACAATACACCGTAATAAAGCCCCAGCCTTATGCACTCTTCTGGACCCAATGCCTTGGTTAGCATTTTTTCGTCGTCAACATAACTTTCCGGGTTCTTGACAAATTCTCGTATACAAACATTCTTCTGTGTAGCAATTTTCCCATCCGGAAAAAGAACCGACAAAAAGTCATTCAGTAGAACGTTGTCCGGTGCCTTTTTTCCGTCGAGCAGCACACTGCCTATGTCTGCGTCCAACGTTCGCTTTTCCGTCGGTGTCAACGGGCTCTCGCCACGTTCGTCCAACTGCTGTGAACTGGAAAATTTGCCTCCCATCGTCAGTCATGTTCAATTCCTCTTGCTCCGGTCTGCTGTGCCGGATCTTTGTACGCGTATGTTTGGTATTAACGCTTCCTTCAAAAATATTCACCTCCTCGCAACGCGAACTGAATAAAACACCAAGAAAAAAGGGCACAAAAAGACGAACACTCAGGGAATGTAGTGGGAAACGTTCAACGCCCCAGAGTGCTTCATTAATTCACATGGCCTTTGCTCCACCCCCTTATTCGCGGCAAGATCGTTCCTTGCATTCCGCCGTTGTTAAGACCAGCACTCGTTCCGTGCCCGTGGTCACTCCACTTCGGCTGCCATAATTAGCGCCGAGCAGTTTCACCGTCGTGCCGCGTCGAAGGCTGTCCTCTGTTCCTTTCGCATGTTCCCCCATTATTCTTAACAAAACGAATCCATCGCGCTCCGCTCACGTTCAATTCGACCCACGTTCAGACTGCACAACGAGAGCCCGCACGCCCCCATACGCAAAAGTCGCTATACTACTTCCGTTTTCCTTTTGTCTTGTTTTGCGGCACCTGTCGCGCCGGGATCGTCCTCGTCTTGAAGCTTGCGTTTCTCCCACGAAACTAACGATGCACTTCCCTTCAGCGATAAGCACCCAGTAGAAATTCACCACTCACTTCCAAAAGGCAAGGTTCTGGCGCATATCGGAAATAAAAGCCTTGCCCAAACGACCGCCGAACAGTAGTGGCCAGGCGCGCGCGTCCGGACGCTGAAAAGTGGCATTCTGTGGACCTGACCGCCGACCCACAGGCCGGCGCCGTTGCACTTGGCTGCGGCGCGGAAGCGCATGTGGCCTTGCCGAAGCATGAAAGCAGAAGCTCGGTTCGCTAAACGCCACGGGGAGCGGGGCGCAGGCACACTAACAGTCAAGTGAGCAACGCGGTGCATCACGGAGAATGTCCGGAGCTCATTTTCAAAAGACGGCGCGCAAAAAACTACATTCAACGAGAGCGGGACGCCGGAAAGTGTTTTTCGCCCCATCTTCTCTCGCGAGGGTATTGTGAGTTAAATGGGCGATTTTTACGGGCTCTTCAAAACGCCGCCCTTGGGCACGGCAGGCCTGCAGAAGCACGGGGCGAGAGAGAGTGTGTGTGAAATCCATTTGGCGTGCCTGGCCCGTTGCTTGCCCAGCCCGTTCAAAAGCTACGTTTTTAGATGCAGGCACGCTTTTGGCGAAAATGAGCACCGCACCGTGGCGGCTTGTTTTCAAGGCCGGGGAAGGCTCAGCACATCGCCCGAGAAATAAGAAGACAGGCGGCACCCACAAGACAAACAGCGAAACAAAGGACAAGCTCGAAACGCCGGCCGCAAACAATAGCGGTGGCGAAATCAGCGCCTTCATCACACGCGGCGCTCGGCAAGCACGCGGAGCCACTGACAGCGAGACGGTGACATGCGCTAGGGGATGAAAAGGGCAAAGCCGCGTGTGCAGAAAGAAGCCAAAGGAATGCTGAGAAGCGCGGCGGGCGAACGCCTCCGCGGAGCAACGGGACACAGCAAACAGCAACGCAGCGATCCAGCGTTTTTGGCCAAATGGGACGCACGCCTCCAAAGATGGGGCGAGGCCGCGGAGCAGAAGGGCGCGCGGGAGCGCCGAGCACAAGGCGCGAGAGTTCCCGAGAGCGCCGGGGCATCGCGAAGGGCGACGAAATGGGACCACAGATTGCCCGGCCACATGCGCTGGCGAACCGTTTTGCGAAACACGAAGCAAGGGCCAGCTTTTATTGAGCACAGAACTCGGCCCCCCATCGCGGCGCGCGCGAGCAAACTTGGCCAACACAAAACGGGCGGTCTTCGCCAACAAATGTCACCTTCAGGTGCGTCAGAAAGCCCCGGGACGGACAACAAAAGGGGGTTTGGGTGCAGCTGCGCGCTTTGCGGCACACAAAGGGGATTCTGAAGAGCGGCGCGCGCGGACATACAAAATAAAGAAGGGAAAGACATGGGGAGAAGGAGAAAGGGGACCTTTTCGCAAGGAGGTTGCGGCGCTCAACGCCGTAAAACGGAAGCTGCCAAGCACATTCGAAAGCTAATTTTTGTGATTTTTTGTTCTTTTCCTTTTTGGAGCTTGAGAAAGGAATGGGCCAGCCTCACCTAACAGATTTCACTTTCACTCTCTCACTCTCACTCACTCTCTCTCTCGCCCTGTGCGTTTGCAAGCCCGCCGCGCCTAAGGGCGGCGTTTTTACGAAAAAGGCAATCCGTTTTTTTAGGCGAAGGAAACATCCTGACAAACGCCCCAGCAACACGCGCAGAGCGGAAAACATGACATCTTAGAGGAACAAACTCGCCGAGCACTCGGGCACGCCAGAGGCTTTCGGGGCGCCGGCGGCGGAGAATGGGCTTTTGAAAGCTGGGAAGGAACCCGGCAGCCACAGAAGTTTGAGAAGCTATGGACGCGCAAAGGAGCGAGCACGCCGCACAGCAACCTCAGAAGTCGGCAGGGGCGGCAATTCCGGCGGACGACACTGGAAAGGCAAGAGCGCCGCAAGGGGGAGCGCATTCGCGACCGACATCGTGCGTCGCTTTTCGCGCGAAGTAGGGAATATGGAATGAACTCTTCGAAAGGCAACCAAAAACTGAGGGAAAGATTCGCACGCACGAGGGCGCGCTCGAGTGCTTGATGGCAACGTCGCCGGAACACTTATTGGCAGCGCGCAGCGGCACGTTTCCTATGCCGCCAAAACCTGACTTTTCGTCACAAAGCGCGTGGGGTGCAGTAGCGGCGTGGGAAGGGACTGTTGGCGAAATGGGCCTCACGGAAGCCTTGGATCGGCTAGGCACGCGCGCTCATAATCGACGGGGCCCCTTGCATGCAAAAAGCGTTCGCCCGGGAATGAAAGCGGAGTCGTTCGGTGGAGCGCCGAAAGGCGCTTGAAGAGAGGAAGGCCCGTATGGCCAGGCGCGGCGACAGGACCGCAGAAACAACAAGGGTCTGTGCCGAGCAACGCGCGGTGCTTTGGCTGCGGGCGAGCGTGGCACCACTACAGCCCAACGCGCTATGCGAAGGTGGCTCGCGAGCCTTATTGGAAGCCAAAAAGCGCGCAGCAGCCCTGGAAAAAACGAACTCCGGAGCCGCCATGGCATTGGATTCCGCCGCCGAGGAAAGAAGACAGCACTGCAATCAAGCCTGGCCGGCTGCGCGGCCCGAAGCCGGGAGAGAGGCAATCAGCAACAGTGGAAGAAGCGGCGCGGCTTTAGCGAGCAAGCGGCGGCACTGGGAAACGCAACGCCAGCACCCAAAACGCCGAAGGTATACGCAAACAGCGTTGCCAGAATAAAAGCGCCGAGCCGCGATCCATGCCTCGTGGCTTTGGCTTCGGAAGCAAACCGCGTCGCCAAGCGAATGCGGACGGGGTCCGCGTGGGAGCAGAGAATGCCCGTAATAAGACGCCTCGGCGAATTCGCAAAGGCACACGGCCCGAAGATGTTGGAGTGGAACGCGCCTCTTTTTAGTGTGAGTTTGAAGCTGGCGAAAGGCAGCGCCGTGCAGTGCACAAGGGCGCTGCCGTGGCCGATGGCAGCGGGGAAGGCGCCGGCTCAGATTCTTCCCTCGGACCTTCGGGGGGCAGCGGCGGAAAATCCCACAAGGCAGGCGCGGCCAATGATGCGGTGGGGGCCGGCCCTCGTTTGCGCCGCGATGGGCTCCGAGAGGGGCCGCGTTGCTGCGCGGCTTGCGTGGGTCACGGCGAGTTGCTGTGGCGAAATTTCGTTCCTGCTAAAGGAAAACTTTGCCGAGCGCCCGAGCGACCGAAACACTCTCATTGTCGACTGGGGCGCTCTGCCAAAAACATTCGAGGCGGACATGCGCAGAGCAGAGCGCTACGTGGCGATCGCGGGCGCGGATGCCGTCACGGTGGGAAGAGTTATTGCCAAAGTGGCGGGTGGGGAGCGGCTCGCCACACTTGGCATGGGCGCGGTGGAAAAAGCCTTGCGGCCTTGCAGCGCGACGGCGCACTCGATAAAACGCGGCGCGCCGGCGCATGCACCCGCGGTGGTGGTCGAACGCGATTTGGATCCGAGAATTCTGACGCAGCTGTGGAAACACGCGGGCCCACTAGGGCTGCCGCGCGGCACCGCGCGGTGCCCGGGACACTGGGCTGCCGTTTGGAACGGCTCCGCGAAGTTGACGGCCCTCATGAAGAGGGTGCGCGGGGCATGGCCAAGTTGCCTTGGGCGCTCCCAAAGGCAGTGGGCGAAGATAAGGGGCCAAGGCCGCTTTCTAATGGGCGCGGCGTTTTGGGACGCACTCGGATTACGAGAGTGGCCGGCGAGGAGGAACAGCGGCGACTGGCGTTGCAGGAGGCGGACGTGGGGACGCTGTCGCTGGGGTGTGTGAAGCGCCGCCTCGGCAGCAAGGCCCTGCGGTGCTTCGGCGCGGTGTGGCGCGATGCCCCCCAGTAGCCGGAGCCGCATTCACCCAAACGCGAGACGAAGTTGGAAATTAGCGAGGCGGGCGTCGTTCGCGAAGCGTCGCAAAAACCTGCGGAGGGTTATGCGACGCCCTTCGCCGTTGTAGAAGATAAGGCCGCGTGGCCGAGAAGGCGCTTCGTTGCATGGCCGAAGGGTAAAAACAAGCGGGACGATTATGAGGCCGAGATGCCGCTGCCGCGTGCGTCGCGCTATCCGCGTGCTGCTTTTGGCGATGTCGGCGCCGTATTTGGTCTGAAGGCATCCTTCTTCCAGGTCAGCCTGCCGCAAGGTGGTCGCGCGAGTTTCCGGTGCCGCGCGGAAGCGGCCAGGCTGGTGGAGCTCACGCGGCTCCCGATGGGACGCCAGTGCGGGCCCGAAATGCTGCATATGGTCGCGCGGGTGTTGGCAGGCGAGCGTGCGGTGATGACTTCGAGATGTGCTTCGCCACGGTCGCTAAAAATACGCGTTTGGATCGGCAACATTCGAGTAGCGGGCCGCGGCATGAGGTAGAAGAGCGGTGCCGCGTTGCAACCCAGAATGCGAGGCAGTGCGGCGCCGCGCTGGGTGAGAGCAGCTGGCTCGCCAAGAAGTGTGGTTTTATCTGCGTGCCTTTCAACCGCGACACCGGCGCCGTTTGCGCGAGCCGAAAAACGATAAGGAAGCATAGGGAGACGCCGCGCATGGTGTATGTCGCGGGCGTGCGCGGGAGCAGCCCGTTCGAGCCCCGTTTCCTTCCGAAGGCAATGGGGCGGGGGCTCTCAAAACTTAGCGGGGGACTGTTGCGCCCTAACGGCGGCGCCGGCTTGCCAGCGCGCGCGGTTGCAAGGCAAGCGTTGGACTGCGACATTGCCGGCCAACAAACCCGTCGCACCGCGAAGGCATCGGCCCACATCGGCCGCGTTAGTGACAGGCGCCTCTGTGAGCGGATGTGGCGCGCTTGCGTTTAAGGGTAACGGGAAGGTGTTTGTGGCGGGCGGCGCGCGGGAGCTGGCTCCGCGCTGCGTCTCAGTGGGCGAGGCGCGTGCCGTGCCACTGGTGCTCAGTTCCTTTTGCCGAAGCGATGCCTGAAGATTTGTGCATTTGTATCGGCAGCGGCGCGGCAGTGAATGCAACGAAGAAAGGCAGCACGCATTCTGACGCGTTGGTGCGCGAACCGTCGCTTATCGGCAAGGCGTTGCAAGAGCAAGGTGTTCAGGCCTCTTGTGCCTGCGTTGCCGACAACCCCGCTGTCGGGATTTCGCGTGGAAACAGGCTTAGGGAGGTGGGTGTCGCGAAGGGGTGGCGTGTGCGAAGGGGAGCGCGGAAGACGAGGTGATAAACGCACTCCCGCATCTCCCTTTCGTTGGCCGTAGTTTTCCCATGTCTATTGGTAGTGGATCTTTTAAATTTTTATTGCACGGCGTTGGCCATTCAATTGTTAGTTTTGCCGCGCTTCCCTTCACATCGCATTTCCCTCGCGAACGATGGCTACGTTAGGTGCACTCTATTATTCCCGTAATGTGTGCCTTTTCCTGTTTGATGGTTAACTATACCTCCGTTTCCTTTCGGTAATTTTTCCTTGTGACTGTGATTTTAGTGAAGGTGGTTTATTCTCACCGAGCTTATGCTCGTGTGTTTCGTTTTGAATCTTACGTTATGGTTACAAAATCATTTTTCTATTGTTTTAGCTTGTTTTAGTGTGTGGTGGTTTTCCCTTTAACCGGTCTTATGGTTTTTAAATTCATATCTTGTTTTATTTTTTGAGTTTTATGCCACAATTACGTCTTTATTTTCTCTGTGTTAACTTTTATATTTCAAATATTCGTGGTTTTTGCGACCTATTCCACATCTATTATTTTTATAATGGTTGATTAGTTATTATTTTACATATGCTCCTAATTTCCTTCTCCTTGTTGGGGCGTTTTTATTTGACGGTTCCTGTGTTCAAATTCAATCATATTTCAGCATATTTTATTTATCTTCAAATTATGTCACTTTATGTTTTAACAATTTTATGTTCGGTCATATCCGTTGTTTCTACTTTTAGTCTTGTTGAGTTTCCCCTACCATTGTTAAATTATATTTTGTTTGATCCATTGAACGTTTTTTATTATTTCGGTCGTATACGTGAGGGCTATTTTAATTTTGTCTCTTCATTTTTATGCTGTCGTTTACACGTGTAGTTCCATCTGTTTTATATTTTCTGCAGTCACTTTTATAAGTTATAGCACTTTTATACAATTGTTTTATTTTTATTCGGTGACCCATTTCGAGTTTTGGTGCGTATTATTTAGTTTTCCTTTCTGTGGAATTATGGTCGCCATTCATTTATTTCATTCCTGATTTAGTTTATGTCAGTTTTTATTTCACAGAGAAATGAATGTCGATAAAGTAAACTGTTCAGTTGTTTTCGAGGATTTTAGGTCTTCTTTAGAAAGATGCAATTTTTATGCTGTGGATCAAGAAATGACCGGTGTTGACAGCCCAGAGGACCCTCAATTAGGGAGCATGACGTTAGACGAGCTATACCAAATTTCCAGAAAGGTTGTAAATCGTTACATGGCTTTCCAGTTTGGCATTTCAATGTTTACAAGAATTAAAAGCAATACTTACGAAGTGAAGTCCTACAATTTCTACTTGGCGAGAGATTCTGGTGATTTTGTAATGAGTGCGGAGGCGACGTCATTTCTTCTGTCTAATAAAATGAATTTTCAAATGTGGTTATCTAATGGAATGAAATATCGCAGCGCACAACAAAAGCTAGAGGACGATAGTGTTAGAGCCTTAGATATGTCCTCCCCCACTGAGCAGCGTGTGGCTGATTATCTCGTGAGTCGTATCGAGGGATGGTATCGTTCCTGTCCTCGAGAAAAAGGGGACCACTTTATTATAAAATCGATCGTTAACAAAAGTATTGCTCAGATGGCCACATCTGCACTCATGTCTCGCGAAATATTCGTTTCCTTAATTTACAACGAACAAACGGCCCATGAAGGATTAGTGGATATTACTGTTCGCCAAATATCTCCTCCAATAACATCACCCCCACAAAATTCTCAAAAAACAACCCAATTTAACAAAGAAGTTGGATTTCTCAATTTTTGGAAATGTTTAGTTCTTTGTAAAAAGCCAGTTATCGGTCATAATTTTTGGCTTGATATAATGTTTATGGTGCAGATGCATGAGGCCCCTATTCCTGAAACGTATGGGAAGTACAAAGAGTTCGTCCATCAACTATTTCCGTTTATTTATGACACGAAAACGCTATCGCAACAACTAGATAAAAGGAATCTATTCAAAACATCTCATCTATCTTGCCTGTACAAGGAATATTGCGACTTAAATAGAGAATCAGCTGATCCAATTTTGTTTGTTAGCCCTCCAGGCCATGATACCTATGATCCGAAGTCCCCCAACTTTGTATCGAAGGCTCACGAAGCAGGGTACGATTCATATATGACTGGTGTTGTTTTTTCTATATTTAAAGATCTTTACAATAGTGTTGATGGCTTTTATTTAGAACAATGGGTGAATACGATATCAGCATTCGGAAGCCACTACTATATGGTGATTGGAGGGAAGGACCTTCTTAAAATTTCTTCAACTTTTATTGTGCGATTTGAAGAAGAAATTGATTTGTTCCTAGCAAGATTACTTCTTAATGGGGGAAATAATGATAAAATAGGGCCTCTTGATTTTTCCTTGTGTCTTGAGACACGTTCTGAGCGCTGTAAAAATGTCATTGTGCGATTCATGAACGAATGCGTGGATGAATCCTCTGTAGCGGACCGTGTGAATACTTCGGTTAAGCAAATGAGTGACCAGATTCTTCCAGATGATCCAGGGACAATGCTGTTCCCCAAAGTTTTGTCAGTTTCACGATTTCCCAATACATTTTCCTGAGTTCGTCACTGATGCTAGTTACTGTCCCGGTATTTTCTGTATTTCCTGCACATGGTACATTTAATTGTATTTATACTTTTTAATTTTCAATTATAATAATAATTGAAAAGTGATATTTAATACTATGATTGCGACGTTTGCCTCGTGCGCTTACAGGTGTTATGCCAAAATTTGATATGATTAGCCGTGCAGATTTCCCCCTCCATTTTATTTGTATGACCATCAGCATCGAGAACAATTTATTTGTTTTTCTTGCCTTTATTAATGTGATTATTTTTTGTAACTCCTTTCCCTTTGCGGTCGCTCTTCTTAAAATTACTTCGGATGGCGGTATATATGTAAACATTATTATGTAGTTAATGCGGCGAAGATTGAAGCTCAAGTTGGATCAACTGACATGTTTTTCCTCTTGGGATGATGGTAATGATGGCTATAGTTGGAAGTCTCGTTTGCTTGCTGAAAAGCGGTCAACTGCTCTTGAATTCATGGGAAATGTGAACAAACGTGTGCAGATCCATGATGCAATCCGATTAAAAGCTGAGGTGAACAGAAGGGCTATACAAAAATTTGACATACCCAACTTTTTAACTAGCTCGTGCAGTGCTGAGGAGCATGAACCTCATGAAATCAACTATGATTCGCTTTTGGCTATTATGGAAGGTGAGACAGATATCGACAGTATTGCACATCTTAGTGACTCTGATGTGTTTCTTCTAAGGGAGGAATTTCTCCAGGATGACGAGTCGAGTGACGTTAAATGTTTACGAAAGTTAGCTAATTTGAGAAGGGACACCGCGGATTACCAGTGTTACGGCGCGATGCCAGATGGAGAGCGCAACACATGGTCCGCCTGGTATCTTAGAAACACACGTTCAAATAAAGATACCGATGAGTAAAAGATGAAAATAAAGTAGAAGCCGTATATATATATATATATATATACGAACTCTTAATGTCTTTCAGTTCTTAATCCCGTTTCACTTTTTAGCTCGTCACCGTTATTGTTGTCACCTGTTTTTAGCGTCATTGGTGAAGATTTTGTCAACCTTCTTCCAACTGTATTGACATCATTCTATTGCAACCCTACTTCCCCCGCCCCCTCTTAACCCATTCGTATGTTATGATATTCGTATCCGAATGCTGTCGTTTGCCCATTTTGTTGCAATTGTAAAGGACAAGAAGAATAGTAAGTAATAATAAGTAAAAAGGATACAATAATTTAAATATATACCCTTTTCTTAATAGAGAACGAGAAACAAAAGAAAAAATGCTTTTTAATTATATATGCCTTGCGCCATTTTGCTTATTAACTTTTGTGGCACTTGGCGTGAAGTCGCAAGGAAATAAATCAGATGTGGTTATTTCCATGTCAGGAGATGTTGCTGGAGGGCTTTTTATTGGGGCATTTCTCTTGGGGATACTATTCTTGTCGATCGGCTTACTAACCAGTATTCAGACCTCAGACTCACCTAATCAATCGGAGAAGATGGGGTAGGAACACAGTATCATTATTCAAATGCCTTGTATTGGGGGTCCAATGCCGTTATGCAATTCCCATCTCTTTTCAGCAGCAAATGATAGTGATAATATATATATCCAAAATGAACTATCCCTTCACCATTTTCTCTACGGGCTCGAATATTCTATAGAGAACTTGATGTTGTGAGTTTGTTTGGAATGCTTTATCCCTTATTTTGTGCTTAGTTCGGTGGTGATCTCATTTATTATAAGGGTTGTATCTTGTTTCTTGTTATGCTCCACCCACCTCTACCTTCGCACTTTTCCTATGATTACCATTGCGGCACTATTCGTTTCCTACGCACCCAAACTTTTCGAAGCATAGTATTATGCTGTATATATCTTGTTTTTTTCGAGTACAATGGATATGATTTCAATAAGTGAGACCGATAAGGATGTCATTAACGGACTTCTTACATGTGGTGTTTCACGGATACTGGCGAGACATGCTATAGTGGTGTTACATCACTATAGAAATACGAGCAAGGAGGATATCCCGGGCGACGTTCTTTTCTGTGGATGCTTGTTGTACGCACAAAAGCAGTGCAACTATCCTAGTGACTCTAGCTTTTTGTGCAGTTACTCGAAACAGGTGCGTGAGACGGACGTTATTGGGTTTGAGTTAGCTCTGGTTCAAGTTGTTAGGCAAAATGTGTTACTTGTCGAAGCATGCTTACGGCCAACGCTTCACGAACTTCTTTTGTCGAAATCGATATGTGGTCCTGACCGCAAGCGCCTTATTCAGATCAGTCTTCACTTCATTAATGAGCTCTACAAAACGCGATGGTGCCTTCTTCCCCAGGTTGCGGCACGCGGGGCCCTTCGTCTAGCGTGCGAGAAATGCAATATTGCATTGCTTCAGCTACCTGCATCATTTACGGATCGCTCGGTTGATGATGTTGTTACATACCTTCGTTCATGCTTTGAATGTCATGGTTGATGACTATATCTCATTGTAGCACGCTATTCCTTCCGTTTTTACTTTGTTCTGGGTGCGATTTGTATTTCCCCCAACATACATTAAGCCGTTGCCAACGTATATGAGAACGCCTGATTTTAAGTGGCAGTTTTCTTCGGAAAACGAAGCAGTTTGCTATTATTATTATCATAAATAATAATACTAATAGTAATAAAAGTTACATTTCCGCTTTAATTTGTAAACTTTCTTTCGAGAGATTAAGCATGGATGAGGATTTAGGTGACTGGGGTCTTTTGAGTATTGCTGATATTCTAGATACGGAGGCTACAAGGAAAGATGAACTTCCGTCGGGCACTGTCGTCTCGCTGAGCGACCTTGATATTCCTCTGCTTTCTTGTGAGCCATCTTACATCACACGTTATGTTCAGTTACTAATAGCGAATCTGAAGTGCGCTTCCGCTTACAGGATCAGCAATCTCGAAGAATTGGATGCTTCGCGTTCTGCCAGACTCAGACGCTCCCTTACTGCCTTAGGGGTAATCCGAGAGAAGCTTTTGGGCGCTGTCGAGACTTTCGTCCTCACAGTACGACATGAGCCACAATCACCAGGTTTTCTGCGAACAGTTGTTCTCCTTGGTTCCCTGGTCTGTTCCCAAGCAAGCTCGTTTTCTGATGCCGTCATCAACAGTATGGAAGTTACAGCTCTCAGAACAGATCACTCACCGGATGCCATTTCTTCTTGTTTAGATGTCATCCAATCCTTCAAGTCTAGGGTGGACATGACTTTACTCACAGCAGAGCAACGTGGTAGGTTTGCCCGGGCAGAATTTTCCCTGGCATTACGGAGCGAGAGGCTTAGCGCAATTATCAGCTGTCTCTTACAAAAATTTGCGAGCGAAGGTTTCCACGAGGGTTATCGCCCACCCCCTATGCAACTGCGCGCAAATTATGTCAAAACAAAGTCGGATGGGTTTCTGACTCGTCTGTGTGAGCTACCATACTCAACTTACACGTCCTCATTATACTGTACTTCTAGGGACGAGAGTCTTTTCGTGTGTGGAAAAAACCGTTTGTGTGTCTTTGATCAGCTCGGAATGATGGGAACACGCTTCAGGCTCAAGCACCAGTTTCAGCATACATTGAAGAGTAACACAAGGGTCATTTACTGCGATGAAAAAATGCTGCTGATTGTAGACCGTGAGCAATCAACCATGGGGAGCGCCAGCTATACCATTGAAATGCGTGATTGCAGATCTGGTGCAGTACTGCAGTCGTCTCAAATTATCTTCAATTTTGATGACGTTCCAGCAGCCGCATGTGATGTTCTCTTCAGTATATGTGAGAATGTTCTTTTTTGTCTTGTATGCAGTGAATCATCTAGGCTACCCAACAGCAAATGCTATTTGCTAAAAGCTGAAGTTGATGCAACGTTGTCAAGAAGGGTCAGCACTTTCCGCGTTTCACCTCAAAATGCATTGAAGCGAGGTCCATGCACCTTGTCTACAGGGAGAAAGTGCTACTACTTCACCAAAGTAAACCCCATAATGATAGGCAGACTCAGTTTAAAGGAGAGTTTCCATCCGTTCACCATTGAAATGTGGGTATATCCATGCAATACGCATGAGAACCAGACTGTTGTGTCCTTTGGGGATAAGAACTTTGATGAAATAGCAATTGAAATCGAACCCACTTTAGAAGGTGTGCTGTGGCGAGGTGGTTCTAGAACACCACATCTCGGAGCGTCCTTTGTATCTTTCTCTGTTCCCGGCAAGTTAGCATTTTCCCATCGCTGGTGGCACGTGGCTCTCTTATTTACCGGTTGTTCCTGGGAGTTATGGATTAATGATGGTATCGTGGCTCATGCACCCGCTCTTGTGTCCCCAGAGGCCATAAGCGATGTTAAATGTTCTCTTGGAAAGAGTTTCGTGGGTTGCCTGACGGAGGTTAGGATTTGGAAGTGCTACCGTTCCCCATCACAGCTCTACCGAGATGGTAGGCGGTCCTTGACAGGGAGGGAGGCATTTTTGTGTGGCTATTATGTTTTGGATGAGGGTACAGGCGAAGTTATTGCAGACCACGCTACGGGTGGTTGCCATGCAATTTTGCATCATGGTCAGGCAGTATGGACTGACGTGGCTGACTTTCCTGTCGCCCCACCCCAGACACCGCGGCATATAGATGATTTTGCCCCAATTAGCTGGCGAGAGTCGTCGGGTAGCTTGTTTATCTCAAGTAGCCCTGGTTACTTGGCTCTTGGTATGATCGCTGACGGGCCTTCTCTCGTTGTGTGCGAGTACGCATTACATAACCTGCAACTAGTGTCTCAGGTACGCATCGATCTTCCAAGTCGCATGGCACTTAAGGGTATTTCGTACAATGTTTCGCAACAGTCTCTGATTTGTTATACTTCTTCCCCAGAGCAACCAAGAGGTCTCATCATATGGGAGCTGCACCAACAACACCATTTTCATCTTCGTAAGGAGTACTACAGGAGTATTTGGGAGTGCGAGAAGGATTTGTTATCGCAGTGTTCGGCGTACGCAAAACGGTTTGTGGGTGTGGAACGGTGCACGGTAGATCAGTTGTCGTGGTCTATCCGGGTACCAAGGCTTGTTGTGGATGTATCTGACGGGTTGATTGAAAATTTGCTCAAGCTTGTGCAAGTTGTGCTAGTAGAACACAAGAATCACGACCACGCATACGAATTGTGTACTTTGTTGTGTGTGAATTTGCTCTACAGAGTGGAGAACAATCGCGAGGGACTGAGGAACGAAATCGGTGACCCTTTCCCCGATGCTCAGAGTCTTATTAATGCTTCACAGTGTTGTGGAGACCCGCCAAATGCACGTGTTGCGCTGCTGCGCCTTGCTTTTCAGGAATCGTTTTTTGATACGGGGCTTCTTTCAGTGACATGCAGATGTTTGCTCTCTGATAAGAGCCGTCTTGCATTTATCAAAAGTCAGGCAGGTCGTGGGAGGTTGACGGAAAAGGAGGATATGCTCTTTCATTGTCTTCTTCAATTCTACGAGTCGATTAAAGTGACGAGCTCGCTTGTGAGTACAGCTGAATGTGCACAACTTTTCTGCACGTCTCTGATGGGAGAGGAGCTCTTTCAGGTTGATAGATGGCTTTCTGGTCACAATCAGGCTATCAATGCTGTGAGGCGGACAAGTCGTTGTATTGAAGTGTTTCAAGAAACTCTTTTGGCCAACGTCGTGGAGAAACCACGTGGGGAGTGTGGCGGTTATATAGCGTCTTATGCTGAACTGCTGCTACGCACAAGCGAGAAGCTAATGGAGGCATTCCTCAAGGCTATTCGAACCAAACCTTATCTTTACTCTTCCGGTTTAAACACTTGTATGGAGTATAGTATTGTTGGTGCGCTGCTACCTTCCTTTACAGTGGCTCTTTCACTGTTACCAACGAGTGTACAGGCAAGCTGTGTATCCTCCTTTAAGGGATGCCGCGAGGCATTGTTTTCGCTTGCGGAAGCGGTTCCTGGGAACGATCAAATACCATACAAGCTCGTGGTCGCACTTACTTCAGCCCTTTGTCGTATCGGTTGCTCATTACTAGTATCATCGGATGTGGTAACAGGGCACTTGGAAACGAAATATTTACAGCTTATGTCTTGCGGTATTCGAAAAGCGGGTTCTGAGCGGGATGCGATCATAAGGAGCTTGCAACAGGGTGTGGGACACATTTCAAAGGTTCTCGGTGAGTTGCATCGCGATGATCCAGGGGCATTACTTGTCCTCAGAGATGAGCGTTTAATGAAGCTGGAGCGCCTCCTTATGGCAGCGTTTTGCGCACTGTTGCTCCCTACCGAATTCTTGAGGCAGGCGACCAAGCAGAGTTTGGCTCCGGTGTTTCGGTACATTCATAATATGCGTCCGCTGGTGCTCTCCAAGCGGCAGGAGGATCCAAGGGCACTCGATGTCTTGGAACAGCGCGCACTGTTCCTTGCACGCTTTGAGCCTGTTTGTGGTTCTACTGGAACAACAGCAGCACTCCATATCAGACGTGGATTGAAGGATGCGAATCCACAGCGGAGGTGGAAGCGTTTTTTCCAAACGTGGAAGACATTACGTGTGCTAAAGACCATGTTGCCGCCCCGCACTGACGCTGATACCAGTAGTGTGGGAGCTGCTATCGTTCATTTTCTCCAGGACAGAAGTGTAGACCGTGAGAGTCTTGATCGCATCGTATTACAACAAACCCAAAGGGCGTGCTACCGTTTGTCTGGAATGCTGTTACTCAAACAACTTCTAGAGGAAGCAAAGGCAAGTGACACTCTGGGGAAGATTGTCCTTCCTGTCTTGGCTAAGGCTTTTACCGGATGGCACTATGCTGATGATGTGCAGTGCTGCTTGAAGGAGGACCTCCTTCGTCTCCAGGGTTTATTTTTCCAGTTGCTCGAGCTGGTCGTGGGAACTATGAAGAGCGAGGAGCAGAGCGAGTGGGCTGACGTTTTCTTGGCTTTGCTGACCTCCGAGCTGCGGGTTCTTGACTTTGGGAGGATGCGAGGAGATGTTGCTGTAAAACTTCGATCACTTTGGCGATTTGAGAATAGAAGGATGGCTGGCCTCCCCCCACTGAATGGGAATATACCGGATAACCTGCGTACCACGGTACTCTCCTCGAGCTGTGCTGCACCATCGTTAGTAATTGGTCGTTCTGGGTGCACCATAAAGGGGCTTGGTGGAAACGGGGCTTGTGTAGTTCCATGTGAGTGGTCGGCCAGTCAAATCAACGTATCTTATTTTTTTGAAGTGCTTATCGTGGACCTTGACCCCGGCGCGAGTTGCTGCATCGGGGTTGGTCCTGTTGATTATTGTGTTTCGCGTCTTCCCGGGTGGGATAGTGAGTCATATGCCTTACAAAGCGAGGAGGGCGTACTGTTTGAAGGTCATACGCTAGGTCGGCCCATCGGATGTACTTTTGCTATTGGTGATGTAATGGGTTGTGGCTGGAACACCGAAAAACGAGAAGTTTATTGGACGAAGAATGGAAAGGACATTGTCGCCACTGTGCATGTTGTTCAGCGACAGCTGTATCCGCTCATAGGTATGAGTGGGAAAGGGCTCATAAAAGTGAACTTTGGCAGGGATCGCTTTGTGTTTGATAGACTGAAGACACACAAGGTCCCGAAACTTGACCTCGGGGAGCGTGCATGGGATGTCTTCCGTGTGTTTTCCCTTCGCGCAGCACTTAGCTTGGTTGAATTTAGTGGTGGCTCATCATCGTCTCATGAGTCACTCGAAGATCTACGTACCTGTTTTAGGCACTGTCTTGAGTGTATGTGTTTGGAATTGGAGCGTACAATAGCGTTCCCCATGTCGGAAGCCTTTGTCATGCATCTGTGTTCCCATCTGGCGACACTGGCAAAAGTTCTCGTTCCTGCGCGAAGCGAAGTTCTGACTTTAAGTGTGCAGCATGTTACCTCTGTCTTGCAGAGGGCAACGCACCATGTCCTCAGGAATGACGGGTGCAGTTCCAAGTTGCGATGCGCTCTAATCACAGTGTGGTGTGCCTTCATGGACCTGGCCCCGCCTCAGGCCATAACGGAGGACAAGCAACTTCCGGGGTTCCTGGATACTTTGCTTTCGCTTGGTATGGAGCTTGAATGTATTGTGTTGCGTAGCACGGCTCGTTCGGGTACGGCATGCACCGTTACAGAGGCGTGGACGGCACTGGCACTACTCCAGCATATGAATTCCCACAGTCCTCGACATCTCTGGAGTGGAGAGCTGCATACGTGGATTATGCAAAACACAGAAAACGCAAAGGACATTGCGAGGACATCCTTGGCACTTCGCATTATGCTCGGTGGGGGGCGTTTGGTTGTTCCAGGCGATCAGGTAACCCTGCAGAAATCTAAGCACACAAGAGTACCAGCTACAGTGGTAGACTACTCCCTTGAGGACGAATTGTGTGAAGTGATTGAAAATGGGGAGAAGCACCAAACTGTTTCTCTACGCAAGGTGGAAATCACTCAGGGAGACGACGTCTCGTTGTTTCCACTTCCCAATGATGACCTTCACGCTCTGCAAGTGAACCAGGTTTTTAAACTGGCCGAGCTGCTTTGGGATGGGAGAGAGGCTGAAAACATTCCAACACCCACCGCACTGAGGTGCAAGCTTCTAGCCATCATGTGGTGTTGTGCCCGGAAGGGCTTTCGCGTACCTCCCGTAAAGTTTGTGCCATTTCTGACAAGGTTTCTTGACGACATGGAGAGCCAGACGGATGGGCGTCAGGCTCTGCTTAAGGAGAGGTTGGTGGTCGAGTACTGTCTCTTAAGCAAAACCTTGAATGGTCGTGATAGTGGCCACACGGACGTTGGCAGTTGTGGCGGGCCTTCCAACGTCGTCGATGGTGAGTTCGCGAGTGAAGTTGGACACAGCGGCGCCGCCAACGCAAGAGAGACTCGGATACGCCTGGCCCAGGAATTGTCCATGCACGGCTATAGCCTCGACCTTTGCTTTATGGCCCTCGTTGAGACGGATAATGATTTGCCGGCAGCGTTGCAACTACTTGGGGATCACCACGAGGATTTTATATCGTCGCGGCGTCGGACGGCATCCTCTTCAAGTGAAGAGGATGAAATGAGTACAGAGGATGGTGAGCTTGATCCAGCAGAGTATGATACGCATGCTATTTTCAGCCCCGAAAGCGACGATGGTATATATGAGGATGTCTCGTTGGATCAATGTGACCCGCTTAACGATGGTATTCGCTTCCTGGGTGGCTACGTATGTATACGCAGTGAGGAGCCGCTTTCTAATACCTTTACCATTGATTTTCAGCTCTATCTCTGTGATGTCACGGTGATGCAGGATGTTTTATACCAAAAGGCCTCCAAAGGGGACTGGCAGCTGGTTGCATGCATTCAGAGCTCTTCTTTTTATTGTGGTTGGATGAAGTCAGGGGACACGGTACCGTCTTTGTGTAGGGCAACAATCGACTTGTCCGACACACTGCGTTGGGTGCAGTTTACGCTGGTACAGGATGGTACAAAGTTTTTTCTCTACAAATGCGGTGTTTTCCAGTCCGAGGTGGAAATGCTGCATCACGGGAGTTTGTTCGAGGACGTTATCTACGTTGGTGGATGCCCGGACAGTGAGGATACACGCCTAAATGGGGGCATCAAAGATGTAAGAATATTTGGTACTCCCATGACGAGGGAAGAGGTAGAAAGCTTTGCCGCAACACGACTTGACGATGAATGCTTGCATCTTGTTCTAAGGCTGGAGTGCACCGGTGACACAATAAAAGCCGTTTCAACAAATCAAGGGGCTGTGGCTGGTGTTACAGTGGTGGGGGCTGTGACATGGTTTGAGCATCCCACGGGATATGGGAGGACCAATGACGTTTGCTGTCAGGAGATTGATTTTACAACTCAGAATAATGAAGATGGTATTTTTGTTGTGGATACGCTGGGTGATGCCAGGAGTTTCACCACGACTTGGTTGAGGCGAAAGGATCAGCGCATTGACCAGGTTGTTACTGCAATTCAAAAGCTTGATAAGCAACTTGCGTGTTATTACGCTGTCGCTATATTGGCTCACATGATGCGATCGCCTTCTGAGTGTGAGATGCACCTTACCCAAGAGCAGGTTCACCGAATGGTGCGCTTTGCTGTAAGTTGCAACGACGCGGACATTTTGGAGGCATATACAGCGGCGCTCCATCGCCTTTGTGAGGGTGAAGACACCAGTATTGTGAGTTACGCACTTGAGGAGCTCGTCAGCATTGTTCAACGAGAGCAGAAGATGCTTGTGCTGGAGTCGTCGCATCCTTTCAAGTCAGCGTCGGAAACTGCACATGAGGTCTATGTCCCTGGTCGGAAAGAGTATGAGCTCCATTTCGATGTACGGTGTTCAAGCAGCATGCTTGTAACTTTCTATGCTGATCACACACTTTGCAGTGTCATTGCTCAGGTACCTGGTTACGCGTTGGGACCGTTTTGTATACGCGCACCGCGGTTTTTTTTCGATGTGCGAATGGACGTATCTGCGACCCAGTGGGGTTATAAAGTGAATGTTTTGTATGACTTGTCAGTCATGCGCTTGGCCGCGCGTCTGCTCCGCAGTACGTTGTCTGCTGTGATCGCGAGAGGGCACATCAGTGTTTCATATCTCAGGACACGCGAGTGTTTCAGTGGTCTGGTGAATGCCACTGGTACCAATGTGGCCGCAACACGCCGTCTCGTGTTATCGTGCCTCACGGATCTTCTTCATTACATATCTGATTATTCCGAGTCAATGCCGCAAATGGCACGTATGCACGATCTTCGGCGCATGTCTGAACGCCTGTTTCGCCAGTCTATAGGCTCCAAGCACCTCCAGAGTCGTTTTGTACAGTTAGTTTCGGAGTTCTACGTGGCCCTCAAGAACGCCACGCAGTGCCTGGGGGTTGCAGTTGAGGAGCGGGAAGGGATATCTGATAAGCCCTATGACGCTGCAGCGGACGTGGATTGCTTCCAGCAAAAGAGGCTGCAACAGCGTCAACTGTATAAGCAGCGGGAGGGTTTGCGTGTTACCGTTGAAAAGGTCCTGCACACAGAGAGCCTGCGCGTTGGTGTGAACCCCAATAAGACAATTTTAGCATGGAGTGAGCTTTCTGGAAGTGCGCTCGTTGCTGACGTCCAGCTGGGGCAGGGAAGATGGTACTTTGAGGTACGCATAATGGCAACCGGTGATGTTTTTATTGGAGTTCGCCCATCAAGACTTACTGATCGGGGAGAGGCCCGGGCTACTGAAAGCTTTGTCGCCTTTAACGGCAAAACCGGCACGTTCCATGGCGTGAGGGATCCCGCTGTGCCGCCTCGTCGCATATGGAAGGTCAAGGACTATGTTGGCGTGGTAATGGATGGGGCCCAGAAGACATGTTCCTTCTTTGTTAACGGTCAGGACACAGGTGTGTTCTTCTACTTCGGTGTGAACGAGTCGGAGGCAACTGGTGCCGCTGGTGCCGATGTAGTCGACGAGCAGGAGGTGGTGTACCACCCCTTTTTTGCGTTGGATGAGGAGGAGGGTATAACAATAAATTTTGGCGGGGCTCATTTTGAGTACGAGGTTCCACGGAACTGTTTTCCCCTTGATCCCGCGAACCTCACACTTGGAACGTTGATTCCTTACAATCAGCTTCAGGCCTTTCACGACCTTGCTGCTTATATTGTATCATCTGGGGGCACGACTTTACCTCCCTTTTTCCATGAAGAGGCAAATCCCTTCGAGGGTTCTACAGAGCGCTTTGGCCCACCACATGTTTCATTAACCTGCACTGCTGGTGTTCAGGTGAGCTTACTTTTGGCACGGAACACTGGTGTCCGCTTTTCAACAGTGAAGGCTAACTGCTCTGTTTCAGGTGGAAGGTGGTATTACGAGGTTACTTTGCGTTCCCAGGGACTCATGCAAATTGGATGGAGGTCCTCTGCGGATCCACAGGATGCGAGTGTTGGTGACACGCCGTGCTCCTGGTCTGTTGATCTTTTCAGGCGCGCGAAGTGGCATAATGGAAAGTCTGAGCCCCTCACATCCTCCAAGCGCTGGGCAGTGGGAGATGTTATTGGGTGTGCGCTCGACCTTGTCGAAAAAAAAATGATCTTCCTTTTCAATGGTCGTCTAATCTGCGACTCTACCCTTTGCGACTGTACCTTTTCCGATCTACCGAGTGGACTTTCTTACGAGCCCGCCGTTTCTCTTAGGTCAGGGGCTGAGTTGGTTTTTAATTTTGGCTCTTCTAGCTTGAGGCACAAGCCCGAGGGGTTTTGTGCCTTGGGAGTTCCTGATTCATGGAACGAACGCATCGACACTTTTTATTCTACTTTACGTCCGTCCACAACATTACTACGCATTAGAGCACTGCGGAGTTTGTCGCTCTCGGCAGGTCGACTCTCAACGCATGGAACCTTAGTGTTCTGTGAGCAAATTGTTGAAGTTGTGGATCGGTACTTCAGACAGAACAGCAAATGTTTTGCCCAGATGACGGAGGGTGCATGCCGAAAGATCTTCGCTGACTCTTCCGTGCCTGAAAAAGTGTGGGAGATGTACCAGGTGTTAGTGGCATTCTCTCGTGTTGCGCAGTCAGTGCTCCCCTTCCTTCATCTCGACACTCGTCATCCGAATATAACAACCAAGTTGTTTCTGGCGTGCCGGACTTTCATATTTGCTTCCATCCGCAATGAACTTGTTGATGATATTGTGCGAGAGACCAATGTACGATGTGAACACTTTCGCATTTCCATCAACCGAATGAAGGCCCGTGCAAAGAACAATACGTGGACGTCCTCTGTTTTTGGTCAAACGTTTTCGTTGGTCGCGGATCAAAACCCACGCATCTTTCGCACAAACAAGCGGTTTTGGAGCGTCATGTTCCTTGGTGAGGGGTCCGAAGATGTTGGAGGGCCCTTCCGGGAGCACATTGGTGAGATGTGTCGCGAACTCATGAGCACAGCATTGCCGTTGTTTGTTCCTACAGCCAATAATGTGCATAATACGGGTAGCTACCGTGATGCCTTTGTTCCTGCCGCGTCTGCAACTGGTGCGTCGGAGTTATCTGCATTTGTTTTTGTCGGCCAGTTGATGGGAGGTGCACTGAGAAGCAATGAGCCACTGAGTTTCTTCTTCCCTCCCCTTGTGTGGAAGTTCTTGTGTTTTTACCCCATCGTGGAGTCAGACATTGACGATGTGGACCGCATATGCTTGCAATGTATACGGGAGTTCCGTAGCTTGAGGGCCCACGTTGGTTCCGGTGACATGTTTGACGAGGTTTTTGACACTGAGACCTTCACCACTAGACTGAGTGACGGTTCCATAAAGGAGCTCATTCCGGGGGGAAGTACAACGCGTGTGACGTTTGAGCGGTGTGAAGAGTATGCCAACGCGGTTTCCGCTGCACGCGTTGCCGAGTTCACGTTGCAGTTGGAGAAAATGCGCGAAGGCCTTCTGAACGTTGTTCCTGAGACGGTGTTGTGTTTATTGACCCCATCCGAGCTGGAGTGGCGAGTTTGTGGCAAACCAGACTATTCTGTTGCAGAACTGCGTGAGGGTGCCGTGTACGAGGGATTGATGAGCGACGATCGTCGTGTGCAGTTTCTGTGGCAGGCACTTGAGGAGGCAACGACGCTGCAGCGCCGTTTGTTTTTACGCTTTGTCTCTGGTAGAGACCGCTTACCTGTAAAGTTGCGCATCCTACCACTCACTACTTCCGGGGATGCCGATAGTGTTTTGCCTCGTGCCGCTACATGCTTTTTCGCACTTGAACTTCCTGATTACTCTTCACTTGAGATCTTAAAGGCAAAACTCTACTACAGCATTGAGAACTGTGTTGATATTGACACGGACTTTAACCCACAGGAGGTGGATGAGGGTGAGGAGCCCCAGCTAATGGTGGGGGTGGAGGACACAAGGCATGAGGATCTAGGCTCGGCTACGTTGAGCGACTGATTGCGTTAACACGTGCTGTCTTGTGCGATTCAGCCCTATTTTTCCCATACATCTTGTTGCCATTTTTTGTAGCCACGAAGCTGCCGTGGTTCAGGGGATTTTCTGTGGTATGGGATGGACGCGGAATCGTTTCTCTGCAACAACGTGCGAAACAGGGCCGGGGAACGCGGTGATCTGATTGTGTGTGTCTGTGTGTGTATCGATGTGTAAAATTACGTCCGCAACCCATTTTCGAAATTCTCGCGTTTTTGAACAACAGCTCTGTGTTCTTGGCTTTCCATGCCTTTCTTCCGTTTTCAGTATTTGTCCCCATATATATTTTTTACATTATTTTCTAATGTCCTTTTCTTACTCTCTGCCTGTGCATCCGCTGGAGTCGCGACTAGGTGAATGAGTTTCGCATCGTCCTTTTTGCTGTGTGCTTATTCCCTGTGGTATGTGCTGTCATCTACCGTCCAAGCAGCCCAGGAATTTGACACTGGCGATGTGATTCATGCGCATTCCATTTCCCCGCCGATCTTGCAGAACTTCTGGGTGGATGACATGAGCTCCTGGTCCTTTGGATCAAGCACCGTCATTACAGACAACTACATCCGTCTCACCGATTTTTTGCTTGGAAGCGCGGGTTTCATTCGGAATACCCAGACCAACAGTGTGTCTACATTTGAGCTAAACGTCACTCTTAAAGTGAGGCGCCGCAACCCTTTATCGTTTTCTAGTCTTGGCCACTCTTCCGTAGGCATTTGGTATATCACGGCTGAGGGATTTTCACCTCAGGGGTCGAATTTTATTGGTATAGAATCACAGTTTAATGGAGTCGGCGTTGTCTTAAGCGATGCGGATGAGATATCACTGGTCATTGGCAACGGTGCCCGCGCAGTGAACGCTACTTCATTGAATGAGCAGCGTGCGGGCTACTGCCTGATACCAAAAATGTCGTCTTGTCACATCACCATTACTCTTCGTTTCACACCGGGGCATCTGGGCGTTTGGTATGTTCTACATGGTGATGCAGCATCAAAGCGGAAACCTCATAGTTCCACCAAAATCAACATAATACCATGTTTGACCGTAGCTGCCCCCACTCTGAAAGGGAATCACTTTTTTGGGGTCACCGCTATGAGCTCCAGGTCGGGTTTAGTAGAGCATGATGTGTACGAGGTCATTATGTCCCCGATCGTTCCTTCGTCAGGCTAAGTTTAGGGCGCGGAAGGATAAGGCGTTGCACGCGAATTCTTCCGGACCTGACAGTGTGCCTGTAAGAAGAGCGGTTATTGACGACAAGGGAAGTAATATAAATACAGCCTGTCCCATCGCGCCCCCGTGTATGAGCAATGACAAGGCCCAAATTCTCGTCATCACGTTATTGCTGTATTTTTTAAAATACCCCCTTTTAAAACCTCGGCTATTGATATAATAATTTCCCGCACTTATTATTATTATTTTTTAAAAACCGGCTACCTAAGACATACGCGTAAGAAGTGGATCTAATGACTCAACTAACTATCAGGCTCTCGCGGACTATAGGCCACTACAGTGTTACTTAGCGCCGGAAGTGATTCCCCGCCCATGCAAATATGTTAATCCAATGTTTCCCTGCACTTTGTTTTATCCACGACGTCCACTGTGATTTTACCTACGAGCGTGTTTAACCTGTTCCATTTACGTGGTTGACGCCTAGTTTATCACTTACTCACTTTCTCTCTCTCTTAAGCCACCACCGCCGATTTCACTTGTGCTCAAGTGTACAGCGAGTTCTGGGAATACAGATATTTGCACCACCACAATCAACGCACAGACACCTCCTGCACCCTTATTCCCTTCCCTATTTGTTGTTTTATTACTATTGCACTATCATCCCTGCTCTCATCACAGGCGGTGCCCCCCCCCAAAACCCAAGCCGGCATAGAACACGTGCATGCACTCCCCTTCTAGCCCCGATAGGCACATGTGTGCGAGGAAATTAGCAAATGTCCTGGTGTCGTACTGTGACAGCGTAAGTTTTTTTGTGAAGAAGGGTGTTGGCCTCGACTTAATCTTCAAGGTTACGCTTGGCATCGTTCGGCTCATCGCCCTGCATGCTCGAGACGAGACGCTGCGAGACATTTATACTAAATTTTCCCTGCGGATTATCAACTGCCGCATGCTTGCAAACCACTTTAGGTACCTAATTTCCTTTGATTCCGCAGTAAAAGCCTTCACGACTGAGGGCGCGCCCACCTTCCACCGGGTGCTGCTCGGCATGTGTTCCTTGCTGCGTTCTTTTGAGCAAATTTGTGGGGATTTCAACTACTACCAGATGACTTTTATGCGACACTGGAGTCGAAAGCGCCTCTCCTTCTGCTACTGGTTCTTCAAGTCCCTCTCACTCACATGTGGTCTCCTGGATGAGTTGCTGCTTCTGCGTATGGAGGTGGCATCTCGAGAGTGGAGAAGCAAAACTCCGGAGGAGCGCACCACGTATTTGAAGACCTCTGCTATTTCAATCACTCGATACTTGCTCGATATGCTGGTGTATTACCAATGGGTCCCGTGTTACAACCCGTACAAAACACTCCAGTACCTTTCTGCTATTACCAGCGGCTCACTCGCAATATACGTGGCTTCGAAAGAGATTCAGGCTTCGCGTGCCTCTGCGAGTGAGGGCTCATTGAGGCTGGGATCGGGAAGGGGTGCAGGTGCGCTGGCACCTTCCACTCAAGTAGTGGCTTTGAATGGGTCCACAAGGCAAGATAGTGTAAGTGTGCAGTCTTCCTCCTTTACACTACTACCTGCAAAGATGTGCGAGGCTAGGAGGGGTACAGGAAGTGATGTACACGATGTGGATTCTGGTGGCCTAGCTGTCAAGTAATGTGAGATATGAAAATTAAAGAAAAGGAGTGGTCATTAGTTGTTGTGCCTCTGCACAACAATGCCAAGCTAAAAGGAAAACGTTGAACTCCAAATGTTAGGGTGTGTGGAAATGGACCTCTGGGTCGCGTGACGGGATAAACCAGAATTCTGTGGGACGAGTAGATACGTGGTGGGTGCGTTATAAAACGATGTGTCGGATTTGTGCTGTTGTCTTTCGGTTAAACGCTGTGTTCTCCCCAGCGCACCTTTATGTCGCGTAGCGAGTGTCGTTGAGGAAAGGGTCATTGCGGGTCAGAAAATGAAGTGGTATATGTATATGACAGCCTGTGCATGCATTTGAGCACTGATGCAGAGGTGTGTTCTTGAGCCTACACTTGATGTAGTTATTCGGACCTCTTCATTGTTCACTGTGTCTCTCTCTATGTATGCCGCTCCAGGGATTTCTCTCCCTCTCCCTCTTTTTTTTTTTTCTCTTTATACCTTCTAGGATGCAGTTGCACACCAATTATCTTTTTAGTTCTTACAGATGTTTCCTCTCCTTACCAGATGCAAGTGCTCCCACGGTGTCACAATTTTATCTTAGTCATTTTCACCAGGGATGCATCGGCATACGCTCGTGTTTTTTTTGTTTCGTATTTGGGAGTGAGCTGTTATTTTTCCTTTTCACTTTCCCTGTTCTTTCTCTCATTTTTTCTTTTGATATCTGATCACCACTTTCATAAGTTTAACATTATCGTTCCCCTCTTCCTCACCTCCCTCGCCTCCTCCTCCTTATCGGGAGCGCCATAGGCACATACACACACACACACAAAGGACAGGAGGAAAGGGGAAATAATTAAGGAGATAGCCAAAGTGTTTTACAGTGTTTACAAATTAGCGGGGAATGAATGGGATGGAGGGTTGTTCTCATCCTTTAACTGTGCAGCTGCATCCCCTTTTTAGCGAACTGCAGTCATGTGACTCAACAACGCTTCTGCTTGTTATTTCGAAGCTGAAGTGCGTCCTCTGGGATCAAAGCGAAAACATACTACAGAGCAGTTCCGCGCATCAGTTAAGTGAGCCAAATATGCGCGCTCTTCTATGGATCAACGACCAGATCGGGGAATTGTTCAAGAAGCCACAAACTCAGCTGGCTGCAACCTTGTGCCTTAAAGTATTGTTGGAAGTGGAGTACGGAGACACAAATAGCCTGATTCAGTGTTTCCAACATTCTCTGGAGGAGTCTGTGCAGTCGGCCGATACAACTGTGGCAGCGAAGGCGGCCGAGGTGTGGGGTCTCTTGTTGAAGAGCAGTAGTCGCGTTGGTGGGACCATCGGACAGCACCGTCTTGCTTTTTGCATAAAGGATCTAGGATGCACTGGTAAGACTAAAAATAAGGTGACGGCATGCCTGTTTCTTCGCCAGCTTCTCGAGCACACACCATCTCTTGTAGTACCGTGTCTCAGCACTTTGGCCTCCGGGCTGCAAACAACACTTCAGAGTTCTGAGGGGCCGTTGCCAGGGAGCGCCGCCGGCGTGTTGTGTGACGTTCTAGTTCTTATGTATTCGTCCATGGACGCGGCCAGTGTCAAAGAGTGGCAGAACACTTTTTTAACAGTTGCGCTGTCTGGCTTGTCATCTAATGTGCCGATGCAGCAGGTAGCGGCGCTGCAGTGCTTCAACGCAGTGATGTCCTCGATAACAGGTGAGGCGGCTTCGCATGATTCAGCTGCTGTTCTTTCCAGTTTATCAGTGAAAAATGTTCATAAAGTTTGGGAGTTCGTTGACAGTTGTGTTGTGAGCGAGACTTGCATACCGGAACTGAGGTGCGAACTTTTACACAGTTTGACGCTTCTTGCTGTATATGATACGGAAATGTTTAAGAAAAGATCAATCACCAGGGCTGTGGATGCAGCCACCGTAATTTTTGGTTCAGGATCGGATCAGCAGCTAAAACGCCTAATGTTCCTAAAAATGGGCGAGCTTGCTGCGAGAATGCCGGATCAGATTGAGCACTTCTTATCCTGCACGATGCTGCACATTGAGGAGGCCCTTCTACAGAGATCGATCAAGGCTCACTGCAAGGAAGTTGTCGGATGCTTTGCGACGTTTGCCGAGGTGAACGCTAGAGCAGTGCGGCCGTACCTTCGACGAGTTTTGTACCCCCTTCTCTCGGGGCCCCCTACAGTGGAGTTTGCAAAGGATATTGCTCGCATATGCTCTGCCTTTCCCGAACTGCGGTCCACTTGCTTCTCAAAGATATTGGAGGCAGCAAAGCTCCAGCTGCCGCGTGTTGATCACCCCATGACCCTCCACACTGGTGTTCCCGTTATTGATGTTGACTCTACTTTACAGTGCCTGAGCGGATTGGGCAGTTTGGACTTCTCTGGATACTCCACGCTTCCGTTTTTGTGTGAGACTGTTGTTCCGTACGTGTCGTTTCCACACGACGAGGTGCGACGAGCGGCGATAGACGTTTGCTTCAGGCTTGTTCTCTCGGGATGTGTCGGTGCTCATTCGCGCTGCAGGCAAACTATTGAAGGTGTCTTTATTCATGATGGCCGTGAGCATATACAGTTATTTAATACAGTAATTAAGAAATTGGTAAACGCTGCCGTGGCAGATCCTGAAAGTTATATCAGACTTCGCACATTAAAAAGTTTCACCGAGGAGTTTGATTTCACTCTTGCGCTTCACGACTTCGTCAGATCCCTTTTTCTCGCTTTACATGACAAACACCAAAACAGACTTGCAGTCGTAAAGCTGCTTGGTCGCATTTCCAGCCGAAACCCAGCGCATGTTTATCCCATGCTACGGAGGATTATGGTGCATTGTGTGACCGAAATGCAGTACTTTGAGCACAACAAAAAGCTGGAGCAGGCCTTTTCGGTTTTGGGGGCAATTGTCGAGTCGGCCCCAGGTCTTGTGAAGCCATATGTTTCGTCCCTGCTTAATATTTGTGTGGCGTGGCTCAACAAACCGTCCCACGATGCGTCGGTTTGTGCAGCTCTCTTGTCGTGCGTCGGGAAGCTTGTGCGATACGCTGAGGGGGATGACGTGCTGGTGTCGGCTAACATTCGCCCAATTGTGGTGCGCCACGTTCTCGATTCATCCCACCCGCAAAAAAAGGCAGAAGCGCTACGTGCTCTCAGGGATATAGTTCGCACGACGAAGGATGTGAATGTATACGAACAGCACACTGAGCTCTTACCTGCACTTCTTCAGGCTTTGCACGGCGGATTCAAAGAGTCGTGGCCAGTTAGGAAAGATGTTCTCCAACTAATGGGGGCCATTGGCGCCGTGGATCCCATTTACGTGAAGGAAATTCTTCGCGATACTCGTGTTAACAAGTCTAACACAGAGGTTTCACCCGCTTGTAAATATCGAGTTGAGGTGTCCACGGCCCAAACGGTTCTGCAGAGTGTGTTGCACATTCTTTCCCTTCCGTCTCTCACAGAGGATCAGAGCGTGGCGGCGGTGCAGGTTATAGTGGATATTCTATCGTTGAACACAGTGCCATCGTATCTCGTTGCATTTTACCATAGCATTATTTCTTCTATCCTACGGCAGGCCAGACTACAGGTACGGAGGCGGGAGAAAATCTTATTGCTGTTCGCGTCTATTGTTACGCGTATCAGAGATCACATTCGCTCGCATCTTGACGAAATTACTGTAACGGTCGCTCCGTTTATCTCAACAGCTGATCTTCCTGTGCTTCGTCAGGTTCTCACACTACTAAAGCAACTGCGGCATTCATTACGTGAGGAGTTTCGGCCATATATGTCTTCTATTCTTGTCCCAATAATGAATCTCTTGGAGGAGAACATGCCATCGGCAAACAAAATTGTCCTTGAGTTCTTTTCTTCAATGGGCTTGCTCCTCGAGGATCACATTCATACCGTGTTACCAGTGGTGTGCAATATAATTGCGAATCCATCACTGCCAGTTAGCTGTCGGAGGGCTGCCATAAGCACACTTGTTAGTTTCGCACTGAGGCTCCCTAGCATGAGGCTGCATGCATCGCGTTGCGTGCATTGCTTGCTCCGGGTACTGAGGGAGTTCAGCGCTGGTGGCAGGAAGAATGATGATTTACCCGTGAAGGAGGTCTTGACGGCGCTGCAGACTGTTGCTCAGTGCCTCGGAAAGGATTTTAAGAATTTTGTCCCCATGGTGCTTCCAGTGGTTTCGGACTGCTGTGCCGAAACGGGCACGGATTGCAAGGAGTTTTATGAAGCGGTACAGGGCGCTGTCAATCACCAGCACAACTTTGATGCACAACATTGCGAAACATTGTGTGCTCGTGTCAGCGCATCTCCTAGTGTTGTTACCGTGCCTGATGTGAAAACTCCAACGTCAGTGCACCCACACGATTCCTTTGCGCCGCTTCGCTTAGTCTTGCGAAAGCGCGGCGAATCAGATCAAGAATGGAGCCGCTGGCTGCCGGGAGTTGCTGTGAACTTGCTGCGGTCGAGTTCTTCGTCTTCACATAAATGCGCGCTTCCGCTAGCTGAGATTCACGAGCCATTTGCACGACAAATGCTGCATTCAGCGTTTGCCACCTGCTACATGGGAATGGAGAAGGGCGCACGCAGGAGGTGGCAGACACTCTAACTAAAGTGCTCCGGGATCCTGGGGCTCCTTCTGAGGTGATGCAAGAGCTTCTTAACTTGTCAGAGTATATGGAACGACTCCAGATCCGTCCCAGCACACGTGGGAAGGAGAATGCTTGGTACTCCTCTGCCCTTGCTCTCTTTGACCTCCCAACCTTGATGGAATGCAGTGAAAAGTGTAATCTGTACTCAAAGGCTCTTCATTACGTCGAAATTGAATTTTTCGAAACTATTCGCGAGTACGAACGGAATCTTCTACGTGGTTGCCCAAAACCATTGTCTCCCGACGCCTGGCAAAACCTTCTACAACTGTGTGAGAGGAGCATTTACTTTTGCAATCTTCTTGGACAGAGGGAAAGTGCATACGGTGTTCTGTTATTCATTCAGCAGAACTTCTCTTTTTTGACAGGGGAGGACGACTCGGAGCTCCCGAAAATGATGGGTGCCCAGCTCTTTGACAAGTTGCAGTGGTGGTCTAGGAGTAAGAGCGCTTACGAAGCGCGTCTGCAGGTGGAACCCTCCAAGGTTTCTAACATGATGGGTTTGCTCAAGGCACTTGATGCTCTTGGCGCGTATCGATATGAGCTGGATAAGTGGTGGGAATTTTCAAAGAAACTGGGCAAAAAAGAGGCCGCTGAACTGGCCCCCATGGGCGCCCATGCCGCATGGATCTTGAGGGAATGGGACGACATGGAGAAGATTGCTAGCATGATGCCTGATGAGGGTTACATTGGCACTACAGCGCTTTTCTACAAGTCTGTGATCGCCACCCGAAAGGGTCATTTTCGCGAATCAGAGCGACTCCGCTCATTGTGCTTCAGGTTGATTGACTATAGACTGTCTGCCCTTGTGGCGGAAAGTTATGACCGTGCTTACGACCTCTTCATTGGTATACAGCAATTAAATGAGCTGGAAGAACTCTCGCTGGCTTCTCGTGACCCCAGAAAGACAACCCACTGGCAACAGCTATGGGAACGGCGGTTGTCCAAGATGGCCTATGAGGGATGGGTTGGCACACTGACAAACCACGCACTGTTGGTCTCCCCGTCTCATGAAATCGACATGTGGCTGCGTTTCGTCAGTCTTAGTCGTGCCAATGGTCAGGAAAGCCTCTCCACCGAAGTTTTGTATGAGTTACTGGGGAAGACATCTATAGAGAAGGCCATTAATAACGAGACACCGCCTTCGCCGGCCATTGCGATGGGGGCCCTTCAACACCTCTACGAAACGAATCAAAAGGGTTTGGCGATAGATCTGCTTGAGAAATATGTAAAAAGGACAGACTCTCTTCCGAGTTTTCTACAGGACAAGGAACGGGCTAATTTGGCCGTTTGCCATGCCAAGTTAGGAGAGTGGTTGGCACACAGAAGGAGCTCTACCCGCTCGGCGGAGTCTCTTTCCACCATTCTGCTCCACCTTCACCATGCCACAGACCTAGACAAAACCAACGGTTCTATTTGGAGGACTTTAGGTCGCGTGCACTGTGAGGCGATCGCCGAAACAACATCGGGGACACTCACAGTTGACATTGAAGATCACATCGTGCGCGCCATCAACAGTTATCTGCGAAGCGTTTCTCTTTCAGAGGAGCTGGAGGATGCCCTTGGGTTTCTTTCTCTGTGGTTCATGTATGGTTCACTTCCTGCTGTACAGACTAACATGACACTCAAGTCGGAGATCCAGGATGTCAATCCAACGGTGTGGCTCAAGGTAACTCCTCAGATTATTGCTCGCATATCTTCACCTGACGCGGTTGTTGCTGACTCAGTGTTCCATCTGTTGGCTTTGATAGCGAAGAAACATCCACAAGCTCTTCTCTACAGTCTAAATGTTGCGCACGCAAGCTACCAGCGGGAATGTCTGGCCGAGAACGCTGAACGTCTGAAGGGCTCAAAGCGCGTGCTAACGCGAATTACTGAATCCCATCAGAATGGGCCGGCAATGGTTAGCGATGCTTCTCTTGCGTGTCATGAGTTGGTGCGCTGCGCAGTTCTGTGGCCCGAGCTGTGGATTGACGAGCTGGAAAGAGCTTGGTACCAGTGGGGGAAGGATAAAAATGCTGCCAATGTCTTGCAGGCGCTTACTCCACTTATGAAGCTTCTTGGGAAGCCTGAAACAATGGCAGAGACGCATTTCGTCACGGAGTTTGGCCAGATGCTCGAGGATGCGTGTGCCTGCGTTGAAAAGGCCGCCTCTTCCCGGAACGAGGCATTCATGGAGGAGGCATGGGATCGTTTTAAGTTTATTGTAAAGCGGGTGGACGAGCAAATTAGTGGTATGTCTTCTTTGGCATTGCAATTGGTAAGCCCAAAGTTGTTGCAGAACGGCAAGAGCTGGTCATTGGTTGTTCCGGGTCAGTACAAGGAGAGCGGAGATTACCCTCGCATATCTTCGTTTAAGAGTACCCTGAAGGTTCTTAATTCGAAACAGCGCCCACGGCGTATCTTTATTGATGGAACAGATGGTGAGTTGTATAAGTTCTTGCTTAAGGGGCACGAAGATCTTCGTTTGGACGAGCGCGTCATGCAATTGCTTGGGTTTGTTAATACCATCCTGGAAAAGCACTCTGTTGTAAAGCGGCGTGATTGCTTCATTCAACTGTATTCCGTCACACCCCTAAGTGACAATGCCGGGTTGGTGGGGTGGGTTGACCACTGTGACACGCTACACCAGATCATAAAGGAGTGTCGTGTGAGCTCCAATAATATTAGCTTAGAGCGCGATCTTATGCAAAGTATGTGCGATGATTTGCATCGCCTCACTGTTATACAACACGTGGAACCGTTCGAGCACGCACTGGAATGCAGTGAAGGTGCTGATCTTGTTCGCTCCCTTTGGGTGAAGGCCCCGAGTGCAGAGGTGTGGCTTGAGCGAAGGACGACATACGTTTGCTCACTCGCCACTATGTCTATGGTAGGCCATATTTTGGGCCTGGGAGATCGTCATCCATCAAATCTTATGATTCATGCGTTTAGTGGGAGGGTGGTGCATATTGATTTTGGTGATTGCTTTGAGGCTGCACAGCATCGAAGCGTCTATCCGGAAAAGGTGCCCTTTCGGCTAACTCGAATGCTCGTGAAAGCCATGGAGATGGGGGGTATAGAGGGTCTCTTCCGGCATGGATGTGTTACGGTGATGGGTGTGCTGCGTGAAGAGGGGAGGAGTCTGCTGGCACTACTCGAAGCGTTTGTTCACGACCCATTGGTCTCTTGGTGGCGCGATGATTCGGAGGTCGTTGGGGAGGGGCATCCGGAGGTTGCCTTAGCGGGAACCACCTACACGGCAGGGTCGTTGCGAATCTCTTCTCACGATTGTGGCGTAGGGAGCCTGCAAACAGCTCAGAGATCAATACAGCGTCGTAATGGTGACACAAAGGCGGCGATCCACAACCGCGAAGCTGTTCTCCGTCAAATTACCAAGGCGCAACGTGTCGTTAGTCGGATCAAGGAAAAGTTGTCCGGCCTAGAGTTTCCTCAGTCTCAGCAACGAAAGGGTAGTGACGGCTTTACAGTGGAAGAGCAGGTTGCTAGACTCATTGAGGAGGCAACTTCCAATGAAAATCTCTGCGTACAGTTTCCGGGATGGTGCCCATTTTGGTGAGGCAACTAGAACAAACAAGTGTGTGGGTGTGTTCAAAATACCGAAGAAGCGACGGTAGAGTCAGGTTATGTGAATACAGTGATAACTGAGCATCGGGAAGTTGTGATCGTTGAGTGTGGTAGGGTCCTAGTCCCATGTATTGTTGTCAACATATCTTGGTTGAAGCTAAAGAGGGGCAAAACAAATGAGGATCTTTTGTCTTATCGCAGGACACTCTAGCAGGGTCAGTGGGGAAGTTCAGTGTGGTGCAGAGAAGCAAAATGATACACTTGGTCGTGTAGGAAGGAGGCTTGTAGCTCACTGACTCTCAAGCAAGCTGCAGTCAAACCGAGGTGACTGTCTACTAATGCATCCACCCATTTCCTTTCTTTCCTCATGGCCTAGCTACACTTCTCGATACGGCACTCGGCATTTCTTAGTTACACTACCCCGGTGGCCTCGCGTCTTTTAGTCCCATGTACAGAAGCTGTCACGATCTTCTGCGACCCTGTTACCATTCCATATATAGTCAGCGGAAGAGTGAACGAGTGCGTTAAGCCGAGTTAGTAGACACCGTGAGTTTTTTTTTAAAATAATAATAACTTATTTATTGTATTTTTATTTTTCCTTTTTTTTTAAAAGTAAATAATCAGTTACACCTCAGCGTTTCGCGTGCCGCAGATTTCTGTGCCCTTTTATCGTCTTTCTTAGTGATACCCAAGTGAACGTACACCATGGCCGACAACGTTGAAGAAGGGACCGAAACAACCACTGTGGTAAAGAATGAAACCGTTGACGTGACTGACGTTGAACCGCAAAATATCCAAGAAGCCATCGGCATCGTTGTGCGCAAGGCTCTCGAAGCGAATGGTCTCGTACGCGGACTTTCTGAGGTTGCACGTGCACTCGACCGCCGCACTGCTCACATGTGCATTCTGGCAGCAGATTGCGAAGATGAGGAGTACAAGCAGCTTATCAAAGCTCTTGCTTCACAAGCCAACATCGATTTCATCGAGGTGGATTCTCGTGAGGAGCTGGCCAGATGGGCAGGTTTACAGCGCACCAAGTCGGACAGCAGCGTTAAGACAATGAAGTGTTCATGTGTTGCAATACGCGATTTCGGAGAACAAACAAAAGCACTTCATATGCTTCTTGATCAACTGGCACATTAAAGACGTGTGCAGGTAAAAAGGGTTCACAATGCAATATGCAAAAAGTGGTATCATTTCCTGCAATTTATTTATTTATTTTTATTTTATTAACGTAAAAAACTGTTTTCGCTAGGAAAGCAAATAATTCGTTGCCATTAGCATTAATCCTTGACTGCATTCTTCACCTCCTCTCCGCCCTCCTCCACCGCTTCATGTGTGCACTTGTTCCTCCTTTTGGTGACCCAGTCCGCTCTAGAAAGCATTCAATACCGCTGCCGAGCAGGTGACACATGCCTGAGTACCCCACCGAGGACACTAACGCAAGTGGAAAGACGTCCGGCTCCAGCCCGGACGATCACACGGATGACAATGCCCCGTCGTTCTTCTCGTGCGAGAACCTGTGCATTGTGCAAGTGCCGGTATCAACGGGGTCGCTGAATGGCTTCTCCATTGGGTTCGTTGCTGTTTATATGCACCTGTACGAGATTTTTTCGGGATGTTCAGCGCTCGAGAGCAGTGGCGCGTGCAGTGGGAACTCCAAGTGCACGTGGATCCCAAACAACAGCACGTGTGTGTGGAAGGACTGCAACGGGGCGGCCGGTGCCACCACTTGCAAGGATGGGTCCGGCTACAATTCACTGGAGTCCGGTCTCTTTGCCTGCTCCATGATCGTTGGCTCGATGATTGGCTCCATCTTCGCAGGGAAGTTCCTCTCGAAGTTCGGGCTGAAGATGTCTTTTATTGTCTCGGGTGTTCTTGGGATTGTGGGGTCAGCGCTGTACCACGTGGCGACACGGGGCTCAACGTTGTGGGTCATGTGCGTGGGGCGCTTTCTCATGGGCCTTGTGCTCGGTCTTGTGTGCGTTGCGTCACCCATGTACGTGAACGAGAATGCACATCCCAAGTACCGGAAGACGATTGGCGTGCTGTTCCAGGTGTTCACCACGTTCGGGATCATGTTCGCTGCTCTGTTGGGATTGGCCATCGTCAAGACACCGGGGCACGACAAGGCGTCTGGGTTGCTGTGGCGCATGCAGGTCTTCTGCTCCGTGTCAACTGCCCTGTCAGCGCTCCTGCTTGTGCTCGGCCTTGTTGTGCGGAAGAGCAAGACAAGCTTCGCGGGTGGCGTTGACAGTGCAGGGGAGGGTGTGCTGGATCCGAATGAGTACAGCGTGCGGCAAATGCTTGGTCCCCTGGCTGTGGGTGCTGTTACTGCCGGGACGCTGCAGCTGACTGGCATCAACGCCGTGATGAACTACGCACCGGAGATCATGAGGAACATTGGGATGGATCCGATGGAAGGCAACTCTGCAGTGATGTCGTGGAACTTTGTGACGGCGCTGGTGGCGATCCCGCTCGTCTCACGGTTCACGATGCGGCAGTTATTTCTTGCGTGTTCCTTTATGGCGTCGTGTGCGTGCCTGATCATGTGCGGTATCCCCGTGTACCCCGGTGTTGCTTCAGTGGACAACAGGAATATTGTGGCAACCGTCGGCATTGCGGTGTTCATTGCTGCCTTTGAGTTTGGTGTGGGGTCGTGCTTCTTTGTTCTTGCACAGGACCTGTTCCCACGCTCCTTCCGACCAACAGGCTCCTCGTTTGTGGTGATGGCGCAGTTCATCTTCAACATCATGATCAACCTGCTCTACCCCATCACTGTGGAGGCGATCTCTGGCGGCAAGGGTAAGAGTCCGGAGAAGGGCCAGTCGGTGTCCTTCATAATATTTGGCATCATTGGCATTATCTGCTTCGTGCTGCAGCTGCGCTACCTGACCCCGTGGGAGGATGGCCAAGGCACGAGCACCTCGCCCACGGCACGTTGCAATGCCCCTACGTCTCCCAACAATGGGGAAGGTGAGCCAGCAACCGCCGACATGTCGCCGGTGGAGATGAGCACACCGAAGCACAGCGGAGCGGCGTGAGCACTGCTGTGGTCGCTGGTGCTCTTTCCCCATGACATGAACATGGGTGATAACGGGTCCAGGCGTCTCTGGAGTGTGGGGCGAGTGTGTGTGGGCCAGCTGCGATCGCTGCCATGGCGCCATAACATTTTTTACTATGTTCATCTTGTAATTCTCCCAGTAGATATTAACTAAGGGTTGTGTGAAGTGGTGAGCATATTTTTTCATATTCCCTGTTTGCCACAGTCTTCGAAACAAAACGGAAAGGTGTAAAGGGTTCAGATAATAAGAAAAAACGCGAAGAATCAAGTGACTTCCTTCCCCTTCCCCAATCCTCATACCTATGAATCCATTCTACGTGCTGGTTTCATTAACTACTTTTCGTGGAGCGTTGCTCGGAATCGTATTCCAGTTGCTTTGTTCCTTGGACCGCGTAACAATATCTAAGCAAGCGCCCCGTGTGTGGGTGAAGATGGAGCTTCGATACAAGTGCTTGCTGATGGTTCTCACAGGTACCTGAAGCGAGCTGGGTGACAGACACATTTTTTGTGTGTACGTTCACGGCTAGTCTTTGGCTGGCTGTCGGCATGGCTGTTCGTTGCACGTTGTTGGTGGGAGCCACCCTCTCTAAGATTGAGTCCGCTAAGCGTTGGTGAGCAGCTCGTATATCTTTCCCCACTCCTTTGGTTCTTTTGTGTGCTTCATCTGTCGTTTGGGGGGTTGTCGTTGCCTACTTTGAGCACCAAGGCAAGACACAATATGAATAACTGCGTCCTTTGTGGAGGTGGCATAGGGCACAAAGCGTTTCATTACTTGCAAGACGTTTTTTATAATTTGCGGCTGAGCGTATGCATAATCAAGACGTTCTGTCCGGTGGACACGTTACCACCGGTGCGAATCTACTCTAATGATCCGTTGCCATTAGCATTAATCCTTGACTGCATTCTTCACCTCCTCTCCGCCCTCCTCCACCGCTTCATGTGTGCACTTGTTCCTCCTTTTGGTGACCCAGTCCGCTCTAGAAAGCATTCAATACCGCTGCCGAGCAGGTGACACATGCCTGAGTACCCCACCGAGGACACTAACGCAAGTGGAAAGACGTCCGGCTCCAGCCCGGACGATCACACGGATGACAATGCCCCGTCGTTCTTCTCGTGCGAGAACCTGTGCATTGTGCAAGTGCCGGTATCAACGGGGTCGCTGAATGGCTTCTCCATTGGGTTCGTTGCTGTTTATATGCACCTGTACGAGATTTTTTCGGGATGTTCAGCGCTCGAGAGCAGTGGCGCGTGCAGTGGGAACTCCAAGTGCACGTGGATCCCAAACAACAGCACGTGTGTGTGGAAGGACTGCAACGGGGCGGCCGGTGCCACCACTTGCAAGGATGGGTCCGGCTACAATTCACTGGAGTCCGGTCTCTTTGCCTGCTCCATGATCGTTGGCTCGATGATTGGCTCCATCTTCGCAGGGAAGTTCCTCTCGAAGTTCGGGCTGAAGATGTCTTTTATTGTCTCGGGTGTTCTTGGGATTGTGGGGTCAGCGCTGTACCACGTGGCGACACGGGGCTCAACGTTGTGGGTCATGTGCGTGGGGCGCTTTCTCATGGGCCTTGTGCTCGGTCTTGTGTGCGTTGCGTCACCCATGTACGTGAACGAGAATGCACATCCCAAGTACCGGAAGACGATTGGCGTGCTGTTCCAGGTGTTCACCACGTTCGGGATCATGTTCGCTGCTCTGTTGGGATTGGCCATCGTCAAGACACCGGGGCACGACAAGGCGTCTGGGTTGCTGTGGCGCATGCAGGTCTTCTGCTCCGTGTCAACTGCCCTGTCAGCGCTCCTGCTTGTGCTCGGCCTTGTTGTGCGGAAGAGCAAGACAAGCTTCGCGGGTGGCGTTGACAGTGCAGGGGAGGGTGTGCTGGATCCGAATGAGTACAGCGTGCGGCAAATGCTTGGTCCCCTGGCTGTGGGTGCTGTTACTGCCGGGACGCTGCAGCTGACTGGCATCAACGCCGTGATGAACTACGCACCGGAGATCATGAGGAACATTGGGATGGATCCGATGGAAGGCAACTCTGCAGTGATGTCGTGGAACTTTGTGACGGCGCTGGTGGCGATCCCGCTCGTCTCACGGTTCACGATGCGGCAGTTATTTCTTGCGTGTTCCTTTATGGCGTCGTGTGCGTGCCTGATCATGTGCGGTATCCCCGTGTACCCCGGTGTTGCTTCAGTGGACAACAGGAATATTGTGGCAACCGTCGGCATTGCGGTGTTCATTGCTGCCTTTGAGTTTGGTGTGGGGTCGTGCTTCTTTGTTCTTGCACAGGACCTGTTCCCACGCTCCTTCCGACCAACAGGCTCCTCGTTTGTGGTGATGGCGCAGTTCATCTTCAACATCATGATCAACCTGCTCTACCCCATCACTGTGGAGGCGATCTCTGGCGGCAAGGGTAAGAGTCCGGAGAAGGGCCAGTCGGTGTCCTTCATAATATTTGGCATCATTGGCATTATCTGCTTCGTGCTGCAGCTGCGCTACCTGACCCCGTGGGAGGATGGCCAAGGCACGAGCACCTCGCCCACGGCACGTTGCAATGCCCCTACGTCTCCCAACAATGGGGAAGGTGAGCCAGCAACCGCCGACATGTCGCCGGTGGAGATGAGCACACCGAAGCACAGCGGAGCGGCGTGAGCACTGCTGTGGTCGCTGGTGCTCTTTCCCCATGACATGAACATGGGTGATAACGGGTCCAGGCGTCTCTGGAGTGTGGGGCGAGTGTGTGTGGGCCAGCTGCGATCGCTGCCATGGCGCCATAACATTTTTTACTATGTTCATCTTGTAATTCTCCCAGTAGATATTAACTAAGGGTTGTGTGAAGTGGTGAGCATATTTTTTCATATTCCCTGTTTGCCACAGTCTTCGAAACAAAACGGAAAGGTGTAAAGGGTTCAGATAATAAGAAAAAACGCGAAGAATCAAGTGACTTCCTTCCCCTTCCCCAATCCTCATACCTATGAATCCATTCTACGTGCTGGTTTCATTAACTACTTTTCGTGGAGCGTTGCTCGGAATCGTATTCCAGTTGCTTTGTTCCTTGGACCGCGTAACAATATCTAAGCAAGCGCCCCGTGTGTGGGTGAAGATGGAGCTTCGATACAAGTGCTTGCTGATGGTTCTCACAGGTACCTGAAGCGAGCTGGGTGACAGACACATTTTTTGTGTGTACGTTCACGGCTAGTCTTTGGCTGGCTGTCGGCATGGCTGTTCGTTGCACGTTGTTGGTGGGAGCCACCCTCTCTAAGATTGAGTCCGCTAAGCGTTGGTGAGCAGCTCGTATATCTTTCCCCACTCCTTTGGTTCTTTTGTGTGCTTCATCTGTCGTTTGGGGGGTTGTCGTTGCCTACTTTGAGCACCAAGGCAAGACACAATATGAATAACTGCGTCCTTTGTGGAGGTGGCATAGGGCACAAAGCGTTTCATTACTTGCAAGACGTTTTTTATAATTTGCGGCTGAGCGTATGCATAATCAAGACGTTCTGTCCGGTGGACACGTTACCACCGGTGCGAATCTACTCTAATGATCCGTTGCCATTAGCATTAATCCTTGACTGCATTCTTCACCTCCTCTCCGCCCTCCTCCACCGCTTCATGTGTGCACTTGTTCCTCCTTTTGGTGACCCAGTCCGCTCTAGAAAGCATTCAATACCGCTGCCGAGCAGGTGACACATGCCTGAGTACCCCACCGAGGACACTAACGCAGGTGGAAAGACGTCCGGCTCCAGCCCGGACGATCACACGGATGACAATGCCCCGTCGTTCTTCTCGTGCGAGAACCTGTGCATTGTGCAAGTGCCGGTATCAACGGGGTCGCTGAATGGCTTCTCCATTGGGTTCGTTGCTGTTTATATGCACCTGTACGAGATTTTTTCGGGATGTTCAGCGCTCGAGAGCAGTGGCGCGTGCAGTGGGAACTCCAAGTGCACGTGGATCCCAAACAACAGCACGTGTGTGTGGAAGGACTGCAACGGGGCGGCCGGTGCCACCACTTGCAAGGATGGGTCCGGCTACAATTCACTGGAGTCCGGTCTCTTTGCCTGCTCCATGATCGTTGGCTCGATGATTGGCTCCATCTTCGCAGGGAAGTTCCTCTCGAAGTTCGGGCTGAAGATGTCTTTTATTGTCTCGGGTGTTCTTGGGATTGTGGGGTCAGCGCTGTACCACGTGGCGACACGGGGCTCAACGTTGTGGGTCATGTGCGTGGGGCGCTTTCTCATGGGCCTTGTGCTCGGTCTTGTGTGCGTTGCGTCACCCATGTACGTGAACGAGAATGCACATCCCAAGTACCGGAAGACGATTGGCGTGCTGTTCCAGGTGTTCACCACGTTCGGGATCATGTTCGCTGCTCTGTTGGGATTGGCCATCGTCAAGACACCGGGGCACGACAAGGCGTCTGGGTTGCTGTGGCGCATGCAGGTCTTCTGCTCCGTGTCAACTGCCCTGTCAGCGCTCCTGCTTGTGCTCGGCCTTGTTGTGCGGAAGAGCAAGACAAGCTTCGCGGGTGGCGTTGACAGTGCAGGGGAGGGTGTGCTGGATCCGAATGAGTACAGCGTGCGGCAAATGCTTGGTCCCCTGGCTGTGGGTGCTGTTACTGCCGGGACGCTGCAGCTGACTGGCATCAACGCCGTGATGAACTACGCACCGGAGATCATGAGGAACATTGGGATGGATCCGATGGAAGGCAACTCTGCAGTGATGTCGTGGAACTTTGTGACGGCGCTGGTGGCGATCCCGCTCGTCTCACGGTTCACGATGCGGCAGTTATTTCTTGCGTGTTCCTTTATGGCGTCGTGTGCGTGCCTGATCATGTGCGGTATCCCCGTGTACCCCGGTGTTGCTTCAGTGGACAACAGGAATATTGTGGCAACCGTCGGCATTGCGGTGTTCATTGCTGCCTTTGAGTTTGGTGTGGGGTCGTGCTTCTTTGTTCTTGCACAGGACCTGTTCCCACGCTCCTTCCGACCAACAGGCTCCTCGTTTGTGGTGATGGCGCAGTTCATCTTCAACATCATGATCAACCTGCTCTACCCCATCACTGTGGAGGCGATCTCTGGCGGCAAGGGTAAGAGTCCGGAGAAGGGCCAGTCGGTGTCCTTCATAATATTTGGCATCATTGGCATTATCTGCTTCGTGCTGCAGCTGCGCTACCTGACCCCGTGGGAGGATGGCCAAGGCACGAGCACCTCGCCCACGGCACGTTGCAATGCCCCTACGTCTCCCAACAATGGGGAAGGTGAGCCAGCAACCGCCGACATGTCGCCGGTGGAGATGAGCACACCGAAGCACAGCGGAGCGGCGTGAGCACTGCTGTGGTCGCTGGTGCTCTTTCCCCATGACATGAACATGGGTGATAACGGGTCCAGGCGTCTCTGGAGTGTGGGGCGAGTGTGTGTGGGCCAGCTGCGATCGCTGCCATGGCGCCATAACATTTTTTACTATGTTCATCTTGTAATTCTCCCAGTAGATATTAACTAAGGGTTGTGTGAAGTGGTGAGCATATTTTTTCATATTCCCTGTTTGCCACAGTCTTCGAAACAAAACGGAAAGGTGTAAAGGGTTCAGATAATAAGAAAAAACGCGAAGAATCAAGTGACTTCCTTCCCCTTCCCCAATCCTCATACCTATGAATCCATTCTACGTGCTGGTTTCATTAACTACTTTTCGTGGAGCGTTGCTCGGAATCGTATTCCAGTTGCTTTGTTCCTTGGACCGCGTAACAATATCTAAGCAAGCGCCCCGTGTGTGGGTGAAGATGGAGCTTCGATACAAGTGCTTGCTGATGGTTCTCACAGGTACCTGAAGCGAGCTGGGTGACAGACACATTTTTTGTGTGTACGTTCACGGCTAGTCTTTGGCTGGCTGTCGGCATGGCTGTTCGTTGCACGTTGTTGGTGGGAGCCACCCTCTCTAAGATTGAGTCCGCTAAGCGTTGGTGAGCAGCTCGTATATCTTTCCCCACTCCTTTGGTTCTTTTGTGTGCTTCATCTGTCGTTTGGGGGGTTGTCGTTGCCTACTTTGAGCACCAAGGCAAGACACAATATGAATAACTGCGTCCTTTGTGGAGGTGGCATAGGGCACAAAGCGTTTCATTACTTGCAAGACGTTTTTTATAATTTGCGGCTGAGCGTATGCATAATCAAGACGTTCTGTCCGGTGGACACGTTACCACCGGTGCGAATCTACTCTAATGATCCGTTGCCATTAGCATTAATCCTTGACTGCATTCTTCACCTCCTCTCCGCCCTCCTCCACCGCTTCATGTGTGCACTTGTTCCTCCTTTTGGTGACCCAGTCCGCTCTAGAAAGCATTCAATACCGCTGCCGAGCAGGTGACACATGCCTGAGTACCCCACCGAGGACACTAACGCAAGTGGAAAGACGTCCGGCTCCAGCCCGGACGATCACACGGATGACAATGCCCCGTCGTTCTTCTCGTGCGAGAACCTGTGCATTGTGCAAGTGCCGGTATCAACGGGGTCGCTGAATGGCTTCTCCATTGGGTTCGTTGCTGTTTATATGCACCTGTACGAGATTTTTTCGGGATGTTCAGCGCTCGAGAGCAGTGGCGCGTGCAGTGGGAACTCCAAGTGCACGTGGATCCCAAACAACAGCACGTGTGTGTGGAAGGACTGCAACGGGGCGGCCGGTGCCACCACTTGCAAGGATGGGTCCGGCTACAATTCACTGGAGTCCGGTCTCTTTGCCTGCTCCATGATCGTTGGCTCGATGATTGGCTCCATCTTCGCAGGGAAGTTCCTCTCGAAGTTCGGGCTGAAGATGTCTTTTATTGTCTCGGGTGTTCTTGGGATTGTGGGGTCAGCGCTGTACCACGTGGCGACACGGGGCTCAACGTTGTGGGTCATGTGCGTGGGGCGCTTTCTCATGGGCCTTGTGCTCGGTCTTGTGTGCGTTGCGTCACCCATGTACGTGAACGAGAATGCACATCCCAAGTACCGGAAGACGATTGGCGTGCTGTTCCAGGTGTTCACCACGTTCGGGATCATGTTCGCTGCTCTGTTGGGATTGGCCATCGTCAAGACACCGGGGCACGACAAGGCGTCTGGGTTGCTGTGGCGCATGCAGGTCTTCTGCTCCGTGTCAACTGCCCTGTCAGCGCTCCTGCTTGTGCTCGGCCTTGTTGTGCGGAAGAGCAAGACAAGCTTCGCGGGTGGCGTTGACAGTGCAGGGGAGGGTGTGCTGGATCCGAATGAGTACAGCGTGCGGCAAATGCTTGGTCCCCTGGCTGTGGGTGCTGTTACTGCCGGGACGCTGCAGCTGACTGGCATCAACGCCGTGATGAACTACGCACCGGAGATCATGAGGAACATTGGGATGGATCCGATGGAAGGCAACTCTGCAGTGATGTCGTGGAACTTTGTGACGGCGCTGGTGGCGATCCCGCTCGTCTCACGGTTCACGATGCGGCAGTTATTTCTTGCGTGTTCCTTTATGGCGTCGTGTGCGTGCCTGATCATGTGCGGTATCCCCGTGTACCCCGGTGTTGCTTCAGTGGACAACAGGAATATTGTGGCAACCGTCGGCATTGCGGTGTTCATTGCTGCCTTTGAGTTTGGTGTGGGGTCGTGCTTCTTTGTTCTTGCACAGGACCTGTTCCCACGCTCCTTCCGACCAACAGGCTCCTCGTTTGTGGTGATGGCGCAGTTCATCTTCAACATCATGATCAACCTGCTCTACCCCATCACTGTGGAGGCGATCTCTGGCGGCAAGGGTAAGAGTCCGGAGAAGGGCCAGTCGGTGTCCTTCATAATATTTGGCATCATTGGCATTATCTGCTTCGTGCTGCAGCTGCGCTACCTGACCCCGTGGGAGGATGGCCAAGGCACGAGCACCTCGCCCACGGCACGTTGCAATGCCCCTACGTCTCCCAACAATGGGGAAGGTGAGCCAGCAACCGCCGACATGTCGCCGGTGGAGATGAGCACACCGAAGCACAGCGGAGCGGCGTGAGCACTGCTGTGGTCGCTGGTGCTCTTTCCCCATGACATGAACATGGGTGATAACGGGTCCAGGCGTCTCTGGAGTGTGGGGCGAGTGTGTGTGGGCCAGCTGCGATCGCTGCCATGGCGCCATAACATTTTTTACTATGTTCATCTTGTAATTCTCCCAGTAGATATTAACTAAGGGTTGTGTGAAGTGGTGAGCATATTTTTTCATATTCCCTGTTTGCCACAGTCTTCGAAACAAAACGGAAAGGTGTAAAGGGTTCAGATAATAAGAAAAAACGCGAAGAATCAAGTGACTTCCTTCCCCTTCCCCAATCCTCATACCTATGAATCCATTCTACGTGCTGGTTTCATTAACTACTTTTCGTGGAGCGTTGCTCGGAATCGTATTCCAGTTGCTTTGTTCCTTGGACCGCGTAACAATATCTAAGCAAGCGCCCCGTGTGTGGGTGAAGATGGAGCTTCGATACAAGTGCTTGCTGATGGTTCTCACAGGTACCTGAAGCGAGCTGGGTGACAGACACATTTTTTGTGTGTACGTTCACGGCTAGTCTTTGGCTGGCTGTCGGCATGGCTGTTCGTTGCACGTTGTTGGTGGGAGCCACCCTCTCTAAGATTGAGTCCGCTAAGCGTTGGTGAGCAGCTCGTATATCTTTCCCCACTCCTTTGGTTCTTTTGTGTGCTTCATCTGTCGTTTGGGGGGTTGTCGTTGCCTACTTTGAGCACCAAGGCAAGACACAATATGAATAACTGCGTCCTTTGTGGAGGTGGCATAGGGCACAAAGCGTTTCATTACTTGCAAGACGTTTTTTATAATTTGCGGCTGAGCGTATGCATAATCAAGACGTTCTGTCCGGTGGACACGTTACCACCGGTGCGAATCTACTCTAATGATCCGTTGCCATTAGCATTAATCCTTGACTGCATTCTTCACCTCCTCTCCGCCCTCCTCCACCGCTTCATGTGTGCACTTGTTCCTCCTTTTGGTGACCCAGTCCGCTCTAGAAAGCATTCAATACCGCTGCCGAGCAGGTGACACATGCCTGAGTACCCCACCGAGGACACTAACGCAAGTGGAAAGACGTCCGGCTCCAGCCCGGACGATCACACGGATGACAATGCCCCGTCGTTCTTCTCGTGCGAGAACCTGTGCATTGTGCAAGTGCCGGTATCAACGGGGTCGCTGAATGGCTTCTCCATTGGGTTCGTTGCTGTTTATATGCACCTGTACGAGATTTTTTCGGGATGTTCAGCGCTCGAGAGCAGTGGCGCGTGCAGTGGGAACTCCAAGTGCACGTGGATCCCAAACAACAGCACGTGTGTGTGGAAGGACTGCAACGGGGCGGCCGGTGCCACCACTTGCAAGGATGGGTCCGGCTACAATTCACTGGAGTCCGGTCTCTTTGCCTGCTCCATGATCGTTGGCTCGATGATTGGCTCCATCTTCGCAGGGAAGTTCCTCTCGAAGTTCGGGCTGAAGATGTCTTTTATTGTCTCGGGTGTTCTTGGGATTGTGGGGTCAGCGCTGTACCACGTGGCGACACGGGGCTCAACGTTGTGGGTCATGTGCGTGGGGCGCTTTCTCATGGGCCTTGTGCTCGGTCTTGTGTGCGTTGCGTCACCCATGTACGTGAACGAGAATGCACATCCCAAGTACCGGAAGACGATTGGCGTGCTGTTCCAGGTGTTCACCACGTTCGGGATCATGTTCGCTGCTCTGTTGGGATTGGCCATCGTCAAGACACCGGGGCACGACAAGGCGTCTGGGTTGCTGTGGCGCATGCAGGTCTTCTGCTCCGTGTCAACTGCCCTGTCAGCGCTCCTGCTTGTGCTCGGCCTTGTTGTGCGGAAGAGCAAGACAAGCTTCGCGGGTGGCGTTGACAGTGCAGGGGAGGGTGTGCTGGATCCGAATGAGTACAGCGTGCGGCAAATGCTTGGTCCCCTGGCTGTGGGTGCTGTTACTGCCGGGACGCTGCAGCTGACTGGCATCAACGCCGTGATGAACTACGCACCGGAGATCATGAGGAACATTGGGATGGATCCGATGGAAGGCAACTCTGCAGTGATGTCGTGGAACTTTGTGACGGCGCTGGTGGCGATCCCGCTCGTCTCACGGTTCACGATGCGGCAGTTATTTCTTGCGTGTTCCTTTATGGCGTCGTGTGCGTGCCTGATCATGTGCGGTATCCCCGTGTACCCCGGTGTTGCTTCAGTGGACAACAGGAATATTGTGGCAACCGTCGGCATTGCGGTGTTCATTGCTGCCTTTGAGTTTGGTGTGGGGTCGTGCTTCTTTGTTCTTGCACAGGACCTGTTCCCACGCTCCTTCCGACCAACAGGCTCCTCGTTTGTGGTGATGGCGCAGTTCATCTTCAACATCATGATCAACCTGCTCTACCCCATCACTGTGGAGGCGATCTCTGGCGGCAAGGGTAAGAGTCCGGAGAAGGGCCAGTCGGTGTCCTTCATAATATTTGGCATCATTGGCATTATCTGCTTCGTGCTGCAGCTGCGCTACCTGACCCCGTGGGAGGATGGCCAAGGCACGAGCACCTCGCCCACGGCACGTTGCAATGCCCCTACGTCTCCCAACAATGGGGAAGGTGAGCCAGCAACCGCCGACATGTCGCCGGTGGAGATGAGCACACCGAAGCACAGCGGAGCGGCGTGAGCACTGCTGTGGTCGCTGGTGCTCTTTCCCCATGACATGAACATGGGTGATAACGGGTCCAGGCGTCTCTGGAGTGTGGGGCGAGTGTGTGTGGGCCAGCTGCGATCGCTGCCATGGCGCCATAACATTTTTCCCTCCCTTATGGTTTTATTTTTCTTGTTGGCTTTGTTACAAATTTTTATTTATTTATTTGTTCCTTGCGTGGTGCATTGCATCGTTTCTTATTTGGTTTTTGTGTTTTCCCCCCTTTTTGTCGTATTATTTTGTCGGTGCCCACTTTATATGAATAAACGAATATATTTATATTTCTCTCTGTGTACGAACATGCCTTTTATTGTGTTGCTTTGGGATATTCTGTTATTTGTTTTTTCCTCCTTTTACGAAAATTCGTTTAAGTCTGCCAGTTATTGTTATTCGCCGTACTCTATTTTCTTATTATTATTATTATCTTGAAATCATTTATGTTTTGCGCGCTCGTTTATTGCTATATTAGTCGTATTAGTGTCTTTCTGCCTTTTATTTACGGTTGTCTGTTCCCTTGCCAGTTGCATTTGAAAGGACACCGTTATTAGCAACATACATCTTTGCTGCTTTGTCACGTGCTTATTCTTTCTTTCTTTCTTTCTTGTATACCTTGCTTTGTTTCCCGGTATGCAGTGCTGTTCTTTGTTTTCTGTTCTATGGTAATGTTCTTTATCACTGTTCTGGGAATTTTCCCTCCCCTTTCCTTTCACTTTTTATTGTTTGATTTAAAAAAGCAATGGGTATCGACTACTACAAGGTGCTCGGCATTCCGCGTAATGCTTCTTTGAGCGACATCAAGAAGGCATACCATCAATTGGCGCTGAAGTACCACCCTGACAAGGCAACATCAAACCGCGAGGAGGCAGAGCGGAGATTTAAGGAAGTTAGTGAAGCATACGATGTACTGAGTGATGATTCCAAGAAGAAGATTTACGACGCCTACGGCGAGGAGGGTCTCAAAATGGGCGAGGCAGGTGGTGGGAACCCCGCCGGGGGCATGGGTGCCCAAGGTACCTTTCGAGACGGTAGAAGTTACGTGTTCTCCAACGACGATGCTTTCAAGGTGTTTAAGGAATTCTTTGGAAACCAAGATCCCTTTGCAGGAGGCGACGCGTTCGGCGGCGGCGGCCCGGGTCTACATCGTTTATTCCGGAATTTTGGTGGACCACACGGATTCATGTCGGGGTTTGACTCTTTTCAAGCGTCACCGGCCCAGGAGGTGCCGCCACTGGAATATACCTTTGCTTGTACACTGGAGGACATCTACACTGGGTGCAAAAAGAAATTTGTTGTCTCTCGGATGTTGCCGACAGGTGAGGACAAAAAGGAGTTTTGTGTGGATGTGCTTCCCGGATACAAGAAGGGAACAAAGATCCGCTTCCCGGGAGAAGGTGGTATCTCCCAGGGCTACCCGCCAAATGTGTTTGCAGACTTGGTGTTTGTGCTGGGTGAGCGGCCACACCCACGTTTTGAGCGCGATGGAGCAGATGTGCGAACCACTATCCGAATAAATTTAAAACAAGCCTTACTCGGAACTACACTAAGTGTGAAGTGTCTTGATGGAGGGTTTGTTCCACTGCAATTGACCGGCGTCAGCAACAATGGCCGCCGGCTGGTCGTCAATGGTAAAGGATTTCCCGACCGGAAGAACGGTGGATACGGTAACATGATTGTCATCATTGAAGTGGAGATGCCCACGTCTTTGAGTGATGAGACGCGCAGACTGATTGAAAAGTGTAATTTTTAGTGCCATTTCTGCCTATAAGGCCGGCGAATCTCCTGAAATTGTCGTCGCTTCCTTCTCTCGTTTTCCTTTGTACTTGGCGTAGCTGGGGCTCCCCTTCTGGTAGATGAATAAAACGGTTATGCCTCGGAGGTGCCTCTGCATGTGCAGTTAACTCTTTTCCCCCCTCAGCTCCCAGCAGCAATGATTTACAGCTGTTGTATACAGAACAGGCCACGGCTTGTTTTGTAACACTTTTGTGATGGCTAGTGTTACTCTTTGAGGTGGGAAGCATATTTTCCGTGAGTACTCTTTTTCTTTTCCTTTTCTGTTGTGTGGAATCGGACAAACCCGCCGTGCCAAATTTGTTTTGTTATTTTTTGCAGTGTTTTCTTGTTTTCTTCTTTCTTCTTTCCATCTTTTTTATTCATGTTAATTTACTTTTGTTGCAAGCTAGATACGCCCCAAAAGAGCTGTAGAAGGGGCTAGACTGCGCTGTTTTCCCCCCTTTAGCTTTTTGGCTTTAGGTCGTGGTGCCTTGGACTGCGTTAAGGTGGTCCCAAAACCGCCGTAGCAATGCTGGACTCTGAAAAAAACAGCATCAAGGTGATTGTTCTGGGTGATACAAACGTGGGCAAAACGTCGATGCTGCGTCGTTTCGTTAAGGGCGACTTCCTGGATGAATATAAGAGCACCATTGGTGCCGAGTTTATGGAGAGGAGCATTTTTATTCGTCAACTCAACAAGACAGTGAAACTTATGCTATGGGATACTGCTGGGCATTCGGCTTTTAATTCCATCACCCGGGCGTACTACCGTGGTGCAGCGGCAGCCATTCTTGCCTTTGGTACCGATGATAGAAAGAGCTTTGAGAATGTTGATGCCTGGAAACAGCGCATCTCTGAGTCGTGCGGGAGCATTTCCATTGTTCTTTGCCAGACCAAGTTTGACATGGCCCAGGAGGCAGCCATAACAGGGGAAGAGGCTGAACAACTTGCTGTACGCTTGCGCCTGCCTCTATTTCGAGTTTCCACTAAGGACAACTTTAATGTGACCGAGCTATTCGAGTACGCCGCTAATATGTGTCTTTGTGAGGCCGCAGACAATGCTCCACCATCGGGAACTCCACCTAGTGAACCACAGGGAAAGAAGGCCCCCTCTTCCCCACCGAGAGGGGGATCACAGCAGGAAGGGAAGCGTGTTACACCAAAGAGTGCAACCCAGTGTGTGCCAAAGAAAAAAAAGAAAAAGGCTTGTGCTATCATTTGAGTGATTCGGGCGAATGGACACGTGGACGGTGCCGCGCTGTCGTTTACTTGGGATACAGTGCACGGACTTATTCATGTTTCCACATATCGCCTCTTACATCCTGTACAGTTATGTTTGCATTTCGCCCTATTGTCTTTGTCCCTTTGTGCGCCGTCACTGGCGACCCGGCGGCTGCGCGGACGAAATGAACACTACTTTCATTGAGGTGACTGCGCTCAGAGATCACTAGTTTGTATGCTGCTTGACCCTCCTCGTAATATTTGTCGCTGCGGTGTGGCCTTCCTTACACGTTTTAATGAAGAGCCTCCGAAAATAATGCGCTAGCCTCGCCTAGCCATTTCAAATCTTTTCTCTGCCTTTTGTAAGGCCTGCGTCTGCGGATAGCGCCTTTATAGAAAAGTAAATTTTTTTTTTTTTTTGCAAGTGAAGGAAACATGCTGACAAACACATCCCAAACAACTGCGGATGAGGAATGAGATATTTCCATGCGTGCAATGTGCACTTTTGTGGAAAAGCATGGAAAGCGTTCTTTTTTTTGACTATCGACCTCGAGCGGACATTGGTGTTGCGCATGCTGATGGTTTCTTGCGGATGGAGAATTGAGAACTTCTCTTATTCCTCCGAAACCGACAGGCGAAGGTTATGGACTTGCAAAATGCGATGGTTTCGTTTGAATTGCCTGAGGGTGGCGATTTCACCCGCGCATTCGAAGCAACAAAGGAATGCTTCCAGAATGAGTGGCGCGCATTTTGGGAGGGCAGATCTGTGCCCTTCAAGCGGTGCGAAGCGGCGCGGTTACAAATTCACGAAGAACGCCAACGCATGCGAGCATATTGTGCCGCTGCGGATGGTGAAAACAGCGGCTTGAGGCAAAGGATTTGCCAGCTTCGGGAAGAAGATCAACAAATGCTCGAGCATGCCAAAGGTCTCCAGGACGCCGACGAAGTGCTCGCGGCTGAGGTGGTCTTTCGAAAGCTGGGGGAATCAAACGGCCATGGAAACGCGAGGTGCGAGCGCGCAAAGGAGCGAGCCCAACACCCAGTTGCCACAGCAGCGGGCAGAAACGGTTTTTCACGCGCCCACGGCCGGGGAACAGCAGCTACCGCAGGAAAATAACGCGCCACAAACGACAAACGTTGGATTTCGCGGAATGCAGGTGTTGTGGGATAAGCTCAGAGAGATGCCCTTCAAAGCTGAGGGAAAGATTCGCACGCACGAGGGAGCGCTCGAGTGCTTGATGGCAACGTCGCCGGAACACTTATTGGCAGCGCGCGCGGCACGTTTCCTATGCCGCCAAAACCTGACTTTTCGTCGCAAAGCGCGTGGGGTGCAGTAGCGGCGTGGGAAGGGACTGTTGGCGAAATGGGCCTCACGGAAGCCTTGGATCGGCTAGGCACGCGCGCTCATAATCGACGGGGCCCCTTGCATGCGAAAAGCGTTCGCCCGGGAATGAAAGCGGAGTCGTTCGGTGGAGCGCCGAAAGGTCCTTGAAGAGAGGAAGGCCCGTATGGCCAGGCGCGGTGACAGGACCGCAGAAACAACAAGGGTCTGCCGAGCAACGCGCGGTGCTTTGGCTGCGGGCGAGCGTGGCACCACTACAGCCCAACGCGCTATGCGAAGGTGGCTCGCGAGCCTTATTGGAAGCCAAAAAGCGCGCAGCAGCCCTGGAAAAAACGAACTCCGGAGCCGCCATGGCATTGGATTCCGCCGCCGAGGAAAGAAGACAGCACTGCAATCAAGCCTGGCCGGCTGCGCGGCCCGAAGCCGGGAGAGAGGCAATCAGCAACAGTGGAAGAAGCGGGCGGCTTTAGCGAGCAAGCGGCGGCACTGGGAAACGCAACGCCAGCACCCAAAACGCCGAAGGTATACGCAAACAGCGCTGCCAGAATAAAAGCCCGGACCGCGATCCATGCCTCGTGGCTTTGGCTTCGGAAGCAAACCGCGTCGCCAAGCGAATGGGGCGGGCCGCGTGGGCGCAGAGAATGCCCGTAATAAGACGCCTCGGCGAATTCGCAAAGGCACACGGCCCGAAGATGTTGGAGTGGAACGCGCCTCTTTTTAGTGTGGTTTGAAGCTGGCGAAATGCAGCGCCGTGCAGTGCACAAGGGTGCTGCCGTGGCCGATGGCAGCGGGGAAGGCGCCTGGTCAGGCGTTTCTGTCGCACCTTCGGAGGGCAGCGGCGGCAAGTCCCACAGGCGGAGGTGGCCAATGATGCGGTGGGGGCCGGCCCTCGTTTGCGCCGCGATGGGCTCCGAGAGGGGCCGCGTTGCTGCGCGGCTTGCGTGGGTCACGGCGAGTTGCTGTGGCGAAATTTTGTTCCTGCTAAAGGAAAACTTTGCCGAGCGCCCGAGCGACCGAAACACTCTCATTGTCGACTGGGGCGCTCTGCCAAAAACATTCGAGGCGGACATGCGCAGAGCAGAGCGCTACGTGGCGATCGCGGGCGCGGATGCCGTCACGGTGGGAAGAGTTATTGCCAAAGTGGCGGGTGGGGAGCGGCTCGCCACACTTGGCATGGGCGCGGTGGAAAAAGCCTTGCGGCCTTGCAGCGCGACGGCGCACTCGATAAAACGCGGCGCGCCGGCGCATGCACCCGCGGCGGTGGTCGAACGCGATTTGGATCCGAGAATTCTGACGCAGCTGGGGAAACACGCGGGCCACCAGGCTGCCGCGCGGCACCGCGCGGTGCCCGGGACACTGGGCTGCCGTTTGGAACGGCTCCGCGAAGTTGACGGGCCTCATGAAGAGGGCGCGCGGGGCGCGGCCAAGTTGCCTTGGGCGCTCCCAAAGGCAGTGGGCAAAGATAAGGCGCCAAGGCCGCTTTCTAATGGGCGCGGCGTTTTGGGACGCACTCGGATTACGAGAGTGGCCGGCGAGGAGGAACAGCAGCGACTGGCGTTGCAGGAGGCGGACGTGGGGACGCTGTCGCTGGGGTGTGTGAAGCGCCGCCTCGGCAGCAAGGCCCTGCGGTGCTTCGGCGCGGTGTGGCGCGATGCCCCCCAGTAGCCGGAGCCGCATTCACCCAAACGCGAGACGAAGTTGGAAATTAGCGAGGCGGGCGTCGTTCGCGAAGCGTCGCAAAAACCTGCGGAGGGTTATGCGACGCCCTTCGCCGTTGTAGAAGATAAGGCCGCGTGGCCGAGAAGGCGCTTCGTTGCATGGCCGAAGGGTAAAAACAAGGGGACGATTATGAGGCCGAGATGCCGCTGCCGCGTGCGTCGCGCTATCCGCGTGCTGCTTTTGGCGATGTCGGCGCCGTATTTGGTCTGAAGGCATCCTTCTTCCAGGTCGGCCTGCCGCAAGGTGGTCGCGCGAGTTTCCGGTGCCGCGCGGAAGCGGCCAGGCTGGTGGAGCTCACGCGGCTCCCGATGGGACGCCAGTGCGGGCCCGAAATGCTGCATATGGTCGCGCGGGTGTTGGCAGGCGAGCGTGCGGTGATGACTTCGAGATGTGCTTCGCCACGGTCGCTAAAAATACGCGTTTGGATCGGCAACATTCGAGTAGCGGGCCGCGGCATGAGGTAGAAGAGCGGTGCCGCGTTGCAACCCAGAATGCGAGGCAGTGCGGCGCCGCGCTGGGTGAGAGCAGCTGGCTCGCCAAGAAGTGTGGTTTTATCTGCGTGCCTTTCAACCGCGAAACCGGCGCCGTTTGCGCGAGCCGAAAAACGATAAGGAAGCATAGGGAGACGCCGCGCATGGTGTATGTCGCGGGCGTGCGCGGGAGCAGCCCGTTCGAGCCCCGTTTCCTTCCGAAGGCAATGGGGCGGGGGCTCTCAAAACTTAGCGGGGGACTGTTGCGCCCTAACGGCGGCGCCGGCTTGCCAGCGCGCGCGGTTGCAAGGCAAGCGTTGGACTGCGACATTGCCGGCCAACAAACCCGTCGCACCGCGAAGGCATCGGCCCACATCGGCCGCGTTAGTGACAGGCGCCTCTGTAAGCGGATGTGGCGCGCTTGGGTTTAAGGGTAACGGGAAGGTGTTGTGGCGGGCGGCGCGCGGGAGCTGGCTCCGCGCTGCGTCTCAGTGGGCGAGGCGCGTGCCGTGCCACTGGTGCTCAGTTCCTTTTGCCGAAGCGATGCCTGAAGATTTGTGCATTTGTATCGGCAGCGGCGCGGCAGTGAATGCAACGAAGAAAGGCAGCACGCATTCTGACGCGTTGGTGCGCGAACCGTCGCTTATCGGCAAGGCGTTGCAAGAGCAAGGTGTTCAGGCCTCTTGTGCCTGCGTTGCCGACAACCCCGCTGTCGGGATTTCGCGTGGAAACAGGCTTAGGGAGGTGGGTGTCGCGAAGGGGTGGCGTGTGCGAAGGGGAGCGCGGAAGACGAGGTGATAAACGCACTCCCGCATCTCCCTTTCGTTGGCCGTAGTTTTCCCATGTCTATTGGTAGTGGATCTTTTAAATTTTTATTGCGCGGCGTTGGCCATTCAATTGTTAGTTTTGCCGCGCTTCCCTTCACATCGCATTTCCCTCGCGAGCGATGGCTACGTTAGGTGTGGTTTATTTTAGTTTTCCATTCTATTCTTTTTTTTTACTGTGTGTAAATTCGAGCAGGGCTTCATAGTTCCCAATATCCGCCTGAGTTCCAAAGAGTTCTTTAATTCCATCTTCTCTTCTACTTCCGAGACCAGTGAGTTTTTCCAATGGTTTCTGCTTCGCTTTTTTGCAGTCTGGTTATGCACAATAGCTTTTGACACACTGAGCATCGTCCTCTTGTCGTAGAGCATCAGATTATCATCTGACACTATGTCATTTCTCAATACTGTGAAAGCAACATTTGGTTACTGGCAGAAACCTACATTATCTGATGGAGTTAGAGTTGTACAATCCGAACCTTCACAACCACGCGGCCAGGTCAGCCGCTTCTCAGTTGCTAGTAGACCACATATCTGGCCCATACACCCGGAAGTACAGCGCGAGATACAAGCAGGAGCACATCTCAATATGAAGGCTGTTGTTCGTGGCATGCGCTGCACAGGGAAGTCAACTGTAGTGTCGCGTCTCTGTGGACACTCCGTTGGTTATGAGTACATTCCATCTTGTGAGATGACCGCTGGAACATTTTTTTACCGTGGACGCACAAGTGCAGTAACGACAATAAACTGCATTGGGGCCAAAGTTGAGCTGTGGGATGTCGCGGACACTAGTGGATCGCCGAGCGCCTCCGCAGTAGGGCCAGCCGTTTCTAACGCTGGCGTTTACTGCAATTGCCACCTTGCTGCTTTCGTGATTGACAGGACACGGAGAGAAACGTTTGACTACGCAATGCGTGAGGTTCATCATGTTCCAATTACTACCTGCATTCTCTTCATTCTTAACTTCCACGATGCTCCTCTTGAGACACACGTAGTTTCTGAGGAAGAACTTGATATGGTGTGCCGGACCGTTCGCCGTACTACCTCTCCCTCGTTTGCGTTGGCTTGTGCAGGAGGTGTCCCACCTAGAAGTCTCTCTGCACCAGCGATGTGGGTTAGCATTAGTGCAGCAACAGGGTATGGCGTGGACCTGCTTAGGGACGCGTTTGAAGTCCCATATCTCTTTCTCAATGTGCTAACCTACGAGAGCAAGTTGCTTGTGTGCTTCCGCGCTATGGATCAACATCATAGCCAGTTGTTGAGCGAGCAGGTGAGGGCTCTGCAAGCTGAGAGGGAGAAGCAGCGAAGTTATCAGTGCAGCGAGGGCTGCTGTACTGTGTCGCCTGCCAACTCGTGTAGCCTCGACGGCACTTCAACGATGAAGGAGGCGCCGATTCTTAATTCTGCTCCTGACTCGTTTGGAGGCTACTTTGTTCAAGGCGAGCCCATGCTGTGTAATGGAAAAAAGGGCAACACAAGAGAGGAAAAAGGTAATGTCGCGGACGGTTTCTCTGATGGCTCAGTTGCTACTGTTTCGCCAACTATTGAGAATGTGCACAGAAATGGAGGAGTAAATCCCCTGGTGAAAGGTCTTGCCGGGCAGTTGTACAGTGCAGTTAGTGAAGATGTTGGGAATTGCACTCGTATTATGGGTAACAATGATCGCTTATTGGAACCGTATCATTGCACAGAGTCTGTAGGCACGACAAACGGTACCGCCCCTGCTCCCAGTGATAACTTGCCATTTGGGGAGGCACACTCGGACAGTTTGCATGATGTCCGAGCCGTCGCCCTTGGAGTTGACGGTGCACCTATATTGGACGCCTTCTCTCAAGTGGAAGGCAAGGAGGGGCAACGGACCGGTGAGGCTATTCTTGTTCATGGGGACAACGTCTAACTTAACGCAAAGGGTGTCCCAGCCAAGATGCTACAGAAAAGCGCTACACAGTCTTTGAGTGTTGCGGGATTCGCTTCATCACCAGCTGCTCTTTCAGTCGAAGGGGGTAGCCGATAATTCCACTACGCTCGCAGGCGTAAAGTGCTCTTTCAATGCCTATTCACAGTGACGTCCAGTTGAATGGCGATTCCTTTAGCAGGCCTGTTGCCAGTGATCCCGAAAGGTTCGCCGCAGAGCCGAGGCCCCGAAGGAGTGGCGATAAGATGCGTATCGAGAAACTATCAAATCTTCACCATACACTGCCTGGCTATGGGGACCTGCAAGGCGATTGAAAAGCAGTTCGCTAAAGAGAGTCAATGGATGATGTTACAATCCTGTCCTTACGTTACCCCGTTACACGATTTCATGTTATGTTTGCTTCTCTGTGCTACCTGCTGCCATTGTCGGCACGGTCATCATCTTCAATCTTGTTACCAGTAATTTTCACCTCGTGCTTTATCCCGTTTCACCTTCCATCTATTTTTTTCTCCCCTTTCGTTTCTTTTGCCATTTATATGAAGATGTAGCGTCGTCGTGCCGTACGGGGGTAGACCTCATGTAGTTTTCAATTTTAAAACGGGCGCCGAAGATATTATCTCACCCTTTCTTTTGCTTTGTTCCCTTTTGCCCTTCCTGCACAACGTGTCCCCCTTTTCACGTCAAAAGGGATTCGACGTTGGCTTTCCAGTGTGAACCTGCAACCCTCATTGCTCTTCTCTTCCCCCTTGTTCCATGTGTAATGGCCCATATCGCAAGAAAAGAGTCACATGCAGACACGCCACATCGTGCCACTGCCGTTTCGTCCCCTTTCCCGTCTTGCCTCATTTCTCATTTCCCCCACCTCAAATACTTCTTTAGCACGTGCGCACACAAATATTGAATGCAGCGCTTGTGTAGCCCGGTTGTAAGTGGCACTGGTGATGCCGGCGCCGGATTTCGTCGATGCAGCCAATAAACGCTAGCGTTTGTCGACGTGGAAACACCTGGAGCAACGCGCTTTTGGCGCTGACGGTGTGGTGGGCCAAGGAAGGCTGCTGGTCATGCTACTTTTTGCAAATCTGAGGTATTGAAGCATCCTATATGCCACTAGATCAGAAGGCCAGATGGATGTTTTTAGTGCGTTTTTAGGCAGCAAAGTGTTGCTCCATGTACTTGCCTTGAGGGACCTCGTGTTTGCGTTTGTGCCTGTCATAGTCAAAGTGGTTGCGCCTTTCTGCCTGATACTATCAGGGCTGAGTCGATGCATGCATTACAAGTGGTGTTCTTGCCTCTCAAAGGCGTCACCGAGGAGCGTATGGTCCAGGCTAAAAGTGTTGGGGGCCGAGGACGCCGAGCTATCGCGTCTAGCAAGGGAACATCCCCACCCCAGACCCTCGTGCCTTATCACTTCGATCCAAGTACGTCCTGCTTTTTTCGGGTCACTATAACCCACCACGGGGTTCAGCTACGGTGTTGTTCTCGGGGTGCGGGGGTTGCGGCTTGTCTGCACACGTTTATGTTGAATTCTTATGGACATTCGTTAATTCGGTGCCTTGCGTTGCCGTTTTTCATTCGACTTGGTCAGTGTAAGAGGCGTCCAATACTCTGATGCACGTGCTCGTCCACCATTATTCGATACATTCCCTATGGAAAGCACTGTTCCTCCTTTCACTATTGCGACGTTGCTTTCTTGTTGTTCTCGTTGCTGCAATTATTACTTCCTCCGCCTTCTTGTTGTCACGCGTGGTTACAATGAAGACACTCAGCTGCTACATCACTGTGCTTTCTCATAGGTTGGAGTACACCACCGAGTTGGTGCTTTGTGTGCAGCACTGTCATTTAGTACTCCGTCCATCCTTTATTGTGTTATCTTGCCTTACCTAGAGGGCCCCGCGGTGATAAATTGCCTCTGCCCTTCACTGTTTTCATTTTCTTCTCCATGTTACCTTTTCTCTCGCCCCGTTAACACTCAAAAAGAAACAAACCTGTGGCAGTGGCTCTGGAGATGAGCACCGAGGAGATTGCATCGTCAGTGCAGCAAACGCCTACACCGTGTGCCACAGGTGGTTTTACTGACGCGACTAGTATGGCCGCAGGCCCGGCATTGCCAGCGAAGGATGCGGATGAAGGAGAAGTGATCGATTCCCGGTTACTCAGCTCTTCTCTGGTGAACAGACCCCCTACCAGTCACGGAATCAGATCAGCAACGCCCAAGCATTCAACGCGGGAGGGGGTTGATAAAACGCAAGTAGCCCTCCAGCTTCCAAGTGAATGTGGAAGTTCAGTAGTGAGGTGTAGCTCTTCTCGGAAGCACGATTTTCGTAGTGCTTCTGTGCGTTCGCTGCCACGATCTTGTACGACATCCACATCGAGGGGGTTTCGTGACGTTGGGGCCCCGTATCGCGTATCGCATACTAAACGTCTTCGCGACGCCGTGGCTGATGCTCGTGATCGTTTTTCCAGTGATGAGCGACTTATCATGTTGAAGCATGATAACGACCGATATAGGTCTGAGTTGCGTGCTAAATGCGAACGGTTGAAGGAGTTGGAAGTGGTTGTGCGCACGCTTCGCATCCAGAAGTCACTGAATGCTCCCATTAACAGTAGTGAGACAGATTGTGCGCATGCTGATGCCGCCACAAACGCCGAAATGACGCGTCTTATTGATGAAAACATGGAGATGAAGCGGAAACTACACAAGGCGCGCAGTCAACTTGACGTGTTGAAGCGCGATGCCCGTGTAGCGCACTTACAGGAGCTGAAGATGGATCTTGCGGTGTACCAGTCCGAGCTGGCACGTGTGCTGTCGTCTGCAGCCAGTGGAACTGAAGGTGCGGGGGGTTCTAAAGGGTGTGGTGCGAAGGCACGCCTTCAGGACTCTATTGTTGTCTCAAGAGAGAAAAGTGATGTGATTGAACAGATGAAGGGCAAGTTGTCCGAAACGTCGGCGGCTTTGCGGAAGGCGCTCGATGACGTCACGCGTGCAGAAAGTGCTGCAGAACAGTTAAGGGAGGAGAATGCAGAGCTCTGCAAGGAAGTACGGCTCTTCAGAAAAACAACAGTGGCACTGTCATGTACACGGGAGGAGCTCAAGCGCACCCAATGTGAGTTGAGTAACACGCGCCATCGGCTAAATGAGCTCGAGCGTCTTATGGATGCTGTAGGAGGTTACGAGGAGTTCTCCACTGTTGTCCGCGAGCGGGATGTCCTCTTGACGCTTTTGAAGGAGCAAAACGATCTCGGTGCGGGACGGAAGGACGATCTTTCGCGTACGCAAACTTGTGTGAGGAAAGAGATGGAGCAGTTTCTTCAGGAAGTTCTCCGGGAGGAGCGCGCCTTTGCGAAGGATAGGGAAGTTCAGCTCCAGCGCATCTGTAGGATGTGGAAGGATAAGTACGAGCGACTAGTGCGTGAGGGTGCGGTGACACAGAAAGGTGCTGAACAAGAACTTCCAACAACCAATGAGGGCCGTAGGGAATCAGGGGAAACGCTACCTGAACGACCGGACACCGCTAATTTTCCGCCTTCGTCTGGCTCCGAGCACAGGCAGCCACTGGAGGTGCGTTATCGTCAAGTTCCTGACACGAGAAGTACGGCTGTCGCGGGAGCGACGGCGTCTTCGTCTGTGTGCGCGCCTTTGCCCTCAGCGCCATCGGGCGCCAAAAGCATAGAAAGTTTTAAAAGCTATGATGTAGCGACCATAGAAAATAAAGCATGTTCTACTGCCTCAGATGCGAGTATGCAGAAGCATTTGCCGTTGGTTTCCACAGGGGCGGTGTTGCAAGGGGTGGTCGGCCGCGAGGAAAAAGTGGGTGGTGACGCTGGTGTGGTTGGTGGGTCTAAAAATTCTTCTATGTCAAGTAATTCCATAGAAAGTGATAGCAAAGTTTCGGTTCAAGTACCAGAGGCTGTGATGAGGGCGGATTTGCTGCCGGTGGAGAAGATACCGAGTGCTGTCAGAGATGAACACGATCATGTGCTTAGCTGTGGGTCAACCACATTGCCATCGAGTGGTGATCAGACTTTGAAGACGGAATGCGCTGTTTCAAATGTACGAGAGACCTCCCTTTCGTTGGCCTCTGCTGAGAAACAAGCTGCGGAGGGAACTACAACGGAGGCGACCGTGCAGGAATCTGTACCTCCCGTGCAGCTGACTGTGCCGCCACCGCAGCCCATTCCTGTGTCGGCAATGCATTTGGCTATTGTTTCGGCGTCTGTGTACGAAGATACCACAGACAGCAGTACCGGCTCGCAAGCCTCCAGTCCCGTGCGTGAGGCGCCGCTTTCCTTACCAACAACGGCACCTGCATTCCCTGACAGCACTGCCTTAAAGAGCGATACGGAGGACGCTGCTGATGGGAATAACACTACAAAGCCTACTCGTGCACAACGTGCCGGAGTAACAATGTTAAGCACTGAGTTATGTACCCGCATTGAGAGCGAGGTGTCCATTAACGTTTCGTCTAGTAGCAGTCCCGCTTCATCAGTTTTGTACAAGGCGGACTGTGTCCCGAGTCACAGCCGCTACCCAGATGATGATTGCAACGACACCTCTACTCTCAACAGTGTCGGTGAAGAGGATGAGTCCTTCACGGTGCATCACGTGTAGTAAGCTCACGGTGCGCACCGAAGACACTGAGACGAAGCTGCAGGTGATGAATACGCGTGCCGCTCCCCAATGCCAAACTCTAACTAATGTTACCGAAGGAAAAGTCTCGCCGCCTTTTTTTTTTGTTACTGTGCTCACCGCGATCACCAGTTATGTAGCGGCTGTGGTTTTTGGTGTCATTGTGATGGTTAGCGTTAGTTGCTTGTACCGTGTGCACCACTATACCCGTACTCCAGGTTTTTCTCAGAGCTCTATCGCTTATGTGATTCTGGTTTTACACACGTCACGACAATCCATGGCTGCCTGCAGCTACCGCTTATTTTTTTACCAGCATAAGTGCGGCGCTACGTCGGAGCTTTCTTTTCTTTTCTTTTCACTCACTCTACTCCTCGTTGTTTTTTTTTTTTTATTGCTTTATTCCACTTTCCGGGAAAGAGTAACTAGCGCCCGCTCTGCGACTGATGTTTTGAGGCTGCACTTGCCGTCGACTTCTTTCTGTCCCCCCCCTCGCGTGAGGACGATTTTATTCATCGCTGCTATCTTGGACTGATCTTCTCTGGCCTTGCCCTTTAAACTTTTTCCCTTGAAGATGAAGAGGTATGTGTAGCACCAAGACCCCTTGATGTCCCCAACTGCCATTATGCAACTTTTCTTTCTTTCTCCCTACACATCGACACGGCTGTGCAACACCGATCTTTGCGATATGTAAACGGGGAGAGGAGACGCGTGTACACAGGCACTTATAAATATGCATTTTGGCATCTGAAAGGGGAGAAGAGGTGAACCACCGTAAAGCACCAACATTCGTATTAAATTGGTGACGTTTTACAACATCACTGGTGGCAGCGGAATGGAGTTGGGAAGCGGAATGCATTGAGGCATTGTGCATCGTGCTCTCTCTCTCTCTCCTCTCTCTCTTTCTCGGTCCGCAGTTGATAGTTCGCTAACGCCACAGCACGACAACACGGACAAGTACGTACACCAAAAGAGAAAGAGAGAGAGAGAGAGAGAAACTTTTGTTGTAAAGCGGATGGGGATAAGTGGTAGCAATTGCACTTTCCGTGGTGGTTTGTTGGTGCTTCAGATGCAGCATATCAAAGCGGTGCGAAGTGCATGGGCTCATTGATGTGCGCATTGTGGGTGCGGTATCACTTTATGTGCATTTAGTGAATGGCATGTCATTGCTGTTCCGCACAATTCTGTGAGGTTTTGTGTTGCGGGGGACATGGAATTATCACTCTCCCGGAGCTTTCATATTCATTCGCTGTCATCGCTACGGTTTTTTTTTTTCTGGCTCTCAGTAGGTCAAGGTGACAAAAGAGAAAGATCTGTGGCAACTACAGATGGTTTTGCAGGGAAACGAGTGCAGGTCACCCCGTCATATTGATGATTCATGTGACCCTGCAGCGTTCTTGTGCGCCTTCCTTATGGCAAAGCGTGGCTGGAGCCTCTGCCGCATTGCCCAAGCGCTAAGTATCCCACCGCTTGTTGTGGAGGAGTGTGTCCGCAACGGCGTGTCATCTGAGGCGCTGCGTGGACACCTGGCCCAATGGGTTTCTGAGTGTGGAGATCGATCTTTACCTCCCGCACTAGTTGAGGCTGTTGTTCAAGCGGCTACAGCGGGGTCCTCTACTAGTGGTGAGGTGGATTGCGAACAAGAGGGGGACCCGTTGGTGACACTGGACCCGGTTACGCGGGCCTACTTCGCTGAACTTAATGCCGGCGTTGGCCATGGCTTCATATCAATTCTGAGTGACCCATGCGAGACAAAAGGAGGCTTCAATTTCGGGTCGTGGCTGGGCGGGGTGGTTGCAGGTGCATTAGAGCAGCGAGGGAATGCGAGAAGGCCAGAGATGGTGTCGAACGTTGAGACTTCCTCCGAGTCGCTCCACGCGCGCTACAGCCATCAGGAGGATTTTTCGTCCTACGTACAGCTCGTTTCTCTTCCATACGTTGAGAACCGTGATGAAGGCCACCTTGATCCAACTGCAATGAGAATACCTATGCAGGGTGATCCAGAAGAAGATATTACGTGGCCAGCAGAAGCTCCCGAAGAGTTCTTTGACCCCTCTTACGATCCGGTAAATGAGATACACATGCTGGAGGAGAGGCTCCGGGATCGCGGGCATGGCTCGAATGACTATGATGGTGCCATGGAGGTAACTGCAGACTCCTTCCGAGAGGACTTTGAGGAGATTGAAAGTCGTATGAAGGAGCTACGCCGATGGGAGAGCCTTGTGGAGAACTGTTTGCAGCAGCATGTGTGGAGTCGCTCAGAGCAGTTTTTCAATGTGTCCCGCGAGTTTAGTGACCGTGCTGCGGAGGCGCGTAGGACTCTTGAGGATCTTAAACAGACAAGGGCGGATGTGAATGCCTTTGGAACGAACTTGGTCCAAGAAATGATGATGATTGCCCAGCATTATCGCGCCCACAAGAACTTAAGTTCCCTGAGAGATGTGGCGGAAATGATGGCTGGGATGTTGTCGCAGGTTGCAAAAAGCGAGAACTGGGTCTCGCTTCCTGAGAGGGACATGTCAGAGCTTCCCGCTATGGTGGATAGTTGTTGTTTTTTACAAAGGGCTCTGCAAATCAAAGGTTATGGCCCCGCAACAAGACGGGGGAGTTCTGGCGATGAATTGTGCTCCTTGTCGCGTCTAGTGGCATTCAAGGATGTGCCACAACGTGTAGTGCAAATGAGAGAGACTCTTTGCAGTCTGATAATGAAGGAAACTGAGGAGGTTTTGGTCCCTTTTTCGGATGGGTTGCCTGACGAGAGTCAAACCAAGTTGTTGTTTAAAGCTGTTTCAGATATGGGTATGTGGCCCGCTGTTTTGCGGCAGGGGCGCGATCGTCTCATGACTTACCTCTGGGCAACGGTGCGTGAGACATTTATCGGGTTTGTGATGGGCCACTGTAAGCTCAATAATAAAACAGCCGACGATATTTTAACTTCTGCTGTTTCTGTGGATTGTTCGCCTGAGGAAAAGCTTGATTTGTTAAAACACTCAGATGCTTGCAAATTTCCCCTGTATATGCAACTTTTAAATGCCATTATCGAGGCCGTTCTTGATTTTGTCAAGCATGTTAACCGTCGCTGGGCCATGCTTGTGCTTGAACAGGGTCTGCAGCGGGGTTGTGATACCAAGGGGGAGACTCTACTCGACAAAACGAAAAGATACCTCACATCACTCGTATCTGCTGCTGAGGGCTGCGTGGCGATGCTGCTGACAGTGCGGAGTGGACAGGGGAAGGCACCAACAAGTGTGCGCGACCTTGAAACCTGCATATCTTCAGTGTATGCGTTCATACAGAAGCTAACAGGTGAATTAAAGACAGTGGCAACTGCGTTTGAGAGTGTGGGTCACCCCCAGGACTTTGCCTCAGGAAAGCAACTCAGATCTGCGATGACACGTTTGGCGAAGGAGCACTTTCAGTCTCATCACATGGAAAATATTGAAAAGCTCCGGGTCACACTTGAAAACGAAATCTGGCAGCCCCAAGATTTCGATCCAGATTTTCAGTCGCGTGTGGACGTCGTTTTCCGTAGTGATGCCGCGTCCGTCGCAGAGTTGCGTGGGCGCGCAGTTTTCTTTGATTCTTCCAGCGTGGAAGGCCCTGCAAAATGCCCCACACAAGTGGCAACTGAAGCAGCAACCGCGAGTGAGGCAGTTGACGGAACAGAAGGCAGCGCTGTTACTGGTGTTAATGACATGGAAAGTGTACATATGGCTTTGCGACTTCCCTCGACGAGTGGCAGCTTTGATGGACGAGTAGTAAGCGTCTCTGTCCAGGTGATGTTGGAGCTGCTGCGCGAGTATGATGACTATTTGGGGCGGTTTCCGTTTCTCGCCGTGGATGTAATGGGGAAGGTGCATGACATTCTCAAACTATATAACTCGCAATGTGCCTCGCTTCTTCTAGGTGCAGTGGCGGTCGAAAATGGCTCGCTCGAGTGCATTACGGTACAGCACATGGCTGTTGCATCGCAAAATCTTGGGCTTCTATATGACGGTATTCCTCTTATCCTGAATCGATGGCAGCGAACGGTGGATGTGGAAAAGCTTTCCCCTTCTACTGCCGCCGATATGGCTCGCGTTCGCAAGGACTGCTTCACGTATCGGTTCGAGTTTTTTAGCAAAATTACCGGGCTTGTGAGGGAGAAGGTCGACAGCCTCGGTGCGTTGGAGGCCACAAAGTGGAAAACTTCAGGTCATGAATGGTTGATGGTTATTTTGCGCGAAACGGCACGGCTTATGCGAACGCTTAAGCCACTTTTGCCGGCTAGCGACCGTCGCGCCGTGTTCGTCCCGCTTCTTGGCACGTTTGCGCTCACGCTGCGCACTGTAACAATGTCACCGGACGTTGATGAGGAGTTGCGGGCGATAATAAGACCCGACGTGATGCTGTTCAAGGCAAACGTGGAGAATTTCGGCTTTGACGTGCTGCAGTGTGTTGGTCTGTGTCGCTCCCCAGAGGAGGCTGTCAAAAGGCCGCTAGATCCGTGCACCCCAGAAGAGGCGGTTGTCGCGTGGTTTTTTGGCATCTAATTACTCCTATTTATGAGTGGCAAAGGGAACCAAGTTTATTTTCATCTTCTTTCACCTCCGCGCTACTTTTGCCCACCCCGGTACCATCCTTTTTCAGTTGCTTTTATTTTGTTTTGTGTCCTTAGTTGCTGCGTTGTGATTGTTCTTTGCCCATTTGCCTGTTAGTCACTTTCCTTGTTTTCTTTTTTATTTGCTTTTCTTCTTTCTTTTTTCACTAGCGTCAACTGATAATGCGTCAAGCGTGTGAATAATATCGTGCTCTTTTCGCATTGCCGGTCTTTCCCAGCTTGAGCTATAACCTCTACATTGAAAGCTAAACCATCCCTATCTCACAACCGTTCCCTCTACTCTTTTGGCCTTAACTCCACCTGAAATATCAACTCAACCTAATTCCACGCACCGTGCGCCTTCAAACGTGACGGTGTCCAAGCTGTAAAGAGAAAGCACGGTGCCGCCTACGGTTACGTAAGTGACGGTGCGCCTTTGACGGCCGGTGACATGCGGCGTCACTATGCTGCTTTGCGGCCGCTTTCCACGGTCGCTGTGACAGGGCCCTATAAAAGTTCCTGCTACTGTCAATCGGAGCTCCCGTGTGAAGGGAAAAGGAGGTTTGGTGTCTCTCCTGTTCTCTTGTCTGCCACGCAAACTTCCCCAGCAGAAATTTCTCAACTTGTAAGGGAAATCGAGGATCTCCGAAAGCGTTGCAAGTACAAGGAGAGCAGGCCACGGGTTCTCGCTTCAAATTTGTCACGGGCACCGATGCCTGTAGCCACGCAGATTGCGTCTACCAGCAGTCCCGCGGGTTCAGAGACTCCCTTGACGTGTAAAGTGATGTCCCAAGTGACGTCCCCACTGAATGATCCGCCAGTGTTCTCTGACATTGCCTGCACGCTACAGGAGTTGGAACAGACGCTATTTCAGTTGTCGGCAGAGGAGGGGGCAACCCCTTCGGAGCAAGCCTATGGAGAGTTAAGCCCAAAAGACTCTGGTTTTATCACCTCTAACACCGGCGATGCTGCTTCTCCACGAGATAGCAACGGGCCAGATGGCTCCCGTACTGCATTGGAACCAACTCCTACCCCCCACCCGTTACTCGGGCCAAACACATCCAACAATGATCCACAGGAGATGTTGCTCCGCTGTTGGGATGATGCAGACGCCGATGAGACTTGTGCTGGAGCTGACGGCGCTGGAGACAACGCGTTGCGTGTTTCATTTATATCGGACCGCATTGTGGCCTTGGAGCTGCACGAGCAACCTATCTCTGTAGGTGCAGCTGTTGCTACTTTGAGTGCGGCACTCTCTTCCCTGGAGTCGTCTGGGATGTGGCGTGCAGGTTTGTCAGTCATTTTGCGTACTTTGCCAGGCATGTCGTTTTACACACCATTGTCTTCAGAGGCGGAATTGACTCCAATTGCTCGCATGGAGTTAGCACATGCAAAGCAGCGATTGCTTCAGCGTATGCAAGAAGCTTGTACACGGGGCGTGGTGTTCACTGCAGAACTGTGCGGTCCTGCGTTTGATTTTGGCGCGGAGCTGCTGCTCATGTGCGGAGGTGGTGTGACGCTTAAGTCTAATGCTCACGAACCACGCTTTGGGTTCCCGTCTATTTGTATCGGTGTGTGGCCCTCTCCCTGCGTGCTCCCCTCTTTGCGTGATGGATTAAGTTCAATAGGGAATGCCGCTTCAGAAGCTGCCTTATTGCACACACTTGATTGGGAGAGTTTGCGTAAAAGGCATCCAAAGCTTATGCAGGCGCCGGTGCCTTGCAGCTCTTTACCGGTCACTGCAAACTTAAAGAGAGTGGTGGGCGCGATGCGTCAGTTGTTTATGCGCTTTTGGTGCTCAACGTTAGCACGCGGTCTATCGGGATTGGGACCCACCACTACAGACACTGCGAGTAATGTACTTATGAAATTCTGGATCCAGTATTATGAAACGGTGATGCATGGCTCTCGGAAGCAGGTTGGTGCAAGCGCTGTTTCTGAATGCTGGGCCCTGTACATGCTTCTATTGAATAGGACCGAATCGCGTAATGTAAAGGCGCTGATAAGGGCGACGCAGCGAATGCGTCGTCGTGTGTTGAAGCCCCCTCCCCGAAGGGACTGGGCTGAGCTAACGCGCGAGGATGCTCCCAATGGCATGGAGGACGGTTTATTTTGGGTAATTCCGGGGGACATGGCGTCTGCAGCAGTTCGGTTCGTTGCTGAGCGCTACGCTTGCAGTGACCGCAGTGTTTTTCGTAGCGGGCTACTGATTGGCGACGGTGAGGTGGTAAGGGACTTGTCTGAACTTCTCCATTGCGCTGTCGTGGCCACTCCGGTAGTGCCATTTGTGTCACAGCGTGTGGGTGGGCAATATATAGTGGAGGTCAGCGTACACTGTTCTCCTGATACCTTGGCTACCCAGGCGAAGGTGTCACTGTCCACTGCACTCTCGTACCTGCAATCAAAAGAAATTCCCTATATTGTGACGAAGCGTGGAGGTGTGTCTGATCGTCTTGTTGTGGCGTTTGCAATGGAGTTGTTTCAGTTGGCTGCCGAAACAGACCCACGAAAGATTGAGTCCGTAGCGTGCGAGCGCCTGGGCTTTCGTATGAGCCCGTTTGAGTTTATTGATCGATATAGCATTAGCCGCGTCGTTAGGGTGATGCAGCAGCATAAGCACCTGATGTCTCAAAGAAGGGAGGCACAAGCCACGGGACGGGCGGTATTTTCCGCCATGGCTGTCGAGGGAATTGAGAGTTTTTACAGTGCAGATGGACGACTCAATCGTATCCGTGCTAGAAACCTCCTGGGCATAGAAGAGGGTTTGAGTGAAAAGGAAGTTCTCTTGCGGCTCCTGGCCGCGTTGCTCGACGAAAGCTGCCGCCTGCTTCTGGATGGTGACGTGGAGACAGCAGAGGACATCAACCTGGCTTCGCTGTATGCTCTTTCGCTGTGCTTCTCAACGGGAGGAATCCTCTCCCGTGCCGAAGACATAATAAGCATTCCACTGCTGTTAAGGGATTTTAAGCATATGTCAACGAGGTTCGGACGTTTTCCTGCAGAAGTGTCTCCTCTGCTTACAACAATGGTGGAGGCTGGAGAGTCCTTCCGCACCTTAAGCGAAGAGACGCTCTGGCGGACCAGAAGGATTGGTGGCGCAGTTGTTGGCTGAATGGTTTTCTCTGTGTTTGGAACGATGACATGACTGGCTTGGTGCGTGGGATCGTTAGTTCTGTTTGACTTTATGCATGTTGGTTTCTCTGAATAGAGGGAAATGACTGCTGCACAAACTGCCGAGAAGTGTAGGGAATGAGTGCTGTCTCCGTGCTCAATGCTGAGACCATCGTGTAGTGTAACGTGGTGTCATGCTGGATGAGATAAGCATGCGCCTGCGCACTGCGCTCGGTTTTTTTCCCGAATACCGCCCCCTTCCCCAACCCAACGCCTATCTATCACATTCGTCTCCCTCCTACAACACCCCACATTCGTTGCTATGCATTGTTGTCCCAGTTGTTCTCCTCACCGTTCACAAATGTCTGTGTTAGTCTCCATATCAGGTGCTAGTACCGCCTGATACGAGTGCACTGCTAGTGGGATGGTGCTGCACAAGTGGGCTGTAGTGAGTCGGAGCGCCCCGCCTCCAAAGGGTCTCCGTCCAGTGGCTCGACTTATTCCTACACACCCCCGGTTGCGTCCTGCCGATTACAAGATACCGTACGTATTGCGCACATTCATAAAGGACCGCCATGTGAGTGATATGCAGCATTTAGAGAATCGTGGAATGTTCTCAGAGGAGCTCAGCATTGAACGCTCACGTTTTCCACGTCTTTGTTCAACCTTCGTCATTCAGACGGACGGGTCGCTGAATGAACGGGAGTTTGAGTTTGCTGTTCCCCCGATTGTGACATTGTTTCACGATCGGCTCTCGATCTACCGCCAGCGTCAGTTGGAACTGGCGAAAATTGGAAAAACTCAAAGGGAGAAAAGTTGGGAAACGAGACTGAAAGGGGAGGAGGCTTCAAATCCGATCTGCAACGCGCTGACGTTTCCTTACTGTGTGCCTAAGAAGTTGCTGAGGCGACCAAGAGTCGAAGATCCCTTAAGTCCAAAGTCTTCGACTCGGCGCACGGATTTGGATGCCAATTAGTACGCCTAGCAGGTTTTACTCCCTTCCTTGCTTGCTCTGTCAATCAATCTGCGCATTATTGCAGGCCTGATGGGTGGATTGTCGTGTACTACAGTCTTCAATGCGCGTGTTGAGCGTGCCGGTGCTGCTCTGGCGTAAACTTTACCAGTTCTCTTGTGAATTTTGTCCACGTGTTTCTTTTGGAGGTCCTCTTGTTGCGAGTGGCATGTTGATGACACGTCGTGTGCCTCAGACCATTTCCATGCTCGTCACTTCCTTACAATACCTATTTTACCTCTCGCTCCCCTTGGTGGTCATGGCTGTTTATGGGAAGGGCTAATAGGCAACGCGCTTTTATTATTGATATTATTCTTCTATCATTTATTTTTAGAAAAGGAGTGCTGGAGGAGAGACGATTCGCTTCCTGCGTGATGGACACACACTCTGCTATGATGCCAAGCTTATCGGAGCAAACTTTAGAAGATATTGAAGGGCTGGATCCTGCTCAGTTCGGCTTTGACCGAGAGGAATGCTGTGGCCCTTCTTCATTGAACATGCCAAGTAACATGGTATTGGCGGAACGGCTGTTCCTTGCTTCAGAAGTGCCTGCAGCCCACTGGGGACCAAAGCTAGAAAACGTTCCGGAGTACAATGTTCTGAGTGAGCGACTTAAAACAGCAGGAAAGATACCGTTAGCAGTATTCCATTGTCCTGTGGCTGACGCGTGCATTTTGCGGTTCTTGTATGAGGCGCCCCTGAAGTCTGTCGCCATTACCCAATACAGTTGTTTTGAGTCAGGGGAGCTTCCATGGGAGTGCAGTGGCGTCTTAAGTTGTGACAAATCAAACGAAGCTTTTATCTTTGTCTGCGCGCATCGTCTCCGCGACAGTCGCTGTGGGTACTGTGGAGCCGTCTTAGTGGACCTGTTTCGTCAATCCATCCGTACCAAGAAGGGCGACGGTGCGCCGATTCACGTCTATCCGTGCTCGCACGTTGGCGGCCATGCTCACGCAGGGAACGTGTTGGTCTACACGAAAAAGGGAGGCGTCTGCTTTGGTTGCTTTAGGCCTGCTGACGTCGATACTCTCGTGGACTCCTTGTTGAAGGGCAACGGGGAGATTCCACAGACCTTGCGAATGCGCGTTCGCGGTATGGTGGGGTTTGAGGAGGGTCTCTCTGGGTGCTCTATGATGTGAGTGGTGCTGTTGGCGGAGTGTGTGAACCACTCGTGTACCGCTGCTTCGAACCACATCTTGCATGTGCCGTTGGGGCTCGTGGCTGCGAGTGAAGAGTCATTTTTTACCGAGCCGTATTTTGGGCACGTAGCCCGCCGCATGGCCATGGGCGCTTCAAAATCACTGTTTTACGGTATTCGATGGGCACGGCCCTGATTATACCAAGTCACTGATATATACTCATCTCCCTTGTCACGGTTTGTACCTCTTACTTTATGTTTTTTTTTTTTTTTTTTGCCTTTAAAACAAAATTGAGACAGTGGGGCCATGGCGGCCGAATTTGTCCATAGGAAGCTCAACAGGTATGAATGGGTTGATTTTGTCCCCACAAAAGCTGCCCCTGCCACCACGAACACGCCTGCTAAGGAGCTACTTGGGGCCGCAGCAGCGTGTTCGGAGAAGAGACTGTTTCTTTGTGGGGGCTACGACCTACGCACCGGTAGAAGTCTTTCGCAGGTCGCGGAGTTTGACTTAACGACGAAGCAGTGGTCGAGCGGTACACCACTCCCAGAGAGGGTGCGAGATGCGGCGGCTGTTGCATTTGGGGAGTGCTGTGTTTTGTTTGGCGGCAGCAACGATGAGGAATACACGGACAACCTGTGGCTGCTGGCACCAAAGGTGCCGAGTGAAATGCCACCCACAGGAGTCAGCAGCAAGGAACCGGTTCCTCTTGCATGGTCCCTGATACGCCCTGAGGGCCCGTGTCCGTCAGCACGCGTGGGGCACAGCATGGTGCTGGGCGTAATCGGTGGCGAAGAGGATGCGCCTCCAGCTTCTGTCATTTATCTTTTTGGTGGCTTTGACGGATCTAAGCGCCTGAATGATCTTTGGCTTCTGCGACTAAGCTCACTTACTGACAACAATACAGCAACATGGGAGCTTGTAGAGGCGAAAAGTGGTGTACCCCCGGTGCCTCGCGATGCTGCTGCGGTGGCATTTGACTCAGCTGGTGAGCGACTGCTGGTATTTGGTGGATTTGCCTCGTTTCTACAGAATGATTTGCACATTTTCACATTGCGTGGTGGAGCCAATGCATGGACCTCCCCTCCGTGTTTATTCGCTCCCTCACGACGCCACGGCTGTGTTGCAGCAGTTTCTGGTGGTCACTTTGTTGTCTGCCTTGGCTGTGGTGAGGGCGGCCCCGTGGCCCAGGTTCTCCAGCTATCGCTTACTGACTTCAAGTGGTCACAACTCACACTGGAACGTGATGATCTCATGGGCCGCTCTGGTGCGATGGGGTGCGTTAGTGAGAAGGGGAAACGTATTGTGCTTTTTGGTGGTGGCTCCCCGCCAAAGCTACGCACCTGCTTGTTGGAGTTGGAGCTTGAGAAGCCGGACACAGGAGGCTCTCGAAAAAAGTGACATCGCGTGCGACGACATACTGCGGAGCAACTGAAGGAGGGTTGACGGGGAGGACGTAGAGGTGATAATGGCCATGTGGTTGCCATGGTATATATTCGTTCTTCGTGTATGCGTTTGGTATGGTGACGGGGCGCGCTGGAGGAGTGTAACGGCGATGAAATACCTGATTGGAGGTCGTGCGACTGTATCTCTGTGTACTTTGCGCACGTTAGTAGACAACTGAATCTCATTTATTTGGCACTTGATTGGTTTCGCGCTAAGCTTTCCCAACACCCGGGTTTTTTTACGACTCGCGTCTTAAAGCACACACGGGCGGTTTGGGAATAGTTGGAGATAGATGTATTGTGATCTGCCCGCATCCGTTTCTCTTGCACAAACTGTGGAAGGTGGTACTTTCCTTGTCAGAATAACAGCAGAGAATTGGTCCCCACTGAAACGGCGCATATGTATGTTGTTGGACTCCCCCCTCTCCGGTTGTCTAATCGTGAACACCACGTCCACACGGGGATGGACGCAGATTTGCCTGCGCTTGCCCACGTCCTTCACTGAGTTGATCTTTTGCTTACTTGTATGTCGTTTCTCTCTCTCTCTCTCTTTTAAATAAAAAATTCTGTTCCTCCACTGTTCCTCCGTCCAACACATACACACACACACACACACACACATGTATATATCATTGTAGTGCTATTTACTACCGCTTACTGGCAATTTTCTATTCGTTGCATGGCGGAGCGGCCGGGTGTGCGTACAAAGCGTGGTCTCTCCCCGTCCGAGGAGGATGTTCAGAATACATCGCTATACGCTGATTCTGACACGATGGCGCAGAGACGCATTGTCCGAGTGAGACGTTCACCTCCGCGTTACGCTCCTGAATCGCTATGTGGAGCCTTCAAGGCGGTCTCGGGTGTCGCACCGGCAGGGGCACCGGCGTTGACCACTAAGTTTGGATCTTTGAGCGGCGGTGCTGCCGGTAGTGATGCCGGCGCATGTGGTACTGTGGTGCCTGTGTCGCAATTTCCGTCCCTTGGTAACACAATGAATAAGTGCACTGAATCGTGTGGTTCATTTTCTTTTCAGGCGACCGCACCTGGTGGTGACTCTGTGGCGCTTAAGAAGCCGCGATCAGATCCAGGCAGCGTAGAAGACGATAAGGGGACCAGGGTTGAGGCCACTTTTAGCAACGGTGCCGGTAATAACGGAGACAGTGCGGGGACGTCTCTTTTTGGCCCGTCGTTTAACTTTTGTTCCGCTGCGAGTTCTTTTGCTGAGGCAAAGGAACGAATGATGAAAATGGTAAAAGAGTCAAAGGACGAGGAGCCGGTTTCTGCATCTGCCAGTACCCCTTCGAACAAAACCAACAATCTCTCAACCACGGTTTCCGTGGTGGCATCAACCGGCGACGTGCTTGCGTCAGTGCCCGCAAAGCTCTACATATTGAAGGCAGACACAAAAAGCTGGTCGGAGTGTGGAGTGGGGGAGGCGCGGGTCAAGCGGCATGAGTTCCCTAGTGGGGAGGGCACGACGTCGGGGTCTCCAAGGTACCGCTATCGTCTCATTGTCCGTGATGGTTACGCCCTAAACGCCCTCTTGTGCGACGGTTTCCATCTTACCAAGGCGGAGGGTACACACGCCATTTTTTCCGTTGCCACCGGTGAAAAGATTACCACCTACCTGCTTAAGTACACGGGACAGCAGGCTGCCGAGCGTGGGCCCATTTTTTCGAAGACACTAATCGATTCGTTGAAGCTGGCACAGGGAGGCGAAGAATGAGTGCCTTTCCCTCTTATATAGCAATCCCCCGCCTGTTGCCAGGACTGAAAAGTGGGCTGGTGGTTTCGTGATGTTGGGGGGGGCGGCAATGTGCTCGACCTGCGCCGGAGAGATGTGCCTGTGCAACGGCCTGGAAAAACTTGCAGACAAAAACAATGTACGATTGCGCGCCTTCTGTTTTCCTCTATTTCTGTCCATTCTCTTTTCTTGTATTCGTTTTGCTCAAAGGGAGACGTCAAGTCAGTCTCGTATCATGCAGAGAGGACAACTGTGCACAGTGGCGCAAATCGCTGTGCACTGGTAGAACAGTTTGTTTCCTTCCCCATCGCTTTGTTTTGTGGATCATGTTTTTTTTTTTTTTTTTTTTTTTTTCGGGGAGTGGGTGGTTTATGCACTGATTGGACCTCACAAATTATCATTATTATTATCGCTCTTGCTGCTCCTGCTGCCGTTGTTGTTCTTGTCGTCGTTATCAATCTTTCCTTTCCTCTTCTTTGCATTTCTTATTGGAGTTTGCTGCCCTGCGAACCGTAGCAATAAGGAGCCCAGAGAGCCAAAGATTGATCGGTGCATCTGTTAGTTGTGTGTCCCCACTGGGTTAAGTAGAAAACAACAACATCAATAACAAAAGACCCGAGTCTCAGTGAGCCCATGGAACAAATAGAGATTGTGCGAGAGACTGTGAGGAAATTCTTTTGTAGCGATGATGGTCTAGAGAACATTCTTTCCCCATCAGAAGAGGATTTGCTCAATTTGGAAAACGCCATCCAGCATTTTCGCCCCATGTACAACAAGGATCCAGACGATCCTGTTGTTGCTTTCCAATACGCTAGTACGCTCTTGTTGCACTCACGCCATTCCTACCTTACGGAAGGTGTTCGGATTATGGAGTTTCTTATATTGTCCTCATGGCAGGATCATTGCGGGGGAGCTGGGGCGGGTTTTGAGGCCAGAGCCACCGGTTCTCCTGGTGCATGCGTTTTGAGTGAATCTAGCGGCAAAAAGGAACCAAAACCATCTACGGTGGACGCTGAGCGCGGTACGACCGGTAATGCACACTTGAAGCTCTGTACGAATCGCACACCTTTAGATTTGTCTCCGCACTACTTCCACCTCGTCGTTGGGTGGATTAAGCTCCAAGACTACAGTAAGGCGTTGGCATGCGTGAATCGAATGCTTCAACTGTACCCTGACCATCCAGAAGGCATTGCGCTGAAGCGCCAAATTGACATGGCGTCAAAAAGAACACTGGCAGCCACGGGCTTGGCGGCCGCTTGCATTACAGCGGTTCTGACCGTTGCAGTGTTTTGCAAAGGACGTGGGCGGTAGCCATGTTTTCTCTGCTTGTGGGCGAACAAGTGAGTGAGCAAGCATGTTTCGCTACGTAAACGTTTTCTGACCGATTCCCTCTCCCAGAGCGAACACAACAACCTGCGCGGAGCTCAAAAGCAATATATATTTATTCGTGTAGTTTTGTGTTGGTGTTCCCATTCAAGCAGTATCGCTTAGTTTGTGTACGACACTTGTACGAGGGCAGGCGGGAAGGTGGGCGCACATAGTTTAGCGGAATGTGCTGTGAGCGCAGATCTGTGCTATTTTATCACCTTTCCCACACCCCTAGCGCAGCGCTATCTCATTATTTATTTATCACGTTTCCACATGGCGCTTTCGGTTTGCGACTTTTTATCTTTTTTTCACGCGTTTGGGGGTTCCATGTGTGAGTGAGTTATCCATCCATTGTAGTTTGTGCGAAGGGAATTACTTTTTTCTATCCTCTTTTATCCCCATCTGTTTGAAAATATACGCAGAAATGCTCTAATTCAGAGAAACCACCATCCGTCGTGTCTTCTTCATCATCATCATTGTTCTTGTCGTCGTTGTTGTTATTGTTTGCAAGCGGAAACACTCCAGGAAGGACATTGGAGGGGGAAAAAAATTAAAGCGCAAACTAAGGAACAGGTGGTAGGGGGTACGTTCGTAGTGTCCCTTCTTCACATTAGTTTGCCACTGAAAGAGGAGGGGACTTGTCGCATGCTCCGTCGACTTGTGGGGCTTTGGGGCATTAACCCTTTATTCCACACTATTGGCGCTGCACGATTAGCAGGTGGCAGTGCTCTGCGGACAGCTGGGAGGGTTAGGCTGCGTGTACCCACCTCTTCGAGGGAGAGGGTTGGGGCTACCGTGCCGACTCCAGTGAGACGAGTTGCCGCGAAAAGGGGAGATGGTAGAATAGAGGCTGCTCCTGCAGAAAAGACAAGGAAGAGGAATGCCTCTGTGACACCGCCGCGCGTCAAGGCACGCGAACCTGTGAGGCGCGGCGTAACGGAGAAGCGGCGTAGACATGCGCATACGGTGCAGAAGATAAAGTACAACAAGCGTGTAGCGGCAATAGCTAAACTTTGGCGACAGCAAAAGAAGCGGGTCAATAAACCACCCACTTCGGCCTCTAGAAGGTAGTTTTTTGGCGCGATTTATTGGTGGTGCACCAGTGCATGGGGATGAATAAGGGAGACGAGGGAGTTTGGCAACGGACACGCGCCCATACACATACAGAGGGAAGGGTGGAGAGAAAGATGACGATAGTGGTGGTCTATGTGGCTGCCTGAGCGGGTGTTTGTCGTGCGTGTGGCCACAGTGTAATGATAACCGTTTTCCGTTTGCCATTATTTCTTTCCCTCACTTTTTTTGAGGCCATTTTCTTTCGTCTATTGCTAGCTGTTTCGCTTTATATGCGGCTGCAAATTTTGCAGAGCGTGAGTGCCGTTTCGGAAGGCCACGAAACACGCGCATTAACAGTTCCTGCGTCATTCCAACATGTGCGGGGTCTTAATGACTGCGCACATGCATATTCCTACAAGCACTGGTTGCACTCTGTAACAGTCGTGTTATACCCCCCTCAACATGGGACCCATTTGTTATTTGTGGGGTACGACATGGAGCAGCCGCTTTGTGTGCAAATATTTCTCTTGACAAGTTCATTTCGCCAGGTTTATCGTGTGCGACACAGTCCAAAGTTTTGATTATTATTGTTATTATTATTTTCATGTTTTCATTGCTGTGCTCGTCTTAGTTCATCCGTCTTTATTCCCGCGCTTGCGGTGAATTCCTTTTGTAAGTTGTTGGGCCCTGGCTTTCCCTTTCATTTCCTTTGGTGGGTCACTGAACTCGTGGTCCTATGTAATTTCTACAGAAACTAACGCCACTCACGCATGAATATATGTAGCGAAAGAGAAGGTGGAAGGCACACACACACACGCATGTACCCGTACGCGTACGCGTGGAGAGAAAAAGAGAAAAAGTGAGAACCGATTCGTCCCATTTGCTTTCTCCGGTCTTTTGAAGTGAATAATGCCCCCTTTTCACACCATATCTTTTACTCGTATGTCGTGCTCCAGTAGAGGAATTGTAAGGTGGTGGGAGCTGGACAAAAGAAAGAGTTACCAATACGTGTGAAGCAGCGTGACGTGTGTTATCACGCACCCCACGAAGTTAACTGCTTGTCAATGCATGGCCTCTGGTACGTGCTTCGGAGGTGATGACTGGTGCTTAGGTTTCAATGGATTGCTCCAAACCGAGGCGGAGAACCGTCTTCGAGGGCTATTTGAGCGTCTTGTCGACAGTGTGCGCAGCGTGGAGGCGCTTGCGGAAGCCGAGCGCGGCCCACGAACTGGATGGAATCCCTATAGGCCGGTTCGTGGTGAGCACTTGCAACAAAGCATTCTTAACTGCGAGGTGTTCGAGTGGCGCTCGAAAATACACGAAGCTCTCTTTTTGTAGCAGGTACCGCGTTGCCTCTCCACGAGTCACCCATAACTCCCTCGAACAACGAGGCTGCGGAGAGCTCTTTTTTGATGTTAGTTACTGGTGCAGGTGAGGGGGCGAACACATCACTTGATGATAGGCAAAATAATGTTAGTCTTGTACTTGAGGGTGGACGGTTGGAGGAAACAGATGAATCATCGGGGTTTGGAACTCTACAAAACGGCTCACCACCGGCCCGCGACGCACAGTTTATTCAGCGTGTAGTGGACGGTATATTTGATGCTTTGTGGAAGAGTGTTGCAGTACCGTGGATTTCGGAGCAGCAGCCCGAGCAGCGGACTCAATGGAGAGAGGCAAGAGGTCTGGAAGCGTTGCATGCCTTAGTAACAGGCGCAGGGTTTCAGGTTCATGACGTCGATCAAAAAGGAGCTTTGACGCGTGGGCCGGACAAACTGCAGAGAAGATTGAAATATTGGCAGCAAGGTACACCAGAAAATAGCAGTAGACGTCCAGAGTCGAGTTCAACGATGCTGTGCAATGAGACTCCGATTCAGGAGCTTCCTGTGCTAATGAAACTATGTGATCGGCAAATGCACAGTTCAAGGAGTGCTCGCACTCGTTCGACACTGCACGAGGGGCCTCCTTGACGCAGAGGGGGCTCTCCGTGACGTCGAAGAAACAAGGAGAGCAGCCGTGTATGGACTCTGAATTATTAAGGTCGGCCAGGGGTCTGTCGCGCAGAGTGAAGTTACGAGGGCTTTGTGAGGGCCTCAAAGTGACGGATAAAGGCGTGCCTATGTCCACCGAGACTGACGTGTCAAACTCTGTACTCCCTGCTAGGCAGAAGTCCCGATCTGGTCTCCCATGCCCGCGTGACACGATTTCTCCCACATACTTACTCTCCTCACGTGTATCGCACAACATCTTTTCGGCAAGAGCAGGAAAGGAGAGGGCCAGTGGGCCACGCTCTGCGCGTTTGGGGCGTGGGCATAGGCTTGCCCCTGTCCTTGTCACCGGGAAGCAATTCTCATCACCCACTTCTGTGCCTTCTCCGCAGCAACGACGGTAAGAGGGCGCGTCAGTGTGTCGTCGACTTCATGGGAGATTTTCCACTTTTTGTGGCTTGCATCGAGTCATCCAGCCTCATCCTTTTCACCAAGTGTTGGCGGCAATAATACAGACTTTGCGCATTGGCCTTTCCCTCTCCCTGTTTGGATTGTCGTGAGATCTCGACACAACCGTGTGCGCTGATGCACTGAAGTATTATGCGATGTGCTTGCCTTAACTCTACATCTTTTCTATAACCTTCGCGGTTCCCATTCACAGGAAGCGTTGGCTCTGCTCAATACTGGTCATTGGAATGCTTAGAGGCATGTTCTGTGTTGTCACCAACACATCGCGGTCAGGGGGAGGGGTACGCGCTAAACTGTTTTCGGGTCATAGTGAGGACCTCTCTTTGTGCCCCTGTGTATATGTTAATTTCCGCTTTTTTCCTGATGCTCAGCATCTGAGGCGTGGGGTGTGGCGTGACTGCGGGGTTGTTGGCTCGTGCAGTCGCTGGGATGTCAAAATGGGGTTCGCAGTGGTGAAAAGGGACATTGAGCTGTAGAGCACAGTGTAGTCAGTTTGAACTGCGTCGAAGCAAGCTACTAGGAAGACATATGTTCGACAGATTGCTGCGTAAACGTGCTATGAGCGTGCATGGTAATAGCAAGTGAGCGGTTGAGTGGCGGTACGCATGCCGCACCTCGGAGCACTCGCAAACTCGGTCTGGCCTCTCCCACTTTAGTAATGGAGTCGTGTGCTATGGTGTGCCCTTGATAACACTTGCTCCGTTCTAGAGATGATAAGCATTACCGGCTTTTCATGTGACTTCATGCACTGTTTGCTCTTTAAACACTTCTTGTACAAAACATTTTTCTCGTATTTTTCCTCCCTGCTCCTCTCTACACACACTTTCACGTTTTACACTTTTAACTCATTTCGTTTCATTTCATAAAATGAACTGAACCTAAATAACCATAGGAGTGAAGTGGGTGTGGATAGGCGTGGAGCAGTATATCAAAAAAAAAAAAAAAAAAAAAAAAAAAAAAAAAAAAAAGCCACTTGCGAATGCAATGTGGTAGGAGGTTATGCGGCCACTGTGAAAGTGAAAAGGCCGTGTTAAAGCGCCCTCGTAATGGGCAGTTGCTCTGCCAGACTTGCTTCTTCCAACTCTTCGAGTCGGAGGTGCATGAGACAGTTGTAAAGGAGAAACTTTTTAGCCCTGGTGATATTGTAGCCTGTGGTGCCAGTGGTGGCAAGGACAGCACGGTTCTGATACATCTGATGAAGCTTCTCAATGAGCGGCATGGGTACGGCGTGCAGCTGGTCTTACTGAGCATTGATGAGGGTATTGCGGGGTACCGTGATGACAGTCTAAAGACGGTGCACCGCAACGCTGAGCAGTACAGTTTACCGCTCCACGTGCTGTCGTACAAGGATTTATATGGATGGACGATGGATGAGGTAGTCAAGCTCACGGGGTTTAGGAACAGTTGCACCTTTTGCGGCGTATTTCGCCGACAGGCGCTTGATCGTGGTGCTGCAATGCTTGGTGCGACAAAGGTAGTGACGGGGCACAACGCAGACGACTTGGCAGAGACAATTCTCATGAACGTCTTGCGCGCGGATCTCCCACGACTGTCTCGCTGTACGAGCGCCATCACTGCAGGCGATGGTCTCGTTCCTCGCGTGAAGCCGCTAAAATACGCGTATGAGAAGGAAATCGTCCTCTATGCACACTTCAAGCGGTTAGACTACTTCACAACGGAGTGCACCTACAGTAAGGAGGCATTCCGAAGTGAGGCTCGTAATTTGCTGAAGAACATCGAGGCCCTTCAACCGTCGTGCATTTTGGATACAATTCGCTCTGGGGAGCGTCTAAGGGTGAAGGAGCATGAAAGCAGCACGGAACACCCGCAGGGCAAGTGTGCAAAGTGTGGCTATGTAACGAGCCAGACGTATTGCCGTGCATGCGTACTGCTCAGGGCATTGAACACAGGTTGTCCATTGGACGCTGTCTCTGGACAGCATCAAGGAGACGGTTGCGGCGGTTCGGGGTTGGTAGTGAAGTGAGATGCAGCCAAATTGTTTGCAAGTTCGCTGCAAGTTGTTTGCGTGCCCCATCTGCTGTTCGCAGACGACAAGGGGCGCGTGACTGTGCTAATAAAGACCTCCGTGCTGCCCTGTGTCTTCTTCTCGTTCCTGCTCTTTTGGGAACGCACGGTTTGCTATGGCAAATGCGGCAGGAGGGAGCGGCACTGTCGATCATGCGTATTGGAGTGTTGTGTCGGCTGAGGTATGCCCACTTGATGCGAGTAAAAACCACAATAATAACAATAAAATACTGACAATCACAAATCAAAGGAGGCAGGCTGGTTTGACCGCCCAATGATTGGCATTATAAGTGAGACATACGGCAGGCATTTAATCTACTACTTCATCTCTGGCGACATTGCCCTTGTGTTATTCTTTTTCCCCCTCACCATACTGAGAACGCCATTCTCATTAGTGAGACCCCCCTTTGCGCTCGCTATTGCCACGCAATCTCAACCTCAACCCCATTCTGTGCTGCTTATCGTAACCAATGGTCTCTGATCGCTGCATTGAAATACTGTCCTCACCACTTGCTTCTCTCGTTGAAATGGTTTGGTGTACGCTAGGATACCACTAAAGTTTTGTCGGGTGGGGTTTTGAATACTTACTTAGTGCTAAGTTTTCTGGTGTGCACCCCCTTACGGGGGCGGAATTTATTGCGGCGCTTATAAAAGTAGCAGCAACAGCAAAACCGAAGTGTGTGGACTCGTATAAAAGAAGCAGGATGGTGTACATTGTCAATGGCCAGGTTGTGGAGAAAAAGCCGTTCAGCTTTGTTGACTTGATGCTTTCCATATTCAATGCCATATGGTTTTTCTTCTCTACTTTGTTTTCGCGCCAAACACCTCAGCAACAACTCCAAAACTATGCTCCCCGTGGGAGACCCGGTCTTCCTTTTAGTGGCCGCTCCCTCGGCGGGGGTACGCCAGGCTCAAACATACATACACTCCCAAAGGCCTCACTAAGGGGCGGATGCGCAACTGGATGACGATAGTCACGTAGCGCTTATGACGGAAGCATGAGCACATATGTGTCTTCATTGCCGATGTCGAGCGCGACGTGTTGTCGTGCAAGGCGTAACTTGATTCGTTTTCCATTGTTCACCTGTGGTCTTTCTTTTATGATTTGGTGAGGCGAAAATCCACTGAGATCCCTCACCGATGAATTTATCTATTTTAGACCCTTGCTGACACATTTGCCGGTCCACACCGCGTGAGAAGTGTTGCTACTTAACACGTTTGCATGTGTGGGCCTTGGAATCAGTTTTGGTATCTTGCTGCAGGCAGACGAACAGAAGTGGGAACGCTCCAAGAGGACTGCACACGGAATAGCCGAGGCCCCACCGACGGGGGTTGGGGGTCGTACGCGCACTGGACAGAAAGTACAACGGCCCGCCCTCTTTTCCATCGCTTTCCTCCTTTCTTTTTTTAAAAACAAAAGAAAAAAAAAATTCCTCCGATAATGACTTCTCACCGCTTTGTCGTGATAAATGTTATTATTATTTACCCAAATGTTGCAGTCGCTGTGATTTGCATGACGAGCTTTGGAGTGGCATGCAATTCACAAACCGCCCCTCTGTCTCTTGTTCATCGACTCCCTTCCAGGTGCTCCACTTTTCCCCTTGTTCTCTTTTTTTGTGCTACCAACCATTCGCACATCTACCCGACTGCGCACCCACACCCAAATCCAGCTGTATCGAGTCCTATTTACTCCCATGAACAGGAGCGACAGTGGGCGGATGGGGACGCAGCGCCTTCCCCCGGAGTTGTCGGAGAGGCAAAGGGCGGATATCATGGAAGCGTTCCGCATTCTCGATGTGGATGGGACAGAGACTATCACGCCGAATGATCTGAAGGTGGCCCTGCGAGCTCTGGGCTACGAGCCTCAGAAGGACACCATAAAGAGGCTTGTGGCCGAGATGGACAGGAGCGGTGTTTCAAGCAATCTCATTCTCTCCGAGTTTGAGGCGATCATGCGGAACAAGCTCTTTGCTGATGACAAGGAGGAGGTGATGCTCGCCTTTCCCCACTTCACACAGGGCAAGTCAGATTATATCACGTTAGAGGACTTGAAGCGGGTGGCGCAGGAAGTGGGTGAGGACATGCCGGAGGACGTGCTGCAGGAGATGATTGCAGAGGCCGATGTACTTGACCGTGACAATCGTGTCTCGAAGGAGGAGTTTATTCGCATGCTGATTCCACCCAAAAAGTGACTGTGATGCTGCTGGAGCAGGCTGGAGGGAAGGACTAGAGCCACCCCACTTCCAGTGTGGATCATCATGTGGGTGCCTGCGTGTGTTCGGAGGTGTTGGATGTATTGTGTTTCTCTTACAATTGCTACTCCCACTCATTGGCGCAATTTTTTTTTTTTTTCCTAATTGCTGCTTGCCCTCACTGGGGTAATGTACATAATATTTCGTTTTTGCCCATGACGTGCTACGTCTTACTGAACTACCAAACTTTCTAAAAACAATAGTAGTAAGAACAATAGACCAATTTTAGGTTGTGAGGAGATACCAATAGCTAAACCTTTAACACAACCACTATCAACACCAGCGGCAGCAGCAGCAGCGAAAATAATTGGCAGTGTGAGACGTTAAAAGGAATAAACCAATAAAAGACAGCGGAGTAGGAAGGACACAGAAACTAGTTTAGAGATGACTGACGATGAGCTAAGGCAACAGTTAGAAAAGGTCCGCAAGGCCTTTGATGAGCAAAACTACCAGGTGTGTGAGTCCATTCTTCAGAAAATGCCGAAGGATGACCTTCAGGCGCAACACAACTTAGCTATTGTTCGCCTTTTGCTTAATCATGCGGATGTTGAGCAGACGATCGCTGCGCTGGCCAACACCTCGGGCGATGCCGTTTCGTTTACAAGCGAAAAAGATATTAAATCCTCGGTGACGCTTCTCTACGAAGGCCACGAAACAGCACATTTGAACCGTGCATTGCTTTTGGCTAGATCTGGTCTTGTGCACGATGCTGCTGTTATTCTCCGTGCGCTACTGGGTATGTATACGAACATTTCAACTGCGGTACTGGCTCGGGCCTTACCCCTCTTTCAGGCCATAACGCGCACCTTACCAACGGGGAGGCATCGCCAACGTAATGATGATGAACTGATACAGAAGGTGATGACAGATAAGATGCCTCTTTTCAAGGGCGATCCAGCAGTGTGGAGCATGGTAAACGCGGCGTTCAGTGACGTGAGCAATATCCACGAGTTGCCGCATTCTACGGACGCAGAGAAGGCGGTTCATTTCAACAACTTGGGCGTGTTGACAATGAGTGACTCCAAGTTGAGTGTTGCTTCACTGTTCTTTGCCAAGGCGGAGAAGGCGTCAGTAGACTGCAACTCGCTTTTGATGCGACAGCCGATTGTCTACAATGCTGGACTGTGTGCGCTCTTGCGGCGGGAGTACGACAGCGCTATCACCTGTTTCCTCTCCGTGCAAGAGCTCATGAAAAATTCTCCACTTTTCTGGGTCCGCTTTGCTGAGGCCTCTGTTGGCAAGCTGCAGTCACAAAGGCGTCTCAGGGTAGTGGAGGAGTACGAGCGCATGCAAGACTGTTTCTCGGAGCAGTTGCAGAAGGGCAAGTTACTGCCAAACTACGAGTTCCTTGCACTCCCATGGGCCGTCAGCACCCAAGGGCCTCTTCCCGATATGAAAGATAGCTCCGTCAGCACCGCACTGGAAAGCCTTGCCTGCACTGCTGTGCAAAATGCACTGCACCTTTTGCTTCCGGAGCACCACACCGCCGCTAGTGCTATTGAGGCATTTCCATACAATGCGCAGCTTATCCACTTTGCATTGTTCTACTGGTGCGCGCTAGAAATAACTCGGAAGAACTACGCTGTCGTCGCCAATGTAGGATATGACCTTCTTAGCTTGCACGAGCGTCGGCCACTTTCGCCAAATCTGCACGCCGCACTGCTGTCCTACATGGTGGAAGCTCTAGTGTATCTAAACGAACCAGACAGAGCGCTGAAGGTTGCTCGCCGCTCCTCCCTCTCCAGTCTTGTGTTAAATTCGTCCGTGGAGCAGCTGGACAGTTACCAAAAGAGCCGTGTGGAGGCGCTTTTCATCAATGTTGCCATTACACACATTGCAAATGGTTCCTGGAATCAAGCAACGTCTGTGGTAGAGTCGCTGCTGGCTAAAATTCACGAAGGGCGTGCGGCTAAGGAGGATGAGAATTCCATTACCACTCCCGGGGGGCAGGAGGCACTTTTGGCCTACCACCTCCTTGTGATTTTTCTCGAGTTGGCGCAGGGCAATCAGGAGAAGGCGCAGGAGACGCTGCAGCATGTTTCCTGGTACGCCTAGTAGTCCCACACTCCCTCCTGTTCTGTCCTGTCCCGCCTCCCTCTTTTGTTGGCGCATTGCTGAAGCTGTCGCGGGTTGCCAAGGGCGGTGAGAATGCACTAGGTGACTTGAGGGTAGCGTGGTCATAAATTGTCGGCGCAGTAACAGGAGTTGGTAATTTTTGTTGCACATCTAGGTGCTTCGATCAAACGACCTGCTTTGCCAGGTCGCGGGGTTGCCAGAGCTCCACGTGCCTTGACACACACACACACACACACACGCACACGCACACGGACCTTTACAAGGGAGTGAAAACGGTAAAACAAAGACAAAGCAGAAGGGAAAAGAATCAAAGTGTCATCCGAATTGGGGGCTTGGTTGTGGCATTAGTTTTTGTTCTATGGATTCACAGGAGTGGGCGCGGCTGTCGTGCGTGATATGAATGACCCTTCAGGAGCATGCGCCGTGGACCACCTGCTTGGGCTCGCATTGAAAAAAAAGAGAGAAAAAAAATTATAGGTAGCTGTGTGTTTGTTTGGCATTTGTTTATATAATTACCGAGTTAAAGATAGGAGCTGCGTGCAAGGAAATGTTAGTCGTTGTGAGAGGTGGGGATGAGAAGAAGAGTGTCTCGCTACTTTATTTTTTCATCCCAGCCCTCTCTATTTCTTTCTCTCTCTGTTTGTCTGTCGGTGTGCGTGTGCGTGTGTTTGCGGAGGCAATGTAGTGTAACTCGGGTTGTTTTAGTGAATGAGCGGCGGGGGGCTGCAGGCGTGCTGATTTCATAAGTTTGATTAACACTGTTGCAGGCCCATACACGAGTTTGGGCGTGTTAACGAGGTGGCGTGTGGGGTGGTGTCGAAGCACGTGTGTTGTGTCCATGTGTTTTTTTTTTTTTTTTTTTTCTTTCTCTTTTTTTCTTTTCATGTTTCTCATTAGGGAATGGGCTGGAGAAACTGCTTAGTGTGTACTTGCTTGTTTGTGTGCGTGGTAGAGTTGGTTATGAGAAATTATGCAGTTTTAACGGGATGTGCTTGTGTGTGTTGGAGGGGAAGGTAGGTGGAAGAGCTATGGTGCGGATGGCGAGGTTGGGGGTGCTTGGGAAAGAAAGTGGAGAGGTGGGCAGCAGATATAAATATAAATATACGTATGTTTTTATATATAAACAGCAATAACAACAACTTAAAACACGGCGGGCAAAAAGGCGAGTTAAAACTTCCACAGGAACCCTCACCTTCCTTCCTTTTTTCTTAAATGGTGTTGCCTACTTTGTATTTCCACTTTCCAGCCCGTTGCCACGCATCACTGCGCTGTGCTTGTATGGAAGTGTTGAGCCACCAGCGCGTTTGCTCACTTGTTCGTTCTAGTCCATTCTTCACTCACTTACAGTCATGTTTCTTCTTTTATCTTCTTGCCTCTTTCTCTTCCTTCATTTCGCTTTGCCATTTTCCCGTGTTGTTGTCCTTCATTTTTTTTTTTTAAAAAAAAAAACTAACTAACTAACTAAATATATTTATTGCTATTTTATAACAACCAAACCTCAACAAAGGCATCAAATAAAAACACACACACACAAAAATAAAACACAGGGAAAGAGAGTGAGTGAGAGAGAGAGAAAGGGGCACGTCATAAGCGCCCCATTTTCTCAAGACATTTTTCCCCTTGAGCTCACGGTTCTTCTCGCCATTTTATTTAATTTTTTCATAGCGCTTTCGTACTTTTATTCGCTTTGCCCTTCCTGTACAGAAGGAGGAAGGAAGTGAAGGTCGGAGGCACTGGGACTTGCTACCAGGTTAGTTTCCCTCCGGCGCGTTTGCGTGTACATGGTCCTCGTACGCCGGGCGTTCCGAAGAACACTCTACACGGTTGTTGGGGTTCCAACGGCTACACTCGGTGGTTTTGCGCTTTATGTTGAGTATCGGCAAAGAACACGGCCGAACTTGCCTGTTTTCGTTCCGTTAGTCGACGCGAATGGTTCGCTACTCCTAGAAGGTAAAGCGGTGATGAAGCCAAGCAATTGGCGCAAGTTCTGCCGCATTGTAGAGTTGTTTCTAATTTTCTTCCCCGTTGCTGTACTTTACGTTGTGATGCGGCTGCGCAAGGAGTGGTACCGTCTTTGGCTTAGAATTTTGCTGGCTGCGGTGCAGCGCGCCGGACCAGCCTTCGTAAAGGCTGGGCAGTGGAGCTGCACGCGTCAGGACATTTTCTCTGCCGAGTTCCGTTCGGTATTCAAGCAGCTGTATGACAGCGTTGAGACGCATCCCTATAAAGTTTCGCTGCAGATCATTGGGGATGAGTTGCAGATGGACCCTGGGGAGATCTTCAGCAGTATTGAAGAAAAGCCCCTGGGCTCTGGCTCGATTGGGCAAGTGCACTTGGCAACACTGCGTGATACAGGGGAGCAGGTGGTGATTAAGGTAATGCATCCAGGTGTTGTTGAAACGATTGTAAAAGATTTTTGTATTGTGAGCTATGCGGCCGCGCTTCTGCACAGATGGTGCCCCTCACTCGAAAAGTACGACTTGCCTTCACTGGCGCATGCCTGGACCACACATCTTGCAGCACAGCTGGACTTTCGCCTTGAGGCCAAGCACCTGGACCTGTTTCGCGAGAACTTTAGGAACGAGCCATTTGTTCAGTTTCCAAAGCCTATTTTTTCGACACAGCGCATCCTTGTGGAGACGTTTTGCAAGGGCGAGCCTGCCTTCCCCGAGTTTCTGGCGACGCAGGAGGAGCACGCGCGCGACATCTTGGCGCACAAGGGCCTCAACACATGGTGCAAGATGCTACTTCACGACGGTTTTCTCCACGGTGACATGCACCCAGGCAACGTTTTAATTGACGTCTCTGACCCACACGAGCCGCGTGTTACTCTCATCGACGCCGGTCTCTGTCAGACCATCAATGCAGCGGAGGGGTCGGCTTGCCACAACTTGATGGAGGCCTTTGTTCACTGGGACCCAACAAATGCGCACAGGCATTGTTGGATATGGGCAGCAGACAGCGGTATGTGGACAAGGAAAAGTTTAGGCGTGACTTGTCGTGGTTATTTGATCACTGGAGACCAAGTGGCAGCAAAGATGTAGTGATTGCAAATATTCTTCAGGCCGTATTTGAGTGCATACGCGAAAACCATGTCCAGATGGATCCACCATACGTCTCGCTCTTGTTCGCTGTCCTTGTCTTGGAGTCTTTTATCATGAACCTTAATCCTGAGTTTAACATGGTGCGTCACGCGGCGCCGTGGCTTGTCGCAGATGGTCACGTTTCATTAGCTCTCATGAAAAATATGGCACTAACGCGGCTGGATGTGATGAAACAAAACTTTAGTGCCATTTGTATGCGTATGAGGGATGATGCGCGAGCCAAGTTGGCCCAAAACACGAATGTGCGTCTCAGTACGGATGCGTGGTAGAATAGTCCCTCTTGGAGTGACCATCGCCCCTGAAGGAATAAAGAACAAAGTCCTTGCTGGCTAAGATGTTTGTGTAGCGGCCATCTTTCATTACTGTCGTTGTTATTGATGTCATCGTTCTTCTGTTGAGGACGGAGAAAAAAAAACAAAAAAAAGGAAAGAAAGAAAGTCACTACCACTTCAAATGGGCCGGAAAGCTTTGTTGGTCTTTTAGTAGTGCGTGGTTGCTATGTGTGTTGTTCAGCGCACTCGTCGACGCTTTCTAGTAATCGTTAACAGTACACAGACTTGAGCGCATAAGTGAAGTTTGTCTTCATTGGTGTGGTAGCCCCCTTTCAACAGGAAACTGTGCTGATTATTGCGGAGAGTGGGTCATTTCTGCATGTGCCACCACAATGGTGACCCATGCCCATCTCCAAAACTACTGCACCACATGCACAAGGAAGGGAAGAGGGCCGAGGTGAGAAGCCGATGAGTGCAGGGGGTGGGGGAAGGGGGAAGGTGTTGCGGCCGTCGGCTCGATTAATAGACAGCATGTCAGTTGCTGTGCCGCCTACTGCCGGTGCTTGGCTTCCCTACAACTTCTTGTCGCGCCCTACCAACCGTGGAGTTTCCGCCTGCTTATATCTTCACCTTTATTCTTTTCTTTCTCCACCTTCCCTCCCCTGCCCTGCCGCATCGTCAGCGATTTTCTTTTGGCTTCACCGTGTGTCCAAAAACCTCCTTTTGTAAATCCCGATAGGCTCGTTATTGCGTGCGCTCACATATCGCTATTTGTTTACTTATTTTTAACGGCCTTTATGGGCTCGCAATCAACACTTTTCCCACCGTCGAATTCTCGCATCTGGGCCTACATTCAACTGTAAATCACTACGCACAATAGGCAGCTAAGCGAGTTTAGTTGTGGCAGATTCTGATGACTGGGCCGCACCGCATCCCTCTTTCAACCGTAGGACGAACCACATTCCGCCCAAATGAAACTAGTGTCACTGATCGCTATGGTTTCTACATTAGCCCAGAGGAAAAGGCAATGGAAGAGGAGTATATCCGCGCGCATCCAGAAAACGCCAAGATACAGAAAAAATGGACATCAGCGCTACTGAAGTGGGATCGCATTTCGCAGAATGAGAAGAAAGCACTCTGTCGTCAAGGAATACCGCAATCACGGCGGAAGACTGTGTGGCCGCTGCTTCTTATGAGCTATGGTTGGGAGATGAGTGAACACGTCGCCTATGGCCAGCTAAAAACCCAGACCATTGCTGATGAATCCGTGCGGAACATGATTGAGCGTGATCTTTGTCGCACGTTTCCCACGCATCGCCTGTTTGCCGAACGCGACGGCGTCATGCAGGAAAAGTTGCGTGGTGTTCTTCGTGCCTATGCGAACCATAATTCGTCTTTGGGGTATGTGCAGGGGATGGCCTTCCTGGCAGCTACGCTTCTCTTGCAAATTGAGGATGAAGAGAGCACATTTTGGGCGTTTGTATCGCTTATGGACAAACCGAGATACCTGATGAGGTCAATGTACGTCCAGGGATTCCCAGCGCTTTTTGTGCGCTTCCATCAGTTAAGAAAGCTTATGGCGCGCCACTGCAAGAGGATACTGGAGCAGCTGGAAGAGTACAACATCGAGTTTTGCGCCTTTGCTGCGCCATGGTACATGACGTTGTTTTCGTACAGCTTGAATTTCACACTGCTCTCTCGTGTGTGGGATATGTTCCTATGTGAGGGATGGAAAGTTATACATCGCCTGGCAGTTGCTTTTCTCCTGCTGCACAAGGAGCCCCTGGAGAGGGCACGTAGCGAGGACGAATTTCTCATGGCTCTTAAAAACATCCACGATAAGAAGGACCCTGACGTGCTGTTGAAAAAGGCCCTTTGGGTGAGTTTCAAAACAAGGGAACTAGGCGCGTGGGAGCGGGAGCATGCCATGAGTTTCCCCAATGTTGGATGACATTATTATTCAGCGGTGGGTAGGCAGGATGTGGGAGGTGTGCCTGCATGCCGCAGTCGGCGTTCACACGTAGCACGCGTGACATCCATGCGAGCGCCAGCTAATTATGCGTACTGTTTGCTAGTCAACTGTTTCAGTTACGTATGTGTATTTTTACTGTTTTGGGAAAGGGAGCTGGGTGGTGTGTGTTCGACATGATTGTGCACTTTTCTCTATCTGCCGCCAAAAGTCCGCGGCTGTTGAGCGCTGGTGGTGGTGGTCTTCAGTCAATGACTAACATACCGACCCACGTATTGCTCATTCTCCTCGCTACCGTACGACGTTTTGCTCCAGTCGGGCTACGCTCTCGGCATTGTTATGGGCTTGGCGCACGTTTTCTCACGGTTTTCCGTGTTCTCCCGCTTGTGTATATTTTGCTTATCCCACACACACACTTGTCTTTTTTGGTTATTATGGTATGGCACTCCTCAACGCTGATGGTTTCTAGCCGGGCGCTTGCCATTTCCGCCCGTCACACACGCTCCAATGTTTTTTTTTTTTTAAATTATTCTCTAACGCCCGCGTTATGTCCGCATTCTTAACTGCACTGCCGCAATGTACTAGGGGGGTCTGTGGGGCACTAGTTCAAGTCCCGCATCGACGCTCGCTTGTCTTGTCTATATTGTCGGGCGGGAGCAGTGTGTCTTGGAACAGTGATGCATATTCATGAAACAATTCCTGTCTTAATTATTGATCCCTCGGCGCCCACAGTCCCTCCGATACGGAGACATATTGAGGACCGCACGTTATATGCGTATCGAAACATGGGGTTCGCTCTCACACACAACCATCCTGCGCTCTCGGGTGCGAGCCAACATCCAGTTGTTATGGAAAACATCAATCAGCTGCGGCTGTATCACAGTCACAACTACGTGTACCATCTTTTGCTGCGCCGCACGTATAATGTCAGGACCTTCCAGACGGCGTTGGGTATCATCGCTGACTCAAATGAGCCGTTTACAGACCTGAACCAGTTACTCGACACCAGACCTTTTGCCTATCGTCACACCGCTGCTGATCGGGAGCTAATGAGAGATTGCTGCAAGCAATTAGACGCTCCTTATAGCCCTCCGCAACACATGCGCTTCGACGGGCTGATGGCAAGTCCTCAAGCGTCTGCTTTTGTGACGAGCTGCGACACACTGACGGAGGACTTTGTGAACAATTTTGCGCGAACGGCCTACTACACGTACCAGCTGTATCAGCATCTCACTAACACGAGATTTGTCTCTGCGTGGGAGCAAATTTACGGTCCATTAAAGTCGAACACCCTACGGGCGGTGCTCCTGTATGTTGGTGTTGGGCCGCAGGAGTTTCCAGAGACCCCCATAGACGCTGTAGCGCAACGTTCACTGAGGGAACTCGCTTCGCGCTTCACAACCCGTGTGGAGCCACCGCCGGCAGAACGGATTCAGGAACTCATAGCGAAGTCAGCATGGCCTGCGGTGCGGCGTCACAGGGTCCGCTTGCTTGTACGCTGGGGAATGCGTTACTTTATGCTCAGGTACTGAACGAGTTCCCCATTTCTCCACGTTTCTTTGTTTTTACCTTTTCCATTTACTTTACGTGTTGCCATTCAATGTGTTAACAACCCCATGTGTCTACAATAAAGCAAATGGATGAGATGGAAGAGAGGTTTTTGAATTTGGTGGCGGTTTGCATTTGCCTCTTTGATGACTACCTCCTAACAAGAGAGCAGCGCGCTGATGAATTGGTTGCGGAGACAATCCGGAGAAGTGGAACCGGGCGGTGGCGGCCTTGTTCAGTTTTTTGCAATAGGTAGAGAAGATATGCAGTGCATCATGCCTACGTCCTCGTTCCAACTGTGACGCGATGGGAATTAGTTTTTTTTTTTTTTTTTTTTTTCGTTGCTAATGTCTCTATAGTGCTGACGTGCTTGCCATCATTCCTTTGCTCTCTGTCTGTCTTCATTTATTGCTAATGCCTAACGTTGTACGCCTCTTCGCTCTGTCCACAAATTCGCTTGTAAATAAGTAAAGGACCGTTAAAGGATTCTAACAAGAGTCGCTCCCCCACCGGGACCGTTTATCAACAAAGTGCTTGTGTCTGTGTGGGGCGTGTGGGTACGTACGTAGGTGCACGTACAGCGTTCGAATTGCCCATGGAAGAGGAGGTGAGAGATTTACGTAACGATGGTTCTGGAGCTAGAGATGGTACAGCGGAGCGGGACTGTGCCGATACGCTGGCAAGCGGTGGTTCCATTCATGTCCCTCTGGTTCCAGGAGTTGTCCCGCACTGCAGCGAGTCAAATGGTGATGAGGATGAGGAGCAGCTTATTGATGAGTTCGGTTTCATCCTGGATAAGGAAGAAAAAGAAAGGGATTTGCTCTACGTGCGCAACACTGACGGGAAAATGGTAGTGCGCCGTCAAATCAAGTGGAATGACATGACTTCTAATTGGGAGGAGATATGCACCAAACGGCGCGCAAAGTTGAAGGAACGATGCCGCAAAGGCATTCCCGCTAGTTTTCGTGGCATTGCATGGCAGTTACTCATTGGTTCTCGTCAACAGATGATGGATCCGCGCAATGCGGGCGTGTATGAGTCACTTCGGAACAAGAAGCTTTCAGACACGCAAGTGACAGAGGTAATCTCTAGGGACCTTGCGCGGACATTTCCAAAGCATATCCTCTTTAGGAAGGAAGGCGGCATTGGGCAGACATTTCTTCGCAACGTACTCCATGCCTACGCGTGCGCGGATCCGGAGGTCGGCTACGTCCAGGGCATGGGGTTTGTGGTTGGTGCTCTGTCTACCCAGATGGCCGAGGAGGAAGCTTTCTGGGCACTTCATGCACTCATGTACAGCAACACCATTCAGCTACGTGAGATGTACCGTCCGGGATTCCCCATGCTTCATCGACTCTTTTACCAGCTTAAACGGCTCATGGAAAAGCTGTTACCCAACCTGCACCACCATTTCCAGAAGCTTGGCGTGGAACCAGCTTTCTTTGCTTCACAGTGGTTCATGACCTTGTTTGTTTACCACTTTAACTTCCGTGGCTTGTTGAGGATCTGGGACGTTTTCATGTCGGAAGGATGGAAGATCATATTCCGCGTTGCCATTGCACTAATGGGATGGGAAGAAAGGCGTTTGCTTTCTATGCAGTTCGACGAAATCATTCCTGCATTGAAGAACCTACACCAGGACAAGGACCCAGACGAGATTGTGCAGCGTGCACACCGAGTAAAGTTCAAGACAAAGGAACTTCAGGGATTTGGCCTGGAGTTTGATGGGACTCAAGCTGCTGGAGGCGTGTAGGTTGTTCCTCCCTTCAGTGCAATAGCTTCACTTTCTTACTATTTCCTCAACCTCCCTTGTTAACTAGCAGATCTTGAGATTGAGTTGCGTTAACCCATTGAATATGAAGTCACGTCACGTCACGGCACTCCCTTCCCTGTTCTATTTTGCTACTCTCCATCTGAGGGTCCTTCGCATGAGCTTGTACGCTGATGGGCACAGGCGGGCTTTGCCGCCGTGCTATGTTGCTATGCACCGACCGCAGACCTAGCGACGCGTACACTATTACATGCTTTTTTGCTATGACTCACCCATACCAACTCCAACTCTTCATTTTCAATTTCTTGTGTACTCAAATAACTTCACGCATCTGGCTGCAGGCTGCGAATGTAGGAACAGACGGCTTCTGTTCCTCGAACTGTTGTGTTGGTGTTACTTATTGCTGGCATCGATATCCTGGTAGAAGCGATGAAGGAATATGCCAGGCGCACTACGCCACTACATCCTGTACTATGCTCTTTCCTGATCTTTTATACCACGTGCGTCTTTTGGTTTTATTGCACGGCCTTAGGGGGCCCGAAGAACCTTCGGATCTGAAGTAAAAGTGTGACGTAGAAAGACGAGCAGGCACATACTGCTCCTTAGATAAATAGAGAATCCAGGCTTTTGAACAGGTAGTCTTGTCGTAATGTTGCCTTCTGCGCTTGCGCTGGAAACGTTGGAAGACGTGCAGCTGAGGCTGTGGGGTGCTTTGCCTACTGTTGCCGGCCTACGAGCTTCACTTGTGGAGACGGCTGTTCCCGCTGGCCCAATTTCGTCCACCACAGAAGGGGCTGACAAGGAGACTGCCGCTGTCCCCGATGTTGCGGCTGCAGTTAAGTCGTTGGCGGTACCGTTTGATGAGGTTCGACAGCTTGCGGAATGTCTTTTCATGGCGTGTCATATGAACCCTATCAACGAAGATGTGGACAGTGGAGTGCAGGCTGTCTTGGGGAAACCTGAGGAGCGGTCATCTGCCTCTTTTGTTTGGGACGAATTTGTCAAGCTAATACAGGACATTGAATCGCAGTGGTTGGAATGGGCTGATATGAAGCAGAAATGGCTCGCGGTCACTGAAAGGCAGCACATAAAAGTTATGCAGGAACTGGCGGATGCTGTGACGCAGGACGTGGAGCCATTTCTCCTGCTTCCGCGCGACAAGGTGCTAACTCTCAGATCCAGCATTGTGCATGCTAAGAAGATAGACACGCTGTTCGAAACCTTTGTAAAGTTTGCTGAGTTTCGCGACTTCCCAGAAGTGTACGACAAGCTGTGGGAGCTGCTCATGTTGTTGCAGGGTGGAAGCGAGGGGACCAGCGGTTCAACACCTTTGGAACTGGGGTGCTTCACCGAGTTCTTTAAGTGGTTTTACTTACCTATTTTCGCCAACGCTTCAGAGGAGGCGGCGGCGATTGCTGCTCGCACGTTGTGGCTCCAGCACCTTAACGCTCAAGGCGTCATGCTAAAAAAGCAGTTTGTGGAGGCGTGCCGTCACATGTGCAAGCTTCATGATGTTGGGGATGGAGATGATGTTCAATACTTTGAGAATCTGTACGAGGCCACCGTCTCTTCCATACAAAGTGCAGATGGTTCTTCTAGCGTGGCGTTCTTTGGACATCGCCGCACCCCGTCAGCTGGGCGCCAGTTGATCGACCCCAACGATCTCTACCTGCCAGAGGAGTTGGACCCCCTCAAGCAAGAGGCTGAGTTGTACTCGGCAGATCACAGTGAGAACCGCATTATCGTGCACGGGAGGAGGGGTGTGGGGAAGACGGTTTTGGGAGAGGCTGTTGCGAAACATTTGCGCTGCTTGCATCTGAGTGTAGAGGAGCTTGCTGTGGCAGCTATGGCAAAAAAGAGCGAAGAATACACATTGGGCGCGGAGCTTCGGAAATGTGCGGAGGACGACGCTCCTGTGTCTCTTTCCCTTCTCTCAGCCCTGGTTCGGGAAAGGATCACCAGTGAAGAGACGCTCTACAGGGGTTACGTTTTCAGCGATGTGCCTTATATTTCCAAGGACGACAGTTCCGAAGGATGTCAGTTCTTCGCTGATTGTGGACTATTTAGTCACTTTGTTCCCACTGTTCTGGTTCACCTTGACTGTGATGACGACACCCATGCGGAGTATCTCTCCCGTGCGCTTGAAAATGCCGAAGCGCAGCGGAGTGAGGAGGAAAAGTTAATTGAGGAGAGCAACGAGGATGCAAGGCGTGCTGAGCTGCGAAAGAAAATTGAACAGTTGAAAGAGGAGGTGGCGCGGCAAGAGGAGAACAAGAGCCCCGATGGTGATCCTGATCCTTCTCCTTCTGAAGGGGACGGGGCAGCGGCAGCTGGCGAAAGTGCCGAGGATGTCTCAAAGAGGCTGCAGGAGGCATTAAACGAGTTGGGTCCAGACGATCAGCAGGAGGAGGATGCGGATGCTCGGCGCGAGGCGCGTGATTTGAGGATTAAAGAACTGCGGATTAGGCGCCTTGTTAGAGAGTCACTGTCACGGGGCTACGAGCCGGAAAAGGAAGTGCCTGTGGTAACTCTTCCGTGTTTTCAGAGCCTGCAGGAGAAGCTCCAGCCGCTTGGCCGCTGTCTAGTGCTTGACCCCGCATCAAATGTTGATCAGTCCGCTGCCTACATAGCGGACTCCCTGCAGCTCAATCCATGCGTCTTGCCCCAAACTGTTGCGGAGTTGATTGGGCTGGACGTGAAGGAGGCTGAAATCATCAAAGGTGACACGGATGAAGGCCAGACGACGCAGGAGTCCGCCCTTTCCGCTGGCGCCGTTCTATCTGGTCGATGGAAGCAGTTTTGTCCCGTCACGTTTGCCGAGACTGGTATGTTGGTAGAGGGCAGTGCGGTTTATGGTTGTTTGTTTCGCCGCCAGTTATATCATTTAGCCTCTGAGGAGAAACTTGTCAAGTTCAAGGCTAACCCACCGGCGTACGTACGCGCCACGCCTATAAGGAGAGATCCCATTCTCCTCCTTTCCACTGTTGAGCCCCAGAACGAGTCACATCTCCCACCCGATATGGTGGCAGAACTCATGCGGTCCTTATGTGAACCTCTGCGCCTCACCTCCATAAGCTTTGGTGACTATGTTGCTCTTTGGGAGAAACATCGGGATTTGAAGGGACGACGGGCGCAGGTGCGGGACGCGAGGGCCAAATATGACAAGCTTGAGTTGAAGCAGCGGGAGGAACGGTTGAAGAAGCGCATTATTCAGGAGCAAAAGAGACTAAAGAAACTGAAGGCATCTGCCAAGGGTAAGAAAGGGCGCGCGGTGCCAGCAAATGTTGTAGTGCCTGAGGAGGAGTACCGTGGCTGGGAAGAGGTGCCCAAGGAGGCGGACACAATCGCAGCCCGCATCGGAAAAACATTGGACGAAAAGTGTCGGCGTGCGAAGACGTTCGTTCCCATTTTGGTTCATGCTATGGATGACATTGCCATGGATGCCTTTGAGCAGCTTTTTAACGAAAGGGTCCTGCCAGAGACCGTTGTGGTTCTGCGCTACGAGCAGCCGATAGAGGAGAATGATGGTGACAAGGCAGGGGCGCCACCTGACAATGAAACTGGAGAAGGATCCACGACAGTGGCAAGGCCGCAGACGAAGGCACTATCAATGCTCCGTGGCGAGGAAGGTGAAAGCAGTAGTCTTATTGGTTCCTCGGCTCAGACATTTTCTATTCATGAAATTATCATAAACGACAAGGATGCGGGTGCACTGCTCACTGAGATATTGCAGGCCGTTTCCCCGGCTATGGAGCCTGTTACAGATGGTGTTGTTGACTCGTCTCTAGAGGAGGTTAGCGATGAGGAGGCCGAAGTCGATGATGATGAGGATGAAGAGGATGAAGAAAACATGTTGGGTGTATTTGATCAATCTGTACGGCCTGGAGACGTTTCTTGAACCAATTCGGCATGACGTTGCACTACTGTCCAGTGACGATCCACGAGAAGGGGTTGCTAATGCGCGGCCAGAACGACCTGTGCCTGGAGTATCGGCGAAAGCTTTATCTTTTTAGAACTCCAGACGAAAAGGCAAAGTTCCAAACCAACCCATTGCGCTATCTGACATTTCCACCACATTCCCCACCGTGCAGTGTGTGGATTGTTGGTTGCTCCAAAAGTGGCAAAAAGACACTTGCCAAGTCCATGGGAGAGAAGTACAATGTTCCCTACTTTTGCTACAGCAGAGAGCTGTTCGAGAAGTGTATTGAGGCGGCCCAAACACCTGGAGGTGCGACTGTAGCTGGTATTCATATTCCTGAGCAAAGCTTTAGCAATCCTTATTTTGCCCGTGCCCGTGATATACTCAAGGGCTTACGGGAGTTTGCAGAAGAACAGCAACGTTGTATGAAACTACGTCAGCAGGCTGAGGAAGAAATGGAACGGCGGCAGCAGGCAGCTGAGAACGACGAGGAAGATGAGGAAGAGGTGGACGAGGAGGCAGAGGCCCGTCTTCAGGAATATCTTGAATTTGAGCCCGAGGATCCTGAGACCGGGAGCTGCGTCTCAGCGAGTCGTACCTAAAGATCGCGGGCTGCACAATCCACATGGAGCCATTCGTGTCAAAGGGATACATCATGGTCTGTCCGCCCTTTTCTGGTGGTGATATGGAGGTGCTTTCCTCTGTTGAAGCCATTCCGGAGGTGGCGCTTCAGATTGACGTCTCAGAGGACATTTACCTTCCACGTAATCTGGAGGCTTTGGCTCATAAGCGGAAGGCTTCTCCCTCTAACACCCCTACGATGGAGGACGGTCCACAAAAGACGCCAGAGGCCGATGGAGTGTTTCGAAAGTGGTCTGAGGAACTTATGCGCAAGGAACGTGAGGTGCAGAAGTGGCGCCGCCGCCATATTGGCAAGGACGACCCCGAGTCTGATTTGGAAGACGATAATGTACTGGATGAGCTGGATAACGCGGGCCAGCAGGACAATGAAGATCTGGATAACACCAAACGGTTGCTCATAGTCGATCGCGTCTCTGAGGAGGAGGCGATCACCGAGTTTGCCGAGAGCATGGAGGAGCTCCTGGTGCCTTTGGTGAAGTTGAATGGGGATCTCTCCAAGAATGCCGTCTTTCGCGTCGCCACTCGACAGTTGTACAAGGTGCTGGAGCATCGCCGGTCGCTCATGTACGTTGCAGAGATTGTCCGATACGATGATGCCGAGCGCATGCTGGAGAGCGGCGAGGCCAGTCTCTCATGCTTTAGGTACACCGATCCGGTTGCCCTCTATGACATGCGACATGGTGTAAGACGTGTATATCGATGGATACCATCCGATGGGTATATGGAGGAGGCCGAAGAAGAGCCCAGGATGGGTTTGCCGTTGCCGCAGCCACGCCTGCTGATGAGAATCAGCCCGCAGGTGGTGGCGAGGTGCCACAGACTGAGAATGATAGCGAGCCCTCGCAGTTGCATGATCAAGAAGGTTATGAGCCACGGCAAATGAGCCCGATTTCTCCGATGAAGAGATGAGCGAGCAGGACTCGGAGATCATTGGTGAAGTAAGGAGAAAGTACGAAGGCCACAGGCGACGAGAGTGGTTGCGTCACGCTCAGCGGGTTGCGTTGTTCTGTGGCCGCTTGTATTTTTTTGACACTGATGCAGCGCTTCTTCGGTACCTCCAGGACCCGTTGCTTTTCGTCCAACAGCCACCACCGCTGCCTCCAGTAAATAGCAGGGAAGTTGTGTCAGTTTACGATGAGGCGCACCCTGACTTGCAGAGCCGGAACTGCCCTGTAAAGAAGCGAGGAATGGCGGAGCACGTCGCCTTCAACGGTAAACGTATCTTTATCTCGCTGCCTAAGCTTCTCTCATGGGCCGCCGCAAACACCCAGTTACTTTCCCTATCACTGCGAGCGATTGACGCCGTTCTCAATGGTACAGTGGACAATGATCTTATAAAGAAGCTCCTTGTACGGCGCCTCAACTCGGCCGATGTAAAAAGCAAGGGTGCTATCCTTCTCAATTTGCCCAGAACTCCAGAACAGTACAAGGAGCTACTCCAACAAGGTTTAAAGGTGGATAAATTTTTTGCTTTTGACGATATTTACAGTGATGCCACGCAGTTGATGACGGAAACAGCTATTGTGAGGGGTACTGTGACTGCTTCTAGGTTCTCCGTGGCGACACTCACTGAAATGTGCGAGTATATCGATGACTTCGTTGCTAATGAAAAGTACATGGCACTCTGTCGCTCGAGAGGGTTTCCTGTAAACATCAACAACACTTATCACACAGCAGAGACGGTAAGGGCAAATCTATCACCCTATCGGTGGTTTTGTGCATACAGCTGGTGCCTGGATGGCAATCTTGTCGACCAGAAAGCAAATCCTCGCTATGGTGCACTCTATCTTGGTCAGTACTTCTTCTTCTCTTCCGAGAGCTGCTGCAGCGATTTCTGTTGCAGCCATTGAGATCGCCTTCCCGAGTGGCTCTCAGTTACTTCCACAGACCATCCCTGTGAGGACCGATCTCGCCGCCGGATGTGCATTGGAGTTGGAGGGGTGTTGCCCAGTGCTGCTGTACGACACACGCGAAAATAGGGGGTTGCGTGGCGTGCTCGAGCCGGTGGCGCGGAAAGGGGACCTTAAGTGCGTTGTGGAGTACGATGGCCGCTACTATGCCCTGCTTGACGAGGGTTCGCTGGAGCGCTTCCTTATGCGACCCTGGCAATACATTGGTGGAGCTCAATTGCCCCCTTCCCGCAAGGTGCCGCTACCGGAGGGGAAAACTATGAAGAGCGTCCCTGAGGAGGAGTTTATTCGTCGTGCTTTGTATGACTCTGTGGCACACGCGCTGATTGCAGTGGCGAAGGCGCGACCAATGTATCTCGGTCTCTCTGTAGAGGAATCCGCACTAAAGTACATTGCTCTTCATATGAAGTCCTTCAACAGCAAGAACACCGCTATACAAGCCGAACAATACAAGAACAACTTTGAGGTATTCGACAAGCGTTCGACACTGTACAGAACGTTAGTAGAGGCTGCTGACATCCTTCGCAGAACAAAACATTTGTGAGTCTCTGTAAGGAGTGGGATGCTATGAGGGTGGAAGGGGACAATGGGGTAGCCAGCCTGGTGACACTGCATGTGGGAGGCGAAGGTGTGGATTAGTCCCCCTTCTCTTACTTTCTCCGTTCTTGTTACACGGAGTTGTCACTGTTCAGCCTGTGGCTCTGATGACGCTCGTTGTTGCAAATGTACATAGACGCAAAGACCAGCGGCGTATGGGGCTCTTGTCTCGTTTCTGTTTACTTGCTGGCAATGGTCCGCATTTGCCCCAACTACTCGTCCCGTGTGTTAGCTGCCATTATTTCATCACTCCATTCCCTTTGCAGGAGCTGAGGACGGGGGAGGTGGAAAATAGAGCCACGCCAGTTTGGGCACCATCACTGGGCAGGATGTACGCCGAGTAAATGCTCCCAATCTCCCTCATTCAACAAACTACATGGTATACACACATTGATATGTATATCTTTTTGACTTTTCTCTTCTTAATAAAATGCTTCCTATATTTCTTTTCCTTTTTCAGTGCGGGATTGATGGCGGTGAGACAGCCATGCGTTCCCCGTCGCGACATTCGTAAAGCGCTCAATTACCACTTCACTCCACTCCTCTCGGCTCTCAACTTTTCACTCCATGGCCGCCCATTACAAGGCACAGTACCGCCTGAACCAATACACTAGTTCAAATAAAGACAATGGTAACTTACTAGTCACTGCACTTTGCTGGTTTTCTTCTTTTTTGTTTCTTTCCCTTTTCCTTTTCGTAGTGACAGTGGCTATATTATGCTAAATATTCGGCTTCGTCTTCCGAATGCAAGTGGAGAACTTACGTGTCAAATCAATGCTGAAATCTTATGGGCTCATTTCTTGCAGGATGTTGAAGCTAAGTCTGGTATCGAATACTCGCGCTTGAGACTGCTCACTGGGCACCCGCCGAAACCCATATGTGCCGAATATGGCGTTCCTGTTGGCACAGTTCTGAACGACAGAGATACGATCATTGTAGCTGATGGAAAGGGGACAGTGATTAGAGGAGTCAGTTCGGGGCGCTATATTCCACCAGCCAACGAAAGGTGGCACTTCACAAGGCGGATATGCCCCTCTGACAACTCGTGTTTGTTTCATGCCGCCGCCTATGTTCTCCGCGACAAGAGCCGCACGGACGGCCCCAAGCTGCGCGAAGAGTGTGCTAGCGTTCTAGAGCAGAATGCTGGCATGTTTACTGGGAAGGGTTTATTGGATAAACCTGTCCACGAGTACATAAAGTGGATTCGCTCCCCCTCCTCGTGGGGGGGCGCTGTCGAACTGCATATTCTCAGCTTTCTCACGGGGATTGAGATTGTTGCGCTTGACCTGAAGTCCTGCCACATGGAGTGTTTTGGCGAGGGTTCCGGATACACCGTGCGATGCTTTCTTGCCTATACCGGGCAGCACTTTGATGCCATGGCCATGAATGCAACGTACAATTCACCCAACGAGAGCGAGGATCAGGTCTTGTTTAATGTTCGTGATGCGAATGTTGTTAAGCGTGCAAAACAATTCGTGGAAGCGGAGTCGGCGCGGAAGTAGGAAGCATAATGGTTTGGCAAAGTGAACGGTAATAAAAGCCATATATTCGAAAAACAGCTCCTCTCTATCCACCGCCTTGTGTTTTCAGTTCCTCGGCTTCCTTGCTTTGTACATTGTAGTGCTGTTCCTATCATGCTTCACTCGTATATAATTTTTTCTGCTTCTATTGATTGTTCGTATTCAAAACTGGGGTTCCGCTTACCATTATTACCTTTTTTTGGAAGCTGGTGGGCGCTGAGAGGCTGTGATGCCGCATCCATCTGTGGTAGCGTGTGCATGGTGCAGGTCCTTGTTGTGATATATATATTCCTGCCTTTCACCAGAAGGACGTTGGATTGTGGCGACAGGCTGGTAGGTATTTTTTAATTCCAAACCTGTTTGGCACACTTCTTTCTACCATCTATTTCGGCGGTTCGCTTTATGGCTGTGGCATGTAGAGCAAGTGTTCACCTGCGTGTGAGTGGGATCGTGTACTGCCAGGCATTGCCCTTTTTACCATTTCACGGTGTCGTTATCTGCCCACGCATGGATCCTTTGAGGATGGGCTATTTTGCCTTCCACTTCAACGTAACTGAAGGCAAAGTAAGCCACTTCATGTGCCCACCATAGCCACGACTAGCTATTGTACCTTTTTCATTTCCATCTGATACACACACACACACACACACACGGAGAGAGAGAGAGGAAGGAAGGGAGACATATTCTACGTTTCTTCTTTTCTCCACCTATCGTCTTTTCGTTTCGACCCTCCTCATTTTGCTCTCGTGCGTTTATTTTCTTCTTCGAACCTGCTGATGTGCACGTGAGCTGTAGAGGAGTTCCTAGGGGTAGGTACAGCACAAGCAGTATCTAAGAGAGAAGGCACCCTGACGGGGCGTGGTTGTGGGGAGAAGGAAGGGCAGCAGTAATAATACGGGGGCTCACAAGCTGACACTCGCTATTGGACTTTTCGTTGACTGCAGACCGGACGACTGCATTTTACCACTGCTACTATTTTGCGGTACTGTGCCACTTTTGTGGAATTCTACCCGTTGATCCTAGTGGCACTCCCGCGTGGTACTAGTGCCGAGCTCAGAAATCGCCAGTGAAAGACTATGAATGCATCCTCGAATACGTGGACGAGGCGTACTGCACGTATTTTGCCACCAAGTGCCGCTGGGCCGCAGACTGCGCGCGAGGCGCCTTTGGAGCCCCGAGAGGCGGAGTCGGCGCTCATAGCCGCAACACTGGCTAACGCCCAACTGCGTATATCGAAGGCAAGTGCTTTGCATCATGCGAATGAAGTAGCGCAGTTGTCTAGTGTCAGAGACACGCTGGAGAGGGAGGTGGGGCAAAAAGAGAGGGAAAATCGTGAAATGATGACAGTGCTGGAGGGTCGGATAATAAAAGAAAAACAACATGGCAAGAACTTGACGAGTCAGCTTGAGGAGATGCGTTCTGAGAGCGATATGCGTGTGAAGGAGGCGGTGTCTAGCATGAGCCAGGAGTTGAAGGACCGAGATGAGCTCATATTAACCTTGAAGCAGCGTGTCGAGCTGCTGGAGCGTGAGCTTGAGAGCGTTTTGGAGTTTAAGCACGCCCGAGACAAGTACCATGCAAAAATGGAAGTGCTTGATAAGGCGTACGCGGAGGAAAAGTTGGGTCGAGAACAGGATGCGCGGCATTTGCGTCTTGAACTGATGGAAGCGCGTGTAGGTTTTAGGGCACAGTCCAAAATGCTGATGCAGCAGCGTGAAAAGGAAGTTGAGAGTATGGTGAGAAGCCGACTCAAAAAGAAAACTCGTGAGATTGAAGAGCAAAACAAGGAGCTGTTGAAGGAGAAGGTGTCCTTGTCGTTGCTGGCAGACGATATGCAGCTGAAGACGGAGTCTTTACAAAATTGCAATGAAGAGTTGAGGCGTAATAAGGAGCTGGCAACGTCGATAGAGGCGGAGTGTTTTGTGCGTGGAGCGAAGCAGAGACACGAGATATCTCTGCTAAGGGAGCAGGTGAAGACTGCAGAAGATAATTTGGACGCTGTTGTGACGCAGTATGAAAAGCGTCTGCAAAAACAGAAGGACATTCATGCTGCCGAGTTGGATCGTCTTCGGTCAGAGTGTCGCAATGTGAGATTTGTTGCTGAGGAGTTACGCCGCGATCTGTTGAAAATGCGGTCTATTTCGGATAAGTTAGTTGGACAGCGAACTGAATTGGAAAACTTCTTTTACCAGGCATTAGCGCACGTGCGGCGAGAGATGTTAGAGGAGCGCCGTGCCAAGAATCATAGCATTGGTTTTCAGCAGCCTACGAAGAAGCCCCCATATACTGCTCGCATTAAGCCGCACAAGGAGCCTCTTCTCATTGGTGATCGCGGGACACAGCTAGCGTTGCCTGTGCCATCTTCTCGGAAGGTTGCTACTGAAAAGGTGTCGTGGTCGAGTGTAGACATGGCAGAGAACGGGATGGGTTCGAATGTGCCTTCCCTGCCGATGATTGCCATGGGAGGTGGTGACGTTAATCCTCATGGTGTTTATCCGTCCTCTGTCCCCCAGTGGAGTAGTCCTAGTTCTGATGCATATGAAGGAGACCACTATGCTCTTGTTGCCGAGGGTTCAAATTTACGGCGTGGGGAGCTTCTAAGTATTCCCAATGCACCGAAACTTAAGGACCTGCAGTCGGTTGAGATTTCGCAAATGAGTTGGTCCAACAAGGAGCGTGTCCTTCAATTGCTATTTAATTGCTTGAACAAGGGAAATAGCGTCCTTAAGCCTACACGGCTCGGCTCCGAGGATGATGCGCAGTTTTTGTCTATGCTTTCTTCCCCAACTCCGGATGCACATACTTTTATCACCGAGTAGTCCCTAACCCTTGTTTTCCTGTGCCATTCAACTTGGACGCATTCCAGCGTTTCCACGTCGTTAGTTCGCTCGTAGGGCTGTTCTTGTACTGGCGGTTGAGCAGGAAGGGTGGGGATGTAGCATCTTATTTTTTATTTTGGTAACATTCCAGCGTTATAGGTCATCGATCAATTTGTGTTTCTATTTGTGTACCAGGCCACATACACTTTCTTTGAGCGTCTTGTGCTCTCTCACCTCTCATACTCCCCCTCTTTCACTCTATACTTTTTTTTTTAACCCGACAGGGGTCCGGTTTCACACGAGTAATTTTGCCACAAGCCCCAATGCATGCCACTTTTCCTGCGGTTATGCGTACGATTACCACTCGCTTCTGTTCAGTTTAGTTGGCGCGACGGTGTACATGTAGCAGCACGGGACACCTCCCGTACATGTAGCTTGCCCTTCGACTCTGTGTTCCCTCATTCATGATTTTGCGTTTCTCTTGAACTTTTGGGATGCCCCCCTTTATCTTTCGTCTTGTCCCCTTTGACTCTGTTCGGGCATAATCAAGGCAGCGAATGATTCCCGTTGCTGGTCGGCGGAGGGGTCAGGCACCGGCCGCCGCGTCATCGTCTCCCACTAATAACACCTTAGATTGGTTATTAGGTGACGGCGCAGCTCCTGAACCGGCAATGGCACCACAAAAGAACACGCCCGCGTTTCTTGACTTCGACGACCCGCCCGCTGCCTCACGCTCGAGACCAGCACCACAACAGAACACGCCCGCGTTTCTTGACTTCGACGACCCGCCCGCTGCCTCACGCTCGAGACCAGCACCACAACAGAACACGCCCGCGTTTCTTGACTTCGACGACCCGCCCGCTGCCTCACGCTCGAGACCAGCACCACAACAGAACACGCCCGCGTTTCTTGACTTCGACGACCCCCCGCTGCCTCACGCTCGAGACCAGCACCACAACAGAACACGCCCGCGTTTCTTGACTTCGACGACCCCCCCGCTGCCTCACGCTCGAAACCAGCACCACAACAGAGCACGCCCCAGGGCGCATCTTATGCTAACGACACTTTACAAACAAAGTGGCAAGAATTACGTGCGGAGATGGGCAGGGTGGAGGAGGAAACTGTTGACTGTGAAAAGCGAGTGGCCGCGCTTGAGAGCGAGGAGGGAGAACTGTGTGCAGAGGTCAAGTTGCTTGGGGAGAAGGTCCGGATAAAGGAGGAGGAATTGGAGTCGATGACAAAAGCGCGCCTTGTAGCGGAGGACGAGTGCAAGTCAAAGCGAGACCGGCTCAGAGAAGATTTAGATGCTTCAGGAAAGCAAACACTTTTGGCAGCCCATGAGTTGATGCGAATGCAGTACGAGGATGGTTTGGAGTTGCTGAAGGCAGGTGTTGGTGAACAAACAGAATCACTAGCGGCAGTTATCGAGAGGCACAGCACCATGGACAAGTCCCTAAGTTCAACGGAACCATACGATAGGGCGGTAGGCCAGCTCATGGGAAGGTTGAAGTCTGTGCTGCAGCATATTAGCAGCACTGTTTGTCTACGGGTGAAGCCCCTTCTTACCTGCCGTATCAGGGAAAATGGTGCGCGCTTCGCACAACAACGCTTGGATTTGCTCTCAAATGATCGGAACTTGAGATACAAGCAACTTGAAGCCTTTCGCCACAACGCGGCGGAGGCGTTTTCGACGTTCCGAAAAGAAAGGCGGAGACAGCATCAGACGAGGGTGGACGAGGTGTTTGGCCAATCGATATTTAAGGCAAAGTCTGGGCTTGAGGGTCGTCTTACTGCGTCTCGGCAGCAGTTCGTGCAACGTCACAGTGCGTATATTGCAGAGATGCACAAGAGTTCTCAGATGACCATTGACGAATTAGTTCGGAAGTCTACAGATGATTTAATGAAGTTGAAGGGCAAACAGCAACAAGAGTTGAAGCATGCCGAGGAGCGCTTCAGTGCCGAGCTTGCCCATCACGCGCGTTTGTTTGCTGCCGAAAGAGATGCCGCTGCTCGGTGCCATCATAAGGCATGCCTACCGGACTTTGAGGTTGCCATGCCATCAGTCAATGAAACACTACTAAAAGACACCCGCGTTCTGCGTGAGCGCCTTGAGCAGTTGAAGCAGTCTGTACTCCTGGATGTTCAGGAGGCTTCTTCCCTCGCTAAGCGTGAGCGCTGTGACCCTTTGTCCATTGTGGAGAAGGAGCGTATGCTGGGCCTTCTGGAGGAGAGGACGCGGCACCTTAGTCATCAGTTTACTGCCCAGTGGCATCGGTTCAAGTCTACCGTTACGTCGCTCCAACAGGATGTAGAAAATATGTCGCATGGGTTACGGGAAGGGCGTGTGCGTGCTGCCGCATATCAGCAGGAGGTCGAATGTGTTTACAGTGAGTGGTCCCAGCACGTACGGCGCGAGCTGTCACGGTGCCTTGTAAGTGGGGGCGCTCCTTCAGATGCGTCAGGGGTGGAAAGCGGGCTCAATTGTATGGTTCAAGTTATTCAACGACTACTGGAGCAGGTGCGGTCGATAACAGGGGCACAGTGTGGACGGCGTGAGGAACAAAGGAAATTTGAAACTGGATTACGGCGTGAGCTCTCCTCCCTGACTGTGAAGCGGGAGCTGTCGCGCAGAGCACTCCACGGGCTTTTGGACGCGTATGAGGGACTTTCCAGCGCTACCGCGGAGTTGGAGGCCAGACGCCGTATACTGGAAGTTGCACAAAATGACTTTAAAATTGCCATAGAACTGCATGAAAAGGAGAGAAACGAGTTTGAAAGAAGAGTAAAAAAAGCGGAGGAAGCTGGTGTGCGACTGCGACACAATTCAATGAAGCTTGAACGCAGGTCGTTGCGCCACGGACACTCAAGTCGCGGATTTCTTCCCTCTACTTCCTGTGGTGTGACTATAGACAACGCACTCAATAGACGTCATCACTGTGCCAGTTCTATGGCGCATGTAAAACAACAGTTGTACGGGTTGCGCCAGCATGGGGAGCGGCTTGGAGATTCAGGCTGCTCACGGGGTGCTTGTCGAAAGCGCAGTGTCTGTGCCCCAAGCGACACTGGGAGCATCTCAAGAGGTGAAAACCTGATGGAGTTCGTTAGTCTACTTTCTCTTGACGATTGCGCTTTGCGTCCCATTGCCTCCAGTAGCAGAGAGACTGGAGAACTTCCTTCTGGATCGAGCAGCTTAGTTTAGTTTAATACAGCTCTCCCTTCTGAGCGCCTCCATACGTTGCGCGCTGCTCTGGCCCTACTTGCATGACCCAGAGGCCAAAAGAGATGACGCGCCGATGTTGCCAACTGCTGAGAGACGACTTATGAAGTCCATGCGTCAATAATGCAAACATAGATAATCACACGTATTTGCCTTGCTTTGGACGGTTTTCATGATCACACGGCGATCCTACCGTGTCTAGATGCGCCCCTGGTCCCTGAACCGAGCTTTGCTTACTAGTTGCACCTCACCTTTGTTTGCCGCGCGTGGTCTTTTGTTCATTGCATGCAAATAACTTTCTCCCCATCCGTATACCCCCATATTACGTCGGTTTTTTCCGTTCCATTCTGTTTGGATCTCTCCACTTTCTTTCTCAATTGCTACGAATTACCATCTTCACACAGAGAGCACACGCAGTTCCTCGCCAGCCCGCCCACTCATCCAAGCACTCGCATTTGGGCAGAGGAAGAAGTAAAAGTTAGGAAAAGTCATCTTCCCCCCTCCCGTGCACCGTACTTACAGTTGATAAAACTACAACAGTACAGTCATAGACGTTATGATATCTGTTTCCTTTACTCTCTATCGCTTTGTTTGCGACAGAGAAACGTTTAGCGACATCTTCGCCATAGATGCGGAGAGTCGGCGTATTCCAGACAATTCTCCTTTCTGCTGCTGTTGGACTGCTGTGCCTCGGCAGCGGGCTGTGGCGGTGGGAGATGCTGTTGAGTGGTGCGGCTGTACACCAGCATCGTACTTCAAGTCACATGGTTCCCAGGTTGTGCTTGTGTTTAACAGTGCTACGGGCACTATAGATATTGACGGTGAGGCTAGTGTGATAACTTTAATGTGAAGCCTTACAGCAACGTGAATGAGCCCATTTCGGTGGTTGCAAAGGGGACACTTGACCCACTACCGTTCATTGGAAAGCAATCAAAAAACTACGCCATCAGGTTGCGTGATGCAGCTGGTCATGTGATTGGGAAGCTGCTCTTTTCACTGGAGGTGAGAGAGGACATTGCTATGGAGAGGCGGTTGCATCGCAGGAAGGTGGAGTGCTACAACGAGCCTGCATTAACAAGTCCACAGCGGACGTCTTTTGGCGACACTCTTGGTACTGATGCAAGTGGGAGCGCCTGTAGGGTAAGTAACGAGAACAGTAATGCAAGTGGAAGAACTGACAATAATGCGTTGCGAGGTACCGCATTTCCCAACGAACGACGGGACCGGTCGTTTGCGTACCTTGGCATGGAGGCATCGCGAAACGAGCGCCTGCCGCTTGGGGATCATCACGTGTCCGGCGCTGTGAGGACTTCTCCAATGAACGCAACCTCGGTGCAGTCTAACGTCCGAAACAAGTATGTTCGACTAGAGTTGGGTATCCAGAAGATTGTTCTTAAGAGTGACTCGGTGGAGATGGAGAACCAAGCATCACTTCTTCTTGGTGCTGTTTATCAGCTGAAGGTGCACTATGGCGGGAATTCTTCTTGTACCCGCTCTGTGACGTGTCAAGACACCAAAAGAATTGTGTACGCGGATTACATGTCCTTCTTGGAGGAGATGTACGACGGAGAGAAGCTTCGTTTTTCGTTGTGGGAAGACGACAAACAGGTGGCGGGGTTTTCACTAAACCCCGCTAAATTCCGCGTGCCTGCCGACACACGCAAGGAATATGCCGTTCCTTTTCGGTATTACCCCACACGCCAAATGGCGTTTTTAGAAGTCACAGTGCAGCGCACGGCGATGGACAACTCCTTTAACGATGCGCTGGCGCATGAGAGTGCCAAGGAGGCACTGGAAACCTTAAAGAAGATACAAGCGTCCTCGCTGGCCGCCTCAAAGCTCAACAGGGAGAGGCAGGAGCGCATAAGGGGCTTGAGCGAGAGGGACCAGTTTACATCCCCCTGCCAGGAGCATGACGTCGTGGCGAATCGCGAGGAAGCTTGGGCTCGTGCGGACACTGGTCGTCTGAGGGTGGCTGCCGGCGACAACATCTGGCAAGGGAAAGGCCGCCAGATGACATCGGCAAAGAGATGTGATGATAGGGCGGCCGGGAGTAACGCATGCGGTCAGCGTTCAGAGGCGGGTTCAGATGCCTCCTTTGCAGTTTGTTCTAATAGAGCAGGTAGACATTTGTTTAGAAACGAAGGCCTCACTCGTGTGGCGCGTCGTGGTGAGAGTGACAAGAACAGTATTGAAACAAAAACGAATGCCTTTTCGCATGCTGCGGGCGGCGACACCTCACGCTCAACATCTGCTCAGTATCAAGGTACGAACGATAGCAGTAACGGACCCATGCATTGCACAGGGGTTAATTATAGTGGGTGCGCAACAACGCCATTACGCTCGCGTATTGGTTTACATGGCAGTGCTGGTGGTTACAGACCGTACAATGATGCTAACGTATTGGATTTGGTCAATGATGGCGGAGCTGAGGATAGCAGAGCATCAAGTCGTCGCCGCGTATTGCAGCGGGCATCGCCAAACCGGCGAATTGCGGACCGCTTGGTGAACTCTGATGACCTAGGACTCAATCACCTGAGTCCAGGGAGGAAGCGTGGTGGTCGTTGTCCCGGTATGGGGACGTCGCTAATGGACGAGTGGCTCGAGTGGCGTTTGAGCCGTCGGTCCACGTACGGGTCACGTGCGGGGTCGGCGAACAGCGCCTTCACTGGTGACGACTCTGTGGGGTCCGTCTATTCGCACAATCACGCTGCTAGCCCGCGCCCAACACGGTCGCTGGCGAATGTCGCAGAGATGCGGCCGTACACGCCACTTTTCACGCAACAGTCGTTCTTAAGCGGCCGGTCGCGTAAGCGGTAGCAGGGTTGATGCCACGGGTCTGGCGTATGCTCGCTCCAATGAAATCGATCGTTGGCCACGTGAGAAATTCCCCGCTGAGTGTTGCTTCAGGCTGATGCTTTTCTCTTTTTTCGCTTTTAAACTGCAAGGTTGCATTGGCCTTTTTAAATGCTTACTATTATTACTATTATTATTACAGGTTTGGCTGCCCGTTTTTTCTTAAAATGCCTGAAGTAGAGTTACGAGAAGGAGATGAAACAACAAACAAAATAAAAAGAGAGAGAATGAGGAAAAAGAAGAAGAAGAAAGAGAGAGAGAGAGAGAGAGAGAGAGAGAGAGAGAGAAGAGAAAGAGAAGAGAAGAGAACAGTAATGAAAAATAAAAAAAAGGAAAGAAACGAAAGATGGAAACTCAAGTGTACGTGGAAGACCAAATGTGATGGGAAGCATGACATGACTTGACGCGTATCTTCTCCCTTCGGTCGCAACCCGGGAAGCGTATGCCGTAGGCCTGTTGTGTTTGTCGCTGCGGAGGAGGAAAAGGAGGGGTTTAACTGACAAAAGTGAGTGGGACGACCGGCTTCGTCTTTGTGTTTCATTTCGCAGTGTACACACCAGATGTGTATGACAGTGACCCTCCAACTTCGTTTATTAGCCTCGACACCCAGCAACGACTGCCTGTTACATGCGTTTAATAGAGAAAGAAAGAAAGAAAGAGAGAGGACGGCTATTCCCTTCTGATCAGCTCACTTTTGAACAAATTACAACCCCCCCCTCCCTCCCTCCCTCCTTTTTTTTTTTTTTTTTTCACTCTCCCTTCCATTCCCTTCCCTTCCTTCCTTTCGTTTTTTCTTTTTTCGGTGTCGTTCTTTCTACGTTTGGGCGCTTACCATTTTCTAGTGCTGATGCTCACCGGTCCGTTGCACTGTTTCGCATTCGCCTCCCTCCCTCGCTCTGCGAGGTCACACAAAATGTGTTCAACCCCTGGTACGTATACTTTTCGTGATGCTCGGGATTCGTTCAAGGTCTCTTAGCACGATGGGCGTTAGCGGAGGGCTCAGCATGATGATGGTGGTGGTGGTGGAGGAGGCCTTGGGTTTTCCCGTGCCTTCATTTCGTTGCTATCAAAATTGTGACCCGTCGTTTACGATTGCTTCTCGTTCGTGCAGCCATCTCTTGTCGCTGCGTTCATTTCCCATGCTTCACCTTCTGTTCCACAACACATGTCACCCTTCTCACCGCCCGTTTCCTTTTGCTGTTCTTTATTATTACTATTGTTTCCACTGTGCTCAGGTGTCACAAACAGTTTTATTATTATTATTTTTATTTCTTCTTGTTCTTCTTCAAGTGGGACTAAAAAGAACGTAAATATTGCATAGTAGAGCGGAACATTAGGTAGTGTTGACAGCCTCGTGCATAAACAGAGCAGTAGTAACGTGTGCAGTAGTGATATTTATAGACACCTACATTAGCAGTGGCCGTAAAGAACACACTTAACTGCGCATCGGGTCACTTTGGTTATATCATTTTTCTTCCTTATTTGCTTTCTATATTGGGGAAATTTGTTCGTTATTTTTGTTATTCGTTTCTATTTAAAGTGAGAGGCGTGGAACAAAAAAAAAAAAAAAATTATCCAGAGATCAATAGAGAGAGGGATATATCTTACTCACAAGACAAAGACACAGGAGAGTAGAGGGATCAGGGATAGGCCGAGTTTTTTGGATCGTTTCTTTTCCTGGTATTAATATTTGCCTTAGCGCTGGTTGGGTAGGGTTTGTCGTTTGGTTGTAACGTTTGTGGGAGGGGTGCCTGCGGGGTTGACTGGTGTAGTTACAAGGTGAGGGGAAAGGAAGAGCTGAACGTGCCTGAGCTTTTTGCAAAGTACTTTTGTGCAAGGCACTTGAATCGTGTTGTGTGTGTGAGAGAGAAGGTGCAAAGGGGCGGGTGGAAGAAAAGAAAGGAAAAGGAGAAGTCACAAGGAAAGAGTCGTTCTTCAAGAAGTCGTGGCTAGGGGTGTACGAAAGTTTGGCACAGTGCACTGTAGGGTTGTGTGGCGAGGGATAAGGTGACGGGCCATCAATGTGTGTTGATCGCGAGGCAAAGAATGCAGACAACTGGCGTCTGTACCACCTTCTGGAGCTCGAGCCCCCTGTGACGGCAAAACAGGTGCAGTGGCTCTTCCGTAAGGTGACGTTACGCCATCACTTTTATCAGGCCTATGTTGTGTTGCAGGACGAGGAGCGCAAAAGCTTGTATGACACACTAGGTGAAGATGTTGTGGGATTTATTCACAGTGGTGGCTGGGGTCCGCTCATTCAATGGCTGGGTGCCCGTAGGACAATTATCGCGTACTGCAGCACGATGGCTTTGAGTTTCTTTTTTGCGCTGATTTTCTTTCTACTTGCTGGATTGAAAGCAGACAAGCAAATTGGGTCGGCGTGGGCGGCAGTTGCTTCGCCGCTTATTATTGTTCTTGTTATGATGTGCCTCGTTACTGGGGCGGCGCTTCTGGCAAGCCTGCTCCTCAAAGCCCCAAAGGAGGAAGGCATGCGGTGGGTGGACCGAATACCTCCAATTGGTAACTCCCTGGCGTCGTTCTTCTACTTACTGTTTTGTGCGTTGGTCGTGGCCCACATTGACAGCAGCCCTGGAAAGAGACTCTACGATTACTCGCCATATTTCGCATTGCCGATTGCTGCTGATGCCGTCTACTACCTCTCATCTCTTGCATGGCGGTGGCCTCGCTGTCGCCGACTGGATCTGGAGGTGGGCTTAAGTAGACCGAGTTTTTTGTTATGCTACGGTCCTTTTGTGATGGCGCTGCTGCATGTTATTATGTCCTTAGTGAAGTGGGCCGTACTGGCTTTGCGCGTTGACAGGAAGGTGAATATCAGCTGGTACGAGACCTTTGTCCCTTTCGCAGTTTCTTTTATTTTATTTATTGGGGAGACATGCATTATCAGCTTGTCAAGGCGAGCTGTTGGGGTAAGGACAATCTTTGGTGTCGCCTTTGACGTGCTTGGCTCGGTTTTCTTCCACGGCATGCTGCTCGTGTCCCTCTACTTTGCCAGTGTGAGCATGACGCGTGGAAGGCAGCGGGTCCGCATGACGCATGCTCTTATTCCCGTGTATTTGGTGCTGGTGTATTTGATTGGTGCTATGATTTACACACTTGTGTACCTATTGCGTGCCGATGTCGACAACAAGAGGGAAGAGCGGCTCAACAATCTCAAGTGGACGCCCACGGAACCCGAGATTGGCGATGGTAATGTGCCTAAACTATTGCGTGACATTAACAATGCAGATCCCATTGTTTGGGATGACATTGACGACGACACAAGTGTTGCAATGTGTTCTGACACGCCCGGGGAAGACCTTCAGGGCACACATGACTATGATGAATTTGAGAGCGATGAAGAGCTGGAGGAGGGTGAGGAGGGTGAGGAGGACCAAGGAGATTACGATGTCTACGCTGGGCCTGAGCAGAATGTTCCACCTGCACAGTTGTCGCACGTGTCTCAGTCTAACTTGTGGGAGGCACCATCACAAAATGCCTCCCAGTACCGTATTCCCAGCCCTCAGTCACAGATGCGCGGGTCCCAGTCCCACATTCCCAGTTCTCAGTTGCAGATGCATGGTTCTCACTCATACATGCCCACGGCCACGTCGCGCGATATTTCCCGATCACAAATGCCGGGTCACAGTCGCAGTTGTGGGAGGGGCCATCGAACGCTGTAGCCTACACTGAAAATTCCTCGGAGATGAACCCAGCTAACCAGTCACTGGAGCGCAGGATGTATCTTGACCCGTGCGATCCCACGGCATTTGGGGGAGCTGCTGGGCAGAATGCACAGTTCTCTGCAAGCGACTACTCTGATGAGGAAGGAGCGAATGACGAAGGTATCATTCAATTGGAGCAGACCTCGTCAGAGTCGTCGAGCACACTCCCAAGCTCTGATGTAGTTTCGCCGAAGCAGTGAGCTTTTTTACTTCTGCGGCACAATCGTCTGTCTTGGGCGACGTGTGCAGATGACATTTCAAGTAAACGTGCATATACAGAGATATTTTAGACTTTAAAATCTTATAGAGAGAGAGAGAGAGAAGAAAAGAAAAAATAGGAGGGAAAAAAAATGAGCAGATCTACGCACAATCACGCAAAAAAAAGAAAAGAAAAAAGAAATCAATGTGATGTCTATGTCTATCAATATATCTGGTTGCAAAATGGTTAAGAGATCGTGCTTGCGAAAGGGGGAAGAAAAGAAAAAAGAACGAGGGAGGGAGGGAAGGGAGCAGACAGCGGAGGGGCACAGGAAATGCCAGTGCTTCGGTACACCGGTTGGTTGGGCAGTTTGGTGCGGGGGAGACGGAGGCGATTGTTCTTTGTTAATTTCTATTTTCCCTTTTCCTTTTCCTTTTCCCATTTTGTGTGCCGTGCTTGCATTGTTGTGTTGGAAGTGTGGGACTGTCGCTCCGGCGCATTGGCTGGTGTGTCATGCATGCGTTTCAGTGTGTGAGGGTGTAGCAAGTTAGACTGAGGGGTGTGTAACTTTCCATTTATATTACATCCTTTTTGCTTCACCAACACGCGCCGTTTTTACACCCCTTTCCTCTACACTCCTTTGAATGCACTCGCAGGTGCGTATCCCACTCACACATCCCTTTTTATTTATTTTCATTTTTCGTTTTCGAAGTCATACTCGCGTCGCTGTGTCAGGTTTCAAGGCCCTTTGCCCCTTCGTTTCCTGTGAATATGTAATCCACCCTCCGCATCTTCTCATGCTACTGTCTCTTGACGGTGTGTGTTTGTGTGTGAGAACACGAAAAGGCATTCTCACTTACCAGGGCACGGGGGTGTGGCTCATGCGTGTGCGAGTGTGCGTAGGGAGCACTCGCGGTGCGTGGAACAGGAGGCGACTGCGGGGTGTTTGTGGCCCCTCCTCGTGCATCTTTTCCCATTTCTCCCATCAGCTTCTTTTTCACCTCGCCAGAGTGCGGTCCAGTTCCTGCCATTGCACTGGTATTAGTCGATTGTCCTACACGGGCTCGTGACATTTTCCATCGATATACTCGTCAAGGCGGAAAGGAAGGCGAACCAGCAAAAGTTGTTTTTTTCCTTCTTTTGTCCTTGTCGTTATTGAGTCTTCCGCTAACGACGGCGCGGAAGAACTTTTAGATAAAGCCTACCTATTGTGTTTGCATACTTACGCATAATATATATATATATATATAGTTAGTCGAAGGAGTTGTAAAGAAGTAAAAAAGAAGCGGGCGCGCAGTCGTCGTAACTGGACGTAGAGGAAGTACAGAGGAGCAGTTCTCATTAGAAGTTCATCTCTCTTTCTTTGTTTCTCTTCTACCCCCTTTTCCTCATTCTTTGATTCCCTTTTCTTGCTTGTTTAATTTATTTATTTGCGAGGAAAGAGGGGGTGGGGGAAAAAGGCGACTGAGAGCTGTATGTACGTGCGTGCGCATGGTTTCTTTTTTTCTTTTTCTTTTTTTTTTGTGTGTGTGGCCACAGCCTCGTTGCCATGTGTATTCCCGGCAACTACGCGTTGTCAGGGGACTCGTCTTTGATCGCTCCAGTGGGGCGCGGTGCTCCGTAAGCGGTCCCGTACTCCTCCAAGAAATGGGCTCGGGTGATGGACTGCCTTTTACAGCCGCTTCCATTGCCTCTTGGCGTATTGATTTTATTTTTATTATTATTATTGCCATTTGCCCCCTTTCTTTTTGCGGCCGCAATTTACTACCCCTCCCCTCCCCCGCTTCCTTTGGAATGCAAAAAGATGAGGTATCTTAATGGCTGCTTGTGATCTGTTGCTTGCACGGCACTACCTCCTCTTCACACGTTATTGCTACTAATGTTTAATTCTGTCGTTGTCGTGCATTTTCAGCATTGCCAAGTGCTGTATTGCACGGTGTTGTCCATCATTAGCCCCGCACAAGGTCCCGGAAGCCACGTAGGAGGCGCCACTCATGATGGATAGAGAGTGTGATGCCTTCCAGGCCCTGCTCTATGCCCCGCAGGAGACACTGCAACCCTTTTTGTCACAGTTTCTCGAGCTCCCCCTCGCAGAGTGTGCCTTTTTGTCCTATAACGAGCAACAGCAACAGAGGAAAATGGAAGAAAAGGGAGAGCCAGGGAGCGTTTCCACACCGATGCCAGCGCGAAGGAAGACGGTGAACCCGTTTTTGAGGAAATAATGGGTTTTTTAAACAGGCTGAGAGACCAGAGGGCAAATGAGTCGGCCGACAACCCGGAGTGTACACGCAATGACGACGGCAAATCCCCTTCATTGGACAAGGTACCTAATGCGTTCTTTGAGGCGGAGGATATCGATTCTGTCGTGCTTGACGAAAGCGCAGCCTGTGTGACCAGTACCATGAGAGCGTTTTTTAATTACGATATTGCGGATGTTGTTCCGAAGGTTGACAACTACTTTGATGGGACTGGACTCACTGGCGAGGGTGAGCCGGATGGTCGAGGCGATTGGCAGCCTGACGAACTGGTGGGCGGTGCCCCGGACAACTCTGAAATGGGCCCCCAAAATGGCACCGGGTGTGCAGTCGTTGCTGAGGCGAGTTCAAAGCGTCACGTTGATCCAGACACAAACTGTGATGCGTACTTCACCACCACGGTGGACGAGTCAGGGGACTACTCCAGCAGTAACAGCAGCTATGGTGAGATTGAACTGCCTGGGTTTGACGGGTTTGGGAAGCCCCCACATCACCTCACAGGCGCGGTGCAGTGGGACCAACAGTTTCTTTCGTGGGGTAACGGCCACTTTTTGTCACGTGAGGATGTGGCCACACTCCGTACCGATGGGGACGAGGTTCGACCGTTTTCTGTTGATCCCTACTTTGACTATGATGCAATTGTTGTTGGTAAGTCGGTGCGCCCTTTTCCGTATCTGAGTGCCTAGTCCTGGGTTTCACCCACATACTCCTCCTCGAGGGCACTTGTGAATTGCACCTCTCCCAGCGGACTGTCGCACACCGGCGCCCACTTGAATATTATCTCAATCGAACACCGTTGCCTGCCTGGGCGCGTGCACCGATAAAACGATGGAATGACACACAACCGCACGCGCTGATGCCCGTGTGTGCGCGAAAATGGTCTCTAGTGACATATTATCACTTTGTTCCTTTCCCTACTGCCATGGGCCGAGACCATGTTTGTTTGCACCGTTAATGGCCCTCCTCCTGCGCACGCGTCTCACCACCCCAATTTTCTCCGCTACGTAACCCAATTCTTGCTTTTAATTGTCTTTTCTGAGTTACTGATATTTTTCCCATTGGCCTTGTCCGTCCGTCCCCCGCTCCCTCCCCCCTCTTTTCTCGCCTTTGTGTTCTTCCTTCAAAGAAATTGCCCTGCTAGTGGTAAAAGTTAGTTATTCCGTTATGCAAAACTATTGCTCACGCCAGGCTACGTTTGACGTTCACTATGCCAACGCCTGTGCATTTTGATCTTTGTAGAAGCCCGAGTTTTCCCAGATCTGTTTTCCTTACTGTAACGTCTCGTAGCACCTCTAGTGAAGATCGCATCGTCTTGGTTTGAATAACTTCAGGTAAAGATAGCGGCACCTTACAGTTTGCGTGGATACAATCTTACGCGTGGAAGAGTGGCTTCCATTTATTCAAGGGGGATCGCCGGCTTATTTGGAGGTCGATTTTATCCCCAGCACGTCACACGCGCCTAGTGGAGGAGCGAACGTTCTTAGGCTTGGTTTTGGGGGGGTGGGCCAGTCAGCAGTGTGGAAAGTTTTGTAATACTATTCACACTCTGCACTGTGCCTGGTCACACATAGCTTTGCGTACCCAATAATGTCTACAAAGGCAAATGACATGTGGAGTTCTTTGCTTTTTTATCGCGCCTACCTTCCCCCTGCAGAGGCACTGCGGGCGACCCAGTACGTTGTCCTTGGGCTCGAGAAGGGGGTGAAGCTAAGGGAGGATGACGACCAGTCGCCACACACGCCTGTCGCATCACACAGTGAGTGCGACACTTTCAGCCTGGAAGCGAGACCGGACACGGGAGATTCCGACCGCTCGTTCACAAACTTTCCAGAAGCTCCTTTACGTTCTGCAGAGGCGCTGGACTTTTACCTCTTCAAGAAGGCAGATGTTTCCCCACCGTTCTTCAACCAGATGCTCGAGAAAATGCGCTGCTGCTTTCTTCTGTGCCCCAAACGCGCGGGGGGTCGGTCGTGTCCCTGCAGGAGGGCGCATCTTTTGGATGCCACCGCCTGGCATCTAAAGCTGAGTAGTTTTGACACATCGACCATTTCTATCTCATGCAATTGTTCGTACTGTCCCTCACCATCGACCACGTTGTACCAACGGCAGGTTTTTTGTTTGCCTGTGGACTTGTTCACGAAGGTGTAGTGGACGCGGTTCAGCCGGTTTTGTGTCGTTATAATGAGTCTTGTCGCTACGGTTCTCGATGTCTTTTTGTCCACGCTAACATTGCCGCCGGGCAGCAGCATCAATGACGGCCTCTACCCCGCTGAAGAGCTTTCTCAACGCGGTTGCGGGAGCGAATGCATTCGTCACAATACTGGAAGATATCGGTCTGCGCACAGTCGGGGATGTGCAGGAGCTCAGTAATGACGCATTTGATGCCCTTGTAAGTAGAAGTCAGCCTCAGTGGCTGGGGCAGTGGTTGAGTGTTTCTGTCTTGCGTGAAATCCAACCGAAGGCAATGCTGAACGATGTTCTCATCATGTTCCCAGGCATTACCACCTCGGTCTTACTGCCACCAAAGCTGGTGAGCGTCAGATCACTAGTTGATTTGTCAGCGAGGGAGTTTTATGCTCTCGACTTGGACCTCAAAACTGTTTCCGCATGCGAGAAGATTCGCGCCCGCTTTCTCCCTGACCGGGGCTATAGAATCATCGACCTCAAGAAGGAGCCACAGGACTCCTTCTTCACCCACATTACACCGATCATTTTGTCCTTTTCCAGCAACAACACGCACTACAGCTGGCGAAAGAACGACCCCAAGAGGCCGGTGGTGACGTCACTTATCACGTACGTGAATCCTACCGAATGTAGTTGCCGTAGCAGAGAGTACGGGTCTTGCCGCTCGCAACTGTCACCTCTGCGCAACGGAAATTGGCACAGTGAGTCAACGTTTCCAAAACATGCCTGGTGCACCTGCCCGCGAATGCACGTTATTGCTGTTAACTACGAACTCAGCACTCCAAGCGGCTCGCGCTGCTCGGAACAGAACGCGCTCGGCAAATTGGCCTCTACGGGCCTCCCTACGACCGTTGTCCGAGAGGTTTTTGTGTACGGGGATAGCAGTGCCTCGAAGACGGAAACAAACCCGCTGTTCCCGTGTGGTGTCTGTGAAAATATGCTGCGCAAGGTCTCCAATGACGTTTTCAGGCAGCATGGCGGGGACGTTATGCTTTACATGTTTGACTCGACCACCCGCCCAAGGAAGTTGATATACCTTCCCATCCCCGAGATATCGTTCAGAGATGACAGGGGATTTCGGAAGTTTGTTGCGGAGCTTCGTGAGCTATAGTGCATTACTCGCTGTTCTGATGTCAGCTGGCAGTACCTGGTAAGAGGCAAAATGCATTCGCAGCGACTTTGGGTTTGGGCCTAGTCTGAGATTTCATATCCCACTCCATTTCTCCTCCACAGCTCTTCAGACTTTCCATCACGCACCCACTACAACACAACCACACAGGTCTGCAAACGTAAACGCATCGCCTTTATTCGGGCTTTTGCATCGTGGAGGGAGAAGAAGTCCCCATTGGTTGCGCAGTTTTTTACTTGAAAAGAAACCACCTGCTATTCACTACACCCCAAATTAGTAGTCTGTGATGGCGCCGCATGCGTTTCTGAATTAAATTATTTGTCCCTTCTCATTTGCCACAGGCATCATCACGGTGTTTCATCTATTCGTTTGGGAGCAGATCAGTGTGTTTCTCTCTGTGTCTGTGTCTGTGTGGGAAAAAGCATCAACTCCACAGGTAAAATTTTGTTGCCCTCACCATTTCCTCACGGTAACATTTTCTCCTTTTTTATGTTCATGTTGTGCTCTGGTAGGGTATAGAAGCAGCTAGCAACAACAAGAACAACAACAACAACAAGGAAGGTGTGAAAACAAGCGGCATTGGTGGTGGCGCTTTGGTCTACAACACGGGCAACTACAACCACTTCATACCGCAGCCAGTTGCTCTTCCGCCTGGTCGCTGCAAGCCACACTCCATAGTTCCATTGCCAGTACACAGCGTGTTTGCTCCTGTTGACCCACTGCAAGGGCTGGATGGCGTTGAGAATAAACTTTCTCACTGCGGTGGCGGCGCCGCTTGTCGCTGTACTCGTTGCCCTCACAGCCGAAGGGATTCCAACCGTCCAGTACCGGACAAACATGCGGCGCGTACTCAACTGCGACAAGTACTCAACGGAATATGATGAGTGCGACCCGGAAGCGTACCGCAGTCTGCTGATGATTCATGCGGCACCCGGTATGATTATTGCGGTCTCGTGGCCGTCTCTATGCCTATTTATTTCGTTTGCAAGTACATTTTCAACTGCTGTGGTGGCCGACTGCAGACACCAAACTTTTGCTGGCCTGCCAACGGTAAGTCTGCCATGTACAGCAAGGCGGAGGTGCTACGTCCACTTATTTACGTGGTGTGCAACACAATTATGTTCGTAGTGGCCTTTATCTGGGGATACGTCTCGCTTGTGCAATTTGACTCGAGCATGGATGACATGCGCACTCGAACGTCGACTTCAATTGAAAGAATGGAGTTCATTAAAGACGGTTTTGTGGGCGGAATGGACATGCTGTTGTATGACCACAACAAAAAGACCACTTACGGCGCCTCGTTTCTCACGATGGACGGCGCGTCGATCGAACTGGAGTCTGACCTTGATAAGCGCGTGGCGAGATGCAGCGTATTGTTAATGCCTACTTTGCTGAACTCTATAATGCCTTTTCCTATGCCCGTTTTATTCCCTACTTGGTCTTTCTGGTCCCAATGCTCGTGTCGTTCGCCGGTCTGGTGATTGCGATCTTCAGCCTGCGGCGGTACGCCGCCATGCTAATTGTTTGGATTATGGGACTGCTTGGCATTGGCGTCTGGATCTGCAATGGAGGTGCCGCTGCTCTGAACTTTGGTGTGACTGACCTTTGCTTTGAGGTGGGGGAGTTCTCCGACGGGCGGATGAACCTCGTCTCAGTGGCCACGCAGTGCAACCAGTCCATATTTGCCAACCTGTTGCCGGCATTTGAGGACCAGTTTAAACTCGTGTCACAGAAGGTTTGCGAGACGCTGGAGCCACACTGCACTGATTCCAATAGTACGACTGCAAAAATAGCAAGGTGCTCAAGTGCCCGCAGGCGCTGAATTGTAAGAACGTGACTGATGGTGACATGTTTTCGTGGTATCATCACTCGTTTTACACGGCAGATAATGTTTCTGGTAATGAATCTAAAAATAATATGCCAAGAATAGTGGCCACACCTGCAAGAACAGTAAGGGAAAGGAATGCACCATAGAGAGGTGTGCCAAGGAATGTACAACAACGGGAATGGGCCACTGAGTGATTTTGGGCACAAGATGAAGAGCGTTATGCACACGGTAAAAGCCCTTGCTAAGGTGCGTGCGGCGTATGATAATTACGGCTTGCAGCTTGGCAGTTGTGATGCGGCCATGGAGGTGTTGGTGCCTTCACTTGCGTCCCCTTGTAGAAAGGCTTCTAAGGCAACGTTTTATGTGATGCAGAGCTTTGGCTTGCTTGGTTTAGCGATTGTGATGGCGATGTGTGTTTATGCGATGGGTGCGAAACGTTTTATTCCTTTTAGTGAAGTAAACAAGCTGCAAAACAATTAGTCATTTTTCTTTTCTGTGCCCTCCTCTCCTCTGGTTCCGCGTGGATCTGCTCACGAGCGGCACCGTGTAAAGCGACGAACGAGGCCTCGGACATGATATTAGGTGCGGTGCTGAGCTTTGGGGCACCGGCTTGTGGGTGCTCGCCTAGGAAAGGCTAGTGGGGGTTGGGGAAGGGCGTGTATTTCCCTTCTCTCAGCTCCCACATTTCACTTTCAGTGGTTCCATTTGGCCCTTTTCCTCTAACTTCTCTCTCTGTTTTTTTTTTTTTTTTTTACTTTCCGCAGATACGGCAGTGGTTGCCTGATTTTTACCACGCTCAGCCGCTTCTCTCTTTCTCTCTCTCTCTTCTTTGTGGGATCGCTTAGTGGTAGTGTGTTTTGACCATCTTCTGGTGGGCACGGTAATACAACCGAGGGCCGGAAACTGGGGAGTTGGTGTAACAGTGTCGTCTGCGTGGATAGAGGAGCGAGGAAATACAAAAAAAAATTTTTTTTTTTGTCGAAGTTAAATTAGAACAAATGCAACAGCAACAATTGCAAACCTCATCCACATCGCGGCCACAAAACACATTACAACGTGAGTAGCGTGCCATCTGTCTTTATATTCCCATATGTACCCGCAAAACAAATGTTGTCTTTGGATGGCAGAAGCATTGTTGTTGGTGAATGAAATGTTGCAGCAAACGTAAAGCTGAGTAACTTGGGCTGTTATGGGTTCCCACTGAGGGGGGTGATGTTGGGGGACCTGCTACATCAGCCACGGCAACATACGGCTACCACTGTAACTGATCACTGACACCTAATATGTTACTTCCCCATTTACCCTCTCATTTTCTCTCTCTCTCTCTCTCTCTCTCTCTCTCTCTATCTATGTCTGTCTGCCTTTTTGTTCCTTCTTTGTCTTTCCCTTGACTCACGACCACCAGCGTTCAGCTTATTATTATAATAATTATTATTTGACCTTGGTGTTTTACTTTGGAGTGTGGGAAAACCTTTGCTACTTACTTCTCTTGCGCTCAATTCCTTATTTTGTTCTACTGATGAATGACATATGAAAAGAAAGTGGTGCTTGCCCGCGTAGTATGGCCTCCGTCGCAGATCGTTTGGTGCAGCAGCTGATAAAACACCGCCAGCGATTAACGGAGTTGGAGCGAGAGAAGAGAAGTCTGAGCGAAAAGGAGAAATTGAAAGCCGTTTTTGAGGAGCAGTATGAACGGGTAAGGGAACAAACCCAGCAGTTCCGTGCTGCCAGCGCCACGCTAGAGGAGCGGGTCCGTGCAGCGGAGGAGGAGTGCAAGCAGGCGTGCAAGCGTGATGAGGAGGAAAGGGAGAAGATAACAAATGAGCTTCGGCTTTCCATTGAAGAGATAGACAAGTACTCTGTGGAGGTGACACGAAGGGAGGTGAATGCACAGCATGAGAATAAATCTCTAAAGGAGCAGCTGGAGATCTACGAGAAGTACTACGGCACTGGCCAGGATAAGTTCAACGAGCTTATAGAGAAGCGCGACGCGGAGTATGCGAAGATAGAGGCGAAGCGGGACGCTGAGTTGTTGCGCAAGCCACATCTTGAAAATGAGCTTGCAGAAGAGGAGAAGTTGCTCGACGAGGTGCAGAAGGAACGAAACGAGCTGCAGGAGAAGGTCAAGATATGGGACACTCGTTTAGCGGAGATGCAGGCCAAGTTAGTGGATGCAAAGAAAACGTTTGAAGGCGTCAGGGAGGAACTGGAACGACGGGTTCGCCGAGTTCGGGTGCTTGAAGACGAGAGTCGGGCGATGGTTGCTAGGGCGGCGAAGAGCCAAGCCGAGCGCGACAAGGAGCAGTCAAAAGTCCTGGATCTCGAGCAGAAAATTTCTCTTCAGAAGGAACAGTTGAAAAGCCTTTTAAACGTGGCGGCAATTTTGGAGGGCGGTGGCGCGGCCAATGATAAAAGTCCTGCGGCATAGATATGCTCCGATTGGAAATTTTGTTTAGTCCAGTTGTTCCGACTGGATCTTACCTCTTATATTACTTCACTACCGTGTTGTGGGTTCCAATCTTCCGCTGAACTATGCTCCGTGCCTAACCCTCGCATAATTGCTCAAGTGTCCTCGATGTTCTGCCGTAATTCTTCCTCCCCTCCCTCCCTCCCCCCTATCATTCCCACTTTCAATGTCACTATTGTTTTCCAAAGAACGACGGACAATGTTCTACGAAGAAAATGATTCAAGTGCTAATGAATTTGAGACGATGTCATCAGAAGATGATGACTTTCTAAATGAGTTGGAAGAGCTCACGGATGAGTTGGATTATACTTTAAATACGCACCTGAGCTGCTTTTATTTCTTGTTTCATGATGAGTCGGGGCCGTTCAGACGCACCTTCCCAGAAGAGAGCATGAGCGATCTCAGTACACCCCCACCTGATCTCACTTATGTGCTTCATGATGCAGCAATGGTGGAGGCAGAGGACCACTTGAGGGAGTTGGAGTCGCAGCGAGCAGCTAGTGTCACTAACCCAGAACCGGGCACTAAGTCCTCGCGCGCATCGAGATTCCTTGATGAAAATCCTGGTGCTTGTCTACTGATTGCTGTTGATAAGGCAGTGAACCGGAGTCAGCTGAAGGAAAAGCATGCTTCCGAGTTCCCAGGGATTGATTTTATTGTCGGTTATGTGAGTGGAGAACCGACTGGTTGGGCACTGCTGATGGACACGGATGCAAAATTGGTGTCTGCCATGCAGGTTTTGTATCCCATTCATCGCTTTGCAACAGACGAGGATCGCTACATGTTCGTCAAATCTCGCAGCACCATTGAAAAGGATGCCGGCAGCTCCCCTCAAGTATCTGCATATGATCCCCAGAAGGTTCTCAACAAAGCATTTTTGAAGCGCTGGGGGAGTAAAGCGAACCTCGCGCGGCATATTGAGTCCATTGGTGGAGTTGGAAACGCCATTTTCGTGTCATTTGATGCGGAGGCGGTGCTCGTTTCCTACGGCTCCATCCCTCTGCCACTGGAGATTGCACTTGTGCCTGTTGTAAAAAACGAGAAACTGCCGCCATTCCACTGTTTCCTGCATCCCGGTCATGTAGAAGATTGCGTGACGGCAATCAAGCTGAGTTGCGGGTTGGTGGATGGAGCTCATTGCATACCATTTAAGTGCGCCTCATTTCTTCGTCGTGACTACGCGGCGGTTGCGGGGGAAATTAACCGCTTTCTGTCCTGTAAACAGGTTGTGCTTGTAAACAAGGGCACCCTGATGGACGTGCATGCTTTGCGTTGGGTGTTCGCGGCAGCACGGGCGTTGGAAAATGAAGGGGATGGGCGCTGTTGGAGGTGCCTCCCCTTTTGTCAATGCCTTGTTACAGCTTTGATGTGGTGTGGGAGTTTTTCAGTGACGAGGATGTCAAAAAATCGTATGATAATTTGAAGTCACTCCCAAGAAGCCGTGCTCGTACCATCGTAAGATCAGCGAGGCCTTTAAGGAGGAGGTAGTGGCTTTTCATAGTGCTCACTGTGCCCTGGAAGACGCTGAAACGCTCTGTGACGTGCTTCGGCCATTGATTCAGCGTGTCTGACGTAACGCTTCTCTCTTTGTCCTCCATCACGCCATAAAGGTGGGGTTCGTGCCGCTGAACTTTATGGGCGATGCTGTTCGACAACGGGGCATCTGAGGTTGAACCGAGAGAACTACTTTGCTCTCGCTGAATAGCGCGTTGTGCCCCCATACATTTACCCATGCCTCTTCAAGACTTACGCACATCATCATCAACAGCAGCAGCAATAACGACAAAACCACCTCTACACGTCACTAAACAGCCTCTGTAGCACATCATTCGTACACTTGGGGTTACAATATTATAATAACTGTTGTTCTGTTTATTATTATTATTATTATTATTATTTACATTGCTAACTTATTTTTCACACATAACGAACCACTTCCTTCACTTGGCTCCTTCACGCTCCTCCCCAATCTTGGCGTGTAATTTTTAAACTTTGCACCTGTTTTTGTATGTGCTTTTCTGTTTTCCTTACTTTTGCTTGGTGGTTACAGTGGTTGGAGGATACACATAAACGAACACTGCTTGTGGGCTCGCCAAGAAGGAAGGTATTGGAAAGATGATGCGCCTCTCGTTACGGCTCTTAGGGGTGAGTCCATTCACGCTCTTTATGATGGACCACAAAAACGATCCCGCACTGAAGGGCTTTGCCATTTCCAAGCGTGCCAGTATGCTCTCTAAGATGTATAAGGAGCTTTCGCAAAACCAACGGCGAGAACTTAACAAGCGTGCTGCATCGCACCCAACTCTACCAAAGCGCAGCCGTGAGCAACGCCTGCATGACAGGAAAGTCTCCTTGTCTCGGAAGCGTGGTGGATTTGCACAGTTTGTTAAGGCACACTACGATCAGGTGCGAAGGCTCAATTACCGAAAGCGTTTTGCCGCACTCTCAAAGCTGTATGACGTGATGCGGCCGATCGACCTCGATGAGGTGACGAGGGCTTTGCCTCTTATTGAGAAACTGGGGCGGAACAAGCCAGGCAGGAAGGCAAAGGAGCAGTCCCTGCCCTAGAGAGTGAGATTGTGACCAGTGGCCGGAAGAAAACGGCTCCACCTGCTGCAGAGCAAGCACAGCGAACGCGGTCTGCGAGTAAGGCGCCAAGGGAGGAGCTGCTTGTCCTGGAAGAGGAGGTTAAAACCAGAGGCAGGAAGAAGGCGACCCCTTCCCCCATTGAACAAGCGCACAAGGTGAAATCCGCGACTAAAGTATCCAGCAAAGAGTCCGAGGACGTAGAGGAAGCGGAAGTTAAGACCAGGGGGAGAAAAAAGGCGACTCCTTCGCCCACTGCAGAGCAACCACAGCGAGCTCGTTCCGCAAGTAAGATGTCCATCGAAGAGTCTGAAGACGTAGAGGAAGAGGAGGTTAAAACCAGAGGCAGGAAGAAGGCGACTCCTTCCCCCATGAGCAAGCACACAAGGCGAAATCCGCGACTAAAGTGCCCAGCGAAGAGTCCGAGGACGTAGAGGAAGAGGAAGTTAAGACCAGGGGGAGAAAAAAGGCAACTCCTTCACCCGTCGAACAGCCGCGTAAGACGAAATCCGCGAGTAAGGTATCAAGGGAGGAGTCATTTTTCCTCGAAGATGAGATCAGGACTAGAGGCAGGAAAAAAGCGACCCCTTCCCCCATTGAACAGGCACACAAGGCGAAATCCGCGACTAAAGTACCCAGCGAAGAGTCCGAGGACGTAGAGGAAGAGGAAGTTAAGACCAGGGGGAGAAAAAGAAAGACCGCAGGCAAGGCTGCGAGGGAAGCTGCTGAATAGAGAAGGACATGGAAGAGTTGTGAAGGAAACACATAGAGGCATGAAAGATGGGCTTGTGAGACTAGGAGATGGGCAGGACCAATGATGAATCCCAAGGTCTTCAGAGCACCGGTTGCGGCGTAAGATGAGGAGTTTTTGGTGGACGTGAGGTCCGTATAGATGAACACGCTCTTTTTACTCTTTTTTTTTTTTTTTTACTTTACTTTTTTTATTTTCATTTATTTATTTATTTATACATATATATTTTTACGCGCCTCTTAATTCATCCCCCTTCTTCCTTTCTACGGCAATTGTCACACTGATCTGTGCGCCTTGGGGCATCTCTCCATTTACAACTTGCAGGCACACAACACCGCCCCGCCCCGCCGCACTTCACTTCCCCCCTCCCCACAATTCATGTTCTCCGTCGCTATATTACTGTAGATCTTTGTTTACGTACTTTCTGTGGAGCTCTTGTGTTGTGGTCGCGTGACGATATTGCTGCGAGGTAGGCGCTCACACTACAGCCATTCGCGACCGCTCAGTAATCAACAGCTTTCTCCCGCAACTCCACCTCCCTAGACTACATTTCAGCTTTTAGATATAAATATATAAGAATATATATGCATGCATACATAAGAACATCACGCGCACAGGTATATGCTACTTTACTCTTTCTTTCCCATCCCCTTCCACTTTTCATTTTTATAAACGTTTTCAATGGTGCCGCTCATGCAAAAGTACGTACTTGTGTATTCATTTGGCATCGCGTTGGAGTGTGCGGGTGTGCTTGTGTTAGAGAAGAATGGGTGTAGAGGACATCCATGGGACAATTGACGCAATAACGACTGACTGTTTTATCCAGTGTTTATTACCTTTATCTTCTTCTCTCTTCTTTTGGGTTACATGGGGCTCAGGAGCTGAGGCATATGGCAGGGAGTGGCAAGTGGCCATTAAGGCCGGCGTTCGTCAAGAAAAGGTCGGTGGTGCTGGCTTTCCACTTCGTCTAGTTACTTTTTTTTTTTTTTGGAACATGATAGCGCTATCAGAGCATGACTGACCCGTTTCCTCCTCTGAGCCATTATTTTATTTTATGTTTCTTGAGGGAGAAGGTTGGGGAATGGGGGAGAAGCAAACAAACAAATACAAAAGCGGATGCACATCATCAGCGGCACAGTTGCGGAAGGAGCGCACATTAGTGACACTTGACTGTTACGTGCGTGCAGTTTTTGTGTGTTGCAGGAGCCACCCGGCTCCAGTTTCGAGCCGTTTTTTGTGTGCACTTCCCCGTCCCCCACCCCCTTCTCATCGCGCCTTTTTCTATTATTGGCCCACTCGTCCTTTCTACACTTCGTTTCCACAGTTTCCCCACCTCGGTTTGTCACCGCGTCCTCTCACTCCTGCTCCCTCAGTACTTCATTACTTCTCTCCCTTTCGCTCCTTTCGTCTTTCTTTTCTTTGCTCCCTTTTCTCTTTCGTTCTTTTTCTCAATAAGCCAGGCACCCTCCTCCACCTGACATTTTTGGCTGTTTGATCACATGCCTGTCGAGTGGGGATGGGCGTATATTTCTGGCTGCGCCATACTTGGACCTTTCCGCGTTCCGCCCATTGAAACTGGGGTGTTAGTGCTACATGTTGAACGTTCTAGGAACTTGAAAAAGCCGAAATGAGTTAGCCCTTGTGTGAATAAAAGTGAGATATCAGGAAATTAGAGAGCGAAAGCGAGTAATAGAGAGAGAGGAGGAGAGAGCGAGTGAATGTGTGTGTGCGTGCGTGTGTGTGAAAAAGAGAAAGAAAGAGAAGAGAGAGAGAGAGAGAGAGAGAGAGAGAGAGAGAGGGCATGAGGAGGTAAAAGTGAATAGAATAAAATGTTGCTCAGGCAGTACAGATTGCTGATCATGCGAAGTGTTGAATGGGTGGATTGGGAGCTGGGGGCATGTGTATGTGTGCTTTATTTGCTCGTGTGCCAACGTAAAATCCCTTTATCTCTTGTGCACGCTCGTGAACATACGTTGAAATTCATTTTTACTGCTTACCTGACATACCTTCACCCATGCAACCCTGCCCATACTTGCGGCCATGTTCTCTTTCTGTATTTGGCTTCCTGCTCATTGCCATTGTACGCAGGGGTGACGCCATTATTAGTAGTAGTGGTGTTGTTTGAAAATAAAAAGCTTGCTCTACCCACCCACCCGCCACTTTCTTTTCTTTTCTTCTTTTGTCTAGACTACTTGATGCCCATATCTAATCACGGGGCGCACTTCGTGCCATTTGTAATACGCGGCGTTATTCCTGTCCGTCTCGTGTGTTGCGCCGCCTGGACAAAGGGAGCAGTGCATCATGTCGTGGTGACCGCCACAGTCCCTTTATAGCAAACTGACGAGAAACCACCGGGGCACCTCTAACAGGGTGCTATTGTTGTCGCTCCTGTGGTCAACCATAATGTTGCAGGTGGTGCGTGTTCCATCTTATGGGGTGGCTGGAGGAGGGTGAGTGTTCACTTCCTGTAAGATGAGTGTGTGTACGCGAACCCGCGTCCTCCACGGGAATCAGCAGACTTTGGCACGTGTGAGTGCGTTCTGCCCCGTTAGCCGGTCACCAGTTGCAGACCCTCATGTTGTGGTGTTCAGACCTCCCACTATCGACAACCCAACCTATTTATATATTTTTATTATTTGTTTCATGTCTACGGCTGCATTGTAGTGAGTACTGTTTCAAGGCTTTCTGGCACCAATGTTTGGGTTCCCCGATCTTCACTACCACTCCCCATCCTACGCTACGGAGTAGCTATAAAAGGAAAAGCAAAAAAAGAAAGAGAAAAGCGTCAAAGAGTTGTTGCTGTTATAGATCGGCAGTAGGGAGGAGGGAAGCTCAATCAAGTGTTGAGCGAATTCAGAGAAGGCGGTGACACGTAACAGGAGGACCTCGGGACCACGGTGGGGGCGGCTAAAGGGAGCAGAGTGGTAAGCGGTGGCCTCGTCCCGTCTTTGCAATGAGTACTAGTGGGAGGGCTTCTGGCGGGCCTACCACGGGCACCATGCAGCGTCAGCTTAGTGTCAGTTGGAGTCCTAGGTTTCACGAGTATATCCAGCAGGATTACCTGTACAATTTGGCCAAGTACAAGTACAGTGGCGTTGATGCAGGAATCATCTCCCGTTATATCATGCAGCCTTACTGGAATTTCATCATCAACCTTGTGCCAATGACCGTGGCACCGAATGCAATAACACTTACCGGGTTCTTGATTGGTCTTTCTTCTTCCCTCCTGATCATGTTTTATTACTTTTTTAGCGACGCCGTCTACCCTGCATGGGTATGGTACTACGCCGCATTCGCTATCTTCTTGTACCAGACACTCGACGCAATAGATGGGAAGCAAGCGAGGAGGACGAACACCGGGTCACCGCTCGGGGAACTCTTCGATCACGGCTGCGATGCACTTCTGACACCGTTTGTTCAGCTAAATGTCTGCTGTGCAGTTAATACACCGCCCATCATGGCATTCGCATATATGGCCATATCGTCCTGTGTTCTCTTCGGTGCCATCTGGGAACAGTACATTACAGGCACACTCGAGCTCAGCTACTTTAGCGGCCCAACGGATGGAATCCTGGCGGCCTGTGTGGTCTTCATCATTACCGGCCTATTCTCACCAAGCGTGTGGGACAGCGTTGTTGTCGGGCCGTACGAAGTGCTACCGTTCCAATTCTCAGAGTCCCTGCCATGTGTCATCTCAACAGCTCGGAGCATCGTGTTTGTTTTGTATGCTTTCGGAGGTGCTATAACGTTGGGGACAAACATTTTTCATGTGCTGACCAGACCCAACATTCAAGCACGGTGCGTTCCATTGCTAACGGCACTCCCGATGCTGATTTTGCTGCTCCTTCACATTTGCCTGTTCGTTGTGTACCAGTCCATCTACTCGCGATATCCGTTCGCTCTGGAGATGAGCTTTGCATTCCTCTCTTCTTACACCGTAACGCGGATGACGGTCTCCAGGCTCTGCGCGATGCCGCACAGTATATTCAACGGATACTACCTAGCAACTCTGTTTGTCACTCTTGGTGCGCTTGTCGCTCACACGTACTTACCGCAGTTTGAGGCAAAGTATCTAATTCCATCCCTCGGCTCGGCGACAGTCGCACTCGCTGTGCTCGGCGTGTGGCAGTACGTTCATATGATCGTGTCAGTATTCATGCAGCTTTCATGTTTCCTGCATATCCCGCTGCTCTCCATCTCGTCGCATCACGGTGTCGGTACGAAGAGGGACTGAGAAGTTGCTCCCCACGTCACGGAGCGTATCATTCGGGTTTACACCTCTTCGAGTACGTCTCATTGTTTCCCCTCTCCTCCTTCCATTCACAAATTGATACAATTGCAATGTTGTGGCCGGCATGGGATGCTCTTGATGTTTGGTTTTCCGCTGATTTCTTCACTCCAGGTCAACTTGTCGGTCACAAAATGATGGTTTGGCGTGTATGTGCGTGCGTGCTGTTGCGCGTCACCTTACAGTTAGCAGGCGAGTCGCCTAGGAAACGAACAGAAACCCACACCCGTTCCGTAATGGCAACCGATAAGTGGTTTCTGAGGCTTTCATTTTCTGTTCCTGCTCAATCCCATTGCGACTACCTGTTTCTATTTAAAAAACAGGCGGACGACAGAGTCTTTTCAGGCTTACTTTTCTCCTTTCTCCTCCTTTCGGATTTTTTTTTTTTTTTTTTGGCGTTGGTGGCGTTGGTTATAGCGGCGACAGTGTTGTTGGTTTTTCCTTTTTATTCCTTTGCATTCGGTGTTGCCCTGCATTGCGTGGCCTGTTAAAATAAGGCGAGTAAAAATCAGCAGTACAACTGTACTTGAAGAAAGTGAGCGTGCCGACCTACCGGTAACCGCGCGCCTGTGTGTGCGCATAGGCGGACATAAATGGCGATGCCGCGGTTATGCACGTTTGGCACAAGAGTGTTGCCTGGTCTTGACTGTGTTTTTCTTTTTTTTTACATTGGTTTAGTGCTTCACTGTGTATACTTTATGCTTCATTCATGCCGTGCCTCGCCGCTTTTTGTCGTCTTGCTTTGTATGTATGCATTCCTTCATGCGTTACCACAGCAGCGTCGCCAATTTTTTTACATGCTTTCCTTCTCGTTTATCACTTATTCACTTGTTGATTTGTATTGCCTTAACACGGAGCACTGGGCTTGTGCTGAGTGGGATGAGAACAGGTGGAAGGGAGGGAGCGGGAGGGAGGGAGGGAGGGAGGGAAATGTTGAGGTAGGGAGGTGAAAAAGCGGAAGGAAGTAGAAGGGATGGGACGGGGGTGAGAAAAGGAGAGAGAGAGAAATGGAGGGATATAAAAGGGGCAATTTTAACAGATGGACAGATAAAAAAAACGAGGTACGTACCCGTGCCAGCTTGGAAGAAACGTGTAGGTAAGTGTGAGTGTGAAGTTCAGCGAAAGAGAAGTGACATATTGTACCATGAGAGTGTTTAGAGACCTTGTCTATATCTGTGCGTGTGCGAGAAAAGGAGAGATAGTTGATTTTTGCCTCAGTTCTTTCCTTTGAACATTTATTTCACTTCACCGTGCTTTCTTTATCGTCTTATGCCGTTGCTTCCATGGCGAGTAGATTCTTTTTCTTTCCTTTTTTCCTTTTTGTTTTTGTTTTCTAGTTACTTATTTAAGTATATAAACGAGTGACTTGGACTTGGTTCTCAGCACGGAAGTTGGTACATTCAGAGGAGTTAGCATCTTGAGGTGGTGCTGGGAGGGAAGGCGCGGGAGACGTTGCTGTTGCGTTAAGCGCTCTCTAGGGAGTTTATTTCTATACCTCTTGGAGTAGTTCATCGTTGTGTTTTCATTGACAGAAGGCATGCTGGAGGCGGAAACAAAGGAGAATGTGGTGAGCACGTCAGAGAGAGGCGGGCTGTTGGCCTTCGTGGCGAGGGAGCTGGCGCCCTCACTGTTGTTTGCTCGACGTAGCGACCCGGATGCCTCTCTTCGGCGTCTTCAACTTCTCTCAACAGAATTCATTACCCGGTGCTCCGGTCATGGTGACATTCTAACGCCCTACACTGTTCAGAGGAAGTCAACCGGCACCGCCGCAGGCGCTTGTGTGTCTGCAGAATCAGGTGTGACCACGACGGGAATGTCTGTTTGTGCTTGGGGCGCTCACACACTGCAGACCGCGTTGCTATTTGTCATGGGCGAAAACGCGCCTGGTAATCAAGCACACGTATTTGAATTGTCTGTGTTTCTCGAGCTCCTGCGGCATCCCAGGGAGGACTACGCTGGGTCATTTTTCTGGAACTCGCTCATAGGTCGTCTAGTGGATCTGGACTTTTACCGGCTTCTTGGCAAGAACATTGTGGCACTGTGGGACGCCGTGAAGGGGCAGCCACTCGCGACCTGCTCGTTCAATGAGTTGCGCCTTTTGCAGATTTCGTGTGACGTGATGTTGCATTTTTCTGAACACGCTGGTCAGCAAAAACCTACAGATGGGCTGCTGCCAGACCTGCTCTCTGTGGCGCAGCAGATGTGGCACAGCGACGCGTCTCTGGTGACTCGACGATGCGCTCTCGTTCTATCGGCTTTTTTGACACGTTTCTCTTCTGATGTGCCGTTGGAGTTGCTGTGCAGTAGTCACGTGGCGGACTCTGACGCACCGCACACTCTCGTGTTGTTGGCGCGGCTGCCTTCTCTTTTCTCGTGTAAGGATAACGCCAGCGAAGGCCTCCGTACAGCGTTGGAGGTTGCCGTCACAACAACTGTTTATTCGATACACACGACCTCATTTTTCCGCGATGAAGGGCTACGCGCCCCCACTTTGCTGCTCGTGCGACGGTGCATTGCCGGGGTTGTGGAGCGGTTGTTCTTAAACGTTTCAGTTGAGTTCTGGAGGTACTTCTCGGGGAGAGCACTCCTTTCGGCAGCTGAAGCTCTCGCCACCTATGCTCCGTACTGGGGCTCTTTTCCCGCTGGTGTCTATGCGCTCCAGCGGCACCTCCAACGAGTGCGAGCCGAGTGCGATGACGATTATGCAATCGCTCTGTGCAACAGCTACACAGCGGCAGCGGCTTACCACTTTAGTTTGGAAGAACTGCTAAGGGGTGGCGCTGTCTTTTCTGGGACTGACGGTATGCACGAAGCCCACGATACGTCAAAGGCCACTGTGTGCACGCCGGAAGGTACAGCGGCCGCAGAGGTGATGAGGTCCCCACCCCATGACAGGTTTGTGGCCACTAAAATTTCGTGCCGTGTAAGTGACGCTCCTACACACGCCGCAGCGGAATCTAGTGTGAAAAAGACGCTACGTATGCTCTCAGTTGGATGGTCATCTTTCCATACTAACAACTCTGCGTTTGTTCGGACTGCCCTTGTGCTCCTTGAGGCATTGCTGGACAACTACCCCCACCAGCTTAAGGAGTTGGAAGAGCTAATGGGCTGCAGTTTTCAGCAAGCTCTTCGTTTCTCAACCGCAGCGCTTTTCAACAACCGCGTTGACGACATGAAAATTGTGGGGACACTTTATGGAATCGTGTCCCGCTTTCACCAGCTTCTTGGTATCACTGGTTATGTGGTCTCCAACCTTCTTCAACCACAGTTGGTGTCGGAGGTGGGGGTGCGGTCTGATGCAAGCGAGTTGGCGATTCTCCAGTTGCGTTTGTACAATGCCCTCGTCGAGGCCGGGATTGAAGAAGCGTACAAGGTGAACCTTTTAGGAGCGATAACTCACCTTAGAAATGGCGTTGTACCCCGTTTCCCCCTTGCTACAGTGTTTTTAGTGGAGTGGACCGCAGTTGTTGTTAAACTGGTAATTCACGGACGCTCACTAGAACATTTCTTGCCGTCGATGGAATCATTGGAGAGATGGATACATTTTCTTTGTGAGGGGGTCTTTTCTCTTCTGCGAGAGCTGCAGTCGGGCAATGTAGTTGTGGCGGACTGCTGCGTTGTCGCAACACTAGAAGGCCTTGTCAGCTTGCTCACCGCTGCTGTCCTTTCAGGTGGCCATCATGACACTTTGGCTACATGTGTCGTTGCGACTCATGGTGAAAGCGACCTATCCGCGTGCTTCATGCTATTTTGCCTAGTTTTTGCTGACAATGTGTCCCAAACGCTGGTAGAGTCTACCACCGGACTTTTGGCGTATGTGGTGGAAAACTCACAAGAGAAGCTCTTTGCCACGATGCGCTTTCACACTTCTGTTGAGATGAGACAAAAATTGTTGCTAGATGTGCATCAACGGCTAAAGTGCCCAAGCTTCCCCATCCAGATGTTAAGAAGTGCGAATGTCACGCGGTTGGCTTCTCTCCGCCATCTTCTACGATTTGACCCTGCCTCGTTTTACTTTTTTCTGTTCCTTGAAACATCCTCGAGCGACGCTGCGGGGTGGCAGCTCACTCGCATCCTCCTAGACCTGGCGCGGTCCTCTGAGACGACGCTGCTCGAAAAGTCAGAGGCTTTTGAGCTCATGCGGGACCTTGGTGACGTGAGCATGCCTATTGAGGAGGCATTACAGATTCTAGCGGACAGCGAATGTAATTCTTCTGTTTATACGGGGACGATGACAGCGGCAGTAATCCGCTACATTTGCGCTGCTTCCCTACGCAAAAGTCAGCAGTGCGGCAACGTGGCAAAGACCTGCTCAGAGGACGGCACAAAGAATGTGCAGGGGACTCCACTTCATACACTGCCAGGAAGTTCAGTGCGCGGCTCAGCACAAGTTCTTAACCCCAGTGATGTTGATGCCATGGTAACTACAGGGTGCAGGGTGCTGAAACAATGCCTTGATATGTACAAGGCCGCGGAGAAGGGGCTTTCCCTGCCAGCGACGTCTAGCAGTGTCACTATTTCAATATATGGAGGAGGTAGTAATGCCCCGATGCACTGCGAGTACGTGCCGACGGGATCAGCCGTTTCTACTTCAGGGTTAACCGTCTACCAACACAGGCCCTTTTCGTTTCAGGCAACTGCTTGCAGTGGTGGCGCCGGTACACTTGGTGTCTCCTTGTTTCTGGGTGATAGGTTTATGTTGGGCGAAGAAGAGAGTGAGACCGCCCTCAACAGAACGTTGTCAGCCCTCTTGACTATTATGCGCTTGGCATCGGCTCTAGAGGGAGTTTTGTGGTTGGTGTCTGCAGGAGATGCGCCAGAGGCATCGTCTGTGGCTGTTAAATTGCTAGAGGTAGCGCTCACATGCGCGGGGGTGGTGCATTCGTCGGCGTCCGAGCTGTGGAACTACAGCCGTGCGTGTTTGGGCAGCTTGTTAGTGTTGTCCCGCGCTGCTGCATCAGTGCTGGCGTCGACCTCGTCACACAATGCGGCAGTAATGCGAACGACGAACGTGAGCTTTCTCTTCCGTGATCTTCTAAGGGTACTGGTGGCGCATCGCGATGATGTGGATTTGGTTTGCCAAGGGCTAGGGAGTTTTGCCTACTTCCACCCGCTGGGTGTGCTGGATGAAGAGCTGGTTCGCCACGTATTTGAGCTTATTGCGCACGTTCTAGAGAGCCATAGTACCGAAACGCCGAGTACTTCACTTATTGTGCTTTCTGCAGAAGTGTGTAAGATATTTGCCTCTGTTGGAAAGTTCTGCCCAGCCACGTGTTCTGTCAGTATCGTGAATAGCCTGCTCTCCTACGCTGTTAACGTGTCCAAGAGGATAGTCGCTTCGAGTCCAAGCTGCCCTATGTGTGATGATTTTGACCATCTCATGAGTGCTGTGAACACTATCGTGCTGTACTGCCCCAGTTTGCTTGTCTACCTCCCACACGAGCGAATCATGGCTATGGCGAATGCACTGGGACAGCTTAGCGATGCGGTCTGCTACGACCCAGTGTCTCAACTCCACAAACCACAATCCTGGCATAGGGCGTGGCTTGCCGTTGTTCGTGTACTGCAGGCACTTCTGATTGGTTGTGGCACGAACAAACTCCCCAGTGACAAATGGGCGCTAGAGATTTTCACTTGGGCCACAACCAGCCCACGGTTTGAGGATGCGCTTTCCGTCTTCACACTTTCTCGCGCTTCCACACAGGACGTGAAGCTCTCTTATTGGGAACTCTGTGAGGCACGCTCCTGTGCTGCGATTGCTGATCTTCTTGCATGCCTAGGTTTCTCGTCGGCCAAGCTGACGCCACACATACGAGCTAGTTTTTGTTTTCTTAGCCGTTATCATTCTCAGTGCACGGTATGCCCATATGACACTTCGGTAGAGCGTGCTGTAGTGGAAACCCTGCGCCACCAGCTTTCCTACCTCATCCAGCTACCCCTTCCAGTAGCATGTGCTGAGAAAGGTTCGGCTGTTGTCGCTCTGGAGCAGTATGATGCTGTTGTGGACGATACATCGGCCATGCTCCATGGATTGCCTGCGCACACTATTGCTGTGGAGGATGTGCACCATGATGAACGGGAACAATTGTCATTCTGCGTGATGCGCTCCTTCGTGTTGCGGGAGCTGGGGATTATTCGGAAGGGCCACCATGAGGCCTCCGGCGGTGCTAGTGTTAATCTCTCGCTTGAGCACACACCAACGATGAAGCCCACCTTGCGTGTTGCCACAACTGGCGTCACAAGTGGTAGCACACAAGAATCCCTCCTGCGCACTGTTGGGGTGCACATTGACAACATTCAACTTGCGCTGGCTCTCGTTGTGCGCTATGCCCGGTTTCATAGTGAATCCTACGGGCTAGACCAATGGGAGCAAAATAGGCTCAATGCTGAGCTGAAGAAGCTTCTTGATTCCCTTGGTCGTCAAATTCACGACGTTCATCGCCTTGGGACCGCGGAGCTTTCGAGGGTTGTGGAGGTGGCGCAAGAGCAGCTGAGAGCCATTGTTGCGGCTGTGCCGTGCGGCTGACGGGTGCCCTCAACGTGGCTGCTATGCCGTACCGACCGGGTGAGGTAGACGAGTTGTTTCTTTTTATTTTATTTTTACATACACACACGCAAGGAAAAGCGAATTCCCAGGCTCGGGCAGCGCTGGCCTCTTTTGCAGTTGTTTTGTGAAAGATGAAAGACCTCTCCCCGGAGTGCAACGCTCTCTAACGGGACGAGTCGCAAGCGTGCTCACATGTAGTTGACGTTCTCTGAAGTATCTGTGTGGTTCTTAACACTCACCACTGTTTCACATCGTTGATCGGCTGTCTCGTACGATTTTCGCGTTCTTCACAATATTCTCATCCACTTGTTGAGGTGTCGCGTTGCTGCATCCGAAGTTCCCTTCGTTTCTTTTTTGCTTCTCTAGTTCCCTTTAGTTTGAAGTCTTCCCCCATCGAGGCCACGTCACTTCTCAATGCCGTCAGGTTTTCTTGCACTTCCAAAAGTACTCCTGCTTGGTCTGCGCAAGTCGGGGAAGAGCAGCATTCAAAAAGTTGTGTTCGAGGGCATGCAGCCACACGATTCGGTCAATCTCCCAACTACGGTGCAGCCTGTGAGGAGTACCGTATGCTCCAACGACTTTTTGAACTTCGAGGTGTGGGACTTCCCTGGCCAGAACGACCCCTTTGATTCGAACAACGTGGATGCGTATGACACCCGCTCGTTGCTTGAAAACTGCGGTGCCATTGTCTTTGTGATGGACTGCTGCGAACTGATAGACGATTCACATGCACGCTTGCTCGAAACGGTATGCACGGCTTACCAGTACAATCCCGAGCTGTCTGTTGAGGTTTTCATCCACAAGGTTGATGCTCTCAGTGAGGACCATCAGACTGACCTGCTCACTGGTCTACAGCGATGTGTGGAAGCAGAGGCACGCCAACGCCTGGACACGGTGGCGCAGCTCCGGTTGAACTTCAACCTTACCTCAATATACGACCACTCAGTCTTTCAAGCCTTTTCTCTAGTAGTACAGAAGCTAATTAAGCTACAGATCCCTTACATAACGGAGTTGCTGCAAATGTTGAACAGCAACAGTAATGTGGATCTTTCTTACCTGTTTCTAAGCAGGTCCAAAATATTTTTGGCGGTGGATAAGCGAAATAGGGTGAAGTCTCGCACCTACGAGCTCTGCAGTGATGCGATTGAGGTGATGGTGAAGATGGGCCACATATACGGGTCCAGGGGTGGGGAAGTGTGTAGTAATGCTGGCACTGACCAAGGCACTTCCGCTGAAGAAGAGGTTGACGCTGAGGTGGCTGTTGGCACGGGAGCGAGCACCGTTATCACGCTGAGCAGCAAGGATTGCATCTACGTGAAGGAGTTACCTAACTCGTTAACGCTGGTGTTGATGGCAAAGGAGGAGTCCTTCCGCAACAGGACGCTAATTGACTACAACATAACGGTGTTTTATAAGGCCGCCTACGATATTTTTGTCCATAGTTAGCCTCAGATAGTCACGGCTGTGAAGGCGTTGTTCACAGACGGGTGAACTCGCACTCTCTTCATAGTGGCGGCCGATTGTATCAGTCAACACATTATCGACTAGCAGTTTATTTGGATGGATGGAATGATCACCATCTCCCCGATAACGTTGTCTTGGTTCACTGTTTTATTCTCTTTGTACCTGTAACTCCGTCTCCATCCCGTACTGGCTACTTTAATTCCTAACAAAGCGGCCAGTACATGGGCAAAAGGAATGCGCTCAGCATCCGCGCGCCAAAAGTGTACTCAAAGTTTGCTCTACTTGGAGGCTCTAACACACAAACAAGAAACGAACGCTATGTTGCCCTGTTGTCTACTCTAATTTGCACACAGTGGCAAGGTGTAGTCAAACGTCCAGTGTTGCTCATTTTACAGTAGTCTCTAAGGGCGGAAGACACCTGAGAATGGGCACGTCCATTCACGTGTTTTCTTTTTTATCTTTTCCTCTCTTGTACCTTTCACTTGGTGTGTATGGAGGGAGCAGCCCATCGCCAACACTTACGCCCGGTATTTTTACTTGCCATTTACTTGTTGAACCTGCACTTTCTTCCGTGTAGTAAGGAAGAGCGTAGAGAAGTTCCAGTAGAGTGATAAAAAAGTGTACACGTGCTCATCAAGGTCAAACGTTTTTCGGCGCAATGAATCTTGCCTGCAACTCCGTTGCCCCACTCTCTCCATTTATGTGGAGTTCGCCACACGTTGAACTGGTGCCTGCAGGCTTCACCCCTGGCACCGTGGCAGACACGATGCTTCACTTCAGCGACCTGACGTTCAGCCTCGATGCGCTCGCACGGGTGGTCGAAGACGGCTTTCACCCCATTAGCCAAGCAGTGGACACTCATCCTCTCCACAGGGGCGTGGTTCACAAACGCCAGTTTGACGTGATGCGTTACGGCATGGTGCTGGATGAGGCGGAGCGGCTTGTCTTGATCGAAGCACCGGGGCTTTGCGGTGACACAGGAAAGGTGGTATCACGAGAGTACAATGCCCTATTCGAGGAAGACTTCAACAGCTCCCCTTGCGCACATCACCCAGTGCTCCCTGAATACTGTTTCATAGTATATCAGATGCCTGAGAAGAGTGAAGGAGGGAACACAGTGCCCACGCCGCTATTCCGCCTTGTTTTTCGGAATGAGTCCTTTAATGAAAACATAAGACCAGATCTTGTCGACAAGTTTCCACTCTTTCGCCTGAGATCTGTCTACGTGTCCCACACAACGTATTACCCTCTACATAAGCAACTTCAGCTTTATGCTCGGGCGTTGGTTGATGGCGCGAACTTTTCTGCTTCCGAGTTAGAAGAGGACCTCGGTTTGGGTCCCGTTCGTTCCTTGTTTGACTCATGGCTATTGGTTCTTGACGGTATCGCACCATCGTGGATCGTGGACAAGGGCGTTGGCCCAGATATTGTGAACATGTTTCTCAGCTCGCATCGCGCAGAGGGGAGACATGATGTACAGGAGGCACTTGACACGTACAAGCAGTCATCCGTGGACAACCGTGTGCGCTGCTCGTACCTTTTCACGGGACAGAGGATGAGGCAGCGTGTCAATGTGATGGCTCGCAGTCCCAACATGCTTAACACCTGGCGTCAGGGTGCGTATGACATTCGCTACTTCAGTGAGGTTGCCTCCACTGCAGAGCCAACTGGATATTTGGCTAAATGCTACCGTATGTTGCTCTGTAGGCGTAAACCTGGGAAAAACAGCGTTGATGACGACGAGATAGCTACCTTTATACCGACCGATGAAGAATGCCAACCCTTGCAGATCTACAACACACTTGCTGCGGAGCGTCTGAGGCTCTGGGTCCTCAAGGGCCTACTGACAGCAGAATTGCACGGCGTTCACAATCTTCTGGTGGAGTTTGACACAGCCATGGTTGTGGCCCAGTGCGTTGGCCTTCTCTGGGGAGGGGGTGAGGAAGATCGACAGCGTGAGGTTTTGTTTCACGTATGCAAAATCATTGTGGAGACCGTTGAGGACTATGTGCAACACAGTGGTGTTATCTGGCGCGTTATTATCGTGACCTCTGATACCGAGTCCGTGAAATCCGCAAAGCTCTGCCAGGACATATTAGAGGTTACACAGATGGCAAAAACTCGTGTGGAGATTGAAGAGCGGCAGCGTGTCATTTCGAATGACGAGGTTTCGGCTGATAAGATTGTTCTCACACCCTCCGAGGATGGAATTACCGTCCATGAAGACGTTAAGGAGACCAGCGTGCCGTCGCCACCTCCCACCAATGCCGTCGTGGAAGTCCCTGCTGTGTGCACATCTGTGGTTGTGAACGAGTGGGGAACGGTCTGCAGCGACTTGCTTATTAGGACCCCCAAGTATACGGACGCCATCATGGACAGTGCAGCCCGCTGTGGTCTGCGTTTGGCCGACAGCGACCTCTACCCGATCTTTCTTGCTCTCTCGGAAGGGAAGGAGACGGTGCCGGTTAGCACTGTCGTGCGGCTCATAATGGAAAAGCACCACCAGAAGCGCCGGTCGACACAACAAGGCAGGCCTGGTACGGGCTCGAGCCTCTTCTGGCCACACGACCACCCCATCTGCCCTATTGACTGCTGCATTGTTCCATGTGACGAGGAAGGCGTCACTAACTTTGTGAAGAGTTTCCAGCGGAAGCCGTACCGCGCGCGTGGGGTGGGTGACTTCAGGTCCACCATCCGCCCATCCAGTTCACATGCGGGCTCAGATGCGCTCAATTACGTTGAGTTTTCCGTCTTGATGCTCGCCTTGGCGCGCCAGTGATGGTGTTTGTACCTCGTATATGTTTTCAAAATTACCCGCCCACCCGATTGTATGATCGTGCAATGTTTCAAAAGCCGAAAAAAAAAGTAGACGAAGGAAAAGAGAATAAGAAACAATAAATAAATGAAAAATGAGAAAGAGAGAGAAAGGTAGAGAGAGAGAGAGAGAGGGAGGGAGAGATAAAGAAGGGGAGAAAAGAAAAACAAAACAAGAAGGTGAAGAGAGGAGGAGGGGCGTATACTTCCCCTGTCACGAACAGCGATGACCTCCCTTTTCCACATATTCACACCATGCTGCACTCACTCACAATGTAAATTTTTCTTGTAAGCTTAGTGTGAAACAAGGACGAGTGCCCGACTAGAGAATGTTTTGCAGAGGACTGTGGCCCCACCATCTTCCAGCCATGTTTTGCACTTCTTTGCTGCTGTGCCATGGTGCGTGTGCTGGCCCGTGTATGTGTTTATTTTATTTTGTTTTATTTTGCGTTTCCCTCCATTATTTTTCCTTCCCTGTGCTGGCGGTGCCGAGAGGGGTTTTAGTTTCGTGACGCCGTCGCCCCATTTTGATTTCTTTCAGCGTTCTTTCTTTCTTTTCTATTTCCCCGCATCCCCAACCTCCCACACGCACTCTCGAGAGCCTTCGGGGTGCTGTCAAACAAGTTTTGCAAGTGATGAAGCAACTCACATGATAAAGCAAGCAACGTCTGCACCGCGTGATGGGACACATTGCATGCGGTGCTGTAGAGCCTTGCAAGAGAGGCGTCTCCGTACTTGTTGTCGGTGGGGGCGTTTAAAGTTAGCACAAATGTGCAGTTATTGGTCGATGTCGGGCTCCGAGGCGAATGATGACAAAATAGAACAATTCACGGATCTCTATTGACTGACTGATAAGGGCACACCAGTGCAAAACGTATCGAGAAACTGACCAGCACTCGCCTTGACCAATGGCCTTCCATTCCCTTTCTGCTTCCCGCGCTGTTCCTTCATCCCGCTGACGACGTTCCGTGAACGTTGTCTCCTTCCGCCAGCGATGCCACAACGAGAGCTCTCTGGAATCCCACAACCGGTCACTTTTCATTCGGGTGCTATTCCTCATCTGCTCTCGGAGAAGCCGAAGCGTTCACTCTCCTTGCGCACGGCAGCCTTGCCTTTTTTTTTTCTCGGTATATATACATATATATGGTTTCCCACACTACAGCCTCCAATTCGTCACAATGTGGTGCACGGAAAGCGCCCACACTCAGGAGCTGGGCATACTGAACTAATTTTTGCTGATTTTTTTTTTTTTTTTGAGGTAATAGGGCAGAAACGCCTTAACCGGAGCGTGTTAAACTCCTGCCCACTTTGCTCTCTTTGCCTCCTTTTTATTATTGTTTTTTCACTTCATTTGCTTCACTTCTTTTTCGCCGCTATTCGTTGGAAGATTATCAGCTAGAGGAAAACGTCGTTTTAGCACACAAAACAAGAACATAAAAATCAAAGCAGCGAACAAGTCCGCGTGGCCAGTAAACAAGGGAGCAGACAAAACAAGGTCGTTTTTTCCCCTTTTCAATTATCTAAAACTGCGAAATGGCCGCATCATCGCGTCCAAGTACCGCACAGGAGCGCATTCTCGCCGCCAATCGCCCGCCGCCGCCGCCGCCGCCGCCAGCCATCCCCACGCACAAGCAGCTGTCAGCCATTAACAGAAATGGAAATGGTGTGTCGCAAGTGCTGTTTGTGAAGACCAACTCTGCAGAGGCGGAGGAGAAGCGTGTAACAACGCACACGACTGTCTCGAAGTCCAAGTACCGCAACACTTCGGAGTTGATTGTTGGCCCCAGCGAGCCTGGTCACATCCGCCGTGGCGTTCGTCGCTTTGAAGCACAGGATGAGTGTACTGTCGGCAAGGCACTCACTGAGGAGTGGATCCGTGGCTACGGCGACGAGGAGGATCCGCCAGTGCACGTTGTGAGACAGCGTGGCCCAAAGGACAATCTCGAAGGCAACTGCTGCCGCATCCTCACAGAGGAGGCCAAACCACGCAAGATGCGCGCCCCAGGCAACGCCCCTCCTCACACGTCACGTGCTCCATACAGCGAGCCAGATCTGAACGATCTTTATGTGTCAAGCGAGCAGAACGTCCCCAGGCGCCAGTACGTGTGCCGAGACAACGGCAACATCATTTGCCCTGATCCGCTTCCTCATGGCACTGTTTTGGACGACCGCCCACGCGGGACGGTGCGTTCGCACTGCAACCGCTCCAACATGTCGGTTGATGTGCTCAACCTCGGCCAGTACACACGTGAAGAGCTCAATGAGGTTGAGCGCAAGATTGTCGCTGGACCGCGTGCATTTACCCCGCCACCCCTGCCACCCCGTCAGCGTGCTTTGATCTCACGTGTGAGGACCAATGCGAACGTCACACACGACATATTTGGCACCGGAAACGGTGTGGATGACGCTGAACCTATTCACTGCAAGAGGAATGGCGAGTGTGCCCCGAAACGCGCCGACGAGTTCAGCATCTTTGACACGACACCGCTTCCACAGAAGCCAGTGAAGGAGTTCTATCCCAGTGACTTGCTTGCATACAACGAGCCCCGTGTATCCGCCAAGGAGCTCCGTGAGAAGGCTGCTCGTGAGGCGCGCATGAAGCCGGTTCCCTGCACCGCCTTTCAAACGCCAGGTTCTAACAAGATTGAAGGGCGCGTGGAAAGAGGATTGCTCTACACACCCAAATCCAGCGAGATTGTCGCGCGTGGCGGTCGCGCACGCGGCACCTACGCACCAAAGGCTTGCGCCTTGTCACTCTACTAGCGCTATACAGCGTTATGAAATTGGTGTTCAGGGGTAGTTAAGGTGGGGGATATTTTGAATGGGTCTCTGTTTGTATCTTTGTACCAACGAATTGATTGAAAAACTAGAGGAAGAAGAGCCGATGTAGCAGTCTGTTGAACATATTAAGTTGTAGGTAAGCGAAGTGGTAACGGTGTACACGGTCATATCAGAAAGGCAAATAACAGAAACGAAGACAATTGTTTTTTTTGTTTGTTAGTTTGTTTGTTTGGTTGGTTGGTAAATAATGCGGTTTTGGGGTAAATTTTACGACCGAAGGATGATGATGATGATTTTCATTTCACTGAAGGCCATCGGGGCGAGGGGGGTTTGAGACGTTTCAGCCATCAAGTTGACTGATTCAATTCTTGTGTAGTACTTGAGTCTCGCGTTATTTGCTGTACATGGACATGAGGGAAAGGTTGGTGGTGAAGTGCGTTTGCCAACGTGCAATCCCGGGTGCTAGAGACTGCGATGGCGGGCTGGGAAGTGAAGTGATGGAAGACATGTGTCCGTTAAGTGTTATGCATCAATTGAACCACCGAGGAAATTACTTGCTGCTCTCATGCAACTCTGTTATTGGCTTGATTTGTGACTACGTGGGTGGCTGCAGAACAGTAAAATAGAGAGAAAGAAAGAACAGAAAAAAAAAAGGGAAGAAATAAAAATGAGGAAAATGAGAAGAGGAACAAAAATGGCCTTTGCGTTGCATGGGCATGCCATTGTCGTTTGTAGCGTATGCTGAAGTTGTGTGTCTGTGCGTGAATTTGTGCGTACTGATGCACTCCACTGTCACTACATTCTGCCGATGTGTGTGTGTGTGTTGGTTATGCCCTCCTTCGCGTGACTTCGCTATGTGTGCGGGTAATATGATGAGCTGACGGGGTTACATTGGAATTATTGGCATCCTTTCTGTGTTTTGCTCGTCTTTTTCTTTTTTTCTTTTTCTTTTTTTCGTATGTCCCACATTTCGTACCTTGCCAGTGTCCTCTCGTTTTCTTCTACCACGTCATCCGTTGACTTGGGCGGCAACCTCCCGCCCCACCCCGTCCACTTGTTCCCAGCCGCATAGCGGCGTCGTCTGCTTGCTCAATGGCCAACACTGTAGTGATGTTGTCAATAAAGATATAGCGGTGTGTGAGGAAGTGGTGGTGACCCAACACACAACAAACCACGCAATGGAAATGCTAAGGGCGGGGGAAGAGAAGTGGGGAAATAAGCTCCACGCAATGTGGGGACCGTCTTGGTGAGGAACAGAATTATTCCTCTCCCCACCCCTTCTCCTCCGTTATATTTAAACACATTTCTTTCTTTCTTTTTTTTGTTTTTGAAAAAGAAAGAAGAAAGAAGAAGAAGAAAGGGAGGAGCAAAAAAAGGAAACCGGCATATTTAATAGCAGTCGCAAACGGAGGCGGAAGCAAATATTAAGAGAAAGACGAAGGCCCCCCATCCGAGGAGGGAAAAAGAAACGAAAAGTGAGAAAGGCGAGGGGATGATGTAATAACTAACTTGTTTTGTTTTGTTTTTGTACACAAAAAAATATTTACTGCTCACCAAACTTTTTCCTTTTCTTCGTCTTTTTTTACTTTTATTATCATCATCATCATTTTTCGTGTTCTCCCGCTGCTATGTTTTTCACTTGCTCATCTCCGTCCAGATATCTTTCATTCCCGTACTTCTCATTGGTGCGCTGCGACTTTGTTTCGTCATTCTCGCCATACCAAGCAGCCTTCACCTCACCTGTTTTTATGTTCCCCTGTGACGTTAAACATGTCTTATGTATGCGGACTTGCACACAACATTTTGCAGGGAAAGCAAGAAGGAAAAAAGAAACAAACAATTTTATTATTATTATTATTATTTTAAGGCCAGAGAAACACAAGTAAAGAAGAAAAAAGAATTTTTACCAAAAAAAAAAAAAGGGAGGGTGGGGGAGAACTCCCCTCCTCTCCCCTCACCAAAAGAAAAGAAATAAATAAAAAGGGAGAGAGAGAGAGAGAGAGAGAGAGAGAGAGAGAAAGAGAGGACGTGATGAAAGGGAGGACAAGCAAAGAAAAAAAAACACGAATGGGCGTGGAGCGGGGGAGGCGTTGAGGGGGAACTTAGTGACAAAAGAGGATTAGGAAAAACGCACAGTGAGAGATGGTGCGTGGACGAGCGGACAGGGCCTGGAGGAAAACGAAAAAAAAGAGAAACGCGGGGGGTGGAAGGCGCGGTGTGGGATGGGAGAAAAATGTGTGCATGTGATCGTGGGAATTGCCGCAGTGGAATGTGATCGCCCTTGTGCCCACAAGGTGTTTTTTTCTGTTTTGTTATTATTGGCGTGAGCCGTGGTCTCACCCGTGCCGTTGCCTCTGCACCGAATGTCGTTACACTTTGTCCACCTTCCACCATTTTTATTTCTCGTCTTCCTACACGAGTGCCGTCCTAATGCTCCATCAAATTTTATCACCGCCTAAATTTCCTTGTACCCCTGTATGTGCCCCCTTCACCAACCCGTTCACACGGTGTCCGTCACCTTGCTTGTACTGACGGCTGAGGGAGATAATAATAATAATAATAATGATGATGATAAACAGTCCTTTTTCCCCCGCACTGTTTCGAATAGTTTTTAGCTCTGCACAAAGCCGCACACAGTTTTTTGTTTTTAGATTTTCTTTTCTTTTACCAGACAGTACTTGTACGGCCATGCTACGACTCTCAAGACTCGCCCTTGGTGTGGGGCCTTACAGCTTGTTCATGAAGGAGCAGAAAAATAATCCTGCACTGAAGGGCCTCTCCGCCCCAGAGCGTGGGCGGGCAACCGCGAAGCTCTACAATGAACTTTCCACAGTTGAGCGCAATGAGCTCATGAAGCGCGCCAGAGCCACACCATACGGTTCCAAGAGTAAAAAAAAGCCATCAAAGCCAAAACCCGCCCGAACCGATGGACGACGCACCCCTTCACGATACGCAGAGTTTGTCAAGGCGAACATTGCCAAATATGCCCAACTTCCGCAGAGAGAACGTATGACAGCCGTTGCAAAGCTATGGAGGGAGCAAAAGCACGCAACTCAGAAGTAACCGCACCGCCACGGCTGTTGTGGGCACATATCTTAACGACTTGTTGAGCTGCAATTATTCAATAGATGTTTTCTTTTCCCTCCTTTATTATTATCTTTTCCTTCTCTACACCACCACCGCGACCACTCTCCTAAAATTATTTAATGCTGCATGTATTTAGACCTTCAGAGTGTCCGTATAACAATAGGAATAGGTGACGGAAAGAGAGGACGCGAGGGGCAGGAAGAGGGTTGGAATAGAGGCACTGCTTGCTGAGGAGCAGGTGCCACAGGCTGAAAGCGACGCTGTTTTTGTACGTTTGGTTTCCTTCCCCGACTTCACTTTCACTGATGCGTTTTTATTTTCCTTTTTACTCTCTCTCTCTCTTTTCTTTTCTTTTCTTTTTTTTTTTTCTCTTTTTTTTGATTTGATTTTTACTTTTCATTTTTTAACCGGGGAGCTACTGCAGCAGCGATAACAACAACAGTGACTACTGCGACAACCACAATCATACACGTGCGCGTATTTATATATTCTTTTTGTTTTACCTCCTTCTCGCTTTGTGTATGTGTGCGCTCTTTTGTTTTCACGAACTTACAGCAGTGGGTTGCCTTGGCACTGTCACATTCGGCTCCACTCAGTAAATGCAAGCAGCCTGCCACCGCTCTCATCCACGTCCTTCTGTTATACGAAGATCACTGCGTCCTTTTTCATTCCTTGTCCTTTAAGTTGGGAAACAGATTTTATTGCAATCCACATGCGCATGAGTGACACTGGCTGTCGTGCAACTTGGTAGAAGTGAAGGTTTTTGCTCGCTTATCTTTTCGTTTTATCTTCTCATCTCTTTCTTCCTTATAATCGTTTTATTACACACACACACACACACGCACGCATATTTATAAAGGGGAAAAACATACGCGACATTTCCCTCGGCGGCAGTAGGCAAGGGCTCCACTTTGCTGCACACATTTGCTATAGGGGAGTTGGTTCTTGCTTACATCATAGAACAAAAAGCTCTCATCTGCACCAGCGCGTTTCTAGTTGGTTCTGCTCCTTTTCGTCGCACGTCAAGGTCGCATATCCAACGACTTCCCAGGCAACATTATTTTACACTCAACCCCTTCCTTCTTGCCACGTCCATTTGCTGAGCACGTAGTGGGGGGCATTACCGCTGGCTATAGTTGTAGCAGCAAGCATTGAGGGAGTGAGCGGTGGAGGGTAGCGAAACTGTGGCGGGCATCTTGCTAAATCAAAAAGAAGCGTATTGCAACGGCCCACGCCACCCGACTGGTTGACTGTCTGCCATACATTGACCACGATATCGGCTCAGGTACAGACGCGCCCACTTGACTCACCTTCTCTTGTCGAGGGTGTGTGCTCGTGGCTGTGCTGCGTGTTTTTTCCCCCTTTAGGGTGCTGGGGGCGTAGGGAGGGAGGTAGCTTTCTTCCCTTTTTGATCACCTCGCCCTGTGCTATTCTACCAGAGTCTACATTATCGCCACTGGCGTTTTTCTACGGGATCGCTCAAAGGACTGTAAACGGTGTCCCTCATATCGAAAGCCATGTTACGCCTCACTAATGTGTGGCGTAACACTAGGAAGATGGCGCTCCAGCTGTTCCGTGAGGAACAAAAGGGGAACAAAAACCTACAAAGCCTATCGGCTTCGCAGAAGCAAAAGGTTACGCTCCGCATGTTCAATGCACTTAGTCCAGGTGAGGTGGATGCATTAAAAAGAAGGGCCGCGGCATTACAAATGCGAAAAAAAAGTGGTGGCGCGCGCCAGGTGTCGGAGGCGTTCCGTAAGCGGAATGAAATAACACCGTATGAACTGTTTTATAGGGAGCAACTCTCCAATCCCGCAATCGCGTCGATTCCCTCGCTCAAGATGCGCGAGCGAAAGCTTTTCTCAATCTTCAATACCTTACCACAACGGACGAAAGACAAGTTTGAGGAGCGCGCACGTCAGCTTACGCTGAGCGGTGTTTCACGTGCGTCCTTTTTACAGTCTCCGATTGACGCCATCGGCACAGCGAGCACGCAAGCCAAACAGAGCACGGCGGCGACCACAAAAAAATCCACCACATCTAAGGCAAAAAAGAAACCGCAATATAGAGCCACGAAGCGGCCACCAAAGTGGAGAAAAGCGTGGGCGGCAGCAAAGCGAAAAAAACCAAAAAAGAAACCAATTTCCCAATATGCGGCGTTCGTCAAGGAGCAGATGCCGCACGTCACGCATCTTAAGCCGCAGGAGCGGATACGAGTTATAGCCAGACGATGGGCCCTCAAGAAGCGTGAAGCCGAGAAGAAGCGAAAACAAATGTAGACCAGTGCGGGCTCCCGACATAGATCAAAGCCATAGAAATCAAACACTGCTCGCAAAAAGATAAAGTGTATATGCGGCGTTAGTAGCAATAAAGTGACGCACAAAAAAGACAAAATGGTGTTGACAAAACCACAGAGCGGTGAAACGTAAGGCGTGGATGTACGAGTATCAAATCGCAGAGGAGCACGACAGCAAACGAATGTTCATGAATCTGGAAAGCAGCAAAAAAAGGAATAGCAAGCAGAGCAGCATAACGCCAAATATAAACAAAAACAGGCAGAGAGAGCAGCCCTACAAGAAGAAAAAAAATAGAGCGTAGACAAAATGCTAATAACTGTTTTTATACATAAATGAAATTAAAACGCCATTCAAAGTGCCGAAACAAACAAAAGAATTAGTGAAAAGTACAGAAAAAGCCAAGAATTGAAAAAAAACCATTAAAATAGGAGTACAACGTCAAAAAAATAATAAAAAATATAGAAAAAGAGATTGCAAAGTAAAGCAGAAACAAATCAAAAACTGCAAGTACTAAAAAACAAACAAACAAATAATAAAATAGATCAAAGAAAAAAGACAAAGGAAAAGGAAAAATAATATACAAAAAAAACAACAATATTTCCGCTGCGGGCTTGCCCACACGAATGGTAACGTAGAGCGAGCTGTGTATATGCTGTCTGTGGACCCCCGTTGTGCGCGGCCGTGCTGGCATTCTGCACGGCCGGCCCCGCCCCTCACTGCGCCTTCACCCCCTTCCCATGCTATTCATTTTCGCCGCACCCGTGTGCCCATGCGTGCGCTCCGTGACGCCTGGCCTGCATATTGAGGAAATAAGCACGGTCCGGTCACCGCACGCACTTCATCTGGGCAAAAAGTTTGGGCACAGGAATCAAGGCAAGCAGAGCAAATGCTGTGCTTCACACGTTTCGTTGCTGCTGCGGCCCGTCGCGGGGGGTCGAAGGGGCTTGGCAGGGCGACCGCCTCTGCTGCAGGCTCAGTGCAGAAGGGCGCCGCTGGTGGCTCGCTGCGCGGTACTGAAACTGCCGCCAGTCGCCGCCGTCTCCAAAGGACCGCCGCTGCAGTCGCACTGACCCCTGTGCCGGATGTAGTCGAGTCGAAGGTGACAGCGTCAAGATCGAGGGCGAGTGGGAGGTCTAGAACGGCCTCCCGGAGGACGAGGGCAGATCCTGAGGCAGACGCGAGCTTCGAGGCGCCAGCACCCGCGCGGCGTGCGGGCACGAGGGCACGCTCCGGAGCACGAGGGAACAGCAGGTCAAGCAAGGCCAAAGAGAGCGACGACGACGTTGCGGCCCCGCCCGCCGCGAGCGGGAGGGCTCCCCGGCGTGCTGCGGTCGCCAAGATGGCCACTGAGGAGGCGAGGGAAACCCTGCGGCGTGTGCAGAAGAGGGTCGCGCAGACGAAGAGGACCCCGCGGCTGAGGCGCTAGTTGGCACGGGCTTAGTACGCGCGCGCTCCCCCTCCAACGTGTGGCGTGCATGCGCGGTGCTTAGTTTCCGGAGTGTGTGCGTGTGTAGGAAAAGTAATCTGGCTAGGGCATGAGGGAAGCGACGGGAAGACTAGGGATGGCCGGCGGTGGTGGTGCGCGCGATGTTGTGCCTCGTGTCGAGCATGGGTGGGGCTGGAGCTGTGGTGTATGGGCGCACTGGGGGGTGCTGGTACACCGACCAGTCAGTTGCCTTCCCCTGTGCGTGCACGTGGCTTCGCCCGCCAACCGCTGTGCTCCTCCCCGATGTCGACACGTGTCTCTCGAGCGCACCTTTCCGCGGCTGCGAGCTTGTTTTTTACCCTTGTTTGTTGATAGAGAGTTCCGGGGGCTGGATCTCGTGTGCGGTTCCCGGTGCGCCGCCAGGTGCACTTGCGGGACGCGCCAGTGTGGTCGCTGTGCGGCTGGAGAGTAGAAGTGCTAGAGAGAGAGAGGGGGGGGGGGGGGGGGAGAAAGAGAAAGAGAAAAAGAGTAGAGCGGCAGTTGTGGGTGCGTTGCGGCAACATCTAGATTTTAATTCGTTGCATGCGCGATCGTGCGGTGTTTGCATCAAGTGTTTATTTTCATGCACACCGCTGTGCCCATTATTTTTTGTCTTGTTTCCGCTGCGGGCTTGCCCACACGAATGGTAACGTAGAGCGAGCTGTGTATATGCTGTCTGTGGACCCCCGTTGTGCGCGGCCGTGCTGGCATTCTGCACGGCCGGCCCCGCCCCTCACTGCGCCTTCACCCCCTTCCCATGCTATTCATTTTCGCCGCACCCGTGTGCCCATGCGTGCGCTCCGTGACGCCTGGCCTGCATATTGAGGAAATAAGCACGGTCCGGTCACCGCACGCACTTCATCTGGGCAAAAAGTTTGGGCACGGGAATCAAGGCAGGCAGAGCAAATGCTGTGCTTCACACGTTTCGTTGCTGCTGCGGCCCGTCGCGGGGGGTCGAAGGGGCTTGGCAGGGCGACCGCCTCTGCTGCAGGCTCAGTGCAGAAGGGCGCCGCTGGTGGCTCGCTGCGCGGTACTGAAACTGCCGCCAGTCGCCGCCGTCTCCAAAGGACCGCCGCTGCAGTCGCACTGACCCCTGTGCCGGATGTAGTCGAGTCGAAGGTGACAGCGTCAAGATCGAGGGCGAGTGGGAGGTCTAGAACGGCCTCCCGGAGGACGAGGGCAGATCCTGAGGCAGACGCGAGCTTCGAGGCGCCAGCACCCGCGCGGCGTGCGGGCACGAGGGCACGCTCCGGAGCACGAGGGAACAGCAGGTCAAGCAAGGCCAAAGAGAGCGACGACGACGTTGCGGCCCCGCCCGCCGCGAGCGGGAGGGCTCCCCGGCGTGCTGCGGTCGCCAAGATGGCCACTGAGGAGGCGAGGGAAACCCTGCGGCGTGTGCAGAAGAGGGTCGCGCAGACGAAGAGGACCCCGCGGCTGAGGCGCTAGTTGGCACGGGCTTAGTACGCGCGCGCTCCCCCTCCAACGTGTGGCGTGCATGCGCGGTGCTTAGTTTCCGGAGTGTGTGCGTGTGTAGGAAAAGTAATCTGGCTAGGGCATGAGGGAAGCGACGGGAAGACTAGGGATGGCCGGCGGTGGTGGTGCGCGCGATGTTGTGCCTCGTGTCGAGCATGGGTGGGGCTGGAGCTGTGGTGTATGGGCGCACTGGGGGGTGCTGGTACACCGACCAGTCAGTTGCCTTCCCCTGTGCGTGCACGTGGCTTCGCCCGCCAACCGCTGTGCTCCTCCCCGATGTCGACACGTGTCTCTCGAGCGCACCTTTCCGCGGCTGCGAGCTTGTTTTTTACCCTTGTTTGTTGATAGAGAGTTCCGGGGGCTGGATCTCGTGTGCGGTTCCCGGTGCGCCGCCAGGTGCACTTGCGGGACGCGCCAGTGTGGTCGCTGTGCGGCTGGAGAGTAGAAGTGCTAGAGAGAGAGAGGGGGGGGGGGGAGAAAGAGAAAGAGAAAAAGAGTAGAGCGGCAGTTGTGGGTGCGTTGCGGCAACATCTAGATTTTAATTCGTTGCATGCGCGATCGTGCGGTGTTTGCATCAAGTGTTTATTTTCATGCACACCGCTGTGCCCATTATTTTTTGTCTTGTTTCCGCTGCGGGCTTGCCCACACGAATGGTAACGTAGAGCGAGCTGTGTATATGCTGTCTGTGGACCCCCGTTGTGCGCGGCCGTGCAGAATGCCAGCACGGCCGGCCCCGCCCCTCACTGCGCCTTCACCCCCTTCCCATGCTATTCATTTTCGCCGCACCCGTGTGCCCATGCGTGCGCTCCGTGACGCCTGGCCTGCATATTGAGGAAATAAGCACGGTCCGGTCACCGCACGCACTTCATCTGGGCAAAAAGTTTGGGCACGGGAATCAAGGCAGGCAGAGCAAATGCTGTGCTTCACACGTTTCGTTGCTGCTGCGGCCCGTCGCGGGGGGTCGAAGGGGCTTGGCAGGGCGACCGCCTCTGCTGCAGGCTCAGTGCAGAAGGGCGCCGCTGGTGGCTCGCTGCGCGGTACTGAAACTGCCGCCAGTCGCCGCCGTCTCCAAAGGACCGCCGCTGCAGTCGCACTGACCCCTGTGCCGGATGTAGTCGAGTCGAAGGTGACAGCGTCAAGATCGAGGGCGAGTGGGAGGTCTAGAACGGCCTCCCGGAGGACGAGGGCAGATCCTGAGGCAGACGCGAGCTTCGAGGCGCCAGCACCCGCGCGGCGTGCGGGCACGAGGGCACGCTCCGGAGCACGAGGGAACAGCAGGTCAAGCAAGGCCAAAGAGAGCGACGACGACGTTGCGGCCCCGCCCGCCGCGAGCGGGAGGGCTCCCCGGCGTGCTGCGGTCGCCAAGATGGCCACTGAGGAGGCGAGGGAAACCCTGCGGCGTGTGCAGAAGAGGGTCGCGCAGACGAAGAGGACCCCGCGGCTGAGGCGCTAGTTGGCACGGGCTTAGTACGCGCGCGCTCCCCCTCCAACGTGTGGCGTGCATGCGCGGTGCTTAGTTTCCGGAGTGTGTGCGTGTGTAGGAAAAGTAATCTGGCTAGGGCATGAGGGAAGCGACGGGAAGACTAGGGATGGCCGGCGGTGGTGGTGCGCGCGATGTTGTGCCTCGTGTCGAGCATGGGTGGGGCTGGAGCTGTGGTGTATGGGCGCACTGGGGGGTGCTGGTACACCGACCAGTCAGTTGCCTTCCCCTGTGCGTGCACGTGGCTTCGCCCGCCAACCGCTGTGCTCCTCCCCGATGTCGACACGTGTCTCTCGAGCGCACCTTTCCGCGGCTGCGAGCTTGTTTTTTACCCTTGTTTGTTGATAGAGAGTTCCGGGGGCTGGATCTCGTGTGCGGTTCCCGGTGCGCCGCCAGGTGCACTTGCGGGACGCGCCAGTGTGGTCGCTGTGCGGCTGGAGAGTAGAAGTGCTAGAGAGAGAGAGGGGGGGGGGGGGGGGGGGAGAAAGAGAAAGAGAAAAAGAGTAGAGCGGCAGTTGTGGGTGCGTTGCGGCAACATCTAGATTTTAATTCGTTGCATGCGCGATCGTGCGGTGTTTGCATCAAGTGTTTATTTTCATGCACACCGCTGTGCCCATTATTTTTTGTCTTGTTTCCGCTGCGGGCTTGCCCACACGAATGGTAACGTAGAGCGAGCTGTGTATATGCTGTCTGTGGACCCCCGTTGTGCGCGGCCGTGCTGGCATTCTGCACGGCCGGCCCCGCCCCTCACTGCGCCTTCACCCCCTTCCCATGCTATTCATTTTCGCCGCACCCGTGTGCCCATGCGTGCGCTCCGTGACGCCTGGCCTGCATATTGAGGAAATAAGCACGGTCCGGTCACCGCACGCACTTCATCTGGGCAAAAAGTTTGGGCACGGGAATCAAGGCAGGCAGAGCAAATGCTGTGCTTCACACGTTTCGTTGCTGCTGCGGCCCGTCGCGGGGGGTCGAAGGGGCTTGGCAGGGCGACCGCCTCTGCTGCAGGCTCAGTGCAGAAGGGCGCCGCTGGTGGCTCGCTGCGCGGTACTGAAACTGCCGCCAGTCGCCGCCGTCTCCAAAGGACCGCCGCTGCAGTCGCACTGACCCCTGTGCCGGATGTAGTCGAGTCGAAGGTGACAGCGTCAAGATCGAGGGCGAGTGGGAGGTCTAGAACGGCCTCCCGGAGGACGAGGGCAGATCCTGAGGCAGACGCGAGCTTCGAGGCGCCAGCACCCGCGCGGCGTGCGGGCACGAGGGCACGCTCCGGAGCACGAGGGAACAGCAGGTCAAGCAAGGCCAAAGAGAGCGACGACGACGTTGCGGCCCCGCCCGCCGCGAGCGGGAGGGCTCCCCGGCGTGCTGCGGTCGCCAAGATGGCCACTGAGGAGGCGAGGGAAACCCTGCGGCGTGTGCAGAAGAGGGTCGCGCAGACGAAGAGGACCCCGCGGCTGAGGCGCTAGTTGGCACGGGCTTAGTACGCGCGCGCTCCCCCTCCAACGTGTGGCGTGCATGCGCGGTGCTTAGTTTCCGGAGTGTGTGCGTGTGTAGGAAAAGTAATCTGGCTAGGGCATGAGGGAAGCGACGGGAAGACTAGGGATGGCCGGCGGTGGTGGTGCGCGCGATGTTGTGCCTCGTGTCGAGCATGGGTGGGGCTGGAGCTGTGGTGTATGGGCGCACTGGGGGGTGCTGGTACACCGACCAGTCAGTTGCCTTCCCCTGTGCGTGCACGTGGCTTCGCCCGCCAACCGCTGTGCTCCTCCCCGATGTCGACACGTGTCTCTCGAGCGCACCTTTCCGCGGCTGCGAGCTTGTTTTTTACCCTTGTTTGTTGATAGAGAGTTCCGGGGGCTGGATCTCGTGTGCGGTTCCCGGTGCGCCGCCAGGTGCACTTGCGGGACGCGCCAGTGTGGTCGCTGTGCGGCTGGAGAGTAGAAGTGCTAGAGAGAGAGAGGGGGGGGGGGGGGAGAAAGAGAAAGAGAAAAAGAGTAGAGCGGCAGTTGTGGGTGCGTTGCGGCAACATCTAGATTTTAATTCGTTGCATGCGCGATCGTGCGGTGTTTGCATCAAGTGTTTATTTTCATGCACACCGCTGTGCCCATTATTTTTTGTCTTGTTTCCGCTGCGGGCTTGCCCGCACGAATGGTAACGTAGAGCGAGCTGTGTATATGCTGTCTGTGGACCCCCGTTGTGCGCGGCCGTGCTGGCATTCTGCACGGCCGGCCCCGCCCCTCACTGCGCCTTCACCCCCTTCCCATGCTATTCATTTTCGCCGCACCCGTGTGCCCATGCGTGCGCTCCGTGACGCCTGGCCTGCATATTGAGGAAATAAGCACGGTCCGGTCACCGCACGCACTTCATCTGGGCAAAAAGTTTGGGCACGGGAATCAAGGCAGGCAGAGCAAATGCTGTGCTTCACACGTTTCGTTGCTGCTGCGGCCCGTCGCGGGGGGTCGAAGGGGCTTGGCAGGGCGACCGCCTCTGCTGCAGGCTCAGTGCAGAAGGGCGCCGCTGGTGGCTCGCTGCGCGGTACTGAAACTGCCGCCAGTCGCCGCCGTCTCCAAAGGACCGCCGCTGCAGTCGCACTGACCCCTGTGCCGGATGTAGTCGAGTCGAAGGTGACAGCGTCAAGATCGAGGGCGAGTGGGAGGTCTAGAACGGCCTCCCGGAGGACGAGGGCAGATCCTGAGGCAGACGCGAGCTTCGAGGCGCCAGCACCCGCGCGGCGTGCGGGCACGAGGGCACGCTCCGGAGCACGAGGGAACAGCAGGTCAAGCAAGGCCAAAGAGAGCGACGACGACGTTGCGGCCCCGCCCGCCGCGAGCGGGAGGGCTCCCCGGCGTGCTGCGGTCGCCAAGATGGCCACTGAGGAGGCGAGGGAAACCCTGCGGCGTGTGCAGAAGAGGGTCGCGCAGACGAAGAGGACCCCGCGGCTGAGGTGCTAGTTGGCACGGGCTTAGTACGCGCGCGCTCCCCCTCCAACGTGTGGCGTGCATGCGCGGTGCTTAGTTTCCGGAGTGTGTGCGTGTGTAGGAAAAGTAATCTGGCTAGGGCATGAGGGAAGCGACGGGAAGACTAGGGATGGCCGGCGGTGCTGGTGCGCGCGATGTTGTGCCTCGTGTCGAGCATGGGTGGGGCTGGAGCTGTGGTGTATGGGCGCACTGGGGGGTGCTGGTACACCGACCAGTCAGTTGCCTTCCCCTGTGCGTGCACGTGGCTTCGCCCGCCAACCGCTGTGCTCCTCCCCGATGTCGACACGTGTCTCTCGAGCGCACCTTTCCGCGGCTGCGAGCTTGTTTTTTACCCTTGTTTGTTGATAGAGAGTTCCGGGGGCTGGATCTCGTGTGCGGTTCCCGGTGCGCCGCCAGGTGCACTTGCGGGACGCGCCAGTGTGGTCGCTGTGCGGCTGGAGAGTAGAAGTGCTAGAGAGAGAGAGGGGGGGGGGGGGAGAAAGAGAAAGAGAAAAAGAGTAGAGCGGCAGTTGTGGGTGCGTTGCGGCAACATCTAGATTTTAATTCGTTGCATGCGCGATCGTGCGGTGTTTGCATCAAGTGTTTATTTTCATGCACACCGCTGTGCCCATTATTTTTTGTCTTGTTTCCGCTGCGGGCTTGCCCGCACGAATGGTAACGTAGAGCGAGCTGTGTATATGCTGTCTGTGGACCCCCGTTGTGCGCGGCCGTGCTGGCATTCTGCACGGCCGGCCCCGCCCCTCACTGCGCCTTCACCCCCTTCCCATGCTATTCATTTTCGCCGCACCCGTGTGCCCATGCGTGCGCTCCGTGACGCCTGGCCTGCATATTGAGGAAATAAGCACGGTCCGGTCACCGCACGCACTTCATCTGGGCAAAAAGTTTGGGCACGGGAATCAAGGCAGGCAGAGCAAATGCTGTGCTTCACACGTTTCGTTGCTGCTGCGGCCCGTCGCGGGGGGTCGAAGGGGCTTGGCAGGGCGACCGCCTCTGCTGCAGGCTCAGTGCAGAAGGGCGCCGCTGGTGGCTCGCTGCGCGGTACTGAAACTGCCGCCAGTCGCCGCCGTCTCCAAAGGACCGCCGCTGCAGTCGCACTGACCCCTGTGCCGGATGTAGTCGAGTCGAAGGTGACAGCGTCAAGATCGAGGGCGAGTGGGAGGTCTAGAACGGCCTCCCGGAGGACGAGGGCAGATCCTGAGGCAGACGCGAGCTTCGAGGCGCCAGCACCCGCGCGGCGTGCGGGCACGAGGGCACGCTCCGGAGCACGAGGGAACAGCAGGTCAAGCAAGGCCAAAGAGAGCGACGACGACGTTGCGGCCCCGCCCGCCGCGAGCGGGAGGGCTCCCCGGCGTGCTGCGGTCGCCAAGATGGCCACTGAGGAGGCGAGGGAAACCCTGCGGCGTGTGCAGAAGAGGGTCGCGCAGACGAAGAGGACCCCGCGGCTGAGGTGCTAGTTGGCACGGGCTTAGTACGCGCGCGCTCCCCCTCCAACGTGTGGCGTGCATGCGCGGTGCTTAGTTTCCGGAGTGTGTGCGTGTGTAGGAAAAGTAATCTGGCTAGGGCATGAGGGAAGCGACGGGAAGACTAGGGATGGCCGGCGGTGGTGGTGCGCGCGATGTTGTGCCTCGTGTCGAGCATGGGTGGGGCTGGAGCTGTGGTGTATGGGCGCACTGGGGGGTGCTGGTACACCGACCAGTCAGTTGCCTTCCCCTGTGCGTGCACGTGGCTTCGCCCGCCAACCGCTGTGCTCCTCCCCGATGTCGACACGTGTCTCTCGAGCGCACCTTTCCGCGGCTGCGAGCTTGTTTTTTACCCTTGTTTGTTGATAGAGAGTTCCGGGGGCTGGATCTCGTGTGCGGTTCCCGGTGCGCCGCCAGGTGCACTTGCGGGACGCGCCAGTGTGGTCGCTGTGCGGCTGGAGAGTAGAAGTGCTAGAGAGAGAGGGGGGGGGGGGGGGGAGAAAGAGAAAGAGAAAAAGAGTAGAGCGGCAGTTGTGGGTGCGTTGCGGCAACATCTAGATTTTAATTCGTTGCATGCGCGATCGTGCGGTGTTTGCATCAAGTGTTTATTTTCATGCACACCGCTGTGCCCATTATTTTTTGTCTTGTTTCCGCTGCGGGCTTGCCCACACGAATGGTAACGTAGAGCGAGCTGTGTATATGCTGTCTGTGGACCCCCGTTGTGCGCGGCCGTGCTGGCATTCTGCACGGCCGGCCCCGCCCCTCACTGCGCCTTCACCCCCTTCCCATGCTATTCATTTTCGCCGCACCCGTGTGCCCATGCGTGCGCTCCGTGACGCCTGGCCTGCATATTGAGGAAATAAGCACGGTCCGGTCACCGCACGCACTTCATCTGGGCAAAAAGTTTGGGCACGGGAATCAAGGCAGGCAGAGCAAATGCTGTGCTTCACACGTTTCGTTGCTGCTGCGGCCCGTCGCGGGGGGTCGAAGGGGCTTGGCAGGGCGACCGCCTCTGCTGCAGGCTCAGTGCAGAAGGGCGCCGCTGGTGGCTCGCTGCGCGGTACTGAAACTGCCGCCAGTCGCCGCCGTCTCCAAAGGACCGCCGCTGCAGTCGCACTGACCCCTGTGCCGGATGTAGTCGAGTCGAAGGTGACAGCGTCAAGATCGAGGGCGAGTGGGAGGTCTAGAACGGCCTCCCGGAGGACGAGGGCAGATCCTGAGGCAGACGCGAGCTTCGAGGCGCCAGCACCCGCGCGGCGTGCGGGCACGAGGGCACGCTCCGGAGCACGAGGGAACAGCAGGTCAAGCAAGGCCAAAGAGAGCGACGACGACGTTGCGGCCCCGCCCGCCGCGAGCGGGAGGGCTCCCCGGCGTGCTGCGGTCGCCAAGATGGCCACTGAGGAGGCGAGGGAAACCCTGCGGCGTGTGCAGAAGAGGGTCGCGCAGACGAAGAGGACCCCGCGGCTGAGGTGCTAGTTGGCACGGGCTTAGTACGCGCGCGCTCCCCCTCCAACGTGTGGCGTGCATGCGCGGTGCTTAGTTTCCGGAGTGTGTGCGTGTGTAGGAAAAGTAATCTGGCTAGGGCATGAGGGAAGCGACGGGAAGACTAGGGATGGCCGGCGGTGGTGGTGCGCGCGATGTTGTGCCTCGTGTCGAGCATGGGTGGGGCTGGAGCTGTGGTGTATGGGCGCACTGGGGGGTGCTGGTACACCGACCAGTCAGTTGCCTTCCCCTGTGCGTGCACGTGGCTTCGCCCGCCAACCGCTGTGCTCCTCCCCGATGTCGACACGTGTCTCTCGAGCGCACCTTTCCGCGGCTGCGAGCTTGTTTTTTACCCTTGTTTGTTGATAGAGAGTTCCGGGGGCTGGATCTCGTGTGCGGTTCCCGGTGCGCCGCCAGGTGCACTTGCGGGACGCGCCAGTGTGGTCGCTGTGCGGCTGGAGAGTAGAAGTGCTAGAGAGAGAGAGGGGGGGGGGGGGGAGAAAGAGAAAGAGAAAAAGAGTAGAGCGGCAGTTGTGGGTGCGTTGCGGCAACATCTAGATTTTAATTCGTTGCATGCGCGATCGTGCGGTGTTTGCATCAAGTGTTTATTTTCATGCACACCGCTGTGCCCATTATTTTTTGTCTTGTTTCCGCTGCGGGCTTGCCCGCACGAATGGTAACGTAGAGCGAGCTGTGTATATGCTGTCTGTGGACCCCCGTTGTGCGCGGCCGTGCTGGCATTCTGCACGGCCGGCCCCGCCCCTCACTGCGCCTTCACCCCCTTCCCATGCTATTCATTTTCGCCGCACCCGTGTGCCCATGCGTGCGCTCCGTGACGCCTGGCCTGCATATTGAGGAAATAAGCACGGTCCGGTCACCGCACGCACTTCATCTGGGCAAAAAGTTTGGGCACGGGAATCAAGGCAGGCAGAGCAAATGCTGTGCTTCACACGTTTCGTTGCTGCTGCGGCCCGTCGCGGGGGGTCGAAGGGGCTTGGCAGGGCGACCGCCTCTGCTGCAGGCTCAGTGCAGAAGGGCGCCGCTGGTGGCTCGCTGCGCGGTACTGAAACTGCCGCCAGTCGCCGCCGTCTCCAAAGGACCGCCGCTGCAGTCGCACTGACCCCTGTGCCGGATGTAGTCGAGTCGAAGGTGACAGCGTCAAGATCGAGGGCGAGTGGGAGGTCTAGAACGGCCTCCCGGAGGACGAGGGCAGATCCTGAGGCAGACGCGAGCTTCGAGGCGCCAGCACCCGCGCGGCGTGCGGGCACGAGGGCACGCTCCGGAGCACGAGGGAACAGCAGGTCAAGCAAGGCCAAAGAGAGCGACGACGACGTTGCGGCCCCGCCCGCCGCGAGCGGGAGGGCTCCCCGGCGTGCTGCGGTCGCCAAGATGGCCACTGAGGAGGCGAGGGAAACCCTGCGGCGTGTGCAGAAGAGGGTCGCGCAGACGAAGAGGACCCCGCGGCTGAGGCGCTAGTTGGCACGGGCTTAGTACGCGCGCGCTCCCCCTCCAACGTGTGGCGTGCATGCGCGGTGCTTAGTTTCCGGAGTGTGTGCGTGTGTAGGAAAAGTAATCTGGCTAGGGCATGAGGGAAGCGACGGGAAGACTAGGGATGGCCGGCGGTGGTGGTGCGCGCGATGTTGTGCCTCGTGTCGAGCATGGGTGGGGCTGGAGCTGTGGTGTATGGGCGCACTGGGGGGTGCTGGTACACCGACCAGTCAGTTGCCTTCCCCTGTGCGTGCACGTGGCTTCGCCCGCCAACCGCTGTGCTCCTCCCCGATGTCGACACGTGTCTCTCGAGCGCACCTTTCCGCGGCTGCGAGCTTGTTTTTTACCCTTGTTTGTTGATAGAGAGTTCCGGGGGCTGGATCTCGTGTGCGGTTCCCGGTGCGCCGCCAGGTGCACTTGCGGGACGCGCCAGTGTGGTCGCTGTGCGGCTGGAGAGTAGAAGTGCTAGAGAGAGAGAGGGGGGGGGGGGGGGAAAGAGAAAGAGAAAAAGAGTAGAGCGGCAGTTGTGGGTGCGTTGCGGCAACATCTAGATTTTAATTCGTTGCATGCGCGATCGTGCGGTGTTTGCATCAAGTGTTTATTTTCATGCACACCGCTGTGCCCATTATTTTTTGTCTTGTTTCCGCTGCGGGCTTGCCCGCACGAATGGTAACGTAGAGCGAGCTGTGTATATGCTGTCTGTGGACCCCCGTTGTGCGCGGCCGTGCTGGCATTCTGCACGGCCGGCCCCGCCCCTCACTGCGCCTTCACCCCCTTCCCATGCTATTCATTTTCGCCGCACCCGTGTGCCCATGCGTGCGCTCCGTGACGCCTGGCCTGCATATTGAGGAAATAAGCACGGTCCGGTCACCGCACGCACTTCATCTGGGCAAAAAGTTTGGGCACGGGAATCAAGGCAGGCAGAGCAAATGCTGTGCTTCACACGTTTCGTTGCTGCTGCGGCCCGTCGCGGGGGGTCGAAGGGGCTTGGCAGGGCGACCGCCTCTGCTGCAGGCTCAGTGCAGAAGGGCGCCGCTGGTGGCTCGCTGCGCGGTACTGAAACTGCCGCCAGTCGCCGCCGTCTCCAAAGGACCGCCGCTGCAGTCGCACTGACCCCTGTGCCGGATGTAGTCGAGTCGAAGGTGACAGCGTCAAGATCGAGGGCGAGTGGGAGGTCTAGAACGGCCTCCCGGAGGACGAGGGCAGATCCTGAGGCAGACGCGAGCTTCGAGGCGCCAGCACCCGCGCGGCGTGCGGGCACGAGGGCACGCTCCGGAGCACGAGGGAACAGCAGGTCAAGCAAGGCCAAAGAGAGCGACGACGACGTTGCGGCCCCGCCCGCCGCGAGCGGGAGGGCTCCCCGGCGTGCTGCGGTCGCCAAGATGGCCACTGAGGAGGCGAGGGAAACCCTGCGGCGTGTGCAGAAGAGGGTCGCGCAGACGAAGAGGACCCCGCGGCTGAGGGCTAGTTGGCACGGGCTTAGTACGCGCGCGCTCCCCCTCCAACGTGTGGCGTGCATGCGCGGTGCTTAGTTTCCGGAGTGTGTGCGTGTGTAGGAAAAGTAATCTGGCTAGGGCATGAGGGAAGCGACGGGAAGACTAGGGATGGCCGGCGGTGGTGGTGCGCGCGATGTTGTGCCTCGTGTCGAGCATGGGTGGGGCTGGAGCTGTGGTGTATGGGCGCACTGGGGGGTGCTGGTACACCGACCAGTCAGTTGCCTTCCCCTGTGCGTGCACGTGGCTTCGCCCGCCAACCGCTGTGCTCCTCCCCGATGTCGACACGTGTCTCTCGAGCGCACCTTTCCGCGGCTGCGAGCTTGTTTTTTACCCTTGTTTGTTGATAGAGAGTTCCGGGGGCTGGATCTCGTGTGCGGTTCCCGGTGCGCCGCCAGGTGCACTTGCGGGACGCGCCAGTGTGGTCGCTGTGCGGCTGGAGAGTAGAAGTGCTAGAGAGAGAGAGGGGGGGGGGGGGGAGAAAGAGAAAGAGAAAAAGAGTAGAGCGGCAGTTGTGGGTGCGTTGCGGCAACATCTAGATTTTAATTCGTTGCATGCGCGATCGTGCGGTGTTTGCATCAAGTGTTTATTTTCATGCACACCGCTGTGCCCATTATTTTTTGTCTTGTTTCCGCTGCGGGCTTGCCCACACGAATGGTAACGTAGAGCGAGCTGTGTATATGCTGTCTGTGGACCCCCGTTGTGCGCGGCCGTGCTGGCATTCTGCACGGCCGGCCCCGCCCCTCACTGCGCCTTCACCCCCTTCCCATGCTATTCATTTTCGCCGCACCCGTGTGCCCATGCGTGCGCTCCGTGACGCCTGGCCTGCATATTGAGGAAATAAGCACGGTCCGGTCACCGCACGCACTTCATCTGGGCAAAAAGTTTGGGCACGGGAATCAAGGCAGGCAGAGCAAATGCTGTGCTTCACACGTTTCGTTGCTGCTGCGGCCCGTCGCGGGGGGTCGAAGGGGCTTGGCAGGGCGACCGCCTCTGCTGCAGGCTCAGTGCAGAAGGGCGCCGCTGGTGGCTCGCTGCGCGGTACTGAAACTGCCGCCAGTCGCCGCCGTCTCCAAAGGACCGCCGCTGCAGTCGCACTGACCCCTGTGCCGGATGTAGTCGAGTCGAAGGTGACAGCGTCAAGATCGAGGGCGAGTGGGAGGTCTAGAACGGCCTCCCGGAGGACGAGGGCAGATCCTGAGGCAGACGCGAGCTTCGAGGCGCCAGCACCCGCGCGGCGTGCGGGCACGAGGGCACGCTCCGGAGCACGAGGGAACAGCAGGTCAAGCAAGGCCAAAGAGAGCGACGACGACGTTGCGGCCCCGCCCGCCGCGAGCGGGAGGGCTCCCCGGCGTGCTGCGGTCGCCAAGATGGCCACTGAGGAGGCGAGGGAAACCCTGCGGCGTGTGCAGAAGAGGGTCGCGCAGACGAAGAGGACCCCGCGGCTGAGGCGCTAGTTGGCACGGGCTTAGTACGCGCGCGCTCCCCCTCCAACGTGTGGCGTGCATGCGCGGTGCTTAGTTTCCGGAGTGTGTGCGTGTGTAGGAAAAGTAATCTGGCTAGGGCATGAGGGAAGCGACGGGAAGACTAGGGATGGCCGGCGGTGCTGGTGCGCGCGATGTTGTGCCTCGTGTCGAGCATGGGTGGGGCTGGAGCTGTGGTGTATGGGCGCACTGGGGGGTGCTGGTACACCGACCAGTCAGTTGCCTTCCCCTGTGCGTGCACGTGGCTTCGCCCGCCAACCGCTGTGCTCCTCCCCGATGTCGACACGTGTCTCTCGAGCGCACCTTTCCGCGGCTGCGAGCTTGTTTTTTACCCTTGTTTGTTGATAGAGAGTTCCGGGGGCTGGATCTCGTGTGCGGTTCCCGGTGCGCCGCCAGGTGCACTTGCGGGACGCGCCAGTGTGGTCGCTGTGCGGCTGGAGAGTAGAAGTGCTAGAGAGAGAGGGGGGGGGGGGGGGGGAGAAAGAGAAAGAGAAAAAGAGTAGAGCGGCAGTTGTGGGTGCGTTGCGGCAACATCTAGATTTTAATTCGTTGCATGCGCGATCGTGCGGTGTTTGCATCAAGTGTTTATTTTCATGCACACCGCTGTGCCCATTATTTTTTGTCTTGTTTCCGCTGCGGGCTTGCCCGCACGAATGGTAACGTAGAGCGAGCTGTGTATATGCTGTCTGTGGACCCCCGTTGTGCGCGGCCGTGCTGGCATTCTGCACGGCCGGCCCCGCCCCTCACTGCGCCTTCACCCCCTTCCCATGCTATTCATTTTCGCCGCACCCGTGTGCCCATGCGTGCGCTCCGTGACGCCTGGCCTGCATATTGAGGAAATAAGCACGGTCCGGTCACCGCACGCACTTCATCTGGGCAAAAAGTTTGGGCACGGGAATCAAGGCAGGCAGAGCAAATGCTGTGCTTCACACGTTTCGTTGCTGCTGCGGCCCGTCGCGGGGGGTCGAAGGGGCTTGGCAGGGCGACCGCCTCTGCTGCAGGCTCAGTGCAGAAGGGCGCCGCTGGTGGCTCGCTGCGCGGTACTGAAACTGCCGCCAGTCGCCGCCGTCTCCAAAGGACCGCCGCTGCAGTCGCACTGACCCCTGTGCCGGATGTAGTCGAGTCGAAGGTGACAGCGTCAAGATCGAGGGCGAGTGGGAGGTCTAGAACGGCCTCCCGGAGGACGAGGGCAGATCCTGAGGCAGACGCGAGCTTCGAGGCGCCAGCACCCGCGCGGCGTGCGGGCACGAGGGCACGCTCCGGAGCACGAGGGAACAGCAGGTCAAGCAAGGCCAAAGAGAGCGACGACGACGTTGCGGCCCCGCCCGCCGCGAGCGGGAGGGCTCCCCGGCGTGCTGCGGTCGCCAAGATGGCCACTGAGGAGGCGAGGGAAACCCTGCGGCGTGTGCAGAAGAGGGTCGCGCAGACGAAGAGGACCCCGCGGCTGAGGTGCTAGTTGGCACGGGCTTAGTACGCGCGCGCTCCCCCTCCAACGTGTGGCGTGCATGCGCGGTGCTTAGTTTCCGGAGTGTGTGCGTGTGTAGGAAAAGTAATCTGGCTAGGGCATGAGGGAAGCGACGGGAAGACTAGGGATGGCCGGCGGTGCTGGTGCGCGCGATGTTGTGCCTCGTGTCGAGCATGGGTGGGGCTGGAGCTGTGGTGTATGACTTGCGAATGTCTTAGCATTATTTATTTATTTTTAATTTTTCTTTGCGTCTTTGTGATATTGTTCTTTTTTCTCTCTTTCTCTCTTTTGTTGTTTTTTGTTTGTATTTTATTTTTCTTTTTAGTTTTTTTTTATGTCTGCTTCTCAACGTAATTCAGGATCCTGTCTCAAATCTGTTGTATGTTCGAGTGAGAGAAAATGCAGTGCTCTTTGGTATTTTTAAGGCGTTTAGTCCAAAGCCCTGTTGTTGCCGATGATGATTCTGTCGCTCATGTGCGTGCGTCGTGTCCTTCATCCGATAATATGTGTGTTTTGGAGCGGTTGGCTTCTATTGTTCACGGTGTTTTTTTGATTACTTTGGCTGATAAGGCGCAGTTGCGTATACGGCAAAATATGTCACTTATCTCTACCACGTTGGATAAGCGTTGGTTTGATGCGGTAACGTTCTATTGTCGTTTTACTGTTTCGTATCAAGATGTTTTTGAGTGTTGTGCGGCGTTTCCCGATTGGTTGTCTGTGGAAATTTGTCGTTTCACTCCCCGTTCTGCTGCAGTGTCTACTGGAGAAATTTCTGTATCGCATAAATGTGCTGTTAAGCTGAAGCTTCATCGTTCGTCCGTTCCGTCGTTTTCTGAGGCAGAGCGTTTCCTTCGAGAGCGGTGGGGCGGAAAGGAGTCCTGGCCTGCTGGTACTGTTTGTCCTTCCTTTACTAGTGCGTCCAACGACGCTGTCGGCGGTGTTAGTGCGAATGCAGGCGTTTCTGCTAGTGCCACTGGCACGGTTTCGATGGACATTACTAACATTTTAAGTGATAACGAGCTGCTGTCTCAAGTTTCTGCTGAACTTCGAGCGTCCCTGTCAGCCGAAAGACTTGCAGCCGTTTTGGTTCAGATGAGGAAGGAGGCGCTTGGCGTTGAGGAGAAGGAACAAGAAGAAATAACCAGGCGCCAGAGACGAGAGCGGTTACTTTCCACGTTTGATTTGGTGCGTGTCTTGATGCCTAAAGGACGCTCCTCTTGCAATGCCGGTGTGCTTGTACGCCAAATGGTCGCACAGAACCGCTTCGGTGACGATGAGCGGAACGTTATTGAGCAGTTGGCTGCCCTCACTGAGTTTACTGAGAGTGGGATTTCTGTAATGAATGTCGAGAGACACAGTGTTCAAAAAGGACGTAAACGTCGAAGAGGAAAGGCCAGCTCAGAGGCGGACCCTCCGCTATTGCAGTTGAAGAAGGCCGACTTATTAGCCGTTAGTGACAAAGGCAACCTAGAGTCTGCTGTAATTCTCCTCAACCATGAGACTTCTTCAAGAACAGGGCTTCATGATGCGTTGCGACGTCAGTGAGCAGTCGTTTGTTATTCTTATATATGTTGTCATTGTTGTTTTCTCTCTTGTCCTTGTCATTATTGTGTTGTGTGTCACGTGGAACCTGATGAATCACAATGAGTTTACAGGATTGCTGGTGATGGCGTGCTAGCAAGATCTGGCATTGCGGACCCCGTGTTGCGGAGGGTGGGCTGTTCCCTCTTGTGCAACTCCACAACTGCTTTTTACCCTGCAACTCACCCCTTTCCCCTGTCTCTCCCTTTATGATCTCCGGTTACTGTCTTAACTCTACTCCGCACCTGTAGTGCAGTGAGTCAGAAGGTGGTTCGTCAATCCAGGAGGGAAAAGAGATTGAAGCTCTCTGGTGGAACAAATGTTGTCGCTGCTGCGGCGTACGCGCATTTGCATGTCAGGGAACAAGATTCCTTTTGTTTTGTGCGGTTCTCGCTTTGCACCAGCGGCACTGCATTCGCAGGAGATTAGCATTGATCCAGCCGTAAAGCGCGAATTGCGCGAGACGCTCCTGGTACCACCGAAATTTTCAATTAGCCCAAACGCACCCGCAAAGAAGAAACCAAAGAGACCAGCGTTGGATGCCTTGGCACATTGGTGCGGTGCCCATCAGCAGGAAGCTCTGCAGTTGCAGACAAGCACAAGTGAAATTGACGAATTTGTGAATGAGACACCGTTGCGTGACGTGGACGATGCCGCTTTTCAATGGCTGCACGGTGCAGTGCACCACCTTTCAGGTGAGCAGTTGCTTCTGGTTTGTAGCTTTGTGTGTGAGGTGCTGTATTGTCGCCTGTCCACTTCAGTAGCTGGTGCTGGCGCAAAGCCCGATGTTTTTGTGAGGAAACACTTGGGTCTGCTACTAAACAGAATTGCGTCCCTGTTGGGACGTATTGACGCTGACATCAGACCGGAGGCACAGCCCCTCTCAGCCCTCATGTCGTGTTTGTATAGTGTGCAGCGGCTGGCCAGTTGTGAGAGTCCTCTTCTGGACGAACCAGAAAAGGCGCTGATTAGGGCACCCCCTTCACTTTTTTTTGCCATCCTGCACAAACTACGTGGTGGCGAACTCGGGAAGCTTTTTCAGCACGAGGCAGACATTGCAGTAGATGTTTGTTTATCGTTTCTGTTTGTTGCAGACGAGGAGCGACGGCAGGCCTATTTTTCAAGAAGGCACGGCACCATTGTGGCTATTGTTCTCCGTCGTCTAATTCGGTACATTACGCCATTACTGAAAGATATTAAGGTGGCGCCTGCTGAGGTATCAGAGAGTTTGGTTGTTGGTCAGGACGAGGGCAGTGACGCTGCTGGAGGCGGGCATCAGCTGCATGGCGCTGGTTCTCCAACAATGAGTGAGTGCGTGACCATTATGAAAAACATTACATTCAGCCCTCCTTCGTCTCGACTAAAACTGCTCTCATATCTTCTGCGTGTGCGAAGGGACCCTGCTCATTACTCGTCAGACGACTTGCGGCTGCTTGTCAAGGTGTTGGACACGATTTCCAGCATTCAGTCGCAGGATGCGTCGGGTGTGCGGGCAGAAATAATAGCACCGCTAAATTTACCAGAAGGCGACCCCCTTCTAGTTGCTCAGCTCTTAAGTTACTCAGAGGTGGGTATGTCTCGTCACACAGAATATCTGAACTCGGCTTCACTCAGCAATGTATCGTCTGAGGATGCCAAACAGGTGGTGCGCATGGCCGGGGCACATCTAGAGTTTTCGGCCCTACAGCGCTACATAGCCGTGGCACTTGCCCACCCCACGCTAGCAGCTGCGTTTTTGCCTGCGGCGACGGCGGTTTCTGTACTACCAGCCTCTTCAAAAGGAAAAATAGCACTCTGTGAAACAATGGAGCAGTTTCTGTTGATACTTCTCCAGCGACTGGAAAATGTTGGCGATGACACAGAGAGCGAAAGCTCGGACGGTGAGCTGAGGGATAAAATGAGGGAATATATTTCTCTTTTGTGTGACCTCGTTGATTGGACAGCGGTGACGTTGCCCGCGACACCAACTCTTGCACTCCAGCGACTTTGTTTATTCACAAGGCTTGCAGCTAATGGATACCACGTGCACACTCCTACGAATATTGTGGACTTGGCCATGAAGTCTCTACAGCATGAGGCAACGAAAACTATGGTCGATACGCTCAATGCCGTCTCCAAGGCGTTACCACTTGTCACCGATCTTAAGGAGAGGCGAACGATTCTTGAGAAGATGCTGGACTACAATGGGTCTCGCTCGACATCGTCGGCGTACCGGTTTCTGACGTTGTTGGCGCCTATGGCCACAGTGATGAATGTGTGTAAAAGTGACCTTGTAAGGCAGATTACAAATCTGCAGACACTCAATCCTCATAAGCTTCGGCAGATTGGCATTGAAAGCCAGCAAGAGGGGATTAGCACCTTTAGCGTTATTCTCACCAACGCAATCGATTTCATTTTGGCAAGTGTAGAATGGCGCACAGACACCGCGCACCAACGTGATGTTATTACACTCTGGGTCACCGACTATGTTTTTTACGCTGCGGACCTTGCAAAGAGTCGCAAGCAGGTAACTACGACTTCCGCCTTAAGAGCAAATGATGAAAAGGAAGGGCAAAAAGAGGAGGAAAAAGAGTCTGAAGAGGAGTCGGTGCTGCCCACACCAAGTGTGGCCCTGGATATGGCATTTGAGCCGGGGCCGTCTACAGAGGAGTTGGAGCGCGTTTTTGTTAGTATGTTGCGCTCGGGCGTGAGGCTGCCCGACATCTTTATCCCAGAGCTGTCCTTCCGTATACAGCGCCTCCAGAAGCGGGGACCACTGCTGACAGAAGGAGACGCCGGGACACGTTTCCTTCCCCCGGCGCACTTTGTTTTTGCCTGCAAACTTGGTATAGCACTGGACATGGACATTTCTCTAAAGTTTGTTGAATACTACATCGCTGCATGTGACTGCCGTACAATCAACGACGTGATCATTAGTCTCTTTACCGTTGCAAGGGCAATGGATCAGGGCGAGCATGATGCGTTGTTGACTAACATTCGGTTAGCGTCCAACTCGTTTGAATTCTTTTTGCGCCGTATCGAGCGTATGGGTGAAAATCTAAACAAATCATTTCACCCAACCACTGCCTCTTCTGTGGTTGCAAACACGTTGCGGTTTGTGGTTAACTACCTGACCAGAAGTGAAAAAGATCAACGGGCACTGCGACACCTTAATGAAATCCAACGGTCGGGGAGAAGGGATGAAGCTATGGAGGACGAGGAGGCTCTAGTGGCTGAGAGGCAGCGTCTTGAGGGGCCACTGACGCGGATCGTCGCCTACTTGTCAGCTGGGCACATGAAGGACATCGGCCTACTCATATTGGACAACTTGGCCATATTAGCCCCATCATCTGCGGAGTATTTGGTGCTGCGGCTGTCCTGTCAGCTCAACGAGTTCTCGCAAGTGGACTTGCTGTACCTGGCGAGGAAGTACCCACAGGCAGAGGAGCTTGTCATCAAGGAATTGCAAAAGTACGATATTGCTGTTACTGTGGACCTGAATGACTTCATGCGCGTCATGGGAAACCTACCAATGTCAATCAATGTCATGATCATTAAGGAGCACCTTCCGAGACTTAGCTTTCAGTGGTGCACGCGCTTACTCTCCGCACTGTCGCGGTGGCACGACACAATACCGTCTCATTTGCTGGCTCTCATCCTGCGACGTCTCGAGGAAGTGACTGAGACAGCATCTATTATGGACCGCAACATGGCGCTCGTTGCTCTACAGAAGTACATGCAATGTGATAAGCCCTCTTCCAAGGGGGGTGACGACAGTGAGCGGCAGCGGCTTTTGAAACGCTGTTGTGAGGGCTTGCTGGTCGTGGACGGCATTGACTCGTTGAAAACGCTCGAAAGTTTTCTGGCAGACTTTCCGGACGCGCTTGGCGCTTCCGTTTCTGGACCCTTGATCGATCATATTGTGAACAAATTGCTGAACAATACAGCTATGACAGATCTTGATGGACTTATTAAGCTTTGCCAACTTCTTAAGAAGCACAGACTACTCTGCGGTGACATCAAGTTAGCAATCATGGAGGGTTTCTTTATGAAGACGTTGCAAGGCGTGCTGCTGGAGCATGCCGGCGGCGGTACTACTACTAGTAGTAGTGGTGGTGGTGGTGAGGATGAAGGTCTAGTTGTGTCCATGGGACATATGCCGGCGGCCGCTTCTTATCCACTGAACAGTGTGCTTTCGCTAGCCTTACTGCTGTGTGAAGGAGGTGCCAACGCGAGGGCTGTGGGTGGCGGTGCCGCTGGCTCACCGACAGAGAAGGACGAAGAAACTACAGATCGAGTGCTGCGTGTGGTGCGGAAACTCTACACATCCCCACAAGACCAGTTGATCATTGCAAGCACGCTTGTGGACCAGCGGAATCCAAACCCTTCTGTGACCACTGTAGGGGTAGTGGCAAAGGAGATATGCTTGGAGCTCATAAAAGATTGTGAGAAGATGACGTCCAACGGCTTTTCACGGCTTCTTCAGTGCATCAGTCGGCTTAAATGTTGGTCTCAGGCTGGGATTAATGGCAGCGCATTTGCCGAAGTGTTTCGCCGCTCGTGCAAACAGGCAGATGCACACAGTCGTTGTGTTGCATTCAAAGCTGTCTCTCTGGAGCCGGACATGTTCCTGAGTTTTGGGTCATTTATGATTCCCCTGTTGCAGGAGGCCACAGATGTGATGTCAAACGAAGACATCGAGTTGGTTCTTTCGTCTGTGCTTGGCCTACCACTTACAGAAGCACTTGAACTACTACTTGATGCTATCGGAACGCGGCTTCTTCGTACGCTTGATCATTGCAAGCGTAGTACGCTTATCCGTCTACTGCAGTGCCATGCCTTTTTTGGTGTGCAGGATGACATGTTAATTAATGAAGTTATTGGTGCGCTGACAGAGCAGTGTGGTCGTGATGCGCGGCTCAATACAGTGCAGGTGCTCACTCTCTTGCAGTCTGTTGTTGATTTAGATGTGTTTATTCCTCCGCGGCTAGTCCTTTCGTGCTTCAGTTGGTTGGAGCACCACCTTGAGAGCATGACGATTACGCAATTGGGGCACGCAGTGCGGCTTGCTGTTGATGTCGAGGTGGGGTACACACCGTCAGTGCACGCGCTGGCTATGCGTGCGCTAGAGCAACGGGACGCAATGCGGGGCAACATCCCGTTTCGGGAGGCTGTGGAAGCGATGTGTAGGGAATTTAGTGTGGAAATACCGTGGCACTTGCGCGCACCTGTCCTGCGGAGGCAATATCAACTCGAAAGGCTTATCGACTACCGTGACAGACGAAGAGAAATGACGCAAATGACAGCAAAAATGAGGATAACGAGTTAATTTCATTGCGATTTACCGTAGCTGAGCAGCTACGGAGCACAGTTTATGTTGTCATGGTGGTGAACATGGGCAGTAGTGCCTTTCCTCCCTCCCCCCTTTCCCACATAGACACTGAGGGTGCCGTGTGCCCCACTGCGACCTTCCTTCATGCTACCACGTTTGCACTGTGCTCTGTTCCCGTTGCCTCTTCCTGGATAATTGCCACACTCCATGACATGCACCTACAGACCGGATGTCCACAGCATCTGTTGACGGTATCCTGACGGAAGTCGATATCCTTCGGGCCTCTCGGCAGTACGATGTGGAACAGGTAAGGCAGTTAACTCTACATAACTTCAAGTTGCATGGTTTGGGAAATGCCTTTGTTCGCTGCCGTTCCCTTGTGCGCTTGGATATATCGCGCAACAACCTCGAGAGTCTTATAGGTGTTTCGGCCCTAGCTGGCTCGCTGCAGTACCTCAATGCTGCTGAGAATCGACTGACAGATCTTAGCGATGTGAGCGTCTGCAAGCTGTTGGAGGTGGTTTTGCTTGAAGGAAACGAACTATCAAGCGAGGCAGCACTGGAGCCATTGAGAGCACTTCCATCTCTCCGTCGCCTTGTCTTTAGGCGTGAGCTGCCAATCGACGGAACTAGCGAAGTGCTGCTACTTGACAACCCGCTCTGTGCAAATGAGGAAGTGTACAAGCAAATTGTAGCACGGTACTTTGCCTCTGTTTTGTCTGTGGACGGTCGACATTTTAGAAGCCCCTCCCCTGCCCATGCTGTCGCAGAGGCCATTGTTCCGTTGCCCACTTGCGATGCGTTGAAGTTGCCGTGTCCAAGTAATGACGACATGGATGAGCGAGTGTTTGCGAATGCTATAGCGGAGTGTCGCGCTGCGTGTCGCAGAGCAGTGAGAATGTGAGCCAGAGGAAAGAGGTCGTCGCAGATGGAAAGGAGAAATTTGCTCCGTTAACAGGAGGTCACTGCTGTGGCGGAGCCTCCTAGGAGGCAGGCAACGAGATTTAATACTAATACTACTACTACTACTACCATTATTATTATTACATCCTTCACATTAATGGTGGGGGAAATGCAGTTAAGCATGAAGGGAGAGCAAAGTTGCACTCCGTTCGCTGCCTCACCCACGGCACCGCTTATCTGTAGCCCCATGCCCTTCTCCAGATGCTTAGCAGCGTCTCACTTCTTGTTCCTGCACTCATGGAACCATCGGCATGCATTAAAATCCCTCGCTGCACTTATCTTACTATTTACTATCATTACTATTGCTATTAATATTATCGCTTGTTTTTCGCCTCAACTTTTATTTCATCTGTCCACAGCTGTGAGGGTTATGACTGACAGCGCCGAGTCAACAGACACTCACGGCCCCCCTCATGCAAGAGCCGACGATAACAGACCCGGCGATCGTATTGCTTTGGGGAATCATGTCATTATCAGTGGTGGCGGCCTGAGGCGTCTCGTGCACGTCTGTTGTGGCGGAAAGGTACGCCTTGGGAGGTCAGGTACGGTGCAGGTGGAAACGCTTGTTGGCATGCGCTTCGGTGAAGTAGTTTACTACGACTCTAAAAATCGCTCCTTTATGCCAACAAACGAGTATCCTGATCTGGACATCACCGCGCTGGAGGATCACGTGGACGATGGTCGTGACAACCGGCATCTTGTGGATGAGAATAATAGTCAGGTACTTTCAAATGCAGAAATCGCTGAAATTCGACGGGACAGGGGTGTTGACGTTTTCCTTAGCAACCTTGTTGAGAAGAGTGCAACATTTCATACAAAAACCGCGTATTCTCAGGAGAAATACCTCCGAAAAAAGAAGAAACGGTATGGAGTGCTCTACAAGGTGGAGTCAGTAACCCCTGACGGTTTGGCAGAAATTTATTTGCCCACGATATGCCCTTCTGACGTCGAGCCTGAGCTGCGGGCCCTGCGCTTGCGTGCCGACACACTGGCACTTATTTTACATCACAGTGACGTCCATAGCTCCAGTCGTGTTTTCGTGTACGACAAAACTAATGGTCACCTCGAAGCGGCGCTCCTTACACGTTTGTCTCGCGAAGGGCGATTGTTCCAGCTGATGGATAAGACTGCACAGCCCAACGTGTTCCCGGCTCAGGCAATGGGTCTCCCGTGCATTCGGGAGGTGTGGAAAGCCATCCCGCGGAATCCAGCCTTCCTTCGTGGTGAGGAATGTCAGGAGAAGGAGGAGAGTGCTGCCTCAGAGACGAAAGGGATGGTCAGCAGGAGTAACTGTGAGATCTCCCAATGGGTGCGTGGAATAGACGCTCGGCGGATGCTGCAGGACCGCCCTGCGGACTCTCTCATTATTGCTGACGACGATGGAGCATGTATAATGAGCGCGCTCGGCGACATGCTCCCATTCTTGGCACTTAACGGCCATGTTGTTGTGTACAGCCCGTTTCTCGAGGACTTAACCTGTCTTTTTGAAATGCTGAGAAGGGAGTGTGTGAATATATGCCTCTCAGAGACGTGGTGCCGGCACCATCAGGTGCTCCCGCACCGAACCCACCCGACTGTTAGGATGAGCACCGCTGGGGGTTATCTGTTGACAGCGATCAAGGTCAGTGGAAGCGTCCTTGACTGTGGTGCTGCGGGGCAGGGGGAAAGTGAAGAAACAGAGGCATTATATTCGTCAACGGCTGTTGAAGAGAGGCAGGCGAGTGAGTCGTATAAACGCCCAAGGCACGAAAAGACAAGGAGTGGAGAACCCGCCGAAGATGGGCTGTAGGTCCCGGGTAGCAGAGCTCTGCGACTGCACAACTGAGTTGCCATAGTTGGACCGAGGACTTTTGCAGCCTACCGGATGGTATCGCACATCTTGCCACTAGCTGGGGCTCCAAGAGAAGTTAACGAAACGGTATGTTGTGGTAAGTGACCTTCCAAGCCCTCTTGGCTTCGCTTCTTTCCCTGCCAGCTGTTTTCCCCTTTCCTTTTTACACACACGCAATTGCCTCTCTGTTTACTCACCAGCATTGGCTCTCCTGCGATGTTTCCTCATTTCCGTATCTCCTACTTTTTGGCGCTAACGGCGATTGTGAACACTGCACCTCATTACTACTTGTACTTTTAAAAGGCGTTGTGATTTACAAGTTAGTTTGTTGAGCTGTTGTAGGTGTTTTGCACGAAAAACGGGCAAAAACAATACGAAAATAAGAGCAACAAGAGGCGAAAATAGAAAAAGGGAAAAGAAAAGTGAAGACTCATCAGGCGATGATTTACGACGTGAACTCACCTCAGTATCAGCAGTTTCTCAGGTCCAGTGGCCGCCGTCGTGAGGACTACGTGAAGGGAGGACGCTCGGCCTTTACCGTGAACAAGCAGACTAGCAAGCCGGCTGGCGCGGCCAGCACCGGGTTATAAAAGGCACCAATCAGCGCGTGTCGCCTGCTCTTTTTCTCCGTTTTATTATTGTTATTATTATCATCATCAAAATTATGGGTGAGACGGTGTGTTAGCCGCTTGTGCTGATGACTTACGGGCAACGCCGCAAACGAGCAAGCGGACAGAAGAAGAGAAAGGAGAGGAAACGTCCACTGGACACCGCTCATTGCGTTGTGTGATGAAGTGATGGTGGTGGAGTTGAGTGGGTAGCCCGCGTCTTATATTTTTGTTAAATGACAGCAATAAAGAGGATGTGGCTGATGGCTCGGGGAGCGGTGTTCCGCACGTTAAGGTGATGATAAAAGAAATTTAAAAGGGAGAGGTCCGTATGACAGACAGCGGTAGGGGAAGGGTGTTACACGGGAAGGAGCAAGGAAGGAAGGGATGGTGGTGGTGGTGGTGGTGGGGTGTACATGTAGCACACAGACAAAGACAACTGTATTCAGTTGTATAACAATGTTATCTCCTGCCTATTACCTGCTCTCCTTTTGACCGTGTTTGTGTGGCCAGTGAACCCAACGCAATAGGACACGACTTTCTGCTACAGCCTTTTCAAGAGTTGTTTTTCTTATGGTGGTGGTGGTGCCCACAGTGTGCTCCTGGAATTGTGAAGGCTTCCCTTTTTATTCTTTCTCACTCACTTTCTTCGTGTTACCGTGGCCTTGTGTGCATGTAAATGTAAAAGCATCTGGCCGCGTGACGCACACAAGCTCATCAAAAGTGCCAAGTGCTATGAAGCGGATCTTTAACCGCTTTTATGACAAAACGGGACTCATTTCCGACCCAAGTCGGCGCAGCGTTGCTAGTCGTGTGAGCGCTACACTGGTGAACGGCGCAGTGGTTTTCTCAGTTTTGGGAACGCTTGGCGTGGACATGTCACCGCTTATCGCCACGGCAGGTGTGGCGGCTGCGACCATCGGTTTCGCTTGCAAGGACTTTGGCTCTAACCTTGTTGCGAGCATTGTGCTCAATGGCCAGTCGTCGCTTCGCACAGGCAACACTGTTTCCATCGGCACTGGTACAGGTGCTGTAAGGGGGAAGGTGGCGGACTGGGACACGCGCTATTTGTATCTTCAAAGTGCGGAAGGGCACCTGGTGCACGTCCCCAACAGCATTATTCTCAATTCGATTGTCATATTAGAGAAGGAAGTGGAGGACAGTGCCTTGGATGATGGGGCAAGGCCACAAAAGCGCGAGTAGGCGCCAACGGGCTCCAGAAAGGCTCAGCCGCCAACGTCTTGTCTTCTTATACGGGAGCGCAGCTAACGTGGTCCTTGCTTTGGATATTTAAAATAAGTAAGCAGCTTGATGAAAAGGTTTTCTCTTCTCGTAGTTTCATCACCAAGTGTCTTGTAGCGCGCTGTTGATGTAGTTACAGTGTCTTCAGGCTGCGCCGTTTTGGTGATACGCTCACCAAAGCGGCGTTGTGCTGTTGTTGTGTTTTTGCCCTTTTCTTACTCCTTTCCACTTGTTAGGCAGGGCAGTTCTACCCGCCAGAGCTGTCAGCTCGACGATAAGCGTCGCATGCCGCTGATGATTGTGACATAGAATGCAACAAATTTTGTGGGTAGTACTACTTTGCGCTCCTCCTCGTTGCACCACTGCTCAGCATGGCTGGATGGTTTTAATGCACTCCTGTTGAAGGTTGACCGACTGCACTTGTTGGTAGTATGACTGTTGAGCCAACAATTTTTTCTCTCTCTCTTTATTTACCATCCCTACACCATCATCACAACAACAAAAACAACAAACGCCATTTAATCGCATGGGGGTGACGGTAGCAGACACTCCAACAATTGTTTTTTCTTAAGGAAATAGAAAGCTGGAGGGGGGAGACACACAACGATTTCTCCATCGAGCTTTCGGTTTCTGAATATATGGCGTCTCTGCGCCTGCATGGCGTGGGGACTCTCCAGGGTGGCTCGCCAGTAGTTCATCAGGCATCCCCCTTTTCCTCCACTTATGTCGAGCTCACTACTGGCGTTTATCTTATTGCTGTCGTAAATAATCAGAATCAATGCGTGCTGCAGCTAGTTGAGAGCCACACCACAGTCGACTCATTTCGTGAAGTCGCAAGCAGTGCAAATGCTTCCGTTTCCCCAGTCAGCGACGGCGCACAGGGTGCCGCTAGATGCAGTAATAATTCGCCCGCCATGAGTGGCATATCGGCAGCTGCGGACATGGGGTCTCTGGCAGCCCTTCGGCAAAGCTTTCATGTACCAAAGGTATTTAGCCTACTCGATGGTGAGGGTGTTGTTACGGCTATTGAGCTTGTGCGCGACGGTGCGCGTTTATCCGACAGCGGAGCCAAGTTGCTTGATGCGTTATATGTTCATCTGTTCATTGGCACCTCCAACGGAACTGTTCTTGTATGTAACGCGTTGCGCGGGTCAATTATGGCACTGGTGCGGTTCCGGAAGCCAGTTGGAGCCACACACGCCACCCTTAAGCGTCTCACATCTGTAGCCCCGTCCTCGCCCGAGACGCGTGGTTGTGGGGAGCCGATAGTCCGATTTGCTGTGCACATGTATTTGCCGGACTCTCGTTTGAACGCAAATATCGTTCAAAACGTCTCTAACGTCGCCTCAGAAGCCCTTTACGCCGTTCACGTGGTTCACAGCAGTGGGAAGGTTGTGGTTCTGGACAGAGAGGCACTTAATATGATTGTGGATGAGGCAGCTCGGTGTTGTGATGCGCCGCGGCCTCACCTGGGCACTAGCTGGCGTCAACCGAGTGGATCGAGTGTCTTTCCCGCTGCTGGTTGTGCCTCTGGTTTTGTCAAACACATAACGTGCGTGTTTACAATGGATGAGCCGAAGCATTACTCTCCTGCAGAGTTGGAGGCTCGTATGCGTGAGGGCGTGCCGCAAGAGCGTCAAATCCGAGACGCCGCATTTTTTCTTGGTAGAAAGAGAGGCACCACAGTGTTACTCCGAAGTGGCCCGGAAGCAACGGAGTCGCTCATTCTGTGTGGGTCCTCGCCTGCCATCGCAACCTACACGTACGAGAGCACGCCAACGGGACTCACCACCACTGAAACAGTAAAAGTTGTTTTTTCTGCGCTCCGAGGGGTGTTTAAAAGGGCACTCTGGAGACCATCTGGCACCAGCACTGATATCTCAGAAGAAGAATGCGAATCAACAAGGCCAGAAGAGATCAAAAGTGCTACGCAGCAGGCCAAAGATGTGTTTCTGGAGGCCGATACAACTGTAACATGTGTGCAAGTAGACCCAACATGTCAATGGGCCGCATGTTATAGCGAAAGTGGTGGCCGTATTTATGTATACGACTTAATGGGGAACGCTGTAGTGCATGTTATGAAAGGCTGCCGCTCAGCGGAATTTCAGTGGCATGTGGCGACAATAGCTGGGAAACATATGCTCCTGCTGGTCGTTCACCTTGTTCTTCGTCGTGTGGTAGAGATGCACTCACTTCGATTGAAGCGGCGCATAGCTGCGTGCCATGTCCCTTGCGATGCCGTTTTGCTTAGACCTGGCATCGCGTCCTCTGGACGCACCGTCCTTCTGTCAAGCGCAAATGGCACTATCCATCGGCTTGAGGTAACATTCAACGGCGAGGTGCTCCATCAGAAACATGCGGTGACTGTTGCTGATAAGGCAGCCGACCCATCCGGTGCTTCCCATGTAAGCGACAACGACGAAGCAGGAAAACTATTCACATTTAGGCGTGTAGGTGAGCGAGGGAATCGCGCGTCACCGTATGATGCCTTGATGGAGGTAATTCGTTTACCTCTTCCCACGCCGGCTGATGACGAAACGACCTTTGAGGAGTATTGTGCCCGATTTAGCGCAGTAAGGCAAAACATCAGGACCATGTTCTCACCCGGCGCGCTAAGCAACAACGCTTTTCCAACCCCAGTTGTTGCCACAGGCGTGGATGTCCCCATTTGCTCCACAGCAGCACAGTGTCTCGCCTTTATTGAGCTGAGGCAAACTTGCATCTCCAACTATCATCGTGCCCTGCATCTTCGTTGGGACGGCAATTCGCCGATGTGCTCAGTGCGGACAGCCGAGACGACTTGCAATGATGAACCGGTGTTTTTGGCCGGAGGACAACCTCATCAGACCCTGCCGCCGATATTTGACCGGATGGCAAAAAAGCTTTCAGACGATAGAGACGTGGTGCTGTCTGCCATCATCGCTGACCTGCTCCCTTCCATAGGGCGCTTTATCCAATCGTGCCATAGTTCCGCACCGGCGAACGGTCCGATCGATTGTCAGATCACTGCTGTGCCTCTGAATATTTTTCTCGAGTTCTTTTCTATTGACGGGTTCAGGCTAGAGTTTCAACCGACTCTGGTGCAACGCTATGAGGAGAAGTGCGACGTCCTACGTGATCTATGGTCGGAATTAGGTACTGTATTTCTTGGCGGTGGCCGGGGAGTGGTGTGCCTGCAGCAGCAACTTGAGATTTGTAGCTCCCTTGGGTTCCGAACAATGCACATTGTGGCAATGACTGTTTCGTGGCTTTGTCGATCGTTTGTGCAGACGCGAACGTGGGTCTCTCTTGGTTCGCTCTCGGATATTGTTTTCTTGCTTAAACTTACTGATGATGAGGCATTTTTGGCAGCAATGGAACTTATGCCCTGCCTCGTAGTTAGTCCCATGTGGTCTGTGGAATGCTGCGAGGCGCATCTGCTTTTGCTAGCTTTCTTCGTGGTGCTGAGAAACAATACAAAACCATTCAGTTCTTCCCATCGCGGTCGCTTCCTGCGCTTGCTGAGGCAGCTGCTGGGATTGAGGGCGTCTATCAGCAGGGTGGAAAGCCTCCTTGTCAAAGAGAAAAAGTCCTTGCTGTCCTTCATACGGGTAGGCGGACGGCTGCGGTTGGGCAGTTTGTTCCCTTGTAATGACAGTGATACGCTCTGTGCTTCTTTTTTCAAGTTCTACTCCCACAATGCGGCTTGCCACCTGGCCAGCAACACACCATGGGGGGAAGAAGTGAAAGAGATGCTTGCTCCCGTTGACCTGATCTATTGGCTCAGTATTATTTTTCGAATGAACGGCGATTGTGGCCACAGTGGGGAGGTTGCGTGGTATCGGGATGGGCAGTGGGACTACGAGGGGTTTGTGTCTCGTGTTGTCGAGCCACTTCTGAGTGAATTTGAAACCATTGGCCAGCGATGTATTGCGGAGACAGCAAATAGTTCTCACCTCACATCAAAACGGCTGGTACCGTTAAGCGCGTTGATGGTGGTAGCTCTAATTATGCTGGAGGATACACTGGCACCGCTGCGTGATACAACTCTCGCTTTCTGGGAGGAGGGCAGTGTTCCAGATTCTAATCTGTTTGAGGCGGGAAGAGGCCATACGTCTCGAGTTTTGGGCCGCCCTAGCGGCAGCCGTTCTACGCGTGATTACTTTAAATCCTGCAGCGCGCTCGCTCGCGTGTGTCTAGAGTTGGCAGAGCAGTTGATGGACAACGGCGACCAGCAGAGTTGCGGGAAAACAGTCGAGTCCATTATTCACTTTCTTTCTGTTGACGAGGCATCCGTATTCCCGCTAGTTCCGATTGTTGTTCGACTCGGATTCGACGATCTCGTTGCTTCATTACGCACTTGTCCATTGGAGTCCCTGGAGCGGATTCGCGAGGCGTACCATTTTGTGCAAACCGTTTCTCTTTTTGCCTTCAGAGACGGTGCGGTCGGCGTCAACATGATGCCCCCATCACTGCCACACATTTCATGGGCCACCATGTACATGAAACCAGACAGCCTGTTGACATTTTGCTGCAGCAGGAATTCTAGGAAAGAGGAATTCCGTATCTGTGACTCGGAGGAGCGATTGATGATGCGAAGTGTCTTTATGCGTGACCTTGCCTTTGCGCTGTTGACGAATGGCCTTTCCGTGGTTGACGTTGATTTTATGGGCAAGCTCTCCAATTCGATGGGCTTGAGCAGAAATGTCACCGATCTACATTTGCTCGTTTTGCTACATGTGGAGTCGGCACTCTTGCAACCAGAAACCGAAATTGGCGGCTTGCTCCACGACATCACCAACCGTCACCTGGCCGCGTTCATTGCAGTGTTCAACTTGAAGCTTATTCTTGCCAGTTGCTTCAGATACTACGCTGATCTGAAGGCGGCAATACCAAGCGACAGGCGCCATGAGAAGCAACAAACCGTGCTAAGGTTGCAAAGCATGAGTGCCACAATGTCAGATAACTTTCGTACTTGGTTGCATTCAAATGCGACGGATTGCTCCAACGTCCTTGTGCCGGACGCCTGCGAAGCTGGAGCTGGAACTGCCTTGGCGTTTGACTACCGCCTGGTGGCGCATCTGTGCGCTCACGGGCCAGACCACGTTCGCCGTGTGGAGGAAAGGGTGCGGGAATGTTTTCAGTCTTCGGAGTCCACCGCCAAGCTGCAGAATATGCGCGCAGTCGCACTTACACTGGCTCGCATAGCGAAGGAAGGCGCATCCTTGCTTCCAGCAGAGTCGCTGTGTGGGGTGGCCAATGAGCTTCCTGCTGTGGTCGCACGGCTGGCCGATCTGATATAATACAGAAACCCACCGTAGCGCTTTTTATTCTACCATCTATTGGTGGATTTTCGAGCCCATCACCAAAAAACAGGAACAAAAGAAGTAAAATAAAAAAAATAGTAAGAGGCACTTTTACAGCTTTCTCTTGTCCTCCATTCAGGTTGATACTTCAGCGATGCAGACCAGATTTCCAGTACATGTGAACAGGTTTTTTTTTTCTTTCCGCTTTTTTTGTGCATCCTTGTTTATTACATCACAGTGTTCAGGACGAGATGCCCGATGTCTGCTCGGTTGCGGATGTCCAAAGCCGCGAACGACGTATTGGCATGCATTTCTCCATCCTCAAGGAAAAGTTGCCACACTCAGGGACTTCTGCGTCACTTGTGCTTCCCGCAGTTGTACTGAAGCGGTTGTGTTCTGACTTTGTAGTGCGAGAGCTCTCCCCGTCATACAACAACGGAGCGCCCCTCGTACTGGAGCCTGTGCCAGTTGTTGGTGAGTCTGCCTGCGGTGGGTTGAGTGGAGCTAAGCGAACCAGGGGGACGGAGGATGGACCAGAGGTCTTTCCAGACGAGCAGTGTGAAAAAGTGCTGGCGCAAATACGTTTGCGACTGGCTGAGGCGCTTTCTACTGAGGACATGGAGTCGTTGCTCAGCGCTCTGCGAGCGGGCGCTGATTGCGTATCCATTAGCACTGTACTCACCAAAATTCAGCGGACTACTGTTCACCAGACTGTTAGGGATCTGCTTGGGAAAACATATTTAACTCGTACGGAAGACGGTGTGCTTCTTATTGAGAGGGCAACTCGCGCTTCAAGGCGGGAAGAAGATCGCCGACTGAACCCGCGGCATGCACAAAAGTTCTTGCACTTTACCCTTTACAAGGAAAACATGGATAGCAACCGTGCACTGCGGGAAGTTGCCATGTGCCTTGGTTTGCCTGTCCGACGTCTTCTCTTTAGCGGTACGAAAGACAAGCGCGCGGTAACGCTGCAACGTGTTGCTGTGCAGGGACTTGCGCCGGATAAACTGGTTGCTGTAAACAGTAGGAAGTTCGGTCCAGAATGCAAACTGAAAGTATGCGGCTTCAGAGAAATGGACTTTGGCCTGCGCCTCGGTGACACGCTCGGCAACCACTTCCAAATCGTGCTCCGGCTACTCCCTAGCAGTCCTGAGATTTCTGCTGCCACGTTACGCCAGATTGAGGAAACTATTCGCCATGAAGGTGTGGTTAACTACTATGGGTCTCAGCGCTTTGGGACAACAGACACACTGACGAGCGATGTTGGTGTGAAGCTCTTGTCTGGAGAGTTTGAGCAGGCTATGCGATTGGTCTTTCGCTCTAAGGCATCAGTCACACCTACCATTGCTCCTGCAAGCGAAGCTTTCGAAAGAGGTGATTACGACAAGGCGTTGCATTTGCTGCCACGGCACTGCCACCAGGAGCGCGATGTTCTGAACCACCTGGTGCGCTTTCCAAGGGATTTTCTTGGTGCCTTTCATAAGATACCTCGAACGCTAAACATGCTCTACTGCCACGCCGTGCAAAGCTTAATTTGGAATGAAATGGCTTCGGTGCGTTTGGCTATCGCTCTTAAACCACTGAGTGGCGATTTGGTTCTCAAGTCTCGCCATGCACGTGCTCTGAGCCGTGCTCGTCTCCCGCAACTTCAGAAGGACGAAGAGGCTGCCGACTTGAAAGAGGCTTTTGGCTTTCAGGAAGATGATGGGCTTCCCGAGGTGGTTAGGCTTACGGATGAAGAGGCGGCCAGTGGTGTTTTCAATCTCACAGATATTCTCCTTACTGTCCCTGGGCCAGATGAGCAGCTGCTGTACCCAAGTGTCGCAGAGTGTTGTCGCGAGTCATACCTGGCTAGACTTGCTGCACTGGGTGCTCAAGGGTTGCTAACAACGGAAAACACTCTCGTGAAAACGTTGCACTACCATGGGACTTATCGACCTCTTGTGGTACAACCACAGAAATTCAGTATTCGCTCCTGCTGTACTGCAGAAGCAACGGAGCCGATCCTTCAGACAGATCTGGAGGCACTTTCAAACCCCACTTCACACGATCACACAGTTATGGCTGAGGGGCCCTCGAGTGATTGCTTTGAAAGCAAGCCGCACAAGGCGATGGTGGTTGAGTTTGTCCTCCCCCCTGGATCGTATGCCACGTGCGTGTTGCGAGAATTTAGCGTGTGCTGTTCAGAAGGCTACCACTCCACGGGGGCAGCTCAAGTTGAGTCCGAGCCCCTCGGCTAAGCTTTTTTGCACACACACACACACACACACACACACACACACACACACACACACACACACACACGCGCGCGCGCGCGCGCACACACAAATATGTACGTTTGTGTGTGTGTGTATGCGTGTTTTTTTTTTTGTGCTCGGATTGAAAAGAAGTAGAACGTGTGAAAAATAATCTCGTATGAAGGCAGGGCACAGAAGTTAGTCACAAACAATTTATCTTACGTCACATCTTCAACTGGTGCAGCAGCTCTGCTGGTGTCATCTTTGAACTGGCAATTAGAAGCCTGCGCACTGGGGAGCAATCGAACGGGTCTTTTATATGTTGATCTTTTCTTCTCCATATTATTATTTTTGTGGTCCCTTGCACTTCTGTGGTTTCCGTTATTTTGTGTCACTGCCCATTCTTTCTTGTTGTTATTATTATTATTATTGGGTTTCTCATTGTTTTTATCATCTCCATGAGGGCTCCTCGTCCACACAAATGCCATCATCTGTGCTGATGGATGCTCTGCAGCGGGAGGTTGAGGCGCTGAGCGCCGAGGTCACACGACTGCGCCTTCTTGTTCGTGCCGTGTCGCAGTCCACTGAGCCTTCACAGCAGTCAGCAGTGTGTACTGCTACTGTTGCGGCGGTGGATAAGGTGCCAAAAGAGCAGGCACAGTGCAGCAACGAGATGTTGCAGCTTCTGAAACAACTGGTTGGTGAATTGAAAGTGGGTGGCACTGCTGTGGGTCGCACGGCTGAGGCAGCAAATGACCTACCGCGGAAGAGTAAAAGCGCCAAATTGAAGGCAAAGTCTCATGGAAGCGGTAGAAGGAATGACACTAAAAGCATCCCAGAGGTCAACTGTGTAGAGAAGACCCGCAAAGTGCCTGCGCATGCGCTCGAGTGTCCCCACTCTGACGACGATAACGATTCGATTGAATGTGGAAAGACGCCCACCAAGGATGTATCGTTTTTGTCGAAAGGTGTGGGGAGCACACCGTGCCCTACCCCCACTAAATCTACTGGACTTGACAAGTCTCGCATGGAGCAAAAACCATATACACCAATGAGTACGCCTGGCGTACGACAAGCGTCCCCAAGTGTGTCCGGATGCCTGTTAGGCTCGAACTCGGATTGGGTACCGGTGAGCTGTACACCTAGTGATACGTTGGATGTGGGTGCGCAAAGTGTTTCTGTTGCCTCCCCATTGCCACCCAAAGGAGAGAAGGGTGCCGTGACCATGCGTTCAGCATTAAGCGACGGTCATAATGAAGGAAGTGTTCGGGGAAAACAATTTGTTCAAATTGATGTGGGCGGACCACAGCCGCAGCGGCGCCGCCCGCTGCTTGCTCGTTTGCGTGACGATAGCGATGACTCCGTTGAGATGGGTAAAAATGAGGCGGCGTCAGGGCAGGGAAATCGCGCTGAAGCTCGGGCCCAACCGAACCGTTTGCAGGGAAGTAGTGCGAAGAGCTACAGTTCCCTTCGGCTTGGGGACGGTGTTGGTGCCCTCTCGGAGGCAAGCGCAACCGCAGAAAGCGCTGCCTGCGATTTTTCTAATAGGTTCGAATTTGAGAGAAGCGACTCTTTTGGACCAGACGGCATCGCGAGAGGATCCATACGGCGCATGGGCGACTCCTCTATTCGGACGCTTAGCAGGAGTGGTGTGCATTCTCAATCCCGGTAATAACAGTGATGACAACAATAAAAAAGGCCATAGAAATATAAATAAATATTAATATATGTATATTTAAGTAGTAGCTCCAAGAGTGGAGGTTTTACTCTTTACTCACTCATGCTGGGTTGCGACTTGCATACGCTTATACTTGTCTTTGAATGATATCTGTTGTGACGATGCGCGCCTGCTGGCGACCGCCTGATTGACGTTGCGGTCGCACCAACCACCCACTGGCACTGGTATTATCCCTGTCGAAACGTGTTCATTACTTGTTCTAAACGCAACGGTGGCAAAAATAAAATAAATAATGAAGCGAACGAAAAAAAACAACAATAACAACAACAACTTCACTTCATTCCAAGGTGGCCCTCCTTTTTTTTTTTTATTTTGATTTGTTAGTGTCGTGTTCTCCCATTTGGGTGGGGTGTACTGGCTGGTACGTTATACTTTTTAGAAAGGGACTATGTGCACGCGTTTTGTCGCACTTTGTGAGGAGCTGTCTCGCCTGCAAGTGCGCCTGATTCGCCGCGAGGGGAGTCCGTCCGCGCTTGCTATGGATGCGGTGCGTGCCATCCAGGCTAACCGTGACACCTTGGAGCCTGTCACTGGGAATCTGCAGCATGTACCTGCTTTTCTTAGATGCTGCGCCACGTTGCTGGTGCGTAGCACGGCTGATTCGGTGCATGATGCATTACTTTCCACTAGTAGGCTTGCTGAGGCATACATTGATAGTAACAATGGGGACGTGAATGAATCGGCTACGGTCCTTCGCTCATTGGTGCTGCTGTCGTCACGGCGGTCAGATAACCTGGAGGGCCAGGGCAGCTCAACGCTATCTGGATCATCTGCGCTGAAGGCGCTCGTGTATCCGTGCTTCCATAACACACTGCACAAATGGCAGCAACAGCGTGTGCGGCCACATGCCTCTACGCTCCTCTCCCTTCTGCGTGGCACCGATGCAGTATGTGGTGAGGGCTTTCATTTTACCCCGTCCTGTGCAGACATATCAGGTCTGTTGCCCATCAAGAGCAAGACGCAGATGGAGGCGAAGATGCAAAGGTGTTCGCACTCCAGGGATATCCTTAAGGCACTGGGTGAGATGCAGCTATCTAGGCTTGACGCGGGCATATGCCTGAGCTCACAGGCTGAGTTTGGTTTGTACGATGGTGAATTGTGTAACGTTTGCTGCGAGGTCCTGTTCTCCACGCACGCTTTGCTGACAAGTCAGCAACTGTCTCAGATCGTGTACAACTTGGGTGTGCTTCAGCACCGACACATTCACCAGAAATTTTTTTCTAGTCTGGTTGACTTCAAGCAATGCAATGCAGAAGCTGTGCGGCAGCACGTCATGGGCCTCGCCATGCTTAGACAGCCCCCGCCAAGTGAGCGCCGCCTCATGGATGGTATTTTTCTACACACGCTTCGCCCAACTGATCCTCTTGAATTCGGCTCGGCGCCTGACGCTGTTTTATCACCGTCGTGGTTTGTCGATATTGGTCATGCGCTAGCATGTTTAGGTCTTACACATTTCAAGTATCGTCTGATGATGGCGAGAACGGTCAGGCGAGACATTGTGCGCTTGACGACACTGCAGCGTTGCAAGATGCTTTATGGCCTCGGAGGCGTTTCTGTGGATGCCGTACCACATGACCTTCGTGCGTCGTGGGTGGGGAAGGTGATGCGGACTGTGGACGTGCTTATCGACCGCCTGCGTGACGTGGTAGAGCCCTCCGACGGGCCGTTTGTAATGCATGCACTGTTGTTTGCGGGTGTTCGCGAGCACCCAATGATTCCCCAACCCCCAAGTCTCGTCTCAGGGGAAAACCCAGTGGATCTCCTTTTGAGCACATGGATGAGCTGTCCAAAGGAGCGTGTGCTGGACTTGACAGAAAGAATAAGGCCGCGGCACTTGGGTAGCGAGCCGGCGACCACGCTGTCAAACGTGTGTACAGCAATTGCCAACAACTGCACAGCTGACTTTGCAGACTCTCATCGCTTTGGGCCACTCTGTGAGGCGATTCGTTTCCACGGGGGCGCAATGAACGTGGACGAAACACTGGAAACGGTCGGTGCCATTCAGCGCATCGGCATTGGCCCCCGGTACGGTGACGTTCTAACGACGTTGCTGGAGAATTTATGGACCAAACGGGACCAAATGACAGCTGAACAGCAACGGCGATGTTGTCGGCTATTGGAAGACCTGGGTCACTTGAGCACCGCGATGGAGCTACTGGAGTACATGGCCGCTGGGTGACCCATCATTGGCACCCATCCCCACCCTCCCATTGCGCTTCTCCGCCCCCCTTTGCCTCCACACCCTCTGCACCCGTGTGTGTGTGTGTGTGTGCGATCATTGTTTGCGCGAAACACTCTCTTCATCATTTGGTGCCAACGCAGCGATGCGCCCATCCTCTTTCCTTCACTCTCCCTGTTGCTTTTATTGCCTCACTTTGTTAGTACACATCTTACTAGGGTTGCACACCTACGTCTCATTTGCTGAAGCTGTTCAGTTGCCCTGGACCGCCGTGACTGCACGTGGAGGTTTTCGCACTTCTATAAAGCACTCAAATGCTACTCGGAACTTGGATTAAGTGTATATTGTGATCACCTGCTAATGGATGCTCTTGAAATCGCTTCTGGGGATAATTCTCCAAGCCGTCACTGGCTCTGTGTTGCACTCGCATATGTCATTTTAGGGTTAGGTATTTTTTTCCTTTTAATAATATTAATAATAATAATTATTAGCGCACGAATGTTCCACAGGGAAAGCACCAGAACCTCCACAATAGAGGCACTGTTTGGCTATGTGTTATCACATTCAGAAAAGTATGAGAATGAAAAGGATGGTGTCATTTCCCTCACTCAGTTGCCAACCCTGGCAGAGATGTTGGGGGTATCACTTGATGACACCTCAATGTACCGTCTGGCATGGGCCTGGTCTTGTGGAACGCCACTGACCATCACCAAGAGCGAGTTTGTCAATGGAACACGAGAGGCTTGTGTTTTTATGAAGTCATCGAATGTTCCTCTCTCTGCATTGCGGCAGCTTGTAAAGTCGCCCAGTGCTGACTTTGAGCTGTATTTGTGCGCAATCCGCGGTCACCTGGACGCAATGGACGCAATTCTGCACAAAGATATGCAGCAGTTCAGGCTGTTCTACCGTTTCATTTTCCGGTGGGTGCGAGCGCCGGAGACAACAGTCCGCGGCCCAAGTGAGGTGGGCATGAACGTGGAAACAGCTGTGGAACTGTGGCGTATGTTGTTCCCCGAGTATCAGACCTTTAAACAGTTGGACGAATGGGTGGCCTTCTGCAGTTCGAGGGACGACTTTGGTCGGGAAATTGTCGGAAAGGATCTGTGGGAGCAGCTGCTAGAGTTCACAACAGTTGAGTCCTACAGCACCTACGACGTGAACGACGCATGGCCGAGCGCCATGGATGACTTTGTGCAGTTTTACAATGCCAAAATGCAGTCTGGAGTCAACCCAAGCTGATCGCACCTTGTCGGAAGCTCCCGCTCATTACACTTTGAGAGCCATAAGCTCACGATTTGTGGTCGGCAGTGCTGAGGAACCGGGCATTACCTCTGCTGCTCTCGGAAACACTGGTTTTGCTGGAATCCCTATAATTTGATTCCCCTTCGTGCATGTGGGCTCAAAATAGATTGAATGAGGCTTCAGTGGTGCCTTGTACTTCTGTCTTGGATTGTGCAAATTACCCCTCCCCTTGCTGGTGGTTTGCGCGCACGGCAGCTGAAGGATGCACTGGGAGGGAGGCGCAGCGTCATATCAGGAAGAGGTTGGGCTTTAGAGCAGCCTGTTGCCGTCTTTTGTGTGACACCTCAGCTCAGCTGGGCGCTGTGTTGTGTGCTGTAATCCACAGCTTCAACTTTGATCATGGTACAGTGCGGTGTGACCCTGATTCTTGTGTTGAACTATGTGCTGCACTTTTCCAAGTGAGTTGGTTGGACTGTTGCGCAAGCTACCTTACTTGTGTAATTGCGACCATATTGCTGTTGCTCTGTGGCACATACCTTCCGGAGCACGGCCAGGTGTGGTGTCTTTCCCCTCCCCCCACCCCAAATTGCCCTCGTTCGCGAGTTTTTACGTCAATATTTCCCACCGCAGTTTCAAGCACAAGATGTGCACGCCAAGCTGATGAATTCCCCTTCCCTTGGCTCAAAATAGCGACCTGACTGGAGTACGTAACTCACTTCATTTTTTCCAGGCATGCCGCGTGCACTTCTGTGTTCGGCTGCTGAGCGCCAGTTTCGCGAGACTCGTGTCATGATCATACCTTTTGTCCTTCACTACAAATCAAGCTGACGTTCTTACTGTTTTTACCCCCCCTACACATAAACACTCGAGACAGTCATTTCACCCTCACACCCTTCCCCGTAGTTGCCGTTCAACGTCTTTCTCCCCATACTGACATTTGCTAGTGCTGTTTCCCGAATGTCGAAGAGGCTTCGTGATGTGTACCCCGATGACGATGATGCTGTGTGTGGTGTCTTTTTTCAAAGCACCGACGTCTCTGAGAGGCTTTGGTATGACTTGTCTCTAGTCGCTCAGTCGGATGAGCAGACATTCTGGACCGTTGCTTCCAACCATCGCCTGTTGCAACTCGTTTTGAGTCTTGCAGTGGAGGCTGTAGATCGTGCCCACAGCTCTGCACTTTCGAGGCGCTGTAGGTTGAGTGATGAGCTTTCCGTCACGTCCGTGTTGGTCAGACTTGCTACAGCAACGCAGACTGTGCTATCCGCAGGTGTCGCGGTTCAGAGCCTGGTTCAACGCATAGGAGAGGTCGTCACCCCCGCCCTACTCATGCCCGCATCTCTTGTTATGATGCGTCATTCGGGTTTGATTGCTTCTGCTACAGTCACCTCGCTCTTTCTATCTAATCCCCTTTATCTCTGTGCAATGTCTAACACTATTAGCGCCTGGTGTGGCGAGGTATCATCGTTGGCAGTGAGATGTGTGGATAATTTGTCAGTAGGGCGCCATCAACGTCTCGGGGGCGACGTGATTTCGTTGTTCGAGGATACCTATAGGCGTGTTAAACATCTCTGGTCTCTGGCGCACTGTGCGCCATTTGTGGCTGACTACATTCCTCTCTCCCGCGTGCTGGGGGCACTACGCGTCGTAGTGGATCTCATCTCCCCTGCTCTCCAACACTTTGTCCTCACATGCCCGTCATTGTCCAACCATCGCAGTCAGCTCTCAAGAGCGAACTCCGCAACTGTAAATGCGGCTTTGAACACGGCGACCATTCTTGTTCTTTTTCGCACTTTCCGAAAGGTGTCTGGCGGTGCACGGTTCCACTGCGTGGAGGGAGTTGTAACTTCAACGTATGAGGCACTTGTAACTTACATCACTGAAAAGACCTGTGGACTGCCCGCCACATTGTTGTCGGGTATCAGGCAGCCGCTCACAGCAGTGATGCACGGGCTAGTGCCACCGCTCACTGATGATGATGACCTAGAGATTGGACGGGTACTCCGCCTTCTTGGTGAACCCGCCCATGATTGTCGAGACTTCGCTGCTGGTTTCGCTGGAGCTCGCCCTCGGTATTTCGAGTTGCTACTTGCAGAGTTGGTGCGCCAGGGAGTTCATATTGACAGTCTGCTGAATGAGCGATTTGTCACCACACTTGAAGCAGAGGAATTGGGTGCGTCGGAGCGTTCCATCGCACTCGCCATTGCAGGTATAAGGGAGAGTCTGGCGGACGATGCAGATATTGGCAATGATGCCATTAGCAGCGCCTGTGTGAGTCCATCAGTTCCTGCCTCGAACAACCCGCTCGTCAACGTTATCTTGGAAGTGATGCCCCACTTTAGTGTTAAAGGTATTGAAGCAGCATTGTGTTATTACAACAACGATGTAGAGCAGTTCATTCTGGACGCCTCAATAGACAACATTGCCCCACACATTATGGAGGAGCTTGTGCCGCCATGTGCCGATACCTGTTGTGACGTGGCTCAGGGTTGTGAGGCCAGGACTGCGGGAGCCGCTGCTGCGAAGGAACAAAAACAAACCATCACTGCGGCAGACTATGATAATGAATTGAGTGACATTGACCTGAGCGTGCTTATTGGTCGTGACCTTTTTGATGCGTTGAACGATAATGAGGCCACTGCCAACGACCAGGGCAAATTGATGGAAAGTTTCGCTTTCAAGACCCTCCGCGCGGATGATACTTATCGCAACGCCTTGGCAGCACCAGGCGACGACGGTGTATTGAAGGAAAAGATACTCATGTTGATGGAACTAATGTACGAAGACGAATTTGATGACGCACAGGAGGTAGCAGTGGGCAATGGGCACGGCATACTGCAGGACGAAATGCACCAAGATGTTGAGCAGCAGGCCTGTGGTAATGGTGTTGGCGTGCTCCCTGCGAGTGTCAAAGTGGGAGAGGAGGGTCAGGAGGAAGAGGGAGAAGGAGAAGGAGAAGGACCAGCAGCGGCAGGTGCTGGTATGTTTCAGCCGTTCCGCCCGCGAACACACTATGATGTGAAGCGGTTTCATGAGGAGCGAGTGAAGGCTAGCAAAGCGAAGGTAACGACTTCGAAGGGCGCAGGTGTCGAGGCCCCAGCATACACAAAGAAGAAAAAAGCGGTGTACCGTAAGGCACATGATCGCGGCGCCATAACACGTGCGGCAAAGAGTGGTCGTTTTGGTACCTAGTATCAGTACCAGCGATGATGTTTGGTTGTTTGGCCTTATTTCGTCGTTTCCCTTCATATCGTACTCTACCGCTGCTCTGTTTGCATCCCCTCGCAGTCAGCAGTGTTTTTTATTTATTTTTCTTTTCTCCCTCTCCCTCTCTCTTTCCCTTCCATTTCACTCTCTTTTTCACTCACTCACTCACTCAACATCCATGTGCCTTGTGCTGCATGGTGTAGCTTTGGTACGGTCATCTCCTTCTCAAGTAAATATTCGTTTTCTTAATCATCATGCTGCTCTTGTAGTGCACATGAGGAAGAGAGGTGAAGATGTGGAAGCGTATTGGGGTGAACTCACTGTTGTCCACAGCACAGAGGGTGGGGTCTGGTAAGATCAAAGTGGCTGGTGCGATTGCGGAGCAAAAGGCAGGGCTTCGGAACCTTCACCAATATCCCACCGCCCGTCACAAGAGCTTGGTGAAGGATCGGATGCGCTTCGCTAGGAGCTGGTGGTTGGCTGGTGGTAATAATTATGAGTTGGTCCATGAGGTAGGACACGAAAGAGAGGCAACAGAGTGCTTTGCAGAATATGCTCAGGATTCTGACAACGATGTTTATCTTTTTTCAACAAACCGCTTGGGTGATTTGCCACCGCGTCAGAGGCTTAACGCATTGGTGGGAATAATGCGGTCGCGCTGGGCGGTGAAAGACGCTAACCGTGGCTTTGACAAGGCAAAACTCCTCCTTCACGCATTGGAATGCTTCAGCGAGATGAGGCTGACGAATCAAATTGGTGAGTTTGCCACCTTGCCTGAGGCTGACCAGGACACATTTTTGCAGTACGCTGAGGGTTGCTCGAGGTTTGCGCAGGCGTGCTCACACTCCCATCCAAGTGCCGTTGGAATTCTGCTGCGTGTGGCTCAGATATGTGAGGAAATGCGGTGCACTGAAAAACGTGACGAAATGATCCACGTTGCCGAGGCAGCAGCCAATCGCATGGACAGGGCGTATGCGTTTAGCCGACCGCACGACGTGCTGCGACATACGCCACCTACGTTGGCGGAAAATGAGTCTAAACTGCGGTTGAAGAACATGGAAGAGCTTCGGAAACGTCTTGGCACCAGTTCGTCTAGTGTGTTGGAGGAACGGAAACGCGTAGAGTGCCTTCGCATACACCGCAACAAGCCACTTTTCCTGCGTCCTATGAAGGACGGAGACAAGCTGCTCAGTCTCACAAAGTTGCCGGAGCGACCGGAGTCTGACCCGTGGACCTCACAGCCCCGCTAACTCATCATCTTTTCTAATTGTCACGATCACTCCAGCAGCAGCCGCAATAACCAGCGTGAATACCATTGTTGCCAAAATTTCCCCCGTGTTTCCCGGCATCGTCCCTCCTGTCAGTACCAACATGACTAGTGCACTGAATGCAGTAGTTGTTCCAACAGGCAGGCACTTTATCCAGCTCACGAGGTGGTGTGCGGTTGGTGAGGTGGTGGAGCGAAGGGGCATTGTCATTGGCCTTTTTTATTGCCACTTCTTTACTTTTTTTCTTTGAGTTGTGTCGCAGTAAGTAGTAGTTGCGGCGCGAGTGGTCTGTTTGTGCACCATGTCGCGGTACAACACCGGCATTGAGAATATTCCATCTCTTTTTGACCTTGCCAGTGCCTTAACAGGCTTCTTCGCGGATTTTGCGCAGGTTGTTTTGGGCTCAGCCTCGACTTCCTTCGAGGCAGCGTCACTTGACGAGGACCACGGTGAATATGACCCCGTTTCACGTAGCTGGGAGGGGACGGGTGGATTGCGCTACCGTGTGCCGCTTTACACCATCCCTAGTGAAAGGCACACGCGTGAAAAAACTCGCAACATTAAAATCCTAATGGATAACTGCAGGCGCCTGTGTGTGGAGGACGAATTGCCAAGCACTAGGGAGGAACTGCAGTTTTGGACAGCGTACCGCTTTATGAAGTACCAAATGTACCTGACTCCAACCTGCATAATCATGCCGCCGTTGTACGTTGCGTGGCGTATGTTTCATGATCGGCTGCCACGGCCAATGCGCGGCCGCACGATTCCCATCACCCTTTCTCTCGCCCTGGCAGAACAGTGGGCCGAGGCGACCTACCCCGGGCACCATTTTCTCTCGAGGGCACTGAGGGCGAAGACGCCAATGGGGGACGCAGCAAGAGCAGAGTGGCTTCGGCTTCAACCAGTTGAGATACCTTTCTATATTTACACCGCGTACCAGTTCCAACATTTTTTTGGCGCAGTTCCAAAAGAAATCGATTTTGGAGGCGATATTGCAACGTTTTGTAGCTAAGTTTCAGCTCTTCTACTACAGAGATTCCCAGTGGCGACGAAGCCGTACGCTCTGGAAAGGACGAGGTCAGTGACGGACCTGTTTCCTCACAGCTATTGTGTATCGTTTATTTCTCTCTCCCACATTTGCACACATGCTTTGTTTTTTGACCGTGCTTTGTGCGTGTAAAAAAAAAAAAAACAACGACGGACTGCATTTGCACAGCAACATCAATCAAAAACACACTGCTATGGCTTTTGTAACGTGCGCTTCTTCATGAGTGGTCACAACCTGGTGACATCACATACACGGATCTCCACTTCCCTCATTCTCCTGCAAATCAACACACGTTTTGGCTACCAGTGGCCCTACTCGCGCAAATGTGCCGTCCATACGTGCGGTGTTGCAGGAGAGTGAGGCAAGGGGCGGATAAAACGGGCAAAGACTCTCCTGTACTTCACTGACCATATGAACTGGTGGTACGAAAGAGGACTTGTGCTCGTTGGAGGGGAGGTTGCGTGGCCGTGTGGTGCTTCTCTCGTTCCTCTTGCCTTCGAATCCCTTCGCATATGCAGCGCCCGTGCACGAGACCGGAGCGCGTTTACGCGTCTCTTTTGGCCGCACAGGCACAAATATATATTTATACATTTTTGTTTCTTTTTCACTAATGTCCCTCGATGTAGCCTTCCTACCCCTCTTAGATGAGTGTCGGCCCAGCTTCGAATCCGCAGCTGCCAGTTGCGGAGGCGCGTGCCGCGATTGTGCGGATGATTCGCCGGAACCATGCAGTTGTGATAGTGGGCGAAACGGGATCGGGTAAAACCACTCAGATTCCGCAGTACGTGTGGGACGATATTATCTCAAAAGGAAGGCGTGGCATTGTGGGTTGCACGCAACCGCGTCGGGTTGCAGCAGTCAGCATTGCCAAACATGTGGCACATCAGCGTGGTTGTCGTGTGGGTGACGAGGTGGCGTACGCCGTGCGTTTCGACGACACATGCACCAGTAAAACGAAGATTAAGTTCATGACGGACGGTATTTTGCTGCGCGAAATTCAGGCCGATCCTGATTTATCACATTATGGCTGTCTTATTCTAGATGAGGCCCACGAGCGCACCCTTCACGGCGACGTGCTTTATGGCCTTCTGAAAGACATTGTGAGGACACGAAGGTACAAAGATCTCTCAATTGTGGTGATGTCTGCAACGCTGAACGCTGAGCACTTCTCAAAGTTTTGGTGGGGCGCCCCAATCGGCGTGGTGCACGGAAGGACGTACCCGGTGGCCATTTTTCATACACTGAAGCCACAGGTCAACTACGTTGAGGCGGCCGTGAGTACTGTTTTGAAGATCCACTTTGAGGAAAAGCCGGGGGACGTGCTGTGCTTCCTAACAGGGCGAGAGGAAATTGAAGATGCCAAGCGAATGATTGAGAGGCGTATGAAACTTGTTCAAAACGATGACAGTAGCGTTGCGGTTCTTACCCTGTACTCCGCCATGCCGTACGAGCAGCAGATGGCGGTTTTTGATCCCGCACCAGACGGCGTGCGAAAGATCATACTCGCCACAAACATTGCAGAGACCTCCATTACCGTTGAAGGTATTAGGTACGTTGTGGACAGCGGCGTAGTAAAGGCAAAACGTTTTTGCAACAAGACGCGAATGGAGGTGCTAGATGTTGTTGATATCAGTCAGGCGCAGGCGATGCAACGGGCGGGTCGTGCGGGTCGTATGGCCGCTGGGAAGTGCTTTCGCCTCTATGTGTCAAAGGATTTTGAGAGCTTTGCAGAAAACACCGTGCCCGAGATAAAGCGGAGTTCGCTAGTGAGTGTGGTGCTGCAGATGAAAAGTCTACGCATTGACCGCGTTGCTGAGTTTGAGTTTATGGATGCACCGCCTCTTAGCGCGCTTGCAAGGGCTGAGGAAACGCTTCAGTTATTGGGAGCCCTCGACCAGAATGGCATAATCACGCCCCTGGGCTTACGATTGACGGATTTCCCCATTGAGCCAATGGCCTCCACTACGCTCCTTGCAGCGAAGGCTCTTGGAGTTGAGCATGATGCCGTTGTTGCTGTTGCCATGACTAGCACCGAAAATATTTTTATTACATCCCCCGAGTTCAAGGAAAAGGGCGACAAGTGTCGGCTATCTTTTCCAAGTCGTGTGGGGATCACGCAACAGCTGTGAGCCTGTACCAGGCCTACAAGCGTTTGCCAAAGGAGCAGCGAAGGGCGTGGTGTGAGGCCAACTGCATCAGCCACCGGCAAATGCTCAGGGTGGAGGACGTGATTACACAGCTCACAATGATATTGGATGAACATGACGACGAGAGTTTGCTGGCTGGGCTGGTGCCAGCGTCCATCAGAGCCGCTGTTGGTGGTGGCCATCTCAGTCGCCAAGAAAGTCGGCACAACGAAGAGGAATGCACGACGAATCACCTTTATAGAGCGGAGGCAGAAGACTCCGGCAGCCGACTGCCATCTGCCTCTGAGCGGTATCGCGATTTTGAACTGCTTCGGCGTGCCCTGTGCTGTGGTTACTGTTTAAATGTTGCCTTTTTCGATGTGCGGAGTGGTCACTTTCAGACAGTGGTGGGCCATCAGCGTGTGTATCTGCATCCGTCCTCTGTGTTGTTCGACCATCGCAGAAAGCCTGCACTGGTCGTGTTCAACAGTGTCGTACGCACGACTAAAAGGTACATGAAGGAGGTGTCAGTGGTGCATGAGGATTGGCTTCGAGAAAGTGCCACCTTTTCTCGTCTGTTAAAATAAGTATCCCTTTGGCAACACCCGCGCCACGCTCAAATACCAAACCACCAGCCTTATCGTGCTAAGCACCCCTCCCTCCTTTCCACCGCTGGCTGTAACTGCAGGCGGTGGTCAGGCTTCAACGTGAGGGCGCTCACTCACGACGTGGAATTCGCACATAATTAAATGCTGTCACTGATAACGTCCGAATTTTGCGTCGTGCCAAAGTTAGAGGTGTGCCTTCCACAAGGAACTCTGATGCACGGCTAGAATGTTCGTTGTACATCGATTCCAAAATGGAGTGCGTGGATGGCGCTCTCTTGTTATTCCCCATTTTATTCCCCGCTAACGTCTGTAATTTATTTATTTTTTTCCCCTCCTTTCTTACTGAAATGCGCTAATACCTGAATTAGGGCTGTAGGTGTAGACAAGCGCTCTGGCCTCAGGTGCCCCGTACACCTGTCGATAACCTGCTCGATTTCCTCACATACCAACCAGCAGGCCCGCGCGTATTGCATTCGAGTGCGTAGGGTCGTTATGGGAACGTCTTCTTCCCGCCCGTCGCTTGTCACAGACGCCGCGCCAGTGGATGGAGAGCAGGCGGATTCAAAGCTGCGTAACTTTGATACCTCCCCGCCAACAGCAGCTGTGATTGGAGCCGGCATTGCAGGAGTGCATGTGGCGTACGAGCTTGCACAGCTTGGGTTCCGGGTGACGGTCTTTGAACAGAAACGTGCTGTTGGTATTGGTGAAACGCAGTACGCCCTTCCGTTCGCTGGCATTGGTCTGCTAAAGCCATCCATTTTTTCTCTTTCCATGACTACCGAACTGCTGCGGGCTTACTCTCCCTTTAGCGTACCACACATCACGCTTGTGGAAGACTCGTGGAACTTCCTTCTCTCAGCGCCTCTTCATCGTTGGCTGTTGGCTCGGCGCCGAAGCAGCCTTACCGAGGAACAAGTAAAGCGATACACCAACAATCTCTCGCGCCTGAGTGTTAGCAGCATGGAGGAGCTGGCACGACAGCACAAAAGTTTGGAGAAGTTTATCATTGGTCGCGGAGTATCAGTCCAAGAACTTATCAGATCGGCTCCCCGAAACCCAGGCACGCGAACAGAAACGGTGCCGACAACAGCACACCCGAGACCCCTGATGGTGGACCCGGTCGGATGGACGCGGGAGCTTGCTAGGATTTCTTCCGAGAAGTATGGCGTCACTTTTGCTCTGGGTGAGAAACTTGTGGACTCGTCGATGTTTCTGTGCTACGACACCGAGATGTTGTCAGCGTTGCGCTTCTCTCGCGAAGAAGATGGTAAAACAGTGCACAATACGCATAAATTCGACCTAGTGGTCCTCGCAGCAGGCGCCAGCACGGGTGATCTGACGTGGCACTCCACCCAGCTTCCAATTATCGGAGTTGGTGGTTGCTCTGTTGTGCTGCAGGGACAAGCGCATGAAGTTCCGCCACCACTTAAGAATCAGCTGAGCCCCTCGCTACCCAACGTGCTCTCGTTATCCCCCGAAAGTAACTTGGTGGCGTATAGGGCACCTACTTCTGGGGACGCAAACGAGGAAACGCTTGTTTTACAGGGGCTCCTTTCACTTGACCCTTCGCTGCCGACACAGTCAAATATGGGGAAACGTTGCTCCGTATGGAGTCGTATTTACGTTCACGCTGTGGCCTTAATCTGCCCCTAATTGAGATGAGTCGGAAGTCAGTCGACAGGTCTAACCTGGTTGGGGAGAGTGCTGTGGACCGGGTGCCAGATGCGCACCAAGCATCATCGCTGCGAGCAACACGGTATACCCGTGCCTTCACCCCGGATGGTGTGCCATTGATCACAAGCAGCGGGGGTGCTTTTAACGCCTTTGCATGTGCTGGTTTTGGAGACCATGCAGTGGACATGGCCCCGGGGGCGGCAAAGATTTTGGCGAAGATGGTGGAGTTGAAGGCGCTTGCAATGGCGCATCAGGATGAGGAGGAGGCACGTCTGGCTGGCCGCGCAGTTCTGGGGGTGGTGCCAGTGGGGGAGGCGGTGCGGGCGAGCGAGCAGCTCCAAAAGCTTCTCAATGGCTACCTTGCGTGTGAGGACGTTGGGTCTGACAAGAAGCTGGAGGAGTTTTCACAGGTGCCGTTTTCTGCAACACGATTTGGTGGGCACGTGAAGAGTAGTGTGATAGACGAGAGACACGTATCCATTTTCAAGCGCATTTCGCATGCTGAAACAATGTTGATGCAAGCATATGAACCATGGAGGCTTCTCCTCTGCCGAAAGGCTACCCAGCTCGCACGCCATGACAACACGCCTGGTTGGCTCCGGAGTATCGTTTATTTATATCTTTCGGATGGAGGGGAGGATGCCGAGGCACTTTGCTCTGCCAAACGCAGTGCAGAGAACGCTCGCCGTATCTGGGAACAGATAGAAGGGAGCAGTGGAGAGGCCACAACGGCCACCACTCGACAATCTTCATCTTCCCACTAAGTTACACCAGCATAGTCACTGGGCGAAAGCTATGGGCAGTGGGGTGATGCATTTGACTTGTCGCAGGCACCAGGTGCTGGAACGGTCCAGTCTGCGTGTGCGCACACAGAGAGACACACGTTTTCTTTGACTGCCCACTCACGCCCAAAGTGTTGGTTTTTGATTCTCTTGCCTGGGCGAAAGTGTTGAGGGCCATCACCGCCCTGTTCCCCTAAAGATGTGACGTGTGTGGCGCTTTATTTCTACATAATATTTTTTCAATTCTTTACCTTTTTTTTTTTGACGTGATTTCACTTGCGAAACCGCGTGATAGCACCTTCACTTGAAGCGCAGGAGTGTGCCCAACAGGGAGCATAACGTTAGCGCGATTTAAGGCACCAGATCTGACCAGGAATGGCTCTGGCGCTGCCGAATGGCGAATATTACTGGGCACCACCACTGCGTTGCAAAAGGACTGGGGTGAAAGCAGTAAGTTTAGTAGTGCTTGCTGCATTAACAGTTCTTACTCTCCCGCCCACCGCAGTGGCTAGAAAGGAGAAGCCGCTTAATATACCATTTCCACAGGATGTCATTGATAACATTCGTTGCGACGTTTGCAACATCATGACGAGAAAGGCATACGATCTTGTCCATGCGCTGTTTGTTTTGAGTGATAGCACCGCGTGCCCGTCAATGAGGAGGACGTGATGGTTGCGATCGAGGACGTGTGCAACCCCTTTGCTGAGTCTGGTCAGTGGATTCGGTTGTTTTCTATTGGCAAAACGGCATCGGCCTTAACGGCTGCACCAGCGCCGCTTCACCTCACGCTAGTGCCGCTGCCAAATCACACAAAATGCAAGCGGACTTGCAAGACTATTTGGGAGGCATGTGAGGCAGTTATTGACCACGACAGCATGGATGTCCTTTCGCCGCAGCTCCTGCGTCTGAGAAAGTATGCGAATGCTGATGCGTTTGCGCGCAGTGTATGTGACGTCGCTTCCTTCTGTACGGAGAGGGGGGCATCCCACCACAGCGCTATGAAGTGCTTGGCGGAATGATTGCAGAGGACGTGCCAGAGGAGATTGAGCAGAAGGAAATGGACATTGAGCGCATGATGGACTTCATGGAGCGCAAGAACAATCAGCGGCATGAGATCTACTCTCGTGAGGAAGTCACCTCTATGCAGGAAAGCCTAGCACGTGGCGATAGGGAGTCAGCCTCACGCGTGGATTCGTCGATTAATCGCCTAACCGATGAGGAGTTTGAGGAGCTTCATCACATGATCAAGGATGGACGAATGAGTCACAGGGAGCATGGGGCAAAGAAGGCACACGCGGCCGGCCACGCAGGTGCCGGTGCCGATGGCGTGGAGGGGGATTTATAGCTTGCTCACGTTGCGCTAAGTTTCGCTACCAATACCCATGGGCGAATTCTTTTGTATACCTCAGCGATGCCCCAATAGGCGAGACGTGAGAACGGGGTGGGGTGGGGGGATGCTCATGCTGTCTACGTCAGGCTGATATGACGTTGTGCGCTTTGTCATGTGGAGTAGTGGCAGCGGCGCGTTGGAGGAAGCGCTCAACTTGTGCTTCCTGCCGCCACAACGCAAATGGAAAATATCGGTGTGTGTAGCAATGAGTGTGTGATGGAGAGCGAAGTTAACCCATGAAGAATGGACTTCGCCATGCGCAACCGCCATTCCGATTTAGTTTCACTCGTGTTCCCATCCAAACTCGTCTGTTTTTGCAGTGCGGCATGTTCGATGCGCGTCCATTTTTCTCCCCTGTTCCCTGTCTGTTTGATCTTCTTGATTCTTTTCCATTCCACTCGTTGAGCTTTCACTTTTTTTTTCTTCCTCAGCTTTATTTATGTGTCACTGCCATTACTACTACTATTATTACCACCACCACTATTATTACTGAATGGGTGCTTTGCCCCTTTATGACCCATCTTGCTTTTACCGCTCTGCAGAGGAAACACTGTTATTCATACTATAACACACTTATTGGCACATCAAGGAACAAAAGGCGAAAGTGAGTGGAAAGTAAGTCGAACTATAGGGGGCGCCCAGTTGTGAGGAGCAATTTGGAGAGGCAGGACAGAGTTGCTGTGACGTGTTTCATCCCTTGGCACACTGGCGTTTCAGCAAGTACTCCTCTCCTGCTCTTACTCGCCCTCTGCTACACTGTGAAGTGAACAAGTCAGTCAGGTACACGAACCGCAGTCACCAATATACGGGTGAAAAGGAGCAGTAGAGCACTTTTGCGACGCCATGTCCTTGTTGGGTGACTGGACAGACGACGCGCGAAAGAGCTACTGCGCTTATGGTGCGGATCTCATTCGCACCTCATGTCTTCTCTTGTGCACCACACCATCCGTGACTTATAGGGCTGCTGTCTTGTTCCAGCGCTTCCAGGCGGTCGTTGAGGGTGTTCGCCGGGGGCGGGGGGACTATGTAAAGGAGGGTCGACGGAGGAGTGCGTCGAAAGCAATGAGAGAAGGCGCAGGGGGAGACCCACTCGCCTCCAGCCATACCTCACCGTACGTGTTGCCTTCGCAGGTGGGGAAGGAATACACATCTGGAATTATAATGTTGGGCGACCTATATGCACCGATTGACTTCTGCTTGTTTAACCTGCGCAAACATGATGACATTTCGTATCTTTGCGCTGCCTGTGTTCTGATCGCAGCAAAAGTTGAAGATCCCTCAACGCGCATCCGCCAAATCGTAGGTGTGTTTATGCGGCTCAACATGCGCCGCCGCGGGGACCCCGTCATAGAGCTTCTACAGCCACCGCCTGAGCAATATGATCATTTCAAGCTCTGCGTTGTGGAGGCGGAAGACATTGTGCTGCAGGCACTTGGATTTCAGACGTTTGTAGAGTGTCCGTTTAAGTATGCCATTCTCTTCTTGGGCATGCTACTCGAGGATAGTGGTGGTAGCGTAACGTCCCTAGGTGCCACAAGTGAGAATGCCTCGGTGACTGATGCGGCTGGCAGCGGTGCCGCAGTGGGACGGAGTGTAACGTCTTCTGGTCCATCTCCTGCTGTTGACGGCGCCTTCGCCGCTGCAAGTGCCAGGAACTGGCTTTCGAACGCTGTTTGCTGGCTGAACGACATCCCTCGTTGCATTGAATTATATTCCGAAGAAGCGCACGTGCTTGCAGTGTGTGCGCTCCACGCCACGCGACCTCCCAATGTTGTAGGTTTTCCTGACGAGTGGACATTGGCCTTTGGAGTGGAGAAGGCAAAGATGAATGCGTTGCTTTCTATTCACCGTAAGCATCTCGAATTGGCGGTGAATTCTGAGGTCAGTAACATTGACTTGTTGCTCACAACGCGGGGGTCCAAACCGGACTATAAACAGGCAGGCGCAGACGGAGCTGCAAATCAGGGGCCTGTTAGCCCTATTGCTATTGATGTCGCGAGTATGCCACCCACAACATCCGCGCCTGCAACCGCCACGGCAACTTCCATTGCATCGGCGCCACAACCTCCACCGCAGACACCACCCGCTTCCTCGGATATGAGTGCTATTGACTCAGGGGTGCGGCCGCCGACTATGAAACCCGTCGAACCTGCGGCGTCCTCATACCCCTCGGGTATACACGTTCAGCCGAAGCTGTCTGCTTTGCAATCGGCGCTGCAGATCCCCATCACCGCGGCTACCCCAACCAGAAGCGCAACCTTGCAGTCCACGGCAGTGGAGCCTGCTACGGTGTTGGGGGTCACGGAACACACCAGTAGTATGTCAATGGAAAGCGCGGTGTCTGGTGCTGTAAGAGCAGCCAGCGATGATGAGCCCCAGTTTGAGGACTTAAAGGAGCTACAGAAGAGGCGCAGACTGGAGGAAGAGAAGCGATCTAAACGGCGTCGGAGCAGTAGTCGACGCAAGCGCCATCGCTCGGAGGAGAGGCGTAGACGTCGCTCCAGCAGCAAAGGAACAAAGCGGAGGCGGACTTCCGCAAAGCCACGCAGGAAGAGGTCTAGTAGCCGTCGCCGTCAGCGGCATCAACAGTCGGGGAAACACTCGAGTTCGCACCACCACCATCACCACCACCACAAAAGGGGGGGCAGCAACTCCCAGCAGCGACGACATCACCACCGCGACGATAAGCAACACCATGACACACGAAAACGACACGAGGGCAGGAGTGACCGACATCGAAGGTAGTCACAGCGCTTGCTCCTCCATCCTTCGCACAGTTGGGAGCGTGCCTTTAAGCGAACGCATGTTTTTTCGTAGTAGTTGGTTTTTTTTTCCTCTAAAAAAGAAAAGAAAAGAAATAGTAATTAAGCATTTAGTGATTGTTGGCCATGGAGACACCTTTTAGCACATCACTGTTGTCATTTCCAGTTATGAAGGGGCCCATTCGTGACAGTAGAGCAGCGGTGGCTGTGGGGCTCTGCTGGGGTTGTTTGCTGCTTCTCGTATCTTAGTTAATATCTTCAACCTTCTTTCTCCAACAACAGCGACAACGAAAGGCACTCCATTCCCTTTTCTCATTTTTTTCTCGTCGATTCCACCACTGTCACTGTACACTCTCACACACTTTTGTTTTTATTTTTTCCTCCTTTTTCCTTGAATGCTGGGGAAACTCCGTTGATAAGTAGCGTTATTTCAATTACCTTAGCAGGTATACAGAGTGCCGCTCAAGCATTTGCAGAAAAGGCGAGAGGGATAAACCGCGTGCCTAAAGGCATTATTATTATCATTATTATTATTAAACGTTCGTCTGTATGGCATTGTAACGTTGTCTATCAATGCACTTTCCACCCGCCTGCGAAATTCCCGCTCTCCTGACCTCGCTGTCATTGAGCAATTACGCCCAGTACCTTACTGCAGAACACACCACAAAGGACTCTGCTGCCACAGCCACAGTCGGCACACCTGATCCCTTGAGAGCGTGTTGGCGCCTCTATACCTAATCCACGGAAAGGTCTTCGCCTCAGCCGTTGGCATCACTATACATCGAGAAGAGCGTATAGTTCGCTACGTGGCAGATGGCACGGATGATAAGGGTGATGCGACGACAACACAGAGTGACAGGAATGCAAATGAGGGCAACGAAAATACTTCCGCTCGCCTCGCAGGGCGACATTTGTACTTTGTCGGTGAGCGCTGCCTCCTCTCCCGTATTATTGCAGCTGCCCAGCGTACAACTATTCTGGTATCAGACGACAAGAATCATGGGCATGCAAACATATGCTTGCACTGCAGATAGCTCTTCTCCTCGAAAAGCACGGGCTCAGCAATGACTGTATTGTCGAGCAAACTGTTAGTTCAAATCAGTTCATGGAAATGTCCCAGGGACTTCTATAAAAAAGACAATGCCCTCGTTGACGTCCAACCCTTGCTTGTCCACTTACCCGCATTTTCCTGTTTTGCTTTTTGCTCACGGTAACGGAACACGGGGAAGTGTCAAAAGAGGAGACGAGGTTGCCTGGTGCATTTTCCCCCACTTTGTTAGTTGTTGTTGTTGTGGTGTTTTTATTTTATTTTTACTTTTTTTTGTGTTCTTTTTCGTTCTCACTGTCCCTGCACTTCCGCGGCCTATTCCTCCTCGCACGTTCACATGGCAATTGGTTTCCGTGTGCGTCACGCAGACACGACGAACCGAACGACCATGACACCGCGAGTCACGGCAAAGGAATGCACTCACATCAAATGTTGCTCATCTCTCTCTCTCTCTCTCCGCCCTCATCTTCTTCCCCTACTTGACTTCTTCCACTTTCTTGACGCTCCCCATTAAAAGAACACGAAGCAGCGTGTCTGTTTCTCACTGCGTTTCTTCGGACTTTCTTCGCAAATCCGAAAAGGCGTCAAGGAGGGGTACGAGGCAAAAGTGTGTGGCAACATCTCGTCTCGTGTGCCATTCTCTACGCTCACTGGGGCAATAGCAGCGTGGTCTTTCTCGTCACATAAGGACTCAAGGCGAGGGTGTGGTGAGGGCCCCACAGTTATTTTATTTCATTTGTTAAATTACCCCCTCTTCCGTTCCTCTAGCTTCGCCTGTCCTCGTCAATCGATGGTACCAGTAGAAAAAGCGGAGAGTTGCGCTGAATACAAAATATGTGCGCTGGAGAATGCTCAGCAAAGCAGTGGGGCCGTCGAACTTCTTCGTACCTTAACTGAAGCCTCGCGTCATCAACCTCAGCGCCCCATACATGAGCTTTTCCGCGCACCCGCATGGCCGACCTGGGGGACATACAAAACACTAATTTTAGTTAATATGCTGTGGTTCTCGAGAAATTACTACAACATCGCCTTTGTCATTTCGCTTATGCTATCGTTCGTTTCCCCGCCAATCATTCTGTTACTTATAGCGGGTGCTTCGACGTTCATTGAGGGGGCCAATACGAAGTCTTCGCAACCATCTGCAGGCAAGCCAGGAGACGATACAAGGAGCACTGGGACGTCACAGGGTGGCTTTATGCGCTTGCTCACATTCATTAGGCTGCTACTTTTCGTGGAAGCGTGTTACTTATGTGGCTTTCTGTCCTTCATTGTGCATACACTACTCATAGCAGGCCCAATATTTCTTCATGCTCTCGTAACACCTTACACTGACGAGGCCTATGATTTGTACTACAAGATGTTGCATGACCACAATTTGCTCGTTCCATTGCCATGCTCCCCTACTCGCCAATTTTCGTGTGTGGATCCATCATTTGAAAGGGCGGGCAGAAGTAGGATCAGTTCTCTGGTTTTGGATGAGTTCCTTCACGGTGGCAGACACGCCAACGGACTTCACCGCGGGGCTTCACAGTTTTCCCCTCTTATGCGCCAGCAAGTCACAAAGGATGGAAGGCGCTCTGGAAGGGCGAGGAGTCTTGATTCGGGAGTGAGGCTGGCAGCCCGCTCGCGCGACAGGCGGCGTGCCGACGAAACATTATCCACAGGGGTGGAAAAGTTGCGCCTACGGCGCTACCCCTTCCCTTCTCCGCGCCGGAAGCGCGATGGTACTTAAAATCCCGTGCCGCGCCCGCTAATTCACCGCCATCCCATCGAAGACACGCCGGGTAAGGGGAGCAGGTGACGTGTCTTCTTGCTGGTGCAAATTGTTAGTTGAGCATCTGCAATGTGAGCATGCCATTGCAGCGACTTTGCAAAAGAAAAAAAAAGTATAGATGCGGATGCTGAAAGCGCAATAAGACAGCTATGGCGGTAGAGATTCGTTCAACCGCCATAATGAGTGTTAGATGAGTAATGCAGGCGGGAGGTGACAGCACCTTTTTCAAACGATTTGTTACGTAGTCGTGCTTGTTTCTTTTTTCATCCTCACCATTGGCGTAGATGCAATTCAGCTAAGCAACCACTCACCATAAAAGCAGCAATACAAACAGAACCAATTGTGGTGGTCTTTCACATGTAAAAATGCGACGGTTCTTAGGCGGTTAACAGGGGCACGATGCTCCCGGTTCCGTTGCTTGAAACTTGGGGTTGTGCTAGCCACTGGTGTGGCGCTCTATCGACTTGACTCTCTGAATGCAAGTGCATGCGGCGAACAGGTTCTTTACCGGCTCTATATTGGGTACACTTTTATCATGGTTGAGCATAGGAATGCACCGCTGTGTTTCACTCTGCTTCGTGCACAAAAATAGGCGGCTGTGGTGCGTGTATAGATGGCGGTGTGCAACACCCCACCCCCTCCTCCTCTTGCTCACAGGCAAACACTTTCATTGCAAGTGGGTGGAAAGGGTGGTGGTGGTGGTGGTGGAAGGCTTCTTGCTTTTACTGCCACAGCTACTGCTGTTCACTATAGCCCTAACCCCCACCGGGGCTTTACGGAACCTGTCTTGATGAGCATCTACCAAGGGCTAACGGACCAGGGACGTTTTCTCACATGACACGTCTGCGTGTTTGCTGGGTAGCCTCAACTGGAACGTCACCTGTACTTCTCTCCTCTCTCTCTCTCTCTCTCCCACACACACACACACACACACACTTTCTTACACCTCTACACTAGTTGGCTCTACTTCTTCTATTTTACTACCGCTTTTTTTTTCTGCTTCGTCTTGTATTTGTACAAGGGCTTTTATGCATTCATGCATGGGCATTGGTGCAAGGGAGCGAAGTACATTTTGGTGCGCTATTTTTTACTTACGTAACAACTTCATTAATGAGACGCCATGTGGCCTCTCTGGTATATCGTGACGCAAAGGTAGGTTGGCTGAGCGCGCTTCACGTCTCACTTGCGCGGCACGCTACCACTAGTTCATGTGGCTTATCGGGCGGTGATAGCAATGGTGCTGCTCCCACCTCCTTTGCCCTACCGTCCGGCTGTAGTGGACCTCAACGTTTTCTCCTCTTCTTTGCAAACAACTGCAGCAACTTCAGTAATAAAGGCTAAGAATCGGGTAACGATGGCAAGTGTAGAGGAGGGCCCACTGAAGAACTTTGAAGATGAGCTGAACTTCCCTCAAATGGAGTTGGAAGTGCTCCGATATTGGGAGGAAATCAACGCATTTGAGGAGTCGCTGAAGCAGTCAAGGGGAAGAAAGCCGTTTACCTTCTTTGACGGCCCGCCTTTTGCAACAGGACTGCCGCACTATGGCCACCTACTGGCGGGCACCATTAAGGACACCGTGTGTCGCTACGCCCATCAAACTGGACATCATGTGGAGCGGCGCTTCGGCTGGGACTGTCATGGCCTCCCTATTGAGTTCGAGATTGACAAGGAATATGGGGTAAAGTCTTCCCATGATGTTAAGAAGATGGGGATTGACAAGTATAATGATGCGTGTCATGGAATTGTTATGCGGTTTTCTGAAGAATGGCGTAAAACTGTCAAGCGAATGGGGCGATGGATTGACTTTGAAAACGACTACAAGACCATGTACCTGCCCTACATGGAAAGCGTTTGGTGGGTGTTCAAGGAGTTGTGGAATAAGGACCTTGTGTACCGCGGGTTCAAAGTGATGCCCTTCTCCACGGCCTGCACCACGCCTCTCAGCAATTTTGAAGCCAACCTGAATTACAAGGACGCGAATGATCCATCTATTATGGTGGCGTTCCAGACGCAGGACGACCCCAACACGTTCCTGATCGCATGGACCACAACACCGTGGACGCTCCCCAGCAATTTGGCGCTTTGTGTCCATCCGGATCTTGATTATGTCAAGGTTCTTGACGCTAAGACCAGCCGACACTACATTGTGGGTGAGGCGCGGATCAACGAAGTGTATCCAAAGCCAAAGAAAGGAACTGGCGCCCCACTGTACACCATAGTGAGTCGTATGAAAGGGAAGGAACTTGTTGGCACCAAATACAATCCCATTTTTCCATATTTTAAGGAGCGCTATGGTGCAAAAGCATATCGTGTGATCAGTGATACCTACGTGACAACAGACAGTGGTACCTGTGTGGTGCATCAGGCGCCAGGTTTCGGTGAGGAGGACAATCGTATTTGCATTAGCCATGGAATCCTGACGAAGGAGGAGATGCTTTGTCCTGTGGATGAGAATGGTGCCTTTACCTCTGAAGTGGTGGATTTTCAGGGTCGCTATGTGAAGGAGGCGGATCCGGATATTATAAAGAACTTGGAGTCGAGGGGGCTGCTGCACAGCAAGGGGACCATTGTGCACAGTTATCCCTTCTGCTGGCGGAGTGAAACACCTCTCATTTACAAGGCTGTGGACTCGTGGTTTGTGAAGGTGGAGTCCCTCCGGGACCAGCTTCTCGCAGCCAACTCAGCCACAGAGTGGGTGCCGGATTTTGTGAAAGTGCGGCGATTTTCAAACTGGCTGGCCGATGCAAAGGACTGGAACGTCTCCCGCAACCGTTACTGGGGCACACCACTTCCTGTGTGGCACAGCGAGGATTGGGAGGAGGTGGTCTGTGTTGGCAGTGTGGCGGAACTGGAGAAGCTGTCGGGGGTGACGAACATCACAAATATCCACCGACAGTTCGTGGACAACATCACCATTCCAAGCAAGCGACCTGGGATGCCCCCGCTTAAGCGTGTTGAGGTTGTCTTTGATTGCTGGTTTGAGTCCGGCTCAATGCCTTATGCACAGGCACATTATCCGTTCGAGCACAATGATGACTTTGTGGGCCAGCACTTCCCTGGCAATTTCGTGGCGGAGGGCCTTGATCAAACACGTGGATGGTTCTACACCATGCTCGTGCTCGGTGTTGCTCTGTTTGGCCAATCCCCCTTTAAAAATGTCGTTGTCAATGGTTTAATTCTCGCGGAGGATGGGAAGAAGATGAGCAAACGGCTCAAGAATTACCCCGAGCCTGGTGTTGTCATAGACGCCCATGGTGCGGACGCGCTGAGGATGTACATGATCAATTCCCCCGTTGTGCGTGCTGAACCACTGCGGTTCCGAGAGCTCGGCGTGAAGGGTATAGTTAAAGATGTGCTCTTGCCTCTATTTAATGCGGCTAAATTCTTTATTGCGAACGCAAATTACTGCATTGAGAGTGGAGGGAAGGTCTCCCTTGACCTTGTAAGCGCCAACGAAATGGACCGCTGGATCTTGGCTGCCACGCAAACGTTGCAGGAGTACGTGAGACGCGAAATGGAGAGCTATCATTTATACAATGTTGTCCCTGGCGTTTTTCGTTTTGTTGTGGACTTGTCGAACTGGTACGTCCGCATGAACCGCCGTCGCATGAAGGACACAGTGGATCTGGAAGACCGAGCTTGTGCCCTGTCAACAATGTTGTCCGTCATTTTCTCTGTGACACGCATTATCGCACCCATTGCCCCATTTGTTGCGGAGATGCTCTACCAGCGCATCAAGCCACTCTTACCCCCTGATCAGCAGGTGGGCTCAGTACACTACCTCATGTTCCCAGAGGACAACCTTAGCCTGCATGACGATGCCTTGGAACGCGCTATGTCACGTATGGTTACCATTGTTGAGCTTGCCCGAGTATTGCGCGATCGCATGGTGATACCGATGAAACGACCTGTGCGCCAAATTGTTATTGTTCATCCAGACGAGTCTTACCTGGACGATGTGCGGAAGGTGGTAACGTACATCAAGGAAGAGGTGGGTGCTTTTGAGGTTGTGCTCTCCTCCAGTGACGAGTACGTTGTAACGCAGTTGGACGCCAACATGGAGACGCTTGGAAAACTCTACCGCAAAGAAGCCCCGCAAATCCGCAAAGGCATTCAGGCAATGTCGCCTGAGGCAGTCAACCGCTTTCTCAAGGAAGGGACTACCGTGGTGTGCGGTGTCACCCTATCGCGGGACGACGTCAAGGTTCTGCGCAAGTTTAAGGAGGGCATCACGGATTTTGAGAGCAACACTGACAATGACGTGGTGGTGCTCCTGGACAAGCGTGACGACCCTGCACTTGTGGACTCCTGGCGCGCGCGGGAGTTTGTCAACCGTGTGCAGCAGCTGCGAAAGAAGGCCAAACTCATTGTTAAGGACATTGTTGAGGTCTACTTTGAGGCGGAGGACCCCGAGCTGACAGCGTCTATCCTCAACTGTGTGGATCAGGTGAACAAGACAATTAAGGGAAAGTGGGAAACAATGGACAAACTCCCAGCGGGGGCGAAGCGTATTGCTGAGGACGATAACTCCATCTCGGGCGTTGGCATTAAAATTGTTTTCACGGAGCCAACTGTGTAAAGGTCCGAAGAGTTTATTTGTCTATAAGCGACGACCATCTTCTTGGTTACTATCGTTGTCGTTCTTACACTTGAATGTTGCTGTTGTTGTTGTTTTCGGTTTGGGGTGGCATCGTAATGGAATGAAAAGGGCATGAAGTTGGGCTTATCTGTCTGTCCGTCTGTGCGTATAAAGTGGAGAGGACTATGAGTGGAAGGGGAGTACTTAGCGTGAGCTGCTAAGCCGCGACGCTGTGCAACGGAATTTTATTTTATTTTAAAAAAAGAAAAGAAAAGAAAAAAAGGAAAAGAAAAAGGAAAAAGGAAAAAAGCAGTGTCGTGCACCGTAGAGGCGGGGGTGTTTCCGGGTGCCTGCGTCTTGATGCGAGGCATGTTAGGCGGGCGTACCATGGCGTTGCTGAGAGGCGCGTAAATGTGCTGGGTTGGAACCGTCCTCTTCTTGTACGTGGCGACAGGGAGCGGGCCAGGTTGCAACCACGGCGCAGAACTTTGAAAAATAGAGTGGCGGCGCAGTTCTGTTCGTTGTCATGTTAATGCAATTCTGTCGTCATGTTAACTCAGTTACGTTGTTTGTTTCTTGAAGAAACAACGTCTAATAAAACAAACAGTGCAACTGAGTTAATTTAAGGAGTAGAAAATCTCCCAAAACAGTGCTGAACCGTTGGCCTCGGATATTTGACATATATATTTATATTTTCTTTTTCGACCGCCGCGGGGACCACATATCGCACGGCTGGTGTGCCTGTGGTGCTTTTTGCATGCGGAGTTTTGGTGCCTTCTGTCCACCAACTTTCATTCTTGTTCGTCGTCTTGTTCTAAACGATAACATTTTTCCTTTTTGTGCTTTTGCTTCACAGCGTGTCACGCTCACGGAGGCGTGTTGAACATCTTAAGGACGTACCAGTTGGGGCAGTGCGTGCCCTATTAGCGATTCCCGATGGTGAATTATGTCACCGAAGTCGTCTACTGGCTGCCATCGGCTGTGCTCGCCACGATCATGATGCTCCTTGTCGTATTTGTCCTTAGCCTGAACAGAGGCCTGTTCAGGCACAGCCTCATATCGTGGTCTTGGCGCCGCGTCTTCTCCTTGACAAAGATGTCTAAACATGATGCAGTATTTCGCTGCTCAATGGATGCAGAGGAGCACGTGGAGGCGGTACTGCGTGCTGCGGGTTGGAAGCACATTTTTCTGCGCCGTCGGGTGTATGTGCCACGGCTGAACCACAACCGCGAAATTGATGTGATTGCGGTTGGCCCTGTTGTGCTTGTGATAGAGGTGAAGCATTGGCGCGGCAAGGTGTGGTGCAACGGCCCACGATGGTTCCAGCAAGCTTTTGCCTCGAAGCGCGCACTGGAGTTTGAGGACATCATGGAAGACAATCTAGTAAAAGCTAGCGCACTGCGGAGATACATTGAGAACGACAAGCGCATACGCCTGCCAGACTACCGTGCGGTTGTGGAGTCCATCCAGGGCGAAGGCGAGCAGGGAACATGGTACACAGACCGCAGTCTTCATAAGCAGTGTGGCCAAGTCGTCATACCAGTGGTGGTCTTTACCAACCCATCAGTCAAGTTAGACCCCGACACTGTCAAACGAAAAAAGAACGTCTATGATCTTCAGACCTTCCGGGCGTTTGCCGCACGAATCGTGCGCGAGGAGCGTGGGACGTCTTTAGTAGCGTGGTTCAAACTGCATTTTATGGAACTGTGTCGAAAAGTCCTGTTTTATCGTGTGGGGTTTGAGCATTGCTTGTCTTTGGGAGAGGAAAAGCTTGTGTCCGCTGCAATACGCGGCATGCGGACCTGGGATATGGTGTACTTTAATAACGGGCGTCTCGTCCATGGAGACATTCAGGCCTTCTATCTGCCGTCAGTTCGCAGGGAGTATGACCGTAATGACGTTCTGGACGCGCAGGTTGTATGGTTCGAAGGCCCTGTTGGGTTCTTACGCAGCTTGTGGTTGGGCAGCAGCGGGGTGCTGCGCCTAAAGTTGGCCGGCAAGAAATTCTGCCTTGCTTTCGAGGTACCTCTGGCATCCCCTCACATAAGGCATGTGAGCCGAAGTGATCGGCTGGTAATAAAAATGGCCGGTAATAGAGCAACCGAGACAATTGCACTGGGTGACGTTGAAAGGCTCCTACTAAGTCCCCATTCTGTAGAAAATATCGATTAAAAGGAATTCCCGTTTGAGTTCTTACTTTTTGCTTTGTCCTTTTTGTTGCTGTTTAGTTGTTCTTGATGTTCCTTTTATTCTCATTGCAATTGGTCTTCCCAGTCAAAGTGCTACGCACATATGTCTGTTTATCCGTGTCTGTGTGCGTTTCTCACTTTGGTCGCTGCATTGTGAAGGCGAAGCACATTTTCACCGAATGTGCTGTATTTGCCAGCGGCCCCCTCTCACTCATTCCATTTATTGAGTGGGTTGCTGTTTCCAAAGGCAACGGAACTCTCCGGTCTCTTTTTCAAGTGTCAGTGCCGATGTCCCCGGAAGGGAAGTGGGACCTGTGCTTTGTTTAAATGCGACTCGAAGGGAAAAGGGATATTGCAATATCCTCCACAGCTGTATCGCCAAGCTCGGTTTTTCGCCTGACGCCAGGTCGCCAAAAACAGTTCTGTGAACTTTACGTTGGAGTATTGTAGAATGCTTTAACGCCTGAACCAGTTGGACCACCCTTAACCACCTTCCCCTTGTGTTTTGAGGCTTACTTTCACCCCTGTTGCAATTGTGCCGTTAAAATTGTACAACGTTAAGGAACACTGTCGCATCTCTTCATGTGCACGCCGCACGCTGTCCTTACTGATTGCTTACTACTACCACCACCACCGCTACTGCTACTATTGGCATTTTTTTTTTTACTTTGTTATCCCTTCCGACCATGTTCTATGCTTTCCCTACGTCGCTGAAGGAACTCATCTGCATGAAACAGGCAACGCGAGGCGTGCATGCTGGCAAAGACCAATTTAGCTGACTTTTAGACAATAACTCGTTGTGAACAAAAGGTGATCTGAGAGGGCGGATAAGGGGGAAAGTGCAGGAGAAACGGGAAGGCTTGTGTATGTTTAGACGGAGTTTATTTGTGCGTTGGGTGCCGCGCTACTTCAAAAAGCCAACTCGTCCACCACACAGGTCACAACACGGAGCAGCAACTCGGGGCCAGCCGTTGCGTAGGCGGAAAGAGACCCCTCCACCGATGACAAGACGAACTTCCACATCCAGAGGGGTTGTCGGATGTGATGTGAAGTGTGGCGCAACGGAGGCGTCGAGACTACATGTTGGTTCTGATCCCGCAATAAAGACATTGATGCGCCGGGCACGCGAGCTTCTCTCAAATTGTCAAAGATTGGAGGATTCCAAGGTGCGCCACCGAATACGTCATGAGAAGCCCACTGCTGCCCCTTCCTCAGGCGAAGCTCTCTCGGCACATCCAAGGCAGTGGACGTGGGACGGAATTTCCTTCTGTGCCAAGACAGAAGTCTTCGCGGTCTTGAAATCTGTTCTGTCTCCGGCACATGAGCCCAGTGGGTGTGTGCCGGCTGCGAGGGGTGACAGCGAAGGGTCGGTGGAAAACAAAGAAATTACCTCAAATAAAGGCCAGCAGCGGTGCCCAGCTGGCGTCTCCCACCGGCCCCACTTATCAGTCATACCAGATGAAGCGGTGGGAGACGCTCAGGGTTATTTGGACCGTCTTAGAAAGTCACAAATGGAACAATCTTCACGTCTCACCGGTGTTGGAAGCGGCAGCAGTGCGGGTCTCCCGTGGTTCTCTCATTGCAGGACATTTTACATATACTTCAACTCTATGAGCTGATGGAGTGCGAAGACGGCACACTTTTGCTTCAGCTCATGGATCAGTTGAGGTCTGTCGTCCTTACTTGGAGCGAGGCGGTCACGTTCATCCCAACGCCCGGCAGCACTTTACCTCTTGGGGCTGTGGTGTCGCGTCTTCTGTTGGTGTCCTCTAGCCTTGGACTGGCAGAGGAGCAGGTACTGCAAAAGCTCATTGACACAAACAACCCATTTCTTTCCTCGTGCCAAGTTGCCCGCTGCAGAGTAGCTGACGTGGTTCGATTGCTTGTTGCGCTCCACCGCTTTGGTTTTCACCATGAACCATGCTATATGGTGGCCGTAAAGTGCTGAAAAGTAAAGTGTTGCGCGGCCCCTTGATTCCGGCAACCCGCCGGGCACTGCGAAAGGGCGTAGTTGGTACTCCCCTACATGACGATAATAAAGTTAAGTGCTTGCTGCTGCATATGACGGGGATCTTGTTGAGCGAAGTCCTCGAGGCGCTGTCAGGAATGGCGCTGAGTTTGCACAGGGAAAAAGTTATTGTGGAGTTTCTTGCCGCAACGGTTGTAGCAACAGTGTGTATGGAAGAGGTGGCAGAAGAAAGGGAGAAAGAGAAAGAGTCACTTGCGAGACCGGCCCGCCGTGAGGGTGCGACAACTCGGAACCTGTGTTGGCGCTTCAGGTTCATCGTGCCGCGAAGTTGTGCGAGCAGATGGAGCTGCCACAGCCGGCGCTCGCACACGTCCTTCAACGGCTCGTTGTACGTCACCGCGGTCTCATAGTTGATGGTGGAGAGGGCGACTTTGACCCCCAGCGCACCGGCTTCTTCGATGCGGTGACCGCGGACATGGTGAAGGTATTCCGTAGCGGATGAACCTCGCCGGCACTCGGCAACCGTAATCGTATCGCTGCTGGACGGTGGTAAAAGCCCGTGGTTTTGTAGGAACGCGTTCGTCGGCCTGTGTGCCACGTAAGCTGCATGGCGCGCTCACCCGCCCACTCTCTCTATCTTTCACATACACACACACAAACGTTATCCTAAAGCTTTACCTATCGTGTCGTTGTCTGAATGAATGGCATCCTTCTACTACTTGTGACACTGCAAGGGCACCCGTAGCAACGCACTGCACTCGTATCTGTGCGGCACCTTTCGTAGCAACGGTGCCAGGAGGGTGTGCGCGCGCACGTGTATGTGTGTGTACACATCTGCTTTTCTTTCACTCGCGCTTTGTCTCACTTCATTTTTCATGCTTGTGTAATGAAACGCTTGGTAGGCGGAATTTTCTGTGTAAATAAGCACTTCGCTGAGAGAGGACAAGAAGGTAAGTTTCAACTTTTTCCAAAGGCAAAAGAAGGAAGAGTAAGTGGGCGCGTACTGAAGTGATATTACTTCAGCAAGTTGTTTGAACCCGCGATAACTCTTTGTGGCATATCTTTTATCATCACCATCATCGTCCCTTTCTGGATATTCATCTGCCTCGTCGTGAGCTACGTCGAGCTTCGTGACATATGGCGATTCCGACGCCCATAGTGGGCGCTGGCATTTCCGCAGCCACGGAGGGGTCAGGAGAAAAACAAACACATGTTCTCCAGTCGGAGTACTTTTTGCGGGAGGAGGAATGTGACAACACCGTCAAAGTCATAAATGTCTTGCTCGACGCCACACTAAGCAACACAGAGGAGTCGTACTGCCATGATTCGGCGACCAACTCCACGACGCATGAACAAGAGTCGCTGCCCCCTTCGTGGGCTGACGATGACCAGTGTTTCCTGGATTCTATTCAGTTCGACTTGGAAGCAAAACAAGCTAACATCGTTGGGTACCTGGGCGTTTGCACTAGCAATGAAGGGAGTCGTGGCAATCTCTTTGGCTCGAACTGTGTGGGCGCCAGGTGGGACCACAGTGGCTGTGGGCGACGAAATGGGGGAGCTGCCAGGGCTATTGGCAGGGGGCGTGCCGCTGGCCTATACACGGCAGGAAGAAGGCGGAAGAACAATGGCTTCTTCAACCGGTCGAGTGTTGACGCCAACGGCGCCCAGAGAGGTCCGTTCCTTTCAACAATGACTAACAGTAAGTATCAGTAGCCCGCGGCGTTCGGGCAAGCGAACAAAAGAAACAGTTATGGCAATTGCATTGGGATAAGGAAGTGAAATTCACACTAATAGTTGTGTTGCTCAGTTCCCTTAACATTTTTTTCTTTCCTTTTGCTCAGTTACAATTTCATTGTTTTTGACGTTAACTCTTAAGTTTTATCATCATAGTGTTTGTTCACAATGAAAACACATTTGTGGTGTGATATGTGCGTGTGTGTATGTGGCCCTTATCTTTACTTAACTTTGTGCGTGCCGCCAGCTGTGAAAATGTTCTTGGCCGCACTACAGCTATGGGTAAAGCATTTGTGTGTGTGTGTGTGTGTGGTGCGTGCGTTATTTTTGCTTTTTGTTTTTTGTAAAAAAAGAAAAAAAAAAAGGAAAAGGAAGAAGAAAAAAAGTGTCATACCAACGGCGGTCGGCAGTAATGCGTGTGGGTGCTGCGATTGATTGAACTTTTACTGTCGTTTTCCAATGCCAAGGTGTGTATGTACGTATGTATGTATGGGGATTGCGCTCGTTCTAACCCTCCCCCTTTCACTCTCACTCCTCCGTGTGTATTAGTCAGTCTGCTTTGTTGTTTGTGTGTTCGTGTCCGCGTTTTATTATTTTTATTATTATCACCCCTTTTCTTGTTGAAAGGCCTCACCGCCCTGCTGTCATGCCAACTCTTCCCGCTTTGCAAGAAAGGCTGGGTTTTTATAAGTGAAAAAATTCTTTGAAGAGGAATTTATGGAGAGGTGGTGGGGCGCGTGGAATCGATTTTAAGTCATTCGCCAGGGACAGCCATTGTTTGCGTGTGTGTCCAGCGCCCACAACACGGGAAGGAGTTTGGATGGGGAACGGGACGTCTCTTGCTGTCTAAATGTGCCTCGTGTGCTTTCTCTATACCTTTTGGTCCTGCAGACAACACATCCATACCCCATTCCTCCAATCCCGCTCCCTTCTATATTTTTGCCAAGCACTGCACGCCGAAACTGAATTCGAGCAAGACGTCGCAATGTGTGTGTCTATGCGCTTCTCTCTCTCTCTCTCTCTCTCTCTCTCTCTCTCTCTGTGTGTGTGTGTGTCATAGTAATTCCGCTTTTATTTTCACCGTGTGTGCCCCCATGTTCTTGTTATTTTTGTGCTTCCTTTTTTCTTTATAACTCGTAATTTTTCATCACTCCGCTTGTCTTATCATGTCGCCTCATTCTGACTGCTTCTCCGTCAATACAATATGATAATCTTTCTTGTGTTCCCGCGTTTTTTTTGCGCGCGCCATTATTGGATACCATCACCGCCGCTCGTGGGTCTTTAACGTGCAGAGTATCGGGGGCTGGAAATGTGCATACGTCAGGGTAGAGCCACTTGTTCGTGTATTTGCCCGATTCCACCTCAACTCAGAGGCCCCGCTGTCCAAACCAGCACTGGTAGAGACGGCTAGGCAAGTTAGCAGCGCTCCTTCCCAGACATCTTGAAGAAGAAAAAAAGTTTTATAAACATATTTATCATTCTTTTCACCTGAACCCCCTCTTTCACTCCCACCCCTCGCTCTTTCCTGTTACACCGTGTGACTTTATTGTAACTCTCATTCCCCCATCCACGCGGGCCCTTTTTTATGTTTATTTGCTCCTTTTGTTTATTTGTTGCCTGTCGGTTTACTGCAAACGTTGCATACACAAAACAAAACACAGTCGTACGGCCCTCGTACAACAAAAGTAGTGTTTAGCTGGTAGCAAGGGAGCCATGAACTGCAAGGCAGCAACCAGCGTGGTGCGGAGCGAGGTCCGTGAGCTGCAGCGGCTGTTGCGGGACCCATATGTTGAGGCCGATCCCGATCGTAAGCGAGCGGTACTCTGCAGGGTAATTGCAGCGATGACGACGGGAATCGACACCTCTGATCTTTTTGCTGAAATGATTCTCGCATGCGCCACCACTGACTTGGTAAGTAAAAAGCTAGTTTATTTGTACCTTAGCAACCACGCGGAAAGTAACCCGGACGTGGCACTGCTCTGCGTCAATACATTGACAAAGGAATGTGAAGTGGAGAGCCCGATTGTGCGTGGTCTTGCGCTGCGATCTCTCGCTTCCCTGCGCCTGCCTCAGTTGTTTAGTATTCTCTTTCCAGTGCTAAAGCGCGGCTTCGCGGATACATCGTCCTACGTGCGCAAGACAGCCTGCATGTGCGCCCTGAAGGTATTCCGTGTGTCGCCCAGTGAATTTCACGAGCAGAATTTCTTTGCTAGCCTTGTTGGCCTGTTGCGTGACAGAGACGCTCTTGTCAGCGCAAACGCCCTCGCGGTCGTCACTGAGGTCTCACAGGCGGCAGAAGAAAATGGAACCCGTGAGGGGCTCTTTCACATCACACGACCGGTGCTGTATGGTCTTCTGAACAGGCTGCGCGACATCCCCGAGTGGCAACGAATTCAGGTTATCCATCTTATCCATCGCTACACTCCCTCAAGCGAGGAGGAGATGTTCGACATGATGAATCTCTTGGAGGAGCATCTGCTTAGTCTCAACAGTGGTGTTATTCTTGAAATTTGTCATGTGTTCTTTTACCTTACCCAAAACTATCCGGCAGTACACATGCAGGTCTTTGAGCGTCTAAAGATACCCCTCCTCACACTTACGTCCTCGTCCCTGGATGCGGAGGTGTCGTATGCGGTCCTTTGCCACATAAAACTTCTTGTCCAGCGGGAGCCAAGTGTTTTTCGAGACGACTATAAAGCCTTTTACTGCCACTATAACGAACCGACGTACGTAAAGGCGGTGAAGATGGAAATTCTCGGTATGCTCGCCGACACAGCCTCCTCCGTTGAGATCATCAATGAGCTCGCGGCCTATGCGAGTGAGCGTTGTGGCGTTGCTGTCACACGCGCGGCTGTAGAAGCGATGGGCAGTGCCGCGCTTCGCCTCCCGTCAGCGGTGCACTTGGTCCTCACGCACTTTGCCTCCTTCCTGGAAATTGGAGGCGTAACCGTTAGGGAAACGTGCCTTGTCGTGATGAGAGACCTGCTGCGCGGCTTCCGCGACATTACAGCAGTGAAGCCCATTCTTGACTCGCTCACGGACCTTCAGCGGTCTGTTGGCTTCACAAATGTCGAGAGCAGATTGACATTCGTATGGCTGTTAGGTGAGTTTGGTGAATACATTGAGGAGGCCCCGTACATCATGGAAGAGATGTGTGACAATACGCTCCTCTCCTCTCCACCTGAGTTGTGTCGACAATTTATCACTGCTGCTGTTGTACTGTTTTTTAAGCGACCCCCAGAGATGCAGTTGTTGCTTGGGCGGATGTTTAAGCTCTTTATCAACGATTTTTCGAACGCTGACGTGCACGACCAGGCGTTGCTGTACTACCGTTTACTCAAGCAGGACCCGGCCTCAGCGTTTCGCGTGATTTGTTGTAAAAAGACAAAAGTCACAGAATTTGTCGAAGATAAAAATGCGGCGTTGTATGACAAGTTATTTGATGAGTTCAACAGCCTCGCTGTTGTGTATTGCCAGCCAAGTAAAAAGTTCCTAAGTGAGTCTATTTCAATATGTGTGGAGGAGGAGGAGGAGGAAGAGGAAAAGGAAGAGGAAAAAGAAGTGACCAAGGAACGGGAGCCTGAGGGAAGAAAGGAATGGGTGTGGGGTGACGGGATGCGGGAGAGCAGTGGAACACGTTCCTTGTCATCCGGTGTCCGGCAGTCAGGCGTCATGTCCCATGAAGAAATGAGCACTGGTGTTAGGGGATCGGGAGGTGTGCCAGATATGTGCGAAGGGCCTCAGACGCGGCTCGAGGCGCCAGGCAGGCACATCGTTCTGTCTGCGGATGCGGATATTGAGCCCGCTGAGTTTCAGCGGCGTTGGGAGGCGATGGGTGACCGGAAGATTACAACCGCCAAGCATCATGTGCAACTTCATTCCTCCACTGAAACCGAGAAGTTTGAGCGAGCGCTTGAGGAAAACGGTGTGTTCGTGCTTGCTTCTGGAATGCGGGACGGGGCGCGTAAGTACTACTTCTATGCTCAGGAAGAGGAGGACACTGAAACGTACTTTCTAGTTGAGCTTTTTTTGATGAGCGACGGGATTGTGAATATAACGATTAAATCTGATAGCCCAAGGCTTGGTGATTTTTCACCCTTCTTTTGCGGCTTCTGGCGCCATTGTGACGCTGTCGGAGTGGATGTATATTTGGTGCGAATCACCGCCTCTGATCCTGCTCGCGCTGCAGGTTTTGGCAGTTTGTGGAATTATTTGAGTGGGAGACGGCCTCGCGTTTACTATAGGAAACTCATGTGCAGTCCTGTTTTCGTTTAATTTCGTTTCCTTTATTCCTCTCTCTCTACTGCCAGCAATTACGGTACTGCAGTAAGTGGGCGTCTCGGGCTCCCGGAAAGCAAGCGCAAAACGTAATCCCAGCAAATAGAAAGGCAATGTGAGGGGTGCGCCGTTGTGCTGCTATTTGCATTGGATTTGGAATTGTTGACTACCCGCCAGTGTGCGCCACATTTCTGGTTCTCATAGACGATCCATTTATTTTCCTCCTTTGTGTACACTAAATCATCCTGCCCTGCTCCAGTTGATCGAGCGCTTCTCATCCCTCTGCCACCACGCAACTGGAAGAGGCACGCCAGTGGTACTCCTGACATCTGAGTGGACCGCTGGCCCATCTCCCCCGGTTGTTTGGTTTCACTGCGTTTACATTAACTGCCGTTGATCTTAGTGCTTTTACTGCCGTGAGCGACTCCTACACGTTGCAGCAAAGATACATTGCAGCATTTGTGGTGGATCCGGGAGTTGTCGTCATTAGGGGGCCACAGCTCTGGTTTGGCAGCTCCACAGTTGTAGAGTGCTGTCATTTGTTGTTCTTTTCGTTGTTTATTTAATAATCTCTTTTCCCTTTTGCCTTTACTTCTACTCCTCCCTCCCTTCATTCTTTCATACCTGGCTGTGGGTCACACTTGCCTCTCTCCCTAGTCCCAAGAGGTCAGGTTACTCGTCCGCTGCTCACTTATAGCCAGCTACGGAAGACAATATTTCTTTCCTCTTCCTCACGCTTGTCTCGTGGGTTGAGGCTGAACACTTGCTGTTGCTCTAGTGACCATGGAGGCAGATGATAAGCAGGCGTTTTATGTTCAGTGCGCTGACGGGCGCAAGTTCAAAATGGTTATAAGGGGCGATTTGGAGAAGTTAAGTGTTGGAAAAATTCGACGCTATCTAAAATCATATGGTGTGAAGGATGATCTGCGACTGATCTTTAATGGCATGGTACTTGATGACAAGGAATTGGGCGCCGACTTTGGCCTACACAACAACGCCGTGCTGCAGTTGGAGGATCCCGTGCCAGAGCGGGCCGCGGAGGACTCCAGGGAGGTGGAGGTGGTACAGCCATCCAAGCAGCAGAGAAAAGTTGCTGCTCAGGGCAAAAGAACTTCTCTGTCAGATCCACACGTCGAAAGTAGGTCTTCTGCCACCAGGGGCCCTGTGGCCCAGGAGGATACGACTGTGCAGTCGCACCACGCGGATCCGGAAAGTTCGCTGGCCGCGCGCTCCGTCACCTGTAATAGCTCTGGATTAAAGTCAGCACGATTGGCCAGTGTCAAAAGCAATGACGGCAGTGGTTTTGCGGGAACTGGCCCTGTTGGTAGTGGATCTCGTACTATATCACCTACTCTGAGGACGAGAACAGGCAACTGCGCGCAGAAGTAGAGATCCTGCGACGCGAGTTAGCGGAGCTTCAAGAACAGCAGCACAGTGTCGGAAACACGCGCCAGAAGGATCCTGAGTTGATGGATATTCTCCAGAATGCGAAGGCCAACCTGCAGGAGCTAAGTGAAGAACTTGGTGTGCCGCTCCAGTTTGATATGAACCTCACATGTGCTGTAGGAAGGGAAGAAAGCCAGACGGTCTTGGTTACATTTGACTACCACACTGAGCGTCTCTACGTGTATGCCACGCTGCTTACCGAGCTCCCCAGCAACATGGAAGTGCGGGTAAAACTGTACGAGGTTCTGCTTGAGGGTTCCCTGCTGGGGCGTGAAGTCTGTGGTGGAGGCATTGGCTTGTCACTGCGTGATAGCGTCGTGTTGCTCTCCACCACGATTCCGCTTCGCTGTTGCACTTCATCGGCGCTAAAGGAAACAATGCCAATTTTCATTGAAACATTGCAACGGTGGCGCTCCCTCATTAATGAACTTCTCAGCTAAGCACACCACGTTGCACACCTTAAACATGCACATACATACTCCATCGTTAGCTGTGTGGCTATTTTATTCTGTAAAAGGTGAGTGCCATATCAGTTGGTGTGTTAGTTGGTTGAGTTATTGTTATTGCTTCTTTCTATTACTACCGCCTATGGTGATGTTGACGAGATGGGAGTCACACAAAAGAACAACTGGCCCCCTTTTCTCTCATTTTCTTTGTCTTCGGGTCGTTGCTTCATCACTTCCACCGTACATAGCCACTACTTGTCATTACTATTATTATTATTGTTGTTGTTGTTTTCGTCCCCTTTCCATTATCCTCTTTGCTTCATTTATCATGACTGTTGAAAGTTTGTGAGCGCTGTGCAGTACATTGTCAATGCGTATGGATATGGTGGTAGTGCAGTCGCTGGATTGGCATACGAGTGATCACATCAATTGAGGGTTAGAGTTTTAAATGAGGAAAAACTGTTATTGTTATGTTAATGTTAATGAGTGAAAGAGAGAAGGGTGGAGGAAGAAGAATGGAATAAAGGAAGTGAAGAGGAGAGGAGAGGAGAGGAGAGGAGGAGGGGCCGATGCCGGAGAAGAAAAAAAAAGTCGTTGAAGCCCTGCCCTTTCCAGATGTAGCGGATGTGCTACGCGCCGTGCAGAACAAGTGCTGCCCGCAATACCACTCGTTCTCTCCTTTCCACGTCGGGTTGGTTGCAAGACGCCTGACTGTGGGGAACTCTGGGAGCGTCTCTGCACTCCACTTCTCCATCCTTTTCCGTCACCAGCTCTTCAGCGCCTTAATGACTGGACCTGAACGTAATCGGACCTTCCCTTCTCTTTTGTTTTTATTGATGATGACGACGACGTTGATGATGATTTTGTTGCTCCAGCCGCTTTTGTTGTTCACCGTGATGAACATGACTACTAGCGCTAGAGCGGAAAAAACACTCCTCGAAGGTTCAACTACTCTCCAATACAATGTCTGGTGAAGGGTGTTCTTCCGTCGCGCGGGCCTACCACGCCCATTTCTCTTTGTCCCGTACTATTCCCAATCCTTCAGAAGGAGAGGAATGATGATATTTGTACAAACATTATCTTTCCATCAAAAAGAAAAAAAAAATAATAAGGAAAGAAAGAAAAAAAAAACCTACAGGGCAGCAATGCCGGAGTTTCGTGTCAAACCGCCATGCACCCAACGCAAATGCACGAAGTTTCCTGCTGTTCGTCACTGCTGCTGCTTTTTTTCTTACATTCTTCGGCATGCCTGTACTGTTCGTTTTCGCCATTCTCTAGGAGGCGCACAAACAGGGATCAAGCAAGCAGACACAGTTAGAGCACCTCGTGTGACAGACCAACCAAGCAACAATGCCGCCGCCCCCCGCCGCCGCCGCCGCCGCCGCCGCCGCCGCCCCCCACCCCTCCACCGCCACCGCCACCTGCGAATCCTGAGGCGGCACCAACAGTCGGCGGTGCGGCCTCGGCGCTTTTTGCGGAGATACGTCAGCGGGGCGACGGCATCACGTCGAATCTCCGTCACGTTACGGATGACCAAAAGGCGTATAAACAAAACATCCAGCACGGTGCTGTTGACTTTTCTGATCTGGAGGCAAAGAAGGCCGAGGCTGAAGCGAAGCGCCAACAACAGCAACCCTCAGCTCCGGCTGCAGTGAACGAGACCCCTGTTCTCCAGCTGGAAGGGGACAAGCGATGGGCCGTTAAGTATCAAAAGGGCACCGCGGCTGAGACAAAGCAAATATCACTCCAAGACGTTCATATGCGCCATGCAGTGCACATTCACGGTTGCGAACACGCAGTTATTGAATTAAGGGGAAAGTCAACACTGTATCGGTCGTTTCATGTGCTAAGCTGCAAGTTATTGTGGAGAGCGTCGTTTCCTCTCTCGAAGTGCTCAAGTCGGACAGCGTTGACGTCACTGTCCGGCGCTTTGTCCCCACAGCCATGGTGGAGAAGAGTACATCGGTCAACTTGTTCCTGCTTGATGTTGAGGAGGCGCGCAACACGGAGATAGTAACAGCATGCAGCAGTGCAGTGAATGTAAACTTTCCAACAGAAGAGGACCCCAGTGATATCTTGGAGCGCCCACTGCCTGAACAGTTCGTCTCTCGTATTGTGCGTGATAACCGTGGACGGTACAAGATTGAAACGAAACCGAGTGAAGTGGTTTAGGGTTCGTTAGTAACCATCATGTATTTATTGCTTGTATGCTCGTGTATTGCACCTTCCCCATGCGCGTGCGCCGGATAAGTGGGAAGAAGAGATTCCGATAAAGCTTGTTATGTGTTTGGCATTGCAAAGGAGTACGGACGGCGGTGCACGCGCGTGGCGTGTAGGTAGGATGGGGATGTGGTCGATGATGTTTAAGGGACGGCTGACTTTTTCTCTTTGCTATCGACAGCGTACACTAAAAAGCACCGGTGGTTCGGTTTGCTTCTGCTCGTCCGCTGTTTTCTTTTCTTTTCTTTGTTTTGAACGTTGTGCTAGCATGGTCGGTACTCCTTTTACGACTGGTGGTGGGTGGTTACCAGGAATGGTGATTTTCACTCTTTCATATCACTCTGCCTGACTGTCTAATTGCCAAAATCGTTTCTACCGTTGAGAAGTAATAAATCAAAGCCCTCGAAACTGCCACTAGCCGCTGCATAACGTTGAGCTGTTCGTCCACTTTCTCTACCACAAGGGCTGGAGAAGCACTCTCATAAGTGCGAGTCCAGTTGTACACTTTTCGACGGATAAGGACACCGCACTGAGCGAGGGGAGTGTGCATACAGAGACGCATATTGTCGCTTTTTTAAAAGAGTAAATTTTCAAATTTTGCTCCACGTGTAGTGCTGGTCAGCGACCTGCACGCGGAAATGGCGTCGCTCAACACTGAGTTGGCACTTGCCAAGAGGTTTCATATGCTGAGCAAGAACTACGACAACAGGCCCGTCGTCGCGCGCAGGAACACGCTTCCCACGCTTGTGCGGTTTATTCGAAGCAACGACCGCGAGACACGGCAGTACTCGCTCGCCGCTCTCCTTCTTTTGGCACAGCATGAGGAAAATGTTGAGTTACTGTGTCTTGAGCGTGGCCTTGTGCAGGGCGTCTACGGTGCCTACAAGGACTCTGTGTATGATGACCCCGAATTGCACGACGTGACGGAACAGATTCTCAACTGTCTCGCCCCCGTCCTCCAGGGACGGGATCCGCGTAACAGCGAGCGTCAAGCCTCTGGCGCCGTCGGGAGCAGCGGTTCAGTGGAGGAGGACGCGCTGGAAAGTACCTTTGCCGTGGCGCGCCGGGCGCGTGCCTCCCGTGTGCGTCGCGGCGTCGGGTCAGACAGCATCCACACGGCTATGCTCGACATCCCTGCACTGGATCCTCGAAGTGGCAATAACATCGAAGCAATTGAAGACATTTTTCAAACTACGCGAGGTGTCTTGTCCTACTCCATTTTCGTAGAGAACCGACAGGCGCGCCTTTTCCTCACGTGCGAGACTGAAGCTGTCCAAAAGGTCCTCACCGATTCGGGATTTGAATCTGTGGTTGTGCGGGACGACGTTGTAACCCAGGACCTGTTTGGCAGTGGCGGGGAAAACCATGGTGGGGATAGTGGTAGTAGCTGTGGGACGAATCGCAGCTACTATGACAGTGACTCCACGCAGCAACGTCCCACGTACTTGCAGAGCTTTGCCAAGAGCTTATACCAGACGGCGCTCGTTCTTAGTGGTAGCAGTAAGCCAGAGGACACCCTGTCGTCCCGCGTGCAGCAGCAGCGGGCGCGAGAACAGGAAAACAACTCCACGCTGGGGTATGTTGCAAAGACTCTCTCAAAGTGGTGGTAAGTACAGAGTGTGGTGTAGAGGAAGGGGATGGCGACTGGGGTAGAAGTGGTGTCGGTGTGTAGTTGTTCCGCGATGGCAATGGCGGTGGATTTTTAGGTGTGAAATGGGGGAATATTTTGTGTGCCTTTGCTGCGCATCGGAACGATAGTGAAGCGTTGCTCCAGTGAGTGTTGTCGCCGCGGGCACCCGGCCTATAAAGGAAGAGGAGTCATTGCCTGGTACGCGTTGGAATTGGTGTAGAGGCGTGTGGAGCTTGTACTGCAATGCCATCTCGTCATATTGACTATCGACTTGTGTCTCTCAATGTGCTGTTGTTTTTGTTGTTGATTTACCGCGTTTGTTCTCCACAACGTATCATTTGCTCCATACTTCCTCTGATCGCATTACAGTGGTATTGTTTTGTATTCGCATTGAGTCCTCTGCCGTGAAGATGTTGGCAGGGGGCTACGTCATGTAAACGAAAGAAAAATAAGAAACAACGGGAACAGCAACAAAAGGGAAAAAAAAAAAAAATAGCAAAGAAAGAAGGTGAAGGGGGTGGGGGAAATGAGTCACAGGGATTTAGTGTCATTGTGGCTGGTGAGGTGGTATGAAATGAAGATGGTTATCAAAATTGAAAGAACGGCGTGGCCTTTTGTGTATTGTTTTCTTTTCTTCTTTTACTTTAGTTTTCGTTTGAGAAGAAGGACACGAGCAAAAGTCCAGTGTTGGGGCAATGCCGCATGTACCCCTCACTGTGTCCGTGCCCCTGTAAGTGTGTGTTCGTGTACTGGAGTGTAATAATTGCGCAGTAACGCGCAACGAGTTTGTACTTTTCTGCGTTTGTACAGTTTCAAAAGAAGGCAAGAAAAGGAAGGGCGAGCAAAATAAAAAAACAACAACAACAAAACAAAAAAAAAAAAAAAAAAAAAAAAGGTAAAACGTGCGCCATTCCAATCCACACTTTCCTTACAACGCCGCCGCCTTCTTGGTCCATCCCTGCCCAGCAGTGTCTTCCTTTTCTCAGTTGGCTCCACCCTGAAAGGCGCGCATTCATCACCTGTTCGTTTCACTAAAGGTGTTAAACACGCACGTGCTGTGCTGCTTGGCCCCTTGCAACGGCCTTGTTCGAGCTTTTGTGTTGCTTTCTTCCCTTTCCTCATGCTCTCAATCCTTCCCATTTGTCTTTTATTTTTGTATTTTCCCTTTTCCACGCTCGTATGTGGTGCGTGCGCGCGAGTATGTTCTTTCAAAGGGGCTAGCTGGGACAAAGCGAAACAAAGCGTGTAAGGTGTGCAGCAATCGACGAGGACTGATCACGTATTTGCCAAGCAACCCGCACAGTGTCTTGGCGGAGGGTTAGATACCGCTGTTGCTACAAACCATGTTGTGTGTTAGCAACTGGCAGCTGAGGAAACAGTTGGTGTTCGCCTTCACGCTCCTATTCATTTTTGTTGGCGGTGGCTCCAGATTGGTGGTTGCCACACAGAGAGGTGTCTATGTGAAACTCTTCCCTGGTCGTGAGCTATGTGTTAGCTACGAGGGCGTGCGTGATCCCGAGGACGACCCTCCGACTGTGGACTTCCGCCATCGGGCACTTGACCCACGCAACGTCAATGTGCGTACGCTGCTCTATGGACCCAACGGGGAACGCTTGCAATTGAATGGCCGTGTAGATCCGTTTGGAATGCCGGCGTCGCTCTTCTTCAAGGTGACCAAGTCAGGGACATACCGCATATGCATGCGCACGCCGTTAAACCACCCACCACTTGCCTTTGACGTGCTGTTTATCGGGGAACGCGACGCCACCAAACCGGCGGAGACGGTTGAGGGTGTGGAAGTGGTTGACAAGCAAGTGGAGGCCTCTGACTACAGTCGGCAGCTGAACATGCTGGACCGGTGTGTCGAGGTGGCTCTAGATGAGGTGCGCATGAGCGAGAACCGCCTTCACCTGCTGGACGACATGACCCACTCAACATACCAGCGTGTAGTGGGAATGCTCATTCTAAATGTGGTGTTGGTGATTGTGCTCGGCGTGTGGTCTGAGAAATACCTGGAAAGGTTTTTCGTTAAAAAGAAAATGGCCTAACACCGCGTTTTGTGTTACACGGTCGGCGGGTGTTGTGCGTCTCTTTACGTGGCTGGTAGTTTACGCGGCGTGGTGGAAGTTGTTTCAACCTTCGCGCGTTTTCACGTGCCCTGCAACTGATCATGTACTTATTGGTATGTACTTTTCGGACATTGTCCAATCCCAGCCGCATCAGCATGTGGAAATTAACGCGGGGCTAGAGGACAGGAGCCAAAACAAGCAAACAAGAGAAGGAAAAATTGTGTAGTTGTGGAAACCAGCAGCGAGCACAAGAGGGGCAGAAGTGGGAGAGGAGTTGGCAGTTTCTGTCGCGCAGTGGTTCGTGCTGTTCCCAAACATCCTCTAGCTCCGCAGACGCTACGCCCTGATGTTATCGAAATGCCACACCACTCGGTGGAGTGACAACCTGCTCCTGCGTCCCCTCCCTCCCTCCCTCCCTCATCTTTCTTTCTTTCTTTCTCACTTTCACCTCCCGCTTTCATATCGATATGTGTTTTAGTGCGTCTGTTTGTTGTTGTTATTATTACTTAACTGACGTCGCGTTGAATACAGCAGGCAAAGAACGGATCGACATAACTTCATTATTATATGTACCCTTTCATCTCGAAGAGGCGGAGAACGGGGGTGAAAAAGTAGGAAGAATTAGCAGCCAATTTAGCCCGAGAACAACAACAACAACAACAAAAAAAAACTTCTTTAAACCCACCACCGCTCGAGTAAAACTCCTTTCTTCACTGTTAGCGCATCGTATTTCTTCAATTAAGCTAGTCGTATTATGTTTCTCTTTCCCACCCTGCAGCGGCTCACCATCGCTTTTCACATTTGGTTTGCCGCCGCGTCGCAGTGCTACTCGCCTTCTCTCCATAACATCACTATTACCACTTTCCTTCCTTGTCAGAAGGGTGTAGTACAGGAGGTTGGTAAATATCCCGCATTTTCTCCTCAGAGGACCCGCTGCAACAGGTAGCTCAAAAAGCAGCGCTGATGGTGTCACTGTCGAAGCTGTTGCAGGTGCTCTCTCGTCGTCTGGAGGTCATCCAACCTCACTTCACAGTGTCTCAGGCATTTAACACAATGAGGTGCGTTTCCGGGATCCCTCTCAAGGGCAGGAATCACAGTGATACGCTCTGTATGCTAAACATTTTTTTGCGCTGTCCACACGCAACGGCAGTGTTCAGAAGTAACAAAAACATATGCGAAAAAGTGCTCGTTTCAATCTCTGTAGATTGCTACTTTGAAAACGTGGAGCTGCACGAGCCAACGTGTAAGGTTATTCGAGCATTGAGCGTTAACGAATCACTGCATACCAACGCTATGGTGTCCATGGCACGCAAGCTGGCCGCCCACAATCACAGTCCGTGGAAGGTGTTTTTTGACGTTGATACCTATTCCGCTGCTATGTCCGCGGGTGACAATAACGACATTCTCACTGACAACTTACTGCGGCGTGTTGTGAAGAGTCTCCCGAGTAAAGGAGAATTTATTCGCGACGGTAAGCTGGAGTTTGCGGTTCTCTCACAGAAGGCCATGCACAAGCGCAGAGAGGCCCCGTTTGAGCGACCTGAGCTCATTTTCCTCATCTCTAACCTGCGGCATATAACAGTGTCTCGCTCCCTTCGAATACTGGACGGCTATATTGAAGGGTTAAGGGGTGGTGGTTTTGTGCAGCGGTTGCTCCCGCTGTTCCTGCCCGCCGACGTTGTGGAGCCTCTCACAAGGTGTGTCGAGACACTTCCTGCATTCATGAGCGAGGATGCACCTATGCGTGCAGACGAGTGGTTTATGTTGGCCTATCTCGTCGGGTCCTGTGATCCCCGTCTAAACAGCCTGGGTGTGCGGCTCTGGAAGAAAAAATCCCATCTGCTGGACCCAAAGATGTCCGTTTCTGATGCCAGTGAGGGGCATTCCTTCCCTGTAGTGCTGGCGGGGCTGCTTGTGGCGATACACGGGCCACTGAAGCGGGAGGCAATGAAGCTGTGGATTGACATCATCACTGATAGCGAGGAAATTCCACTACTTCGCGAGAAGGTGCTGCAGCGCCTCCTTCAAAATTTGTGCTACTGCATTAGTTTAACCAAGGAGGATAACGAGACGAGAGAACGGCTGCTCGCTGCGGGAAAGCGTATTCTTCAATCGCTTGGCGCTAGTGCACCTCTGATAGTAAATGTGGGCGCACGCCTGACCATGACATCGGCTCTTCCCATTTTAACAACGCCGGAGGAACTCCAGAAGACATTCAAAGCGTTAAGTGACCTTCTTGTATCCGAGAAGGACTTGGATAGAAAGGTGCTTCACGATGCTGCAGAGTTTCTGCGCCATGTTCGAGATGCGAATGCAGTAGACAAAAAGTTGCGCCTGCAGACATTGTCGCTGCTAGTGAAGCGAGCACTACCTGTTGCGCAGTCCGTTGACCAGTGTGGGAACTACTTCTCTGTTATGTTACCCATCCTAGTATGTTCTGTGGCTACGCTGCGCAGTGTTCAGGCCAGTGAGTCACCTGTACTTGAAAACAATGCAACAAGGGAGACACTCGTGCAACTAGTTGATGATACCCTCCAGCGACAGGATACACAAAACAACATGCCTGCTATTGTCGCGCTGCTTCAGTTGATGGAACTACTCGATCTCACAACGGACACGCGGTACACAACCTCGGTACGCGAGGTTGTGTGTGCAGGGTTTCGTTCAGTTTCGGTAAATGCACAAGAAATAAAACCCAATACGGCACAGTACTGCTATGAACTGCTTATACGCACCACACGCTTCCACGTCCTGGACGATGAGCTTATTTCAATAGCCATGGTTGCTCTACGCTACGCTGCTGACGTGGCGGTAGTGCTACCGCGTATGACATGGGCGCAGAGTGCATCGCTGCTCGAACGCGGCTCGCTTCTGTATCGTGAACTCGCACATTCACTCAACTCCTCCAGATATTCCAGGAGGCTCTTGAAACAGGTCCTCTCCACTGCCGCGGCTGTCGTGATGGACAAACCCACGTCCTCTGCCTCGCCGCGGCGAGACTTGCCTGGTACACCAGTGGAAAATGAGGACCACATCAGCAAACGACGTTGTGCTTGTTGGGCATGGGCGCTGGCATCGCGGGCGGTCTTGCTGCCGATTCCCAATACGCCGATTGATCGATATTTGGCCATCATTTTACGCTTCGTTAAAAAAAGCTGGGTGTTTAGGGATGTGCGAGCGTCACATGGCGCGCCTGAACCAGTGGCAGCAGCAGATGCAGAAGCGGTGCAGCCACAAGCGATACAAGTGAATGAGGAGCTGTGCACCGAGATGCTCGAGGGTCTAGTGCCATCGTTCAACCAAATAGTGGCGATGGCGTTTACAAAGCGCACTGCTTTCCAAGCAAACCTGCGACGACACAAAGCTGTTATCTCCACAGCCTGTAGTGTACTACATCAAAACAGCTCCGGGCTGTCCCCGCGCGTTTGGCTGGAGGCACACCGCTCACTGTCCTGCCTTCCTGTTGCTCTTGCAGGCCATTGTACACCAATGCAACAAGCTGTGATCAAGCAGATGCTGCGGTGCACCCTGCGTGCGGTCAGAGCGTGTGACAACCATAGAAATCGGCACGTTTCGGATGGGCAAAGGACAGCTGTGCAGGAGAACGGAGAAAACGGAGAACCAGTCCTTGGGCCGCGGTCGATTGCAGACATGTTTTCATGCGCAGAACTCATTGAGGATGCGGAGCTCGAGGTGTACCTGATCGAACTGGCCATCAAGGAGCTAAATGGTTTAGACACCAGTGAATTCACAGAGGAGGGAGCGGATCTTGAACCGCGGGAGAAGCAACTAAATTCTCTGCTAAATACCATTGTGTCCGCTCTTCGCCGTGGTGTTGTGTTGTACTACTAGTCGAGAACGCAGGCATAAAATGTGGCCTTGTCGCATTGTGTTTGTGCAGGATGTCTTGCAGCGGCCACTGTTCCTGATGACGCTCGAAGCGTGACCTCAGTCGTCTAGCATTGCTCTTGGGCGACAGAAAAGCTGTATTGTGCATTCTAAGGTGGGACACAGTACCGTTATTGAGGAACAGAAGAAATGAAGGTGCGGCTAAAGACGTGTGTGGAGGTGACCGTAGTTTCCCTTTCCCTTCGACAGCTCTACTCATTTGTTGGTGTTTTGCTACTCTTCACTACGGTTGCAGTAACCCCCCACACCCCCTTTTTTTTTGTGCTTGCTTTGTTTTGTCGTTCTCATCATCCTTCCCACACCCATCAGCGGTTGCGGTACTTCAGACGTGTAACCATCGAGGCGGTTGAGAGGGGGGCGGAGGCGACTGAGTCTAGTCACCGTGGGGTGGGCGAAACACTGATCTCCACGGCGATGGTGTGCCTCATTCTTCTCACAGGTCTTCCCGGTGCTGGTAAGACAAGCCTCGCTCTGGCACTGAAGCGTTTGGTGGATGGGGCCACTGGTTCTGATGGACGCATCGTACTCGAGGCTGTGGTGGAGCTAGACGCCTTCATGCCTCATGATGGTAACGAGTGCTGTAACACAGTGAAAAGTGCATTTAGTCCAAAGGTGTGGCGAGAGGCGTGCGTCGCCGCTCGAGAGGCGACGCGTCAAGCGCTGCTCCGTTCGATGCGTTGCGCCACCGATAACAATGGTTCTATTCGTTTGGTTGTGCTTGTTGACACCCTGCCATACAGAAGCATGCGCGCAACTTACTGGAAATTATGCAAAAGCTTGGCCACAGATTCCAACGGGGAGGGAAGTGGTAAATGTGTACGGTGTGGAATGGGCGAGTGGAGCGATCGATTGTGTTGTCGCCCTACTCCCATTGCCATGCTGGTGGTGCATTTGAACACTCCGTTGGAACTGTGCCTAGAGCGCAACGAGCGCCGACGTGATACAGAGAGTTACATTCCTCCCTATGTCATAAAGGGAATGAACGAAAACTTTGACTGCGAGGTGGCTGTTGCCCGCTTGAATATTCTGGGTGCTGAAAACAGTTGGGTTTTGGCCCCCCGACACACAAACACACCATGGCCAGTGCTGCAACTGAAAAGCGGAGACAACTGTGCCTCTCTATCACCGGAACAACTAGCCAGGGAACTTCTAACGAGAATTGTGGCCCCGGACGTGGCGCGTGAACTGGAGGAACAGAGGGCGACCTTTGCCGCGGCTTGTGCTCACAGGATAGCTGAGAAGAAACGATGCAGAGTGGCTGCGGCAAGTAATGACAATGGCTGTGGCGATTGGCTGCACCAAATGGACCTTCACATGCGTGCGGTCGTAAGGCAGTACATTTTGGAGTTGAAGGCCGCTGGCACGCTGCCGGTGCGTGCTGGTGAATGTGCAAGCAAGTGCAGGGAGAGGTACTTGGCCCGTCTGAGAGCCGTGCTGGTTCAGCGCCGGCAAGAGCAGCACGGTAGTAATTCTTTCGAGTCATACGCTCGTGAAATCCTTGCAGAGTTCCACGAGCATCTTAGAACCATGTAAACGCACACGGACTGTCTTGTTTTTCTGTGATGCAGAAGTCAACCCCCCACTCCTTCGTATTTTGTTCACAGATTTGAGCGCATGTGTTTCATTCATCACACATTCAGTGCCTCTGGCGTGCATGCACCACGTCCTTGTGCCCCGGTCTCAACTGGTGACCACGGCAACGGGTGGTTGGTCAGGCCGTCCTGTTGGTCTTTTCCTCACTCCACTTTTATCGACAGAAATACCATTCTGCTGCGTGCAAACGCGCTCACGTTTATAATTATGGTAGCGAGTGTGGTTATTGCTGCTTCTGCTGCTGTTAATATTGTTGATGGTGATGATGTGATTGGTGCTACTGCCTTGTGGCCATTTCATGTCATTCAGGTACATATCCTTTTTTACCTCCCTCCATTTTTGACACATTGACTGACCGTCTGTCCTGCCCCCTCCAACCCAGCAAACAACGTTCGTTTGTTCTTTCCCTTCCTATAAGGTTGTCTTCGAGTGCGCGCCCAATAAATGCCTCTCCCCCTTCCTTTACTGTTCTTTGTCGCTCACTCATGAACGTGCATACGCACTGCCGCCGCCGCCACCGCCACCATCAAGAGCGACAACAACAAAAGTGGGTAGCGGATGATGGCTGGGCACGCAATTAAAAAAAGTACAAGGCGACGAACCACAACGGCGCCGCTGCATAATGATGTGTCCAAAGCAACCATTGCAGACAGAGCCAATAAGAAGCGGAGAAATAGCAGCCAACGGAAGCATGGCCCGTCACCGTACAACAATGACCCAAACCTGCCCCTGTACAGGCACACACAGGTGCCGGACCATCTCGTTGATAACAGAAACATTTTCACGGGCTATCGTATGAACTACACGACGCGTATGTGTATAAGCAGCATGTTTGCGTTGCACAACGAGACGTTTAACATCTGGACACATCTTGTAGGCTTTTTTATCTTCATTGTAGTAATTTTCATTTTTTTTTACATGGTATTCTTTCCGGCTCTCTTCACACAGATTGCAGACAGCGACGAGGATGGCAATGCCACCACCCTGCAGAGTGGTACCAGCGAGTTCATAACCGAAAGGTGGCTACTGTCTTTTTTGTTCGGCAGCTACTCTCTCTCTTGTCTCGCGTGCATGCTTTTCAGCTTCACATTCCATACGATCATGCCACATCACAACCACAGAATATACAGCTGGGCTCACGCTATGGACTACATGGGCATTACGTGCCTTATCGTGGGCTCCTTTCTTCCAATGTGTTTCCTTTGCTTTGGATGCCATCCGCATCTGAGATGGGTCTACCTCACCATGATCTCCGTTTTTGGCATAGGCGGTATTGTGGGCCCATTCTTCCGCTATTGGGTTCATCCGAACTTTGCGCGAAAAAAAATTATCTTTTACGTTTGTATGGTAAGCAGTGGTCTTATCCCCATCGCACACATGCACATTCTCCTCCCAGGTCACGTGTCTGCGCCCTATGTTGATAGACTTATGACGATGATGTTGCTGTACGGTGTTGGTGTGGTAGTTTACGCCTTCCAGCTGCCGGAGTCACTGTGTCCAGGTCGATTTGACATTTATTTTTCCAGCCACCAAATATGGCACGTGTTTGTACTCGCCGCCGCTTTGGTGCACTTTTTCAATTGCACGTCCATGTTCATCAATCTGAGAGCAATGCCAACAATTTGCTAATGCATGCCTTGGGAAGGGGTGTGGACATGGGGGACGTTGTGTGCGTGTGTTTGTTTGTTTGTTTGTTTTATTGTTATAGTTTCTGTTTGTCATTGAGTTGTCTCTACATGGAAGGAGGAAGTCGTGGCTGTCGTTATGCGCTTACGACCCGGTTCTGTTGTATGTTTCTTTGCTGTTTCACTTCACCCACCGGACGATTCACCTGTAAAACGAAGAGGCACACATCAGATACGCTGTTGTGACGCTACGCGTTCCCTGCAGGACACTGCTAGTGGGGACTACAACGGTGCGAGGTTGGGTGAGGAAGGAAGAAAGTGATGAACGAAGAACAGTTTATCTGGAAGGCGAACCAGCAATAATTGGCGTGTTACGTGATCTTCGGCACGCCCTCCCGTACCGTTTTCAATGCTAGTTGGTGCATTAGTCCTTTTGCTTCCCACTACAGGCGGCTCTAACCGTTTTGGATGCCGCCGCGTCCGATCGTAGTCGCGGCAGATTAGCTCATGCTCATAACGTTGACAAGCACACGCCACATTGTACCGGAGCCATTTTTATTGGGGGAAGATCATGCCTACACGACCCCCTTGCACTGAATAGCTACGCACTTGCTTTCGTTGTCCTTTTCTAAGCGATTCACTTACCCCAGACAAGGTAGAGAAGACTCCACTTTTAACACACAAACACATACGCACAGCGTATCGATGCCTGAAGAGGCATCTGCTGCAGCAACCATCCAACGTCTGGAAGGTGCACTACAGCAGTGCCTGCAACAAAAAGAGAGCTGCGAACAGACTGTGCGTCTCCTCACAGTGATTGCAGCATCGCTGGACGCAACAAGTACAGATATGCCCGTGCCCCTGCCGCTTGCCTCTTCACCTTTGTTGGCAGATGAAACTCTGCCACTGCTTCATCTCACTAATAACAGGGTGGTTTCTACTGCGCTTGGGGCCGTGCTATACAGCATGGCCAAGATCCAACACGCTGCTGGTGCTGCTGTGTTGCGTTTGTCCTCACGGATTGAATGTGTGAATGCTTCCGTTCAGCACTTGACAGCCTCTGTTGTCAGTGGGACGAAAGCCATACAGCACAGCCTCGAGGTTGGGCGCCGTAAAGCGCTGTTGGATGCAGCGACGCTTGCAGTACTCACGACACTGGTCCGCCTTGGTTGCTCGGAGAGTGAAGAAAATCAAGTAAAGCCGCTACCCTCATGCGTCGCTGTGCTTCAGAGAGCGTGGTTGGCTCGGGAAATGGACACTTCTGCCGCGCTGACGGAATCCGTAGAGGTCCACCAATCAGCAATATGCACAACTTGCGCTCTGTTGCGTTCCAATTTATTTGAGACACTTACAACTCAGCGTTTTTTCCCATCGGTGCACGTTTGGGGACAACTACGCGCAATACGGGCAGCCTGGGTAAGGGAGGTGTCTCCTACTGGCATTCACCATCGACCGTAGAAGCATGCACCAGGAAACTGCAGCGCATCAACGAACTGCCCATCACGGGAAGCCAGCCGCATATTTCCCTTTAATTCTATTTATATTTACCGCCGCCCTCCCCGCACTACACCATCGCGGAATGACATCTGCTTCCCGCACCGCTGACAAAATTCGGCATTTCGTGTGTGTGTGCGGCGGGGGGAAGGGGTGGGGAGGTACGGGTGTTTAAACACCTCAGGCCTCCTCGCCCTCAACGATGGGTTGCAAGGCGTATCAGCACCGCGCGCCCTCCGACAAAAGAACAGACCTTAAACCCCCTGTACTACTTCCTGCTCCTGTTACACCTCGCTGCACAAACACAAAACATGCACGGCTGCGATCAGCTGAAACGTGTGGCATTTTTATTGGGGCTTGACCTCATTCGCCCCCCTGGCGCCTTGACGCTGTTAATACAGCAGTTGCTGTTTCTCCACCCTCCCACGCTTCCTCTTATTTCTATTTTTATTTTTTATCCTCGCTAATTTTGTTAGCAGGCGTACTTGCCCCCAGACCCCATTTCTTCTGTGGCTTTTGTGATTGAAGTCATTCACTTTACACCCTGCACTGCTCTTCACGCATGTCAACTGCTCGTGTCGATGCCTACAACCAAACATTACACCGCTTTCATCGTAATCTCCTCTCTTTTACTTGACAACTGCATTAGGGAGCCCGCGGTAAGGGACTCACATCAGAAAAGTGTGGGGAGCAGTTATTAGAGGTAACCACTTCTCTTTTACCGCCGCATTCTTGACATCTTCCTTTTGGAAGTACTGGAGAGGCAGTTAAAACAGCCTTTGAAATATCTTACCTGTACGCGTAAGAACGCGATTAGGGAAGTTTTTAGCAGAACTAAACAAAAGAGCCGAAGGAAAGAAATATCCCCCCACAAAAAAGAAAAAAAAAGCGGGGGGGAATTAATTAAATTATAATTATATAGCTAAGGAATTTTTTTTTATAAAAAATAAATAATAAGTGTGCTTGTGTGTGTGAGTGAGAGCGAAAAAAAGAAAAACTGCAGACAAAAAGTACTGGCACGAGGACAAAAAGTTGAGGGAGGTAAAAAAAGGAGGGCAAAGAAAAAGAAAAAGAGCGCGCTTGGATTGTCTCGAAGGAGGAGAACTGAAGCACCACTGTGTTTGGAAGGGCGTGGAATAATCACATAAGGTAAGACCTTTCGTGAGGTAAAAGTAAAGGGCTACTTGCTAATTTCCTTTCCTTTCTTTTTTTTTCCCCGCCCCCCTCCCACATTTTTTTTTTTTTTTTTTTTCAGTTGGGTTTCCCCAAGTTAATTATTGAAATATTGAACCCACTTTTCTCGTCGGAAGTGTGGGGCTTTGGTTGTACTTTGTTTTGCTTTTTGTTTTTCTGGGAGTGCAGACATCGTGGGGTAACCAAAGCGACATACACAACTTTCTGGTGGATATACTCGCCTAGACGGAAGGGCGCCGGCGGTAACATTGACGGTGAGCGAAATCATAACAAAGTCTTCCCCCTCCCCCTGTTGCGAGTTTGTGAGGAATTGAACGTGCAATTCGGCGTGCAATGAGCAAAGAGACGCGACCCGAGTTGGACGCGAGGTGTGACGAGTCAAACGTGCCACTGCAGGCACAAGAGAGTTTGCCTAGTCGGGTGCATAGCCCGTTTTCCGTAGCACGGGGAGGCGCGGCGTCGCCTCTGAGTCGACGGCCGCCAGTCACTTTCAATGGCGGTACAGAGCGAGATAATTACTCACCGACACGCTCAGTGATGTCCCCCTACCGCAGAGATGTTCGTGACGGAAGCGAGCCCAGGAGGGAGGGAACCAACGTGGACGGCGAGTCCACGACAGTGGGTAACTTGACTGTCCATCCCCGATTTCGGCACCGCGTCAGCACGTCACAAACTGGTCTTTCGTATCATAACTGTGGCACGCTTTCCCCTACGCACTCGCGAATGAGTAGTCGGGAGCAATTTTCGTGGGATTCGCAGACATGGAACAATGCGCTTCCAGACCCACCGTTCCTAAATGACCCCAGCAAGGAGTACCTCTGCATTGCTCAAACATCTGGAGTGCCCAGCCATGCGTCGCCAGTTATTGGGCCGCAAAAGCATGTGCGGTCGTTTGCAGCATGGAACAAGAATGATGTCGAAACGTTCGGTGAGCGTAGTGAACCGGGGGCTGGTTCACCACTACACTACAGCGGCTATATACCTCCAGCCGACGCAACAAACCCTGTCACGGACGGTGGTTACGAGACAGCGCCCCTGGGTCACCAGCAAAGCTTCAGCCTGATTAGCCACGTAGATGTTCAGAATCAGGGGACAGAGTGTGGCATGCCTACTTCTGCTCCTTCCGCACCAGTAAACAACGAATCTACGGAACGCATGTCTCGTGGGCCCCTCATGACGCACGTCCTTGTAGCATTTAAGAATTTGTATGGTGTGTACTATGTTCCACAGAGTGAGATGGGAACGTTCGACGTTGGCGATCTAGTCTCAGTAGAAAGCTTTTCTGGGGAGAACACTGGAAAAGTTATACGCGACCTCACGGATGTCATGCGGGATGACGCAGCCCGACCAGAAGCCATTAGGCACCATCCGACCGAGGTGCTGTGGCCAGAGGATCCTGCGAAAGCGCTTGAAGCAACGGATCCGGAAACGGGCAAGTTGAAGCTACTCCGCTTGCCACGAGTGGTTAGGCGAGGCATGAACAAGGGTAAGAAACGACTGTACTACGCGCGTCGTCGTGATAATGAGGCATACGACGTCTGTCAGAGGCTCGTCCGTGAGCATAGCTTCAATTTGAACATTTCCTGGGTGGAATACCAAGTTGATTTTAAGCGTATCACTGTCTTTTGTATGAAAGACAGTTCGAATGCATCCCCATCGGAGATGACAGCGTTCACTCAGCAATTGACGACCAGTCTGCGTGGCTCGGCGGTGGAACTAATTTTCTCTAACGATACGCCTGACGCTCTTGATGTAACAAGGACTATTACAAACGGAGCCTTTTATGGATTTTATAATGAGGCCATGGCCCGGATGAAAGAGATTGAGTCGCTACAGCAACAATCTCAAGCACACCAACAAGGGCAAGCACAGGTGCAGGCTCGCGTCTCTGGGCCCTCTACACAGCGAGCGGGGTGTTCAGCCGGAGGCCGTGCCCCTATTTGTGTACCCCGTCCCTACCACGAGGCCTCACTGGGCTGCATTGGCCATCCGCCTGTTGTGTCCATGTTTGGTGTGCCACCCACCTTCCCGCAGCCGCTTCCAGCAATGATGACTCCACTGTCCATGAACCAGCTCTACGGCATGCCGCCAATGCCCTGGGGCAGCCCTGCCCCACCGCCTTACATCCCCCCACAAATGGGGCAGAATGCACCTGAAAGGATGTGATCTGAGAAGCCTTTCTTTGCCTATCACCTCCTGCTTTCTTCACGGGCCTTTTCATTACGCCCCTCCCCTCCCCCAACCTTCTCCCCACGCGTGCACCCGCCCCCACTCTCTGCTTTTTTTTTCTTTTTTTTTGTGCATGTGATTTTCACGGGTACTTATATATACTTTTACTATTTTTGTGTGCTTGTTTATCCACCTTGTTGGTGGGGTTGTTATCACTTCCAAAGGTGATCCCTCTTTATTTCGAAGACAGGCCGGACAGTGCGCACATAATAATGCCGCTACTGCTGCTTGTGGACGTTAAGAAGGCGTGAGAATAGGGTAGGATTCTCCCATACTCAAGTTCAGTAGTTTGTAATGCGTGTGTGTTTTTCCCCCTTCTTCTTTCTGTTGTTGTTCGTTAAGGCGCTAAAAGAGAGAGGGAACAGAAAGTAGAAGTGGAAAGAAAAAGGGACGATGTGAGTGGAAAAATGAGGGGTTGCTTGTCGTACTGATGATACCGATTTTGTTCTTGTCCCTCCTTCAGTTTTTCCTCCAGAATGGTTCCGGTGACGGTGGGACGCTAAATATGGCCTTCCCCTCACGATAGATACGCGGACGCGTGGAGACCGAATAAAAGTGTTGTTTATTGAGTCACTCCCACTCTCTATCCTCGTTAACTTGCTTTAGCATTATAACTATTTTTCTTCCATTAATTCCCTGTTTACAAGTTAAGTAGGTGGAACAGTACCCCTCGTTTTGCTCTTTCTTTTCATCTTATATATATATATATATATTGTCGCTGTGTTCCTGCTGCTGCTGCTGCTATTGTTGTTAATAATAAAAATAAAAATAATGTAGCCATATCTCTTGTTGATGTCGACTGTGAAGATTGCAACCATATTTTCATGAGGGGGAGTGTGAGGGCAGGAGAAAGTGCGAAGGGAGCCGGGAAATTATCTCATTTTCGGGAAGATGAATCCATTTATATCTACATCTATATATCTGTCTATCTATGCGGGTTAGTTAGGAGATACGAGGAGAGAAAGAGAGTGGTGTGTGTGGCGTAAGGTGTAGATGGTGAACTGGTTATGCGGGTTCTTTTAGCATTTCCTTGCTCCCCTGCTTTTTAACGACGACATCACGGAAGTGATTACATGCACTGGGGTGGGTGACTGGAGAACGAGAAGGAAAGAGAACGATTACTTTTGATTACGCGGCAATTGATGTCCGCACAGACAGGCTCAAAGTAAAATCCAAAACTAAGCAACTTGTTATCAAAGGTGGCGAAAGTGCAACAGCAGGGAGATGCATATACAAAGCCTTTGCTACTGTGAAAATATACGCTAACACGTGTTGAGTTGTACGGCCTCCACACCACAGTCCCTCCTCCTTCAACCTCTCCAATGCGAAGTTGCATAGGCGCACACACGGGGGAAAAAATAACGGTAATAGTACACACACACACACGCGCGCACACACACACACATGTTTATCTATTTTCGAGTTGTGTACGTCAATGTACACGTCTGTGCATACATACGCATCCACGCCGAGTACTTTCCCCCGTCGTTCGTCACTCTTTTATCTTTTTTCCCAAGTCTCCTTACCTCCACACCTACTTCCCGTCACTCAGCCCGTCACATCACAACCTTTTTTTTTTTTTTTCAACTCACTGTTTTCAACGTGGTTTGCTCTCTTTGTTTTGAGTTTTCGGACGTGGATCTTTTGGCTCATTTTTTTGTTTTGGTTTTTACTGCTCGTGGCCGTCCGTTTCATACCCCACGTTTTTTTTTTTGTTTTGTTTTGTGTGTGTGTGTGCGTGTTTTTTCCGAAGAGAAAAAAAAATTGAACCAACTTGCTCAGCACCAGGACACGTCATAGGGCGACGTGCTCGAAGGCCTTTCCTAAATCCCCGCAAAACACACTGTACGTGCTATGGTCGAAGAGAGCATGGGAGTGGGGAAAGGCTGCTTCAAGCCCTGAGGGAAAGATACTTGACTTCACCGAACAACAACAGCAACAACAATCAGTAAAAGAAATGAAAGAAAACGTGTTTTTTTTTTTTGTTTTTTTTTTTTTTTTTTTCGTTTTCTCTCTCTCTCCCTCTCTTTGCGGCGCTGGTTTTTTATCATCTTCACCACAGATGATGTCAGTGGGTATTTGCAGTAAGGGGAGAACAGAACACCACCATGTTTTCATCCAAATAAACGTCTCTTTTCTTTTTCTACTCCTTTTCACCCGCCTTTTTTCGTCCATTTTGCATGCCCTCCCGCACGATGTAGGTCTGGTGCCTCAGCGTTTTTTCTTTCTTTCTTTCTTTCTTTCTCTCTTCTATTGTTTCCACTTCACATCTGCATTACTAAACTTTACTATTGTCACTCTCTGTCGATGCGGCGGTCCTCGACACTGTCAATATCCCGCAGACTTCACACTGTTCTTACCTCTTGTGCTATTTATCCCTTCTTTCTTCCGGGGCACTTATTGCCACTGCACAAATGTGAATGATGTTCAGGACGTCAATAGAGACGAATGAACAGCCCGTGGCGTTAGGAGCGGGGGGTGGAACAACGATCAATCGTTTTAAAGTGAAGGAGGTAAAAAGATGATGGGACCGCGCGAAAACCGAATAAAAAATATTTCAAACGAAAACGACCAAAAAGAAGTGGGGAAGGGAGGCAAATCAGACATTTTGAGATTGGTGGGGGAGGGGTGGGGGGAGGGGGAAACTGCGGGGAGTTCGGTAAACTTAATGACCAAAAGATGTCGTCGAGCAGTATTTATCGCTGGGCGTCACACATTCTCTCTTCCCCCTTTTTTATTTTCATCTTCGCTCTTTTCTCTTTCTGTTCTCATGGTGCTCTTTCCGTCACTTTCTGCTTGTTTTCACTTACATACGTCCATGATTTCTATTTCATACTAACTAGTACTACTGCCACCACATATAGGCCGTACGACAAACAATCAGTTTGTTTTCAATTGTTGTTTTTTACGTAATAATAACAAGGCGTGTTGGCGTTATCTCATTTTAACTAACTCGCCTTTGATCCCTTCTTTACTGATTTCATTTCTCTGTCATATCAAACTGAAAACAACCAAACAAAAAAAAAAAAAAAAAACTCAACAACAAAAAAGAAAAATGTACATATAAGAAGGGAGTGGGAGAAAGAGATTTTCCTTTTCCTTGCTTTTTTTTTCTTTTTCTTTTGTTCTTTCTTCGGGGTTTTCCTCCTGTTGCTACCTTGCACACATACGCCACTTTACCTACCCGTCTCGCACTTCATGGTCCCACTTGCATCGCACTGCGTTGTGCTACATTCGTAGAGGCATGGCTGTTCTCCGTCGACCCGTCTTAGCCACATTTGATATCTCTCTCGTTTCAGCAATTGCTCTTCCCACACCGACGTACAATGGCTCCACCACCCGAATATTACACCAAAAACTACCTGTTAACGTTTGCCTGCCTTCACGTCTGCCTAGTTTTCTTCTCCCTCTCTCTTTCTTGTGTTTTTTCTTCTAATTCTTCTTTCCCCTAAAAACTATTACGATTTTTATTCCACACGGTAATGTGGTCAACGGTACAGGCGTGTCTAACGACAAGTAAGGTCAAAGGGGCGCGCTAGGGGGGGTCTCAGGAAGAGGGAGCACACTCTCGCTGCTGTGGCGGGCGTGCCAGTCCTCACAGGGATGCTGGTAGCGCATCGTATCACTTCTCTACGGCACCTCGAGACGCAGTTGCGGCGCCTTGCTCGCGAGGAGGCTGCACTAAAGAGCAGGCGCAGCCATGGTAGCGGAGGGAGCCTGCCAGAGCCACAGACGAAGGAACACATGGCAGTGAGAGACAAGCTTCTTTTTCGCCGGGTTCCCATAGCTCTGTCACTTGTTGAACGGAGCCTACTTCCTATATTGAACGGCACGCAATCACAACCACACGCTGGGTATGTGGGCAACCGTCCAGTTGCGTATACCGATGGCAGTACAGTACTGGGGATTTCAGCTGCAGAAGCTGCTGCCTCGAATAGCCTGTGCCTAGAAGGGATGAGTGAGGTGGAACGGGGAAGGTGCAATACCTTAGTGGCGCCCAGCGTGCTGTCAATGCAGGAGGGGCAAAGCAACAAAAAATCATTTACCATGGGCACAAAACCGATGGCCAGTTTATTTTCCTCTCTGCACTTTCTAGAGCAGGAACGGCGCAAATTGTACCGTTTTCATATGCATCGCTTGGAGTCAAAACTGCTCACTGCACAAAAAAGATCGCATTCATTACGTGGCAAGCAGAGGGACAGCAGCGAGCGTGTGGGCGCCTCTAGGGAGGTCGATGAAACAAGGGCTGATATTTCCCTGTTGAAGGGCTCTCTTCTTGCGCGCTCATACCTCTCTGCGCGATTATGGCGTCTTTTACTGCGTGAGGAAATATGGCTCCCTGCTGTGCAGTCGCGCGCGACAACCCCAAGGACCTTGTTGATGTTACTGGCATTTACGCGCGTTGGCTTCGGTGTCCTGCGGGACGTGGCACAGGGCCAACCGTTAAACACCAGAGCGCCACGTTTTGTCGTCTCGCTTCCGTCACGGCAAAGGAGACATAACAGCGAAACAACTTCACAGCAAGATGCCGAAAAGATACCTGTAAGCGCTTCTCAATGTCCAGCCACGGAGGTAACAGAACCCCCTGCTATAGCCGGCGATGCCACGGAGAATGACCCTATGCTGCAAATGATGTTGGGCATAACTGCCACCAGGTCGGAAGCCTCATCACACGTTGACCCCAATGCGTCCAAACCAGTTCATGCACCACTAACTAAGAAAAAAAGAGCAACACTGGCGGCACGCAGGTCAACCACGTCCAAACTACGCTGGCTACCGCCTTCAACACATGATGCTGTGCCGCTAGTGGTGGGAACGCTCTCGCTTTGCTCCGCAGTGTTGCGTACGTTCAATGCAGACGTTATTTCATTGCTACGTGAAAATGTGTCCGAGTTCTTTGAACTGCTACTAGTTCTTCAGTCTACTGCCTCCTTGTTGCTGGCACTGGACAAGCAGGGGAACGTGGTGGATCCCATGAACATGCATAGTGCGCTAAGGCACCTTGAGGATGCCATATGCACATGTAGTGGTGCTGCTAAAGATGTGCTGATTGCACACGGTCCAGATGCGCTGGCCACCTTAACGCCTGTGAAAGCTGCACGAGTCCTTCTCGCCCTCGACAGTTTGAAGCTTCTCCATGATGAGGCACGCGATTCTTCCCAACTAGTCATGTGGCTGGTGACTCGCATGTTTTCCCAATTGTCCACAGGGACGCAACGTGCTCTTCTTGAAAAGTCAAGGCAAACGTCCCTCTTTGCCTTCGCGACGCGGAGCCAACGCGCAAAGCTGCACCTGGCACACAGGAGAGGAGATGGGGCTACGGCGTTGCTAGAGAATGCCCGTGCGCGAGCGAGACTGCAACAGAGGCAAATGCAGGCGGCACTTCGCGCCAAGTACCTTGAAAGTGTAAACAAAAACAGTGTGAAGGAACTAGCAGAAGCCCTACCCGTCTACTCCCTAGTTGCCGTATTTCGTTTGTTGGTGCGAACGGCGCGATGTGTACCAGTGCACCTGTCAGAGGTTAGGGACCGGCTGATCACGGCGTCGCTCTTCACACTTGAATCCGTGTTTGTGTCGGCAGAGGGCGACTCGTCGAGGGCTGAGGAAACGATGATACACCACAGTGACTTACCTGCTCTCCTTGCTGGCCTAGTCACCCTGTGGCCCTTATCTCACGAACGCTATCAGCTTCAACAGTGCAGTGGTGGAATGTTCAGGAACTCCAGCGACTCCATCGCGAAATCAGAATTCTTGACGGTTTCATCTGCCATTGAAACAGTTTTTACGACCGTTAACGCAGCGCTGGGGGAGCGCGTGAGACGAGTTGAAGATTGCAATCCCCACATTGCAATGGAGGATGCTGATGGGGTGGTCACGGCAGCTGACGTTGTTGCTTTCGTGGCGGTGTTGGCTGATTGGCCGGAGATGCAGTTCCAAAATAAAAATCGCGCCAATGTGGAAGCATTCGCTCAACTCATAAAGCGTTTGCTCATCTCTGATGTGCGGCTGTGGCATGAAGTTCGTCGGATGGGAAAAGTGCAACGTGAGCGCTTTACCCTAATGCTTGGGGAAACCATGAGACGCTTCAACATGTTGGACGCAAGCGTTACAGAGGCGCTTTCTACAGTCTTGTAGCGCTACCAGACAGGCCTGCATGGGATGGTGGCAGTGGTGATGGTGTACCAATGTAGCGGCTCCGTGGACTCATTTGTTGAAGGCACGTCGGCGCCTTTTGTGCCGCTTTGCTTGCGTTTAGTTTGATAACTTTGGACTGGATCCCCTGACGCCTCGCTGGTATGCAGGTGTTGTGCCCGCACTCCGCGCTACTTGTTTATCGACCGAGTTTTTCGTTTCCTTTGTGTGTGTGTGTGTGTGTGTGTGTCAAGGCACGTGGAGCTCTCAGTCTGCTTGAATTATTAATCGTCTCTCTCTCTCTCTCTTTCATATATGCTCACGGTGTGTTGACTATGTGCAACAACTACACTTTACTTGCAAATGAGCCCACAGCACCCTATATAACTTGTCAATCCACTTGTTCAAGTTGGTGCCTTATCGCTGCAATTGCTTCCTACTTCACTTTTGTTGACAAGTGGTGAGGAGGGAAGCAACAGCGGTCGCATAGTCGAGAACTTTTTGAGAAGACAGTGTAAAATGGCTACCAAGGTTTTATCATATGCGGGATATTTTTTTGTTGCTGGTGGGGTGTGCACAGCAGTGCGCTACAGGTACGCCTACGAGAGCATCCCGACGGGCAGGCGTTCTCAGCAGGATTCACTGCTAACCTTCTCTGCGGACTCACGCAGAGAATTCTATGACGTTGCTGTTGTAGGCGGCGGTATTGTTGGTGTGGCCACGGCTCGGGAAATTCGTCGCAGGTATCCGCAAAAGCGTGTTATTATCCTCGAAAAGGAGGCGGATGTGGCGCAGCATCAGTCGAGCCATAACAGCGGTGTTGTTCACGCTGGTATGTACTATCCAAAGGACTCTATTATGGCCCGGTTGTGTCCCCGTGGGCATGACCTCATGATGGAGTACTGTAAGCAGCACAAGCTTCCTTGCGAGCGTGTAGGGAAGCTTATTGTTGCTGTAGAGAAAAAGGAGGTTCCTATTGTTGAAAAACTTTATGAACAAGGGGTTGGTAACGGGGTGCGTGAACTCAGGATGATCTATGGCGAGGAGGAGATCAAAAAACTGGAGCCCAATGTGCGTGGCGTATGTGCCTTGTACTCACCTGACACCGCCATTGCGGATTTCAGTGCTGTTGCACGCCATATGCTGAAGGAGCTGATGAACAGCGGGGGTAGTCGCTTCCAGGCACAGTTTCGCTTCGAGGCACTTGACTTTGTTGGGATTTCCCTCGGAAAGACCGGCAGTGACTCCACGGCCGGGGTTGAGGAAATGGTACTCATTCGTGGTCGAGAGGAGGGGCAGCTTGGACCGGAGAAGACTATTGTTGCCAAGAGTGTTATTACCTGCTGTGGCCTTTCCAACGATTTGCTTGCACAGCGTTCAGGCCCACCACTACACCACATTGGATCAAAGGTCGCACAGACATTTAGTTTCCGTGGGCGGTACTACCAGCTACGCCCAGAAGCACGAAACCTGGTTTCAATGAATGTGTATCCCGCACCAGATGCAAGCAAGGGCCTCAGTGTCGGGGTCCACTTCACCCCAACAGTAGACGAACGCCGTGGACGCCAAGTTATCATTGGTCCTGGGTCTGCCTTCGCCACGCACCGCTACGGCTACTCTCCTTACTGCTTTGATCCCTTCTATTGTGCAAGCTCTGTCTTTAGCAGAGGTGGGTGGGTAAGCCTAGCGTCCAACCTTAGGACAGTGGTGCAAACATACAAGTTGGATCTTTTCCGCTCCGCCTTTCTTCGCGAGGCGCAGAGACTTGTGCCGTCCTTGCGAGACTGCGATATTGAGGAAAGCTTTTGTGGAGTGACAGGAATAGCCATTACCGAGGATGGCAAAATGATGAACGATCTCGCCATGGAGTTTACACGACCTTCCTCCGTCCTTGCAGCTGTGGAAACCCCCGGCAAGGTCATTGCCCTCGCCCCAACTGAATTAAAAACTCCGACAAGCGTCAACGAGACGGGGAGCGGACGCCCACTTATTCTAAATGTCCGTAACGCTCCAAGTCCTGCTGCTACAGCGTCAATGGCCATTGCAGAAGATATTGTGACCGCGTCGGAGAAGTGCTTCCAGTGGAAAAAATAAAGAATGGGCTCGCAACGCCCGCCATCCTCAACGCGCCGCTCATCTACCTATCACACTGTGGGTGCCCTCAGGCGTGGCTGCACCAAATATGGTGTGTGTGTGTGTGTGTACATCACCTACTCTCAGAAGGTGGATTAATATTTTTGACGTGTTACTCGCTCGTATTTATTTTATTTTTTGATTCTACTTCGGGAAGCCTTTCGCTGCATAATTAGACACTGAGCATCTCTTAAGGGCTGGAGTGCCACTGACAAGGTCCGCTGTTAAGTGAAGTAAGTTGGTAACCTCGTGTTGTCCAAGTTTCGCGTGATATCAGCATGTGGACACGTGAACGAGAATCCGTTTTGCGTTATATATCTATTGATCGCTTCCTTTCGAAACTTGGGTCACGAACAGGGTTCTTTTTAAGTTTACTTTAGTTACGAAAGTTATTGGTCACTGGGAGGAGGTGGTAAGTAGTGTTTGCCTCTACTTATGTCTGTGAGTGTGGAGTCGGAGTGTGCAGCGCGACGATAAACAGTGGAGTGGTGGAGGGAAGTATTGGCACTGGGTTTGTATGGCGTCCAGCAAATGTGTGCGTGAAGGAGTTGTACGCCACATCGCAGTCAGCTACCCCCACCCCTAACGTTCCTTGTCTTTCCCCACTTTTCAATCTGCACGCACTTTTCTGCGTAACTTAAGGTAGCAACTCCAGGGCCTTCCGGATGTCGTTGGGTGCCAGTCATGGCGTACGTAATTTTATATGGCTAGTTGCGACGTTGCTGCCCCATTATTCGGCAGGGCCGTCTGCTTATGCGAGGGCGATTAACTCCTTTACAGTTTTTGAGGTCCGAGGACAGTTGGCAGAAACGCTGCGCACCAGTCCGGATGGGGCGGAACTTACTCTGCCGCCATATGTTACTCGTCTTTCCTCAGAGTGGACGGTAATAGAAGCCCCCGCATGGGACAGTGGGCGCTCACAAAACGATAGTACAGTGGAGAAACTGTTGCACTGTCGACTTCCGCTTCCACAGACACAAAACGAGGTGAAGCAGCGAGTTCAGCGTTATGTACGGGAACAAAAGTCCAGAAGACGAACGATGCTATGGAAGTGGCTAGTAAACACCATGAACGATGACGGTTGTATTTTTGCCGACGGCGAAGGGGCAATAACTGGTGTCCAGGAATGGTATTTGTTTTGTGCAGAAGGAAAGGTGCTGAAGGTGAACAAAACTGCTGTGGCTGCAATGTACACAAACAAGTCTCATTCTAGCCTGGAGCACGCTGTGAGGAAGTTGATTGGGCGCTTCCGTTCCAGCGGAGTGGGCCGTGCAAGAGGCGGGCGTACGAGTAGCTGGGCTGTGCTTGTGGGGGAGTATCAAAGGGGCGTGACACACCCTGTTTGGAATTCAGAGCGCGAGGCGTGGGAGGTTCTTTACCCCACACACCGCGCTTGTCGCGATGCGCGTAGATACGTCCCCTCACGAAGTGAATTTGCTGGAGGAGTCGATGCAAGAGAGGGCGCCAGTGCCTCTTCCTCCGTTCCCCTGCATGATGGAAAATGGCCGGACAAGGAAGTGTGGCAGACGGTGGTGCGCCTCCATTGTCCTTGGCACAATAGTGGGCCAAACACGTTGCTGTGGAGTGTCACCGAAATACGCCAAACGTGTACACACGAGCTTCTTCTCAGCTCGCCGGCTGTTTGTGAATGGGATCGAGATATTGGGGACCTTCATGTTAACCCAATACCCTGCATTCCCATTTAATCACGCGCGGTAGAGGGCGCTGCAACTACCGTGCACCAGTCGGGTGTTGTGGGACTTTAGCGATTAAACTAGACACACAAGCATATGCATGCATACGCATATATACCATCATTCAACGATGCCTGGGAAGGTGTCCGTCGATCCGCGCTGATGGTGGGGAAGCACAAACAGTGCTGAGTATTACGTGTCAACCGCCAACACACTGCCTTGTGCCATCACCGTTGCTGTCCTCGCTAAGGGGCATGTTGCTCATCTTCCCCACTACCCACCAGCCCAACCCCTCCGCCCACAAGGCGCATAATGCCTGTTTGTATTGGCCCGTCGACAGCGATGTGGCCACTCCTGTTACGAGTCGCTTTATAATTCTCACACTCCAGCAAAGCTCCCCCTGTGTGGTTCCCTATTAAAGCCCTATCCCAAAAGTAAGTGATCATAGTACTTCTCGAGGATGCAGCGTGATGGAAAATGCAGCGGTGCTCCCCTTCAAAAGTTCAGGCCACGTGGTATGCAGCAACTTGCAGATATTCTAAAGCCTGATGTCCTTGATGATGACACGCGACAGCACATCATGCGCAACGTTTTGTCGTCCACATCAACCGGTCAAGAGGGCGACGTGGAACAGGACTATCAGGAACCCTTGAAGGTCTGGAGGCGACAGAGTGGTGAGCGGAGTTACTCCCAGAATTTGCGTGACTCCGTAGCTGGTGCGAACAGCGACTTGTTGGGTGCCATGGCTCAGCGCCTCAAGACATTGGAGTCGCAACAAAAGGCGTACCGTATGGAGTTGAAGGAGAAGGCCGAGATATTGTGCCGCCTGCAGAGTGAGTTTAAGGCAGAAAGGCTGAGGCGTGAGGAAGCGGAGACACTAGTGGTGGATCTGTATAACGATAAGGAGGAATTGGAAAAGGAAGTGGCCGAAATGAAGCAATTTCTTGCCGATTATGGCTTGCAGTGGGTGGGGAGCGGCAAGAATAGCGGCGCAGCAGGGAAGATGACTACGGAGCAGTCGACAGCCCAAGTAGCGGAAGCTGCAGCCTCCCCGGACTCCGTGGCTGGACCTTTTGAACTCTATGCAGGGGACTACGTTGACCCCGTGCCTGCACCTGTGTCTAGTAGTTGCGAGCCATCAGCGCGTGCACCAAGCACCAGCAATGTGAGCATGCCAAAGACCTCACAGGCTGCGCTACCAGTTTCTATGGACCTTCTTAAGGAGAATGCGCAGATACTGTCAGACCACATCGGCTACAAGGGAGTAGTTACAAGCGGCAAACAAGGTGCCATAAAGGAACGAGAAGTGGTGCGCATTGTTGTGTTTCAAGACGGCATATCTGTGAATGATGGTCCTCTTCGTCCTTTTGGCTGGCCGCTCTGCGACGCCGTCCTCAACGACATTGTTGATGGGTACTATCCGTACGAGTTTAAGCAGCGTTATCCAGATGGATTTCCAATAGATATCGTGGATCACACGCACCAAACGTTCACAGAAGCTTCTAGTGAGAAAGCTAGGGGAAATGTTATGGATCTCCAAGGACTTAGAAGCGCATGCTCACAGGCAATGTCCAGAGAGCAATTTCTCAAGCTCCTCCCGCCGACGCGTGTTACCGCCAACGGCAGAATTGTTGATGTGCGCGGGGAAATCGCAAGAATGATTGGATGCAGTAGCGACGACGCATCGATCCAAGGCAATTCAGTCGTGCACCACATCACTGAGGTGGAGCGAGAGGAAATGAAAGACCAACACTCGGCTGCAGCCCCCGACGCGGATGGCAGCCCCTGTTCCCTCCCCCAACATGTCAACAGCGGGGGCGCCACACCTACGCAACAAGTTGAGAAAATGGTGGCTCTCCTGCTGCGGTTTCCATCTGGCCAGAAACTACTCCTGAACTTACTGCCTGACAGCACAATTGCTGATTTGCGGCGCGAGGTGTCGGCTGCCTTGCCCTCGTTTACAGCAATGTACGATATTCGCCTCACGTATCCAATACAAATTTTGGATGATGACAGCAAAACATTACGTGATTTGGGCCTACTGATGTCGTGCGTGCTTATCATTCACCCTCACCCAACGGGCCCCAATGCGTAAAGGGCTGGAAGCATGACTTTTTTCCTCTTCTTGTCCTCTGCAGCTGGTAGGAGCACCCAACTGCCGCCCACCAGACGGTGAGTGGAGGCGCTCATGGAACACGTGTCCGCATGCAGAAGGGAATACTCCATGATGATTTGTGTACGCGTGTAGCGCTTGCTAGTTTCTTTAACGTGTTCCTTGATAGAGTACATGAGTTGAGGTTCGCCTACGTCCCGCGACGAAGACAAGCATACGCCCCCTTTTGCCTGCACTCATGTGCTGTTAAAATAGCTGCGTGCGCGCTGCTTCGTTTCACTCCTGCCGCTTTGTCCCTCTTCTCTTCCAGAGTTCGCGCGGACATAAGAGAGCCCCTCCTCCCTCCCTCCCACAAAAATAAACGTGAAAATAAATCCGGACGGGCGCGTACGTACACAGGGACGCATGTTCGTCAGGACACTTCGCCGTTGCTGCGTCTCCGATGTGCTGGCTATCATAAAGTCAGGGGGGCATATGAAGACATTGCTGCAACTGAATGAGAAGAAGCGTCTGCGCCAGCGGGAGGAGAATGTTGATTACCTTCGCGCGCTCTGCTTTCTTGTGGGAATGAAGGATGCACTTCATGCGCGGCAGGCCCTTTTGGAGGAGTTGCGCCACTTTCCTGGCAACAGGGCGGCACAAAATTTGCTCTACGAAATAAACGGCAGTGTCCGGCCTCTGCTTCTTCCACCACCTGAACTGAGTGAGGAGGAACCCTTATTTGGGCTGCTGTGTGATGCACTCCTGGATCACACAATGCTCACGTGGGCACGGTTATATGGCCTCTACCTCTCGGCCAAGGATTTATGCCTTCAGAATGAGCAAACCGGGGCCGTGGTCGAGTGCGGTGTGTCAGCCGGTGGTTCTGCCGTTTTGCTGGCGGTGGTGGCGGCACATTATGCCAAGAGACCGATAAAAGTTTATGCGCTGGATTCCTTTGATGGGATGCCGGAGCCGTCCCCGCATGACGTGCTTACCGGAGACGGGGACAATTCTATGCCTGCCGAAGGGGGAACGCTTTGGGGTAGTGGGACGTGCAGCGCCCTTCAGGAAAATGTCCAGCGTCTAGCACGAAACTTTGATGTGGAAAAGCAGCTAGTTGTAGTTCCAGGTCTATTTCACGAGACACTGCCAGGTGTGTTGGAAGAAATTGGTGCAGGAGGGATCTCTTTGCTGCATCTGGACGCGGACTGGTACGAGTCGACGCGATGTGTGTTGAATCTCGTATGGCCGGCAATGAGGCCGGGGGGGCTTGCACAGGTGGACGACTACTACTACTGGGCCGGATGTCGAAAGGCGGTAGACGAATTTATCGGCACACACTCAGTGCAATTAGAGTCGGTGGACAGCAACGCTGTGCGCCTTGTAAAAAAATGATTAAGAGGTGCTTTGTGTGCGCGTGCGTACACCTGCGGTTTGCCATTGAAACCAGTTGTGGCCTCACCCCGGTCATCAGCATGTGCTCTGGCACCATCATTTCGACATGCGAGCACCAATGTCTTTCTTTCTTTGTTGTTGTTGGTGTTGTTGTTTGTGGGGCCTACATCTTGCATTTTATTTTATTTTATTTTATTTCTACGCGAGTACCGTTACCATTAGCTAGCAGCCTCCCAGGGATAGTCGGGTGGGTTAGACCTTGGGGATGGAGAACAAACAGCGACCGTCGCGCTGGAGCACTGAGCGCTACACGAATTTGTACATCCCCAACTACATACCGCCCGAACTACTTATCTATGACGAAGGCCAGTTCCTAAAGGCGTTTCTTCTTCGCGTTCTCTCAGTGGACCTCAATCGCTTTATTGAAACGAAGCGCTGTGATGATTACTTTATCAACCTTCCTATAGTTCCCGAGTACAACAGTGAGGGGCACCGCACTAATGCAACGGAGGACCTCGTCGCGGAAAAGCGTCTCAAGGTAATGGATGAGTTAACTAACCTCCTCAGGCTCCATTCGGAGCTTGGCATGCAGGCAAAGGCCCCTAAGGAGATTATGCGCAAACGTTTTTTTACACGGGAAGAGATGGAAAACGGAGCCTACGGTGCCATATTGGGTGCTCGTGGTATGGTGCATCAGGAGCTGGAGCAAACCACCAAGTGCAAGATTGTTCTTGCTGGTCGCGGCATCACCAACCCTCTAAAGGACACCAGTGCTAACGCTGCCCGTATGGCGCTTGAGGACCCGCATGTGCGAATAACCGCGTCCAGTGAACAGGCACTCCAGCATGCGATGCAGCGCATCGAGTGGATTCTTTCTGACGACCCCGAGGCACAGGAGTTCCGCGAGAACAACAGGAAGCGCATGGCACAAATTGAGGGGCGTTACGATCCGCGCACGTGGGTGTCGTCAGTTGAGAAACGCGGAGGATCGCCACAGAGGCGCGGTTGGAAGCGGAGCCGTGAAGAACCTGAACTCGATGCGGATGTGCAGGAGTTCCTGGACGAGCTCTAGTTTTGCTGGGTTGAGAAAGTGGAGCAGTCCTGCCCCGGACATGGGGAACAAGCGTGGCCAGCTCTTTTTGATTGCATTGGTGTTTATGTGTGTGTGTGTGTGTGTGTGTGTGGAGAGAAGCTTCATTGTTTACAAAGATTTAAGCGGCCCCATCACATGCGCGCTGTTCGTTGGTGGTGCATGATATTATAACGATTGTTGAAGGAGTTACACGCGGTCATGTGCACATACACTTTATGAGTAGTAACGTAGGCAGATGTTGCTGCACTGTTTTAGTACTCTTTTTGTTGTTTTTGTTTTTGGCAGTGTTATAAGCATAGCGAATCCGTAGTACGTTTGTGCATCGACTAACCTTCTGTACCAGCACACATACACACACACATAAGCAATCGCACTGAAGGAACACACAGCAAGATGGCTGCTGAGGGGCACTCGAAACGGCACCGCTTCGAGCCGACCCAAATTGGCCTTCCTGAGGAGTTCGCCTTGACGGATTACACGCGCCTCAAGGGCTGCAGTTGCAAGCTTCCGCAGAAGGACCTTCTTGCCCTGCTTCAAAAGGTCCATACGTATCCAGGACAGAGGGACGTCGGTATGGACTGCAGTATCATCAAGCTTCCGCATGAAACCAAGACGGGGGAGTCCCTATTTATGGTTTCCACAACGGATTACTTTTTCCCAAGTGTCGAGGATCCTTATCTTCAAGGACAAATTGGTGCTGCCAATGTGCTTTCTGACTTGTACAGCATGGGGATCGACCGCTGTGACACGGTGCTTATGTTGCTGGCATCCAGTACGGACATGGACAAAGCAGAGCGTGAGGTGACCACGGAAGAGATGATGCGCGGCTTTGTGGAACATGTGCGCAGTGCGGAAGCCGATGTGACGGGTGGGCAAACGGTCATGAACCCGTGGCCACTAATTGGAGGGGTTGCAATGAGTGTTGTGACCGAGTCACAAATGGTCCGGCCAACAGGAGTGCGTCCTGGCGACGTGCTGGTGCTCACCAAGCCCCTTGGTACCCAACTGGCCGTTAACCTGAAGCAGTGGCTGCGCAGGCCTTCGCCAATTTTTGAAGAGAAAATAAAAGGAAACATGTCGGCTGAGGAGGTGGAGGAGCTCTACGACGCCGCAACTGACAGCATGAAGCGTCTCAGTCGGGAGGCTGCCAGGTTGTTGCGCCTCCACCGGGCACACGGAGCCACGGACATTACTGGATTCGGGATTCTTGGCCATGCAAGGAACCTCGGTGCTGCACAAGAGGCAGACGTGTGTCTTGTGCTGGAGTCCCTCCCAATATTTAAGGGCGCGGTTAAGTCGTCTCGACTTTTATCAGACACGTACCGTCTATTTGAGGGATACTCCGCGGAGACCAGCGGGGGCTTGCTTGTTGCACTCGAGAACCTTGCCGCCGCCAACTCCTTCATAGCAGATCTTACGGCTGCAGACAAGGAGCCAGCGTGGGTTGTTGGCAAGGTGGTTGCAAGGGAGGCAGACTCACCATGTGCAGTGCTGCAGGAAGGCTACAAAATTATTGAGGTGTAACTAGGCAAGACGCTGCACTGGCGAAGACGGGCAAAGTGGCGGCGTATCAAATGCTTCGCTCCGTGTGTGCTTTTCCCTCCCTTTCCCATTTTTTTTTTAAAAAAAAAACACCGTCGTGCCTCCACGGCCTCTTAGGCAGCCGCATAGTTGGTCGGTGGCCCCTCTTTACCAAACGGCGGGCGCCATTCAGCGTTATCTGCCTGCAGGCGCGGGTGGCAAACATTTCCCCAGGTTGGTGCAAGTGGACATATCGATTTTCGTCGGTGGCGGCGATGTTTTTACATTGTTTTACTCAACTCTCTGTGTTCCTTACAGTATGATCAAGGATTTTATTTACTTTTTTTTTCCTTTTTCGAGAGGCACGAGTGTGCTGCTGTGGGACATGGAGACGCGTCGCTCATTATTTTTTCAGATTCGCAATATAACCCGCTTCTTAAATGCTGGGGTATTTGGGTTGCAGCCCATGCCTTCTCTCGACCAACTGCCTCTGTAGCCGTCGATCTCCTCACTACCCACCCCAGACATGAAACAATCTGCTCCCCTCGCCCTTTCTCTCTCTCTCACTCCCGTACACAATATACGTACGTATATCGACCTACTCATCCTAGGTACAGTTGCAGATGCTCGGGGCAGCGATCACAATTAATTACATTGACTTCTAACCCCCCTTTTGTTAAACTAGGTGTGGGGTTGCATTGATACTTCAAGGTAACGACCCGATGCGCCGACTTGGGCCACAGGCGGGTGTGGTGTGCCGACACTGCCGTCCCCACTACATGGGCGCATTGCGGGATTCGTGGCGTGAAGTGGTGAGACTTGGCTCTTGCAAACTGCCCTCGCCGCTTTGGCATTTTTTCAATGGCTGGTCGGGTAGTAGCGTGAAGCCTGCCAGTGGTGATCGGCAGTGTACCAATGAACCGTTGAGAAGAGGCGTGCGGCGGCGGAGGGGCTATAAACCCAGTGGAGAATCCAGTCAAAGTGGTGGGTTTTTCTCCAACTTTGATCCCGCATCGATCGCACTTGCAACTATGCTCACAGTGGTGCTGTGGGAGATGGTTGTCTCACAGAAGGACAATGCGGGCCGCTTACTGAAGGACCTCCTGTTCGTCACACTTGAGGTTCGCTCTTCACGGGAAGAATTTGTTATGATCATCGACTGGTTGGCTCGGCAGCCGTGTGGCAAGCGGTCTCGTAACATCTCGTTGGCCCCGGTTTCTGTTCTGGAGGAAAAGCACGCTGTGCTGCGCGAGGGGGAGGCGCAGCCCATCGTTGAGGAAAGATTGCGCAACAGTGACTTTGTGCCTGGTTTTGGCAGGCATCTCGCGCGATTCGAAGGAACTTGGCTCTGGATATGCCGCTGTATTGATACATCCAAGCAATACCGCTCCTCCGCCCACACCGACCGCGAGCATGAGGTGCTCGAAATTATGTTCCTAACACGGGACCGCTCCGTTGTGCAACGCTTCATGGAACAGGTTTACGCATCATGGAAAGAGCAGGCAAAGGACACGGTAAGTCTGTACGTACCGGGGGGTTGGGGCACGCAGTGGGAGTTCTTGTCAAAGCGGCTGCGTCGCCCCCTCTCGACACTGCATCTCCCACAAACAACAACCTCCATTGTTGAGGATATCCGCTTCTTTCTCCGCTCGAGGGACTTGTACATGACGCTTGGCATCCCTTGGCGTCGCGGATACCTCTTTGAGGGACCGCCTGGGACAGGGAAAACGAGCTTTATCCTCGCCATTGCTAGTGAGCTTTCATTGCCGATTTACCTGCTGTCGCTTCATTCACGAGAGCTTGACGATGTTGCACTAACCAAATTGATCAACTCCGTACCGCCAAGGAGCCTGCTCGTCATTGAGGACCTTGAAAGAGCAATTAGGTGGAGGGAGGAGGCGCTCCACACGAAGGGCACGGAGGGATGCCCCACTGAGGCGGCAACAACCTCCAATGCCGAGTTGGACGGGGCGAGAGTGGCCGGCGCTGTCTCCTTGAGCGCCCTGCTGAATGCCATCGATGGAATTGCCAGCAGTGAGGGGAGGGTGCTCGTCGTTACGACAAACGATTCCGCGCAATTGCCATCACGACAGGCCCTCTTGAGGCCAGGGCGAATCGACCAACACGTTACATTTCAGCCGCTTGATCACCCCTCCAGGCGTGCGATGTTGCAGTCCTTCAATCGCTTAGTAAAGCAGGTGCTGCCAGAAAAGGACTCGCCGCGCGCCGGAGAAAGTGACGAGTTTCTAACGCATCTTGGCACTACACCAGCAAAGCTGCAAAACGACCTCCTGAATGCGCTGTATAAAAACAAACCGGCGTGACATTAGTCATTGTGTGTGTGTGTGTGCCTTGCCCCTCAACGGCCCAAGTTCCATTCAAACATCATTCGCCTCCCGCTCGTCCTTTCTTTTCTTTCTTTCCTTCTCTTGCCCCCTTCACATGCCCTCTCTCTCTCTCTCTCTCTGTTTGCCATTTATTTGCCTTCGTTTCGACTCGGGCGATTTTTCACAAACGGGTGTGTTTCGCATCAACCATGCACAGGAAATCCAACAATTGCCAACACCCCGCTTTACCGTCGTACTCAACACCGCTTTGCCTCCCAAAACCTCACACCGCCGTCGGCTTTCTTGCTCATTTTTTCTTTATTTTTTCTTATATATATATGCGTATATGTATGAATATGTGTTGCACGCGTATGCTGGTTGACAAGTCGCTATTTATACCGACAACGAAGACGCACAAAACTTGCAGTCGAACTTAAGTTTAACAAAATAAACGAACTTACAGTCGTTAAAGACAAAAGAAGAAAATGTACGTTGCTGCCATGCCTACTTCTCCGCACGACGCAGCTTCTAACCAAACAGCAAATCGCAACGGCAGACTCCGCGTCGTGTGTGGTAGAAGCAATCCCGAACTGGCTCAAGGCATATGTGACGCCCTCCGCATCCCAAAGACAGAGTGCCGTGTGGGCGCATTTGCGAACGGCGAAATCAACATCAAGATTACCCAGTCGATTCGCGGTGACGACATGTTCATTGTTCAGCCAACCTGCGGCAACGGCAGCATCAATGTCAATCAGGCTGTCATGGAACTGCTTCTCATTATTCATACACTCAAGCTCAGCTCAGCACGGCGCGTCATTGCCGTTATACCACACTACGGCTATGCGCGGCAGGACAGGAAGCAGACCTCTCGTGTGCCAATCAGCGCCTCAGCGGTTGCACGAATGATAACCGAACTTGGTGCCGATGGTGTTGTCACGATGGACCTGCACTGTGGACAGATTCAGGGGTTTTTCCACGGCTGCCCCGTTGCCGACCTCAGCGCCACCTCCGAGTTTGCCCAATATGGCAAGAGCAAGTCATTTGCAACGGAGCGTCTTGTCGTTGTTGCTCCAGATGCGGGCGCTGTGAACCGCGCCCGTCGGATGGGAGACCGTCTCGGGGCGCACCGCATTGTCACAATTCTGAAGCGCCGAGTGGAAGCCAATAAGGTGGATAGCATGCAGCTGGTAGGGGACGTGAAGGGCTGCACCTGCATCATTGTCGACGACATGATTGACACGGCTGGCACGCTCTGCAAGGCCGCAGAGGTGTTAAAGGAGTATGGAGCGGAGGAGGTTCACGCGTGGGCGACGCACGGCATTCTGACTGACCCCGCGTGCGAACGCATTAACAAATGTTCGGCGCTGGTCGAGGTGGTGGTAACGGACACGCTCCCCCAGGTGGACTCGAGGCGGAAGTGCCCAAAGTTGCGGATTATTTCTGTCGCCAAGCTTCTCGCGGAGGCAATTCAGCGCATCCACACCGAAGCAAGCCTTGCACAGCAAGGCGACGACGACCTTATTTCCGTGGACGCCCTGGTGGAGGATTCGGATTGGTCGTCAAACACCAAACCTCATGTCATGCCGAGGATGGCAGCCAACATTTCCGCAGCATTGAATTAGGTTGGCTGGCCGTAATGCTCGTGCTCGGGTGTGCTTCTTTCTTTTTTACTTTTACTTTTTTATTTTTGCTGTTCTTCGCTTTTGGTGATGGTTATGATGGTGGTGGTGGAGAAAACGCACTCATTAGTGCATAACGTGACAATGAAGCGGGATGGCTTTGATATATTTATTCATTAGTAAAGAAAAGTAAGGTAGTGTTACCGAACTCGTTCTTCCTGGGGAGTGGATGGTGGGGACTTTGACAACGCAGCTATTTGGCACTGTCTCCATCCGTTTTTAATGCGTGCTGTCCGTGTCGCGAGGCTGTGCCCGGCTCCAAGTGCCTCCTAGATGGGTCGGTCTGCAACTTTATCTGCCATTCTGTTGGCAGCGTAGGGTGTTGAAAAGGCACTTTGCCAGGTGCCTTGCGTTCTACCACACACACAGACACACGTTTGGGGGCACTCTTTAAGGGGTTGCCGCTTTGGCTCCAGTGAGTGCTAGCCGCTGAATGACAACTGGAAATTAAAGTGAACTTTCCGGAAGGACAGAAAAGAGTGACGGATGGGGAGGCGGAGGTGGACAGCCAGGCGGAATCTAGTGGGGGCAGGAAAGAGCAGAGTTGCCGGAATGGATGAGGAGCGCCAAGTGTGAACGCAGCGCCTTCTAGTGCTCTGTTATGGGGGATTATCGTTATTGTCACTAATGTGTCGAGGCTATTTTGGGTGCGGGAAAGGCACCAACAGTTTCCCCTTTTATGCTCCGATTTTTAGTACTTGCCTGCTATCCAACATGATACGTTTCCCACGCCTCCCGTCCGTCTTGCACGCTGACGCAACAGCAGGTATTCCCCGCACCGTTTCTTCGTGTCCACCCAACCCGCTAGTTGTACCGGCTAGCCGTGGGATCCGCACAAGTTGCTCTCTTTTCCTCTACCATCTCAATTCTTGCCCTTGTCTCTGCGATCCATCAAGAATTCTCACATACAAGCATTACAGCGACCGCAAGAACCGACACAAATAAATACATACATACATATATACATACACACTTACATTGATACGTAAGACAACAAATCCTAATAACGGGCAAGAGCGGGCTAATACGTTAATTGCATAACTAACAGTTGAACAGGGGACCAAGGTACAAGGAAAAGGCATGCTCTCCTGCACCCGAACGCTCTGTCTACCTAAAGTGGTCGTCGTCGGCACGGGTTGGGGAGGGGCGTGTTTTGTAAAGAAGATTAAACCCGAGCTTGTGCGGCTGCAAGTACTTTCGACACGCAACCACCACATCCTGACACCGCTCCTTCCGCAGACAACCACGGGAACGCTGGAGTTTCGCGCGGTGTGCGAGCCGATTACCCGAATTCAGCCCGCCTTGGCGCAACGACCCAATCGCTTCTCCCGGTGCCTCGTGTATGGCGTGAACTTTGACAAGAAGGAAGTAAACTGTGTCAGCGTAGGCAGCGCCAACATCACCTCCATGGCCCCCGTGAGCACCTTCACGGTTTCATACGATAAGCTTGTGCTGGCCCATGGCGCGCAGCCAAGCACCTTTGGCGTGCCAGGTGCTGTTGAGCATGCACTTTTTCTTCGTGAAGTCAATGAAGCACGAAGCATCAGGAAGCAGCTGGTGCAGAATATCATGACGGCAAATTTGGAGATTACGACCGAATCCGAGATGAAGCGGCTTCTGCATACCGTTGTGGTTGGCGGCGGTCCCACCGGGGTGGAGTTTGCCGCATCGCTGGCGGACTTTGTGCGTGATGACCTCAAAAAAATCTCTCCCGATCTTGTTCCATACGCCCAAGTAACGGTGCTGGAGGCGGGGGAGGTATTCAGTAATTTTGACCTGCGCGTCCGCGCATGGGGGAAGCGCCGGTTGGAATCGATGGGCGTGCGCATTGTAAAAGGGAGTGTGGTGTGTGTGGAGAAGGACGAGGTTGTGACAAAGGACGGCGAGCATTTTCCCTGTGGCCTTGTCGTGTGGAGCACAGGCGTGGGTCCCTCGCAGCTCACAAAGGACCTTGATGTGGATCGTGCTGCGGGTGGGCGGATCGCCATCAACGAGCAATTGCAGGTGCTTCGCGGTGGGAAACCGATCCCGGACGTTTACGCCCTGGGGGACTGTGCGGCAAATGTTCAGTGCCCGCTCCCAACGCTAGCCGCCGTCGCGTCGCGGCAAGGCACCTATCTGGCAAACAAGTTTAACTTGGAGCTCGCCAACAAGAAGTTTGACGCCCCTTACAGGTACGAAAGCCTCGGGAGCATGGCGAGCCTGGGCAACAGCGGGGCGGTGGTGGAGCTCAATACCAGGCGCAAGGTGGACATTGTTGGGCTCAAGGCGCTCTACTTTTGGCGCAGTGCGTACCTCAGCATACTCGGTTCGTGGAGGAACAAGCTTTACGTGGTGGTGAACTGGGTTGGCAGCGCGCTTTTTGGTCGGGATGTGACCTTCATTGATGACATGAGGGAGGAGCGTATGTGGTGCGCGCTGGCCGTGGAGGCGGCGGCTCGCCAGCGCCCCGTCAAGGAACAGGGGGAAAGCGACGCCCAAAAGACCAGTGAATGAGGAAAAGCGCGCGCCGAGTTTTGTTCTAAGGACGAGGGTCGGAGAATTTGTGCGGGACCACTGCTCGCAGGAGGCAGTTGGCCTGCATTAGTGCGTATCTCATTCTGAGCTTATTGCATGGAAACATACTTTGCTTCGCCCTTCCTCCCATTACGGCCCCGTATTAACGCGCACGGCCCCCCCCACATGCGTAAACGCACGCTCGCGTGCATCGCACCCATTCCCTCTGACCGCTACCGCCCTGGAAAAGGAGCGCGGGAGAGGGACGGAAGAGAGAAACGCAATGCCCCTAAATTTATGTGGAGACCAGCGCGAAGAATGCTGATCTGCTGAGACATCGCGCGCTGAGTCCCCACAACGCCCACGTGTCAGCGCCCCTGGGCCCTAAATGCAACGCCTCCCAGCCCGCCTTTTTTTCCCTTCATCCTTCCCTTGCACCGTGCTCACCGTTTATTTCCGCTTTGAAAAAATAATTTTCCCGCCCGTCAGTCTCGGGTGGCGACGCCCACTTCGGTGGGCAACCAAACTCTTCCTTCACTTGGGCGCTGGGTTGCGGAAAGAAGAATGAGAAGTGGAGACGCCGTTGCTGATCCATTCATTTGCACAAGTTGCTTTTGCTTCTCCCTTCGAATTTGGTGGGGCGAGATCTGCAGAGGCAGAGCCGTGCTTTATTTTTTGGAAAGCATTGAGGGACTGAGCCGCAGCACACAGTTCGGTAAGAAGACCTCATTGCTTTTCTGCACTCACCCCTTCGTTTTGTTTTTTCTTTGGTTTTGTTAGCTGCAGGCTGATTCCATGGGAATCGCAAAACTACGCGGCAACCCGTAATGAGAGGGAAGTGCTTTTGAGCAGTGGGAGCTGCCGTGTGGTTGGCCACGGTTCGCTTGGCGGAACGGCGGTAAAGAGGTGGTGGAGGACGCGTCACCACTAGACGGCGTGCGTACAGTGCCTTTTGCGTGCCTTGCTCGTTTTGCCGGAAATGTTCACCGTAGGAGTGGGTCGGCTGGTGGTGCGGAGCCGCTTCGGGCTGCCAGTCAGGAGAGCTCCCATGAGCCCGTGCGCATTATAGCGGCCGGCGCACCCCTCTGGCCAGCACAGGCGTCATCTGCCGTACATCCCGCATTGTTGCGTATTCCTTTTTGGAAAGACGCAATGCGACGGCGGGGCCAACTTACCTAAACCCAAAGCCCGTGGCGAAAGAGGAAGAGATAAGGACCGTTTTTTGAAAGCAGTGGGTGCGAGATGGGCTGCACCACACGCTGGCCGTCGCGGGTAAGGGCAGTCGACTGAGACTGGGGAAAGCAAGGGGAAGGAGCAGCGGGAGGATGTTTGTACACGGTGAAGTCGGACAAGGGCAACGCATGGAACAACAACGGGAAGGCCCACAATGGAAACAACGCTCTCTTGCAAAAGCAGCGGGCAAGCGTTTCGATTTTCAGCAGGTTTTGGCCTTTGGTGTCGGCATATCTGCTTACCTTCCCTGCCCCGCCCTTGCGATCCATGGCGCCGCTGCAACGCGGGAGAAGTGCGTACCTAAACATCATCCGATAGGTGGCACGAATGCGGGACGCCGCCAAGCCCACGTGCCGCTGCGGGCACCCCGAACAAAGGCAACGAACTTGAGTGGAGACAACAGCGGGGAGGATAAGGGGAGATGTGGAGAGCGCCGTTCCCGTTTTCTTTCGCCACAACCATCCCCTGCCTAGTGTGGCGGCGCCTCTTATGGCATGCCTTTGTGTTGCCCGCCCTCCGCCTGCGCCACCGCCCCGTGGACTTCAGTGCGCTTCAGTGCGGTAGCGAGAGCGGCTTTCAACTGCTTATTCTCTTGCCGTGTGCATTCTAGCTCGGCCATGCATTGCTGCAGCTTGCTTTCCATCCCCTGCAGCCGTTGATCGAGTGAGTGTACAATTGGCGTTGAGCCAATCGAACCGAGAAGGTCCTCTGTCACATCCCTCTCAACGTCGACAAGGTGGCGGTCCATTTCTTGCGCCAGTTGATCCTCAGCCGGGAGGAGGGGCGGCAGTGGGTTGCAGACGGCCTTGAAAATGCTCTCCGGGACGCAGGTCGCCCATCGCTGGGAAAAGGCACTCACCGCGTCCTCAATCGAGTCGCGCTCGCCCTGCAGTGGGAGTAAAAGGCGCCGAATGGCGCGACGCAGGACTATCCGGCGCCCCACCAACTCCCTTGCGGCCTCCATTCCCTCGGGAAGGTCGCACAAGTTCCTGTGGCGTTGCACCACGTGAATGAGCACGGCATCGCAATAATGGTCGCATCGCTGCAGCAGCCGCATCACCTTCCGAATCGCAGTCAGCACGCGGCGCACTGCACAGGTCTTCCGTTCCACTTCTCGCATCAACACCGCAACGGCCGACTCACACATGTCTTCAACGCCACTGGCGGGGGCACATCCCCACGCACGTGTCCCAAGCAAATCGCGAGCAGCTTGCTCCTCCTTTGCGATCTCACTCATGATGTCGGGCACCATTGCCCGCGCGTCCTCCAAGAGCTGCGCGGCCTCACTGAGCTTTTCCTCCCCCTGGCAAACTATTAAAGAAATGGCCTCGACATCAACGAGCTCCACAAGGGACACATCGTCGTCATAGAACACCTTCACACGCTCTGCTCTGCCCAGGGCGTCGGCTATGCCCTCCTTTGCTGCGCTAAATTGCACCTCTGTGCCTCTCACTTTTAACGTGCACGCCTCCATCTCTTTATCCATCGACTCGCGATGAAGCTGGAGTGGAACATCGAGTGCCAGTATGGCCTGCCGCAGTCCCGCCCAACGCTCCTCTTCCGCCGCTTGCGGATTGGTTGCATCCGCTGCCCCCTTACCTGCCAGCAACTCCTCCAGCGCACCGCTTAGCGCAGCCGGGGTGAAGAGCAACAAACACTGGCCTGGGTTGATGCCCTCGGTTGCCTGAAGCGGCCGCAGTGCCGCGTAATCAAAGAGCTCCACGTACGGTCGCTCGCTCGCCGTGTCCGTGGTAGATGCGCGCCCGCCTTCCGACCCCGCCGCCCAGGAGTGCAGCACAGAGCTCATCACATCAGACACGAGGACTTTTGCTGGGGAGGAACCGCCTGGCCCCGGCAGCGGAAGGCTGAGGGAGGGAATAGACGCGGTGCCGCGGTGCCGCACCGTTAATAAGCGTCGCCGCCCTGTCGTTGCCAGGACGACCTGAACAGTAATGGCCCTGCTCGTCTCCTCTTTCATGCCTCGCGGGGTACGGTGTGTGCTCAGTGATGTCCTTTTCGCCGTTTGCCCACTTGGCCTCCGGCAACGCTTTTTGTGCGCCTATGCCAACGGCCGGTGGTCCACGGTATCGCACAAAATCGCAATCCCCTGCGTCAACACAGGCGCGTCGTGCGGCCTGGCCCTCTTCACTATGTGTTACGGCACTTAACTGTTGGCGTGTCTGCACGCCAGCACCGCTCTCAGCGCACTTGCCAATTTCTGCAGCCCCTTATCACTGTTCCACGGGGCCTCCCACCACTCCCTTTCTGCTGTTTTTCCTTTGCTTTTGAGAAACGCGCAGCGACGTGCACTGCAAGGCGGGTGGGATGGGGAGACAAACGGACGGACATAAAGAGGCTGATGACCGCAAAATGGAAGGCGTATTGGTGCGCGAGGTGTTTGGAACGTGAAAGACGCGGAACACCAGGTGGTTTGTTGGTCAGAATGGGTGTGTCTTTTGTGCACAGGCCAACGGGGTGAGGTAACAACTCTACGATTTACCACCTTATCCCTCTCACGGTTGCACGGGGACGGGTCCCTCCACCCATAATGGGGCGCGTTTTCCCCAAATGGTAATTATGAAAAAATTAGTTGAGTATATACGTGTGTTCATGTGTCTTGTCGGCGCCTTGTTGTGCTCAACAACACCCTCATTCCCACACACCGGTAGTTCTAGACGAATATTGCCTTCAAAACAGTACAAAAATAAATTTAGAAAAATTAGGGGTGGGTGGAAAGTAATTTAAACATATATGGAACACATTCACACACAAAAAACGTGAAGAAAATAAGGAGGAGGAGGAGGAGAGAAGCGTAAAGGGATAACAACAGGAGTCAACATAAAACTAAATATAAATGGGTGCGAAAAAAAAATTAAAAAACAACAACAACAACAACGAGGAGGAGGAGGAGGACAACATACACAAAGAAATAGGGGAAAAAGAGCAGGTGTGAAATAACAGTTTATATGGCTTGGGATTTTGGTAATGCCTGAGAGATGTGTGGATTCACAGAGAGGGAGGAGAAGGGGAAGAGGAAGAGGAAGAGGAAGAAGGACACTAACTGCCGCTCATGAAATTCTGGGGTGAAAACAAGAACTGTTGGTAGTACGAAAAAAAGACCAAAAAAAAAAAAAAAAAAACAGCGTAGTGACGGTGGCAGTTGTTAAGAAGAGAAGAGGACAACTGATGATTAAACAATAATACCGATAACAACACGAGGCACCAACGACGTTTTAGTACTGCTGTTTGTTTGTTGTGGAGGTGGTGATGGCGGGGGTTATTTTTCACATGCCTTATGTGATAACAGGAAATGGAACAAAGTGGTGCCTTAATTTGTGTGCGTGCTTCGAAGTTCATTAAAAAATTATTTATTTATTTATTTAATTTTCCTTTCTTCTTGTGGTAAATGAGGGTATGAAACGGGTGGAGTTTGAAAAAGAGGCGGGGACTACGGACAAAGCAACCGCCCAGTGGTAGTGTGAGCTAATTCTTTGAGTGTGTGTGTGTGTGTGTGTGTGTGTGTGTGTGTGTGTGTTTCTTTTAGTTTTATTATTATCATCATTACTGTTGTTAGTAGTGGTGGTAGTGGAAGTGGTACATGTTATCCATCGTTGATTTCCGTCTGTACTCGTCAAAACATGGTGCAGGCGTGCTGTGTGCGCCGGCTCTCACCAATGAAGCGGCGGGATCCCTCCACTGAAGTTCCGTACACATCAAACGTCTCCAAGTGGGGCAAGGAGTTCTGCAGTCCATCCACCTTCGTAACACGACTGCACTTGGTTAGTGTGAGTGTTTCCAGCTGCCTGCAGTGCTGAAGCCCCGCAATGCCCCTGTCTGTTACGCTCGTGCGACAGAGGTAGAGCTCACGAAGGACCGGTAACTTGCCCAAGCAGTTGATATTTGTTACAAAGCGGCAGTCGCTTAGGTTTAGCTTTTTAAGAGCAGAACACTGCGCCAACCCTTTAACTCCTCCTGTCGTAACGTTCGTCTTGGAAAGGTCCAGATCCACCAGTGACTGCAGCGAGCACAAGATATTAACGTCGGTGACATCCGCGCAGTCTGAAATTTGGAGCCTCCGTAGGTTCTCACACGCGGCTATCTGCGCCACAGACTCCCTTGACACGGCCGTGCTGCGCAACAGTAGCTCCTGAAGTTTCGGGAGTAGTGAAACGCCCTGCAGGTCGGAGATGGCGGGGCACTGTTGCAAGCTGAGGCGCTGGAGCGAGTAGCAGCCCTCAAGAACAGCGTTGATGCCAACGTTGGATATGTTGCTGTTTTCTACTGATAGCTCTGTGAGACGCGCCGCGGCAACGTGGCCAACGAAGCTCAAGCGCCTCGACTCTACAAGGGACACCCTCTCCATTGACGGCGACTTCAGAAGCCCATCGACATTTACCACGTTCATTCCGTTTGCAACAACATTCCGCAATTTGGTAAGACCAATAAGAAACCCAAAGTGCGTGATAAGGCAGCAGCCACTAACATCGATAGACTCTAGCGATGTGCAGTGTGACAGGGTGGAGACACCCTCATCGGTAACGTACGCACCAGCGAGATCCAGCGCCTTCAGCCCCCCCAGATCCTTCAGGCACCTCACGTCGGTTAGAAAGGGGCAGTTGCGGAAGGAGAGAACTTCAAGCTTCTGGCAGCAGGTGATGTGGTCAATGTTTCCGTCCAGCATACCAGTACCCTCTGCATTGAGATTGATCAGCTGTTTCAGAGCTCCCACAAACTTCAGCCCAGCGACCTGGCGACACTCCCGCAGAGAAAGGTTGGTGAGTGCCGGACACTTTCCAACAGAACTGAGCCCGGATTCGTCGACGCACGTCCCGCTTACGTCAAGGCTCTTGAGGCAGTTCAAACCAACAACAAATGAAATGTCAACGACGTCCTTGCAGTAGGCCAGGCTTAGTTCCTCCAGAGAAGAGCAAGACCTCAACGAGTCGAGAAAGCAATTGAGCACAGATGTGTAAGAAAGATCCAGTGTCTGCAGGGACGTGAGAGCCCTCACCCATCTAACGTCAGAGACGGAGCGGCAGTATGCGAGCTTGAGGTGCTCCAGTTGAGAACAGTGCGCCAGGAACGCGCAGCCTTCATCTGTTAACCAGTTGTCCGTAAGGTCAAGCTCACGAAGACATTGAATGCCTGCGATGGACTCCAGCGTGAGGATACGGTTCAAAACAGCGAAGCGCAGTACCTCAAGGCCTCGGAGATTGGCGAGACCTTTAAAACCTTCACTGGGCATCCTGTTCCGAGATACAGTGAGGGTGTGCAGTCGGTGCAGTGAACCGAGGCAGTTGATGCTTCTTAGCCTCACACAGTTGTCCAGCGTTAGGTGCTGCAGCGATGTGCACTTACGAACAGGCAACAGTCCCTCGTCAGTTATAGGCGAATTCAACAACGAAAGGTTTAGAAGCCCCGGTATAGCTGTGAGACACTCCAGTGACGCCAAACCGCGACAAGAGTCGATGATAAGATGTCGTAGGCTTAAGCACTGCGAAAAGTACAGCATCAATTCGTTGCTTAGCGGCACAGAGTGCAGTTCTAAACTGTGCAGATGCGTTAGCACACCAAGGGCTGTTGTGCCTGAGAGATAAAAGGTGGACAACCCGTGTCTACGAACCAAACGATTACTGAGAATGGATGTCACACTACACAACCTCATCTCCGTTTCACCGTAGCACTGGCGAAGGTCAAGCGACTCGACTTTGCGGTTCATCGAAATCAAGTGAATCATCTCACTGGTCAACACTGACTTCACAAACTGCACCTTCCTTACATTTGTGTCGACTAACAGGCGTTGGAGCACCAAAAAATTGTCCCTGCTGAGGTGCTCCAGCGCAAGGCAGATGGATGAGTATTGCTTGTACCACCACATACCTAACGCAGCGAGTTCAATGCCTTGGGCGCTACTGGTGGTGAGCTCAACCTCCCGGTCTATTCCCTGGCTCGGCTCTTGGCCGTAACTATCCGTGCAAACGGTGTGGCGAACACCCAAATCCACGATCGTGCATCCAACATATTCCGCCGACAGGCGTGCTGAAGGAGAAGCGGCAAGAAGTGCCAGAGGAGTTCTGGAACGACTATACTCGAGAATATGTGGCAGCAACTGTTTCGACCGCGCAACGCGATTGTTCCGGCAGCAAAACCCTTCCATTACAACAGCACACGAAAAGCTGCTACGGCACCCAAGGTCTGTATGTTGTGTGGACGTTATTGTGAGCGTTGCACGTGCCCGGCGGACGCGCATGCATGTAAGCGAGAAATTAAAAAATGTAATTTTTATGAGTAGAGATTGCAAGAAGTGCGAAGAGAGAAGTGCGCTCGTGCACACATATATGTATATGTGTGTGTGTGTGTGTGTGTGTGAAGGCGTGATATGGGGGAAAAAGATGTCAACAGTGACAGAATGCAAAGAGGAAAAGGAAACACGAGAGGATCGCTGCGCTGGTAGTGGTGCAAGCGTTCCATGAGCACGCCGCCGCCCTCTGCAAGGGATAGACCGACAGGGAAACTGTACATGGGGATCCGCTGTCAACAAAGTAGGACCTCCTCAAGTCCCATCCAGTGTGCTAAGGAATGCGTGTATTTCACAGGCAGCAGTTTCCTCAAACACTTTCTGCCCGTACAAGGGGCATCCGTTCAGAGTACGCGTACCACTGGGGTCGCCTTCAATGGTCGCCAGTGCCGCTTCCACCGGCGGAAGCCACAGCAACACAGACTTTTGACTTGGACCAAAGAGAGCCACTGCCATAAGATACAGGAGAAAGTTCTCCACTACAGCAAAGCACCGATAGAGAAACAAGGCAGACCGCAGCCGAATACCTCGATGCTGGCGCGGATGTTTAAAATCGCTTACCGAAAGCTCTCGGCCGCTCCACCACCGTACCAAACGAAACCATGATCGTGCAAGAAGACCCTGCTTATGCGCCACAGAGTCCCTGGCCCTCTCGCGCAGGTATGTGCCCAGGTGTTCGTCTGGAATGCCACGAGGGCCCACTGATGCACCGTGCTTGGAACTGGAAAGAACCGTCTCGATTAGCATGACTTTCGGTGAGTTCCGCCCACCAACGATATTGCAGTTCTTCAAGTCGTCATACCAGCATTTCAAGTTGGATGCGCTTTTGATGTTGTGGCAGTCGTAGATGAATATCACACCGTGAACAGTCATCAAACGGATGGGAAGTTGGCCACTTGGGCCAAAGTTGCGGTTTCCCCCAACCTCAATGAATGCCGCGCATGTGGCACCACTATTGTCTAGGCGATCCCCCGGCAGGAAGTGGCGCGGCTCGCGGTGTATGGGTATCACTTCCACATGGAAGCCAGCCGTGGGATCAGATATCGGAAGCAGCTCGCCTCCATGCCGCACACTGTAGCAGTGTAGTCGCTGCAGCAATAGGGTCTTTCCCACGCCTGTATCGCCTACCACAAGAACCCGGACCATGCCATGGTCATTTCCTTTTGACATACGTCACAGTATGTGCGACAGGGGCGCGCCGAGTCGCCGACAAATGACAATGGCGCTGTTTTTTCTTCCACTGTGCGTGTGTATTTTTTTTACACACAAGACCTTGTTAAGTGCATGTGATAAAGGGGAGTCAAAGACCGGCCGCAACAAAAGAGGAAGGAAAATAAATGCGATAGGCGCAGAGGCACCAAGTAAACCGGCTGCAGCATTTCCATAAGATCAATTCCAGCCGCTTCACAACACGGGTGCACCGATACATGAAGATACACGAATGTCACAAACGGCACACAAGGCAGCACCCGCGCCCATACCTCAGCGCGCTTTTTTGGTTCCCATGCATCCGTACAAACCATCTTACACCTACGCTACTCCCTTGCTCGCCAGACCTTCACGCTTTTATCACTTTCTCCCGTGATCATGCGCGACCCCGACACATCAAAGGCGATACAATTGATCCCGCCCTCACCTGGAAGAGTGCCGGGAACAGACCGCGTTTTGGTGAACTGGTAGGGCGGCAGACGCGACTGGGGGCCGTCGTATAACGCCAACTTGCCCTCCTGGCTTCCCACCGCCAGCACGTTACGTGGACTGATGCTGCAGCAGCTCCAGCGGTAGCTCTCCTGTCCCACGTCATCTGCTCCCCCGTGGGCTGTGGATGCGTTAAAGAGAAACTCACTGGTTGTAAGAGACCACACGCGTATGTTGTCTGCGCCGCAGGAAACTAGTTTTCCCTGTCGACCAATGGTGAGACCACGAACCGGTTTCTTGTGACGAGTGAGACGTGTGAAGGCGCGGCCAGCGATAATGTCCCATAAGTAAATGATCCCGTCACTCCCACCCGAAATAACCTGCGGATTCCCTTGTTGCACGACAAGCGACATGACGCTATCAGTATGGCCCACTAATAAATGCACGCAAGAGCGCGTCCTAACGTCCCACACTCGCACCGTCTTGTCCCGGCCGCCACTTGCAATGATATCTAGTGACGGATGCGCACTAACGCAATGTACGGCCCCCTTGTGACCGTAAAAGTCTCTGATAATTTCATTGCGCTCGAGATCCCAACACTTAATGGAGTGATCGTCACTTCCGGTAAACATGTACGGTGACAAAGCGCTGAGCGAGAGGGATCTGACACCCTCCTTGTGCCCAGTAAGATTGAGTTTCAGGGTCCCTGTGGTGAGGTCCCACACCTTCACAACAGCGTCGCCACCGCCAGTGGCAAACCAAGAATTGCTTGGATCTACCGCAGCGCACCAGACCCACCCGCGGTGGCCAACGAGCACCTTAGACATCTTCCACGATGGGGGTGGAACGCGTGAGTCAGCACCTGTGTGACTGTTATCAATTTCCATCTTAGTCGATAAAGCTTCGACACGACTCTTAAGAACGCTAGGGTGAACAGAAATAACAGCGTGGTGTTCTTCCCTCGTCCGCTTCGGCGCTAAGCTGTGTGGCTGCACGTTGACCCCCGACTCGCCGCTGTGGACAACAACGGCCCCACTGCCCATGGGCCCTCCAGCACTTGATTGGACATCAGCCGCAGGAGGCGCAAGGTGCGGGTAACAGGAACGCAGCAGAGTATTGCGTCGCATGCGCCACCCAGGTTCATTTTCGTCGGGAATGCTCAGGAGCGCCACACCACGCATTTCGCGCGCCGCTCGTGCATTCTCACGAACGAGGTTGTCCATGCTGCTGAGCGCTAAATCCCTCCTTGCTTCTCAGTTCCCTTTTTATCACGTTCTTATCGGTAAGGGATGGATAAAAATACACTGGCATACAAGAGCTCCATAAGGATGATGATGATGATAATAATAATAATAGTAATCTTTTATAGTGGCCGAGGGTGGAGTAGGGTGACAATAAATAACAAAAGGGATGATCGTAGGAACTACTGCCAAACGCATTGCAGTAATGTCGAGAGGAAGCCACTGCGGACCGGCTTCGTTCACCCCCCGCCTATTCTCATTTTGTTGTGCAATTGCGGCTACAACTAATGCTTCCGTGCGCATGTCCTTCGGCATGTCGTGGGCCTGGGCCTGTGTCCACGGGAGCGGAATGAATTAGTTAAAACGAAGAGGCTCGCACGCATCTAACTAATGAGGCGGGAGCGTCTTTTCTTTGTCCTGTGACAAGTTCCCACAGAGGGTGAGTGTGGGCCACAATCACACACACACACACCCACAGGGGGAGGCAAGCAACCTCGTGCCTCCTATTCGCCTGCCGGTGGTGTGGACTCCTCTGCATCGAGACCCTCGCGCATCGCATTCATGGCCGTAACGGGATCCGTGTCTGGAGCATTCGTATCACGTAGCTTTGTTTTGCGCACGCGCAAATCGTCCGCAGAGCCATCGAGCGGTGTGTTTTTAAGCAGTTGGGTAAGCAATGACTTGGTGTACGAAACTGGAACGTAGCCATCGCTCACCATCGCAGCGTACACCTTCAGTGCAGGGTCCACTGCAGAGGCCGCCTGACAGGCACCAAGTGCAGTGTTATACGTCACTTCGTTTGGCCGCACGCGCGTGGGATCACGCATTTCCCCTAGTAACCCAATCGCTGGCTTCCACATCCCCGCACGTCTGCAGCCATCCATAGCGGCAGTATAGGTGAAAACATTCGGTGCAATATATAGCTCCTCGCACTCGCGCAGCGCCTTGATGGCCCGCTCCCATTGACCAGCGCGTGCGCACGCGTTCACCACCGATGTCATAGTCAAAACGTTAGGCACCACTTCTCCCAACCTCATGTGCGCGTACATGCGTAATGCAATGTCTGGTTTTTCTGCTGTGGCACATGCATTTATAAGCGCAGTGTACGTGTAAACGTTAGGCTTCACATTACTCTTTGACATAAGCTTAAAAACTGACATGGCAGCCTCCCATTGCCCGGCTCGCCCACAGGCGCTAATCACAGTTGTGTAGTGAAAAACATTACTCTGCACAACATTTGCTTGCTTCAGCTGTGCAAGGGTGGCGATAGCGCTCTCCCAACTCCCAGCCTTGGAAAGAGCTACAAGTTCATCCGTGAGCCAGCGAGAGGCCCATCCCGCCACGCGGGCTTGTGAAAGTGTCGCCATTGCAACCCTCCAGGTATATGCACAAAAGTGTAACTCTCTTTATTGTGTACACTATTTTTGCAGTGATCGCTTCCTTGCGGGAAGAAAGACACGTCCTGGGAGCCAATTACTGTGCCCGTGTGTCTCCCCTGTTGACCTACCGATAGGGACTCTTCGGCTGTGCAATTGAAACACCACACTTTTCCTGAAGATGCTGGAGGTAACCCAGCTCCCACGCCCGCTTCGTTTCCAAGTTCCTGTCCCCGGCCTTGGTGAATCGCTGCCTGTTGCAGGAATCAAAAACTTGTTTAGTAAAAAAACAATGGAAGAGGGAAAAAGAGCGTGGACGTACACGGGAAGGGAAAGGAAAGGATTGGAGAAATAAAGAATGAAATGAAAGTAATAATAATAATGAGCGATGTGATTTCATTTGTGGATACCGCAGATAAGAAACGACGGAATGCAAAATGGAGCAAATAAACAAAACAAGAAAGCCCTCCAACACGAAAGCAACAACAATAACAACAACGGTGGAGCGGGAAAAGGGGGGTGGGAAACGTGTTTTTCATATGGGTTTTTGCTCTATGTGTGACCATCCGAACTGTTCTATCATTCTATTGGCCTCACTGATCGGGCCCTGTGGCCGCTTCCCGTGGCGACTGGCACATCACCAGGACCAAGGGGATCAATATGCCTTCTCTCTCGCGAAGACCTCCCAACACTGGCTTGGGGGGAGTCACTAAAAAAGGGGCTCACAGATCGTGCACGGGCACTTCTGCCGCTGGAAAGGTTAAACGGCTTGACAATTGTGGTCCGCGGTCCGTTACATGGAAGGCCACGACCAAGATTATTGTACCGCTCCTCAAGCTCCTCGCGCCGCCGGCGCGCTTCCGCCTGCCGTTGGATGTATGCTGTCGCACCCGATACACGCGTGACCATCTCCTGCCCCTGTTCCCGCTGCGACGCACATTCGCGCATCCGTCGCTGTAGGTACTTGTCGGTACACGTCTTGGGCCTGAAGGTGCACGAAACGAGCTCCTCCATCGCCAACATCTGCTTTTTTTCACGCAACTGCAGTTGACGTTCGTCCATTGCTTTCTTTTGACGGTAGTAAAAGTCTGCTGCTTCCTCAGGTCGCACCACCTTTCCGCTTTGGCCGCGTTTTCTGTTTTCCGTCCCTCTGTCTTCGTTGCCAGCAGGGTCGGGCATCTCAACGTTGTCGCCCCTTCCTTTAGAAGCGCAGCGGTTTGGCGGCTTAAAAGTAGCCAGGCGCTTCACAACATCCACCTCACGCCCTTGTGAGCGGCCAATAACGTTTGTTGTCCCTGGAGCAAGTTGGGGTCGAAAAGAACACTCACGCTCCCTGAGAATTCCATCCCGGCGCTTTTTCCACTCCTCCTGGGACTCTGGCCGTCCAAAATATAGTCGCTCCACTTGCTGCTCAATCTTACCAGGAACAACACGCGGTCCTTCAGCAGCCTTTCTGTCCTTCTCTGCCAATGCAGCCGCAAGGCGGCGTATGTGCTGATCACGAACTTGTTGGTAAAGCTCTTGACGACGCACAAAATCCTGCTTAAAAAGTGCTTCATGTTGGCCGTGGTGTATCCACTCCTCTGTCAATGGACTAGTGGTTGGCTTGTGCAGTCCCTCACACTCGTGCTCTCTTTGCTCTACGATTTCCCGCTCCCTCTGTTGCTGCCGTCGCATGCCCTCGACATACAGATGCGCCCCGCGGTCACGCGCCCTTCCGGCTGAAGCTCTTTCTTTATCCATAGCATCAGACGTCGTGCACACCTGTGGATGAAATGTGTGTTGTTCACGAATATGCTTCTCCAAGCTCGCTAGTTCATTTTCACGCGCGATTAAAAACCGCTTCGAGCGATCGACAATATCGCCCTGTTCGTGGCAGGCATTGGCACGCCCTCGAAGGGCCGACATGGCCTGCCGCTGTGCCTCGAGTTCCCGTTTTTCCTGCTCTTGTTGCTGTCTTGACCGACTCTCCTGCAATTCCTTCCCGTATTGAAGCAACCTCTCAACCACCGGCACATTGTTCTCACCCGCAGACGTCGCCGCGCTTCCCCTCCCAGGGGAATTTACACGAGGGTGAAAGGGAAATTGTTGCTCTGCCTCCTCACAGCGCCGCTTCTCTTCTTTCATCTGTGCAATGCGCGCCTCCCGCTCTCTAGCCCGCTGCGTAAGACGCTCGTAAACCGGCATTCGCTGTAAATCACACATCTCCCGTCTCGACCCTATTGGTCCATCAACCGGGCAACCTCCAACATCGCAGGGTGTTGTCACGCGCGGCTGAAACGTGCACTCCTTCTCCATCTCTTCGCGAAGTCGCTCACGCTCCTGGCTCTTGACACAGCGCAGCTGCTCTTCAATCAAATGGCGTTCCCACGTTCCAAGTGGAAAGCGCGCAATTGTCGCGGCAATGTCAACAGGGTTCATCTCCGTCGCAGACAACACAGAGACGTCTTCATCACTTCTCGCGCTGTCACTTGTGTCCGCATGCTGCGTTATGCTGTGTGAAGTTGCAGAACTCTCCACATGGAAAACTATTGTTTCCTCCGCAACAGTGGTGGACATGAATTGCCCTTTCTATGGTATTATTATCATTATTATTAGGGATCAAAGAAGAGATAAGTAGGGCACTTTTTTGTAACCAGCAGTTTATGGAAAGGCTGAGGGGGAAGCGAAGGTCTACACGCACTCGGCACTGGTGGGGCGCCGAAGGGGGGTAGAAAGCACAAGTTAACCATCCTGTGCGAGCCCGTGATACATAACGGCACGCCGCCCACACTTGAAAGTGTAGGAAACGACATGCCGGGATTTGGAATACATGAATATTACACATACAATAGAGGCATCACACGTATATTCTTCTGCAGAAGTGAAACATATAACAACGTATAACTGTGCCCCTTTTCTTGTTTAGTGGATATACAAAAATATTTTTCTTCACGATGTCGAGACGGTTTGACCAAAAGCTGACAACTGCAAAATGGAAGACCGCTTCCTCTCATCCTCAATCGCCTTGAGACGTTCAGTTGCTCTTTGCTCATTGCGATATTCATCCTCATCCATAAGGAACTGAGCAATGGCCAGCACATGCTCGTACTCCGCAGCCTTCAGCACTCTTCTTCTCTCATCGCACGTATCATTGAAGTACGACACCGTCACACGAGCGCAAGCCGTATATTCCTTTACACACTGTAGCACCAACTCAACATCCTCCTCAGTTGGTTTGTACTGTGCGTGGTGAGCCAACATAAGTAGAAGTGGGACCTTCACAACACCAAGAGAGCGCTGTAGCACAGCATAGTCTCGGCGAATGCACGGGCTCCATACCGCTTCCTGCAATGTTGGGAACCCACCGCTAGCGAGGCGCGCGGGTGTGATTGGAATGTCATAGTGGTCGGCCACGGCACGTGAGTCCTCCCCACGTCCGTCGGCAACAAGTCGTTGTACAAGTTCCAAGCGTTCGGCACAACCTTCCTCCGTGAAGAGAGGAGAACTTGGATCGCACACGACACCATGCAAAATAACACGAGTGATGAACTCCTTGTTAATGCTGTTGTCAAGCAACTCAAACACCAGCTGAGAGCCTGTGCCTGTCGCGAAAAGAGCCACTTCGGTCATACCGTGTTTCTTTACCAGGATAGAAATGAGATCGTCAACATCCTCAGCCTCACGCACGTGGTCCTGTGCCCCACTCCCAATCCGCCCACTGGGAATCTCCACCTGTACGAACCCCCAATCGTTCCCGATGGTCTCCACAAGCCTGGGGAAGTAGTCAAAGCTGAAGAAGGACTCCGTTTGCCCTCCCATCCACAGGACGCACCGCGAGGCCTCCATCCCCATCATAAACACGGGGATCTTGCAATAGGGGTCCTTGTAATAGGTAAACATGGTCCCCTTGTGCATACGAAGGCCTGACTCGCTCATTGTGTTCGCTGTCCTTGACCAATTTGTAACTGCCGCTTCTATCAACTGTGCGAAAAGGCGGTGGTGACAGTGGGCAAGTGAAAAAGTGGAAATAAGGAGGGAAAGGGGGTGAGATGTTAACAAACAAGCGTGAGCATGTAAAGAAAAGGAAAGAAAGAAATAAAGCAAAAATAAAGTACACACAACAACAACAACAAAATGAAAAAAAGAAAAAATCAGCACAAACAACAGCAGCAACGGTAACGGTAATGGCATTGTGCGTGCACTATGTGAAAGAAGTCACTACACACGGACCTGCACTGATAACGTCCCTGCACCAATTGTGGCGGCCTCATTAAAAGGTAGAGTTGATAGACAACTGAACCCTCCCTGTATTGTCGGCATAAACGTGAAACCCGCGCAAATGCAATTCAGCAACGAGATTCAGACTGCTATTACCATTCTTATCGAGAAGCGGCCGGTAGCTATATCAGCAGCCGGACTGGTGCGCAGCGCGCACGGATCGCACGTAGGAGAAAGGCGTACTCTTACAGGGAAAAGAACCTGCCACTGACCGTGTAGTTACAGTGCGCTTGGTACGGCGGTAGGCTCAACAGCCCCACGTTGTAATAATTCCCGCAACTCCTCAGGCATCTCGGGCGTGATCTCCTTAACAAACTGTAGCACACGCGTTGCCATAGCCTTGTACAGAAAATCGTCCTCGCAGCCAAGACGTCTCATGTAGCGATTGGCACGCTCAATTTCTGGCATACTCATCGAGCGTGTCATAGGTGCTAAATGCGATGCAAGCACGTGCACCATACCGGGGGGACATTGTGCCGTTATGCTCAAACCCATTAGTATGGGCTCAAGCAGCGACCAGTCCTTAAAGCCATAACGGAACCCCGTCTCGGCAGCTTGCAAATAGAACTCCGGGTCGCTGTACCCGAGATTGGCGAGACCGCGGGTGGAACCGGCAAGGGCTGGTGGGCTCATTATATCCAAACGAAGGCGTGCCTGCTTACCAAAGAGCTGTACCAGCGCGTGCTCACGTGCGGGTGGGTATAGGCCAATAATGTCCAATATATCTCCTAGTTGATTGGGCGTAAGAAGGCGGGTGCACTCGGCTGCTCTGTCCATCAGCCCCTTCATGAGCGGTCCGGAGGCATGCGGCACAGTGCTGCAAATGTCCATAATAGGGGCGATGTTGCGTGGATCCATCTGCGGGATGTAGCGCAACACACAAGACGCCATGGTGCCAAACATTGTGTCGCTTAAGAGCCGCAGCCGCTGAAGAGCAACAAAGGCTTGCACAAGGTCCTTCTCAGAGAGATCCGAGGCGACCTCCACGAGCGCATCCGCATAAATTTCCACATGCTCGTGTTTCTTATAGTCCATCGAAGCGAAGCAAACAAGATAGCTTGTAAGTGTAACAGCATCCATATTTTCCACGTGCTCCAAGCCACACTCCACAAGGCGACGAAAGGTGTTTACAAACTTAGGTCCCAACGCATTAAGGGCGTGCAGAACGTTAATGTAATCCTCCGGCTGAAACTCAGACATCCTTTCCTCCACTATTTGAAACATGCGATACAAAATATTGTGTGGAACTCCTGGGCAATACGCAAGACTCATCATGGTGAGGGAGATGTCAAGTGCACTAAGGTCATCATTTGACTCCATAATACGCTTGGCAAGCTTACCGAGGAAGTCAGTGTTTGTGCACCGAAGACGAGCTAACTCTGTTACTGTGAGTGACAACTGAGTTGGGCTGAACTCGTCAAGAATAGGGAACATCAACTTTAGCACTTGGTCCATCTTGCGCTCATCGCGTTGCTTCGTAATATTCATTGAGCGCAGAACTAGTATCAACGATTCTGGGGAAATGGCTTCCTCCTCAGGAACTGCAACAGCATCGGGTATACTGCTAATGCCCACTTTTCGGAATGTGTCTGCTATGAGGTTCGCCTGAAACGGGGAAAGGACAGACTGGTCGGAGCGGCGAAATGCGTCGTGTAGACCACGCATAAAGTCGGCATCCTGCATCATACCCAGTGTATCCATGTTGTAAGCTGTGGTACAGATCTGATAAACGTCTTGTGCTGTGAATTCAATGAGATTCAGCTTGCAGCGCTCAAAAATTTGGTGCAGTGGCGCGGGCCGCATTGGCGTCACAGTGGCGAGCGCAGCTGAAACGGCGCCGGAAAGGGCATTGAGCATTTTTCACACACAAACGCAAACGCACCCTCCTATTCCTGTACAAGACCACAAAAACGGACTCCCTCCACAGGCCTATATAAGCGAATGCAGGCCACCACTTTCAATGGGTGATCTCGCAGTCGCACCGTCTGTGAACTAAACTGTCAGCCAACACTTGCTTTGAGGTCAACAGAAACAAGATAGCGTGGTGTGATATGGTGAAGGTGTAGTTTTAAAAATAAACAATCGAGTTAACAAAGCTCCATCCAGTAAAGGTCAGAAACAAAAAGGAATAGACGCTACTGGCAGGTGGAACGAGCTCCCACACTTGGCCAATCCAGTGAATAAGACCGACTAACATTGTGTGGCTGTAAGGACTCGGAGAAAGCGCTCTGCAAGCGCTGAAGGCCAAGCCGTTGACAGCAATGAGCAGAATAGGCACAGTGGTTGCGGCGCTCACAGGAAGCTCCCAGCATCGTCATATCCGCGGCTAGCCCATCGACTTCCGGCACTCCGCTGCATCTGCTTGGCACGTCGAAATATCGTTTGGTGCACATTCTTGTCATCCACGCCCAAGTGCACCAAAAGCTTGCGAGTTTCTGCAAGCTCCTCGTCGTTCAGGCTGGGAGCTAGCCCTAATATGCCCTTGGTGATCATTTCCTGTCCACGCACGTCTGCTACAACTTCAGGCGTACAACACTTCATCACCCCAATCAGTTTCTCAAACCGGCGAAATCCACCCTTTTCATTATTCAGAACAGTTGCCAGTGAATAGAAGTCGTCGGAGAACTGCTGTAGTTGCGCCAAATTCAACACGGCTTGCTCTAGTGTCTCCGAATCGAATGAAGCGGAACGCACAGAGGCAGCGAATGCCAGAGCTGCGATACACGCGTGCCCCCTAGCAGGTGGGTAAGTTGACAGGAGGTCCAGAGTAAAAGCCAACTGAGGCACAGTAAGCTTGCCGGACTCCAACACGAGTCGCTCCAACAGTTTGGCCATAATGTCCCCGGTATCAACAGGCAAGACGGACAAAATATCCATCAAGGTGTCAAGGTTGCGAATTTCCGCGGTCTCTGCAACCGTCGCCGTCTTCTTAAGCAGCTCGGTCATACCGGGAGAGGCAGCAGAAAAACCAAGATCCACAACGGTCTGCAGTACTGTCAGCAGATCCCTCTCGGAGATGCTGTCCAAGTGCTTTGAAACGTTCGCCATTATTTTCGCCACTGCAGGATGGCGGTTCTGACTATAGCGCGCTGCCACTACAAGGAGCGAACGATGAAACACGGCACTGTCCGCCTCACTTAGCACGGCCGCCCCTCGAGACAACAGCTTAGGAACCATACGCGACGGGGCAGAGGCAATTTGCGTCTGTCTCTCAAGCGCCATTGCTACAAACTGCACCTGTTCCCTGTGTAACTTATCCAGTTGGGCTTCAATTTGATTCACAAAGGCCACCATTGAGTCGTGGTTCTGCAGCTTGCTGAGGTTGTAGTAGGTACGGCATATTTCTGATGCCGAAAGTTTTGACGCCACCTCGCAGCTGCGGCGGGCAAGAAGATGTGTAAACGTACTATCGTGGTAATGGATCATAGACAGAGCACGCACGAGTGACACAACCTCAAATGGTTTCATTTGTCGCAACTGAAGTTCCAACGCCTTGCAGTGCTTCTGCACTTTTTGCATTCCGTTTGATCCTACAAAGTTTGAGGACACAAACTCCTGTACAAGCTCGTTTATGGCGGCAATGCGCTGCTCCACAGTTGGCTCGCCATCTGTCAGCCCAACCGCCCCTTCCCTCGTCATAGTGCCTCGGCCATCAGCTGCCAGCTGAGTCGTGCAATGGTTCGGGAGACACTCCTCCCCCTTTGACGTCGGCAAGGAACAAGAAGCCGTCAAGTTTGGAAATGTGGCAAACGTACCGTCAATAAAGCTCCTCTGGAAGGGTGAAACCGTTTCCGGGTCCATCTCGCTGTACTGTGCGTGTATCCCACGTATGAAGTCGTAATTTTCGCGCAATGACAGTGTGTCCTCCTTTGCTTTGAGAAGGGAGCACATCTTATACACGTCCTCTGACGTGAGCACCACACGGCGAGACGCCACAGCGTTGAGAAGTGCTGCAAGCCCACCAGCGCGCAACTGTGGCACACTGCAGCGCATTGCCTTCTCCACCAACCGCCCTGTCAGCTCGGATTTACTACTCGGCACGAAATTTTTGTTATAGAAGCTAGGAAGACACCTCCACGGTCTTATACCTTTGTCTTCCCGTTCACTAAACGAATGTATTGAAATGAGAGGATGGGCGGGTGAGGGGAGTTTGAGAGCATGAACCTGCTAATGGTGTTAGGCAATACAAAATGCCACTCTTTATGTAGCGCTACATGTTCTCCCCTGTTGCCTGCCAGGGGGAAACTAACGCACCAACAGCAAGCAAACGTAGTCGGGGTAGTAACCGGCGAAATATACACAAGAAATAACAGGAGGTAGTGCGTCACCAAACTGGTTTCATTTGCTCTTGACCCACGGTTGAAATAGTAACCTACTCGTCACAGCTGGAGGAATGTCAACAATCGGTGGGACATCCTCATTCGGGCCCAGTAAATTGTCCAAGCAGTGATTCTCTCCCAACGCCGCCCCTGTTGAGGCAACACAGAAGCCATCGGTAAGCGGATCTGTGCGGTACAACATGAGGAGAAAGGAGACCGCAAGGTAATATATCACAGACATTATTAACACAGATGGCAACGCCGTGGCCCAGTACTTATCCGGGTAGTAACTCTGCAGGACCACATCCAGGACTTCGACGGGTAAAAAAGCCCAAAGGAAGTAAAGCCCAAAACTTATCACGATAAGAACAGATGCAATGAAACCGTTGATGGCAACCTGGTGGCCTCTATTACTACCTGTGTTCGCATTTTCGGCCAGGACCATGTCCTAGCGCCAGTCTCAACGGAAATCGAGGTTGCACGGTTGCACTGTTGCACTGTCTTTCAAGGAGCGACACGATGCACAGCCCCAAGTGTCAGGCGTGTCCACACGACCTCCAACGTTGAGCGCTAATCCTCAGCACACTCCTGAGAGCAGGTGGCTAAAGCTAAAGTAAAGGTTAAAAAATTACCGCTGCAGTTGGTTGCTGGAGACAAGTAGCTCACTCGGAAAAAGTGGCACAGACATATGGTGAGGGACAGTGTCAGTGTGACAGTGTTTGGGGCAGGCACGTGTAGATAAGGTAATGTACAGGATATACAATGTTCTTCGCGTCAGTGCAACGGTTCCAATTATAAGAATGCAATGAACGGCTCAGTGGAGTGCATTCCGTTTCTTCGTTTATCTGCCTGCCTAAAGGGGCGCTTCTCCGTTACTAGACCCACACGATCCAGCCTCCTGGCACCCTGCTCTTCAGTAGTGGGGAATCGTAGAATTCCGCCCAGCAATGCTGCTATTAAGCCAGCCCTCACACGCTATTTGGCACAAGAACACAAAGTTTACAACTTCCGATGCCGCTTCACATCCAGCACTGTCAATGCACTCACCGGCGTCTTACCACAAACACACGCATATGGACGTTCCGCGGGCCAAGGCAACAATTCCCGCATGAACCAGTGCTCATGAGATTCGGCCATTCACCACATAAATCAAATACAAAGCGAGAAAAGGAAAGGGGGTAGTAAAAAATAAAATAAAATAAAAGAAGTGACTTTACGTAGGCCAATCATCTTTTCACAACAGGCACTACCTACGCCTCGAGCCATAGAGATAAGACGCTGAGACGTAACGGAACGCATCACTTTGCCTCCAAGAATTTATTTGCAAGCCGTTGAAGAAGTTCCTTTTGGTGCTCCAGCGTCCGAAGAAGCGTACGCCGGCTCCCTGTTGCAACCAGAAAAGCGGGGTTCAGTGAGGCGACCTCGCGTAAAACACTCTGAACATCAAATCCCCGTTCGTCCACTTGTGATGATGGCGCCTGACTGCTTTTCTTCATAGACTTAATGCTCCGCGGTTGCGCATCTCGGCCGCTGCTGCTACTGCATGTATCAAGTGGTGTCACCTCTGAAGAGGTGGTGAACTCGTGTGTTAAGGATGAAAGGTGACTACAACTTCCGTACACCACGGGCTTCACCACGGAAGAGCTGCTAACAGTTGCAGGAATGCAAGCTTCAGGTATCCGTCCTCCCTCTTGTGGAGTCGTAACGGTACTACAGTCCTTGTTAAGTGACGCTCGTGGGGTCCCCACCATGTTCATGGGAAAGCTGCTTTCACTCGTTGGCCACGACAAAGTAGAGGCTATTGCCCTCGCGGGTAACGCAGCCGTATGGCGTTCCAATGACAAAACATCTGTTGACTCCACAGAAGGCTCCGCTATGCGTACCACGCTCACGCCAGCGCTACCAGAAGTTTGTGCCCTGTGCACATAACACGGGTGGAAGCCGTGGTGTGAATCTCCAAGGGAGGCATGAAAATATGCCGAACTATCGACTAATGAAGGCACGAGAGGCGACGAGGAGACAAGGTCAACATCATCCCTACGATTCTCCCACGACGATATGGGGGCTTTTGCCAGTTTTACCTTCCTTTTCACATTCTCCGTAACTCGGAAAGTGTCATGCGAACGCCTTAGCTCACTCCAAGACGAGCCAGGACGCCGGGCATTGTGCTTGGCTACGTCCTGTTGCACGAATATGCCTTGCGGGAATGACTCATCGGTGCTTGAGTGTCTCCACTCGAACGATTTGCCAAATCTAGATGGAGAGCGTACCTGGTGCGGGCTATGCTCAGAGACCTGTGGCTCATTTTCCACTTCAACCGACAGCTGACGCAAACTGGTTTTCATCACTTCATATTGGCGCCGGCTATGTTGTGAGGGAAAACTTTGGTAAATAGAAAGGGTGCTGTTGGTGTTGGTTTGGGCGTCGCTGCGAGTGACAGGAACACCACAACTTCCACCTGAGGACGTTGTATTCAGCTCCCCATGATGCGTGGATCCAGTTTCGTGTGCAGACTCACACTCCATCTTGCTACTCAACGCCAATTTATCCACACTTTCCGTACTAAAATTCTCTCGCTGCAGGCCTGGCGCGGTTTGTATTTCATAGTCTTCATCACAACATCCGTGAAAGTCACCTGTGACCTCGGCCAACGTTGCTAGAACGGCGAACAGTTCCTCGACAAAACGCAACACATGCAGATGCAGCACTACAGTGCCGAATTGTGTCACTTCATCCGCATAGAGATTCGGTGAAATGCTCATTTCCTCTGATACACGCAGCAAAACAGCCCACCTTTTCAAATGGCAGCGCTGTGGTGTCCCACAAGCTGTTGCTGTCTCACTGTCATCGATAATGCGCGCTAAGGAAAGCACGCAGGGCTTGTAAAAATGGACAACAAGCGCCAATATCAGGCCGCTCTTCAGCGACTGGTAGAGGGAGCCGTCCAGCTCCTGGGTAGCAGTCGTGTAAAGTTCCTCTGTAATTTGCCCACTACGCCACATTGCTTTTAGGACGTAGCGCATCCAAAACAGTAGGCCGCTCTCCAGTTCGCATAACTCCACTGAGTTTTGGGGGTTAAGAAAGCGAAGATGCAACGACAGGTCTTCAACAGAAACTAGTGTAGAGCAGTGATGCAGAAGAAGCGCGCGCGTCAAAACGACGTGAGCACGTGGCGAAAAGGAGCAAGCAATGGACAGACGCTTCGCCATGGCCACGTGCAGATCAAACCTGCTCTCCTGCCGTCCGCGGAGCGTCTCATCTTCCTCGCATAGCGCATCTAGTAGCTCTTCGTCGGTCAGTAATCCCTCTGCAGTGAGCCAACGTACACAGAGGAACTGACACTGGTACATGTGTGCTGCGTTTTGTAAACTTGAAGCAGAACAGTTGCTACTTGTACCACTCATGCAATCACTTAACAGTGAACTGTTAGACATCTTCGCGCGCAGGAGGAAGGGATGCATCGTTGGTGGACAGTGCCCGAGCACACATTCAGCAACAAGTAGGTAGACGACACCCTCCTGGGCCAACATCAACGCCTCCGCCGGCAGTTCCTTGAGCGTATTAACCGTCGCAAACGACCGGGCGAGCGCAGACTCCACCCTCCTCGCACAATTGACTGTGTGAGCGTAGCGCTCCTCTGCAACGGGGTCCAAACGATGAGTCAAATGCCAAAGCAGCCAGCGCAAATTGCATGCGAGCTCCAAAATGAATGTGGATCCGCTCATTCGTCGAAGAACGGCGGGCAACTAAGTGGGCGAAACAAGGAGGAGGAAAGACAGGAGATGAAAAGTGCAGTAGATGCTCTTGCTGCAGTGAGCAATCCCCTTGACATGTGCCGTGCAGCTGCTGCCCTTGCAGCTTGGCTTTGTTATGAGAGAACGGCTCAAAGCTGCGCAGGACATACACGGTCATTTCAGGGGCTTGTTTTTACAACATACACTTTGGAAGACAGAAGGGCGGCCCGCAGGCAGAGCAAGGAAGAAGCAGTAAGATAATACAGCACCCGCGAAAGTAGGGCCCTCTCCACACCTCCATCTGCACGCACGCGTGGGCACCTCAGCAAACCCTACAACACACTGTGCCTCGCATTCACCCTTTTACACAGCACACACACGCACACACACACACAGAGAGAGAGAGAGATCATCCGTGAGTGCCAACTTCAAAAGCAATGGGAAGGTTGCTGATGATGGCAACTTTGTGAGAAATCGCCAAGTACGATAAATCAAGAACCTCGCCTGCCACAGTAGGTGGTGCCATCCACAACAGTATCAACAAGCCGTACATCGTACCACAGAACTCGGTGCAATATGGTGAATTTTGAACTGAGGAAGAACGGAAGAGTGCCAGACAAAAGAGAAGTTGGCACAGTCACCGGAGATGCCACGTTGCTAGCGGCTCACCCTTCCCCCTCACTCCTTTTCTTCCAACTGCACCTTTACCGGTGGAGGTGAGAGAGGTATCGAGAAGGTTGTCATAAAGAAGATTCTTCGTGTCACGGTATCGACTTTTATTTGTATTAGCACTGGCTGCTGATGCAACCGGGAAGTTGGTGGTGGGCAACGCTGCAGCTCGTGCAAAAGCATCATCCTGCCTTACACCAGTGCCGGCGGAGTGGTGAAGTGAGGCCCCCGAGATACAGTTATGTAATGCAGGCGGCGTATCCAACTTCGAGGCAACGCTGCGCCCAGTTTCTTGCTTGGCTGAGTTCTGCAGCGAACGGTACACCTCCAAAGGGTCGCCGGACTGCAGTCCTGAACGATGTCCTTCAACGAGTGGCGTCACAAAACTCGTTGCTTCGTCGGCTGCTGCAGCAAGATGCGTGCAAGTGTCCTTATTGGACGCTGAATTTGTGGCGGATCCCGACACCGTCGCCGAACACTGAGTGTTGCATTGCTCATCCTTTTCAATTCCTTTAATCGCCATTGCAAGACGATCACGTGTGGCGCTCTCAAGTCGAACCAGCTCGCGGTTTGTCAGGTTCTCTGCCCGCTTCCAATTCAGAATCTCTCTTTCCCCTTCATCGTCAAGATGGGCCAATTGCGCGCGTGTGGATATCAGATCGGCACTCAGTGACTCCAGAGACATTCTGTGCTCAACGTCCCGCTTCATTCTCTGAAGGCGCATCATGTTCTCCATGGTGCGAACCTCGTTCTCTTCCTTTTTTCGGGCCACTTCTCCCTTCCACTTCTCGGTCTTAACGCTCAGTTCCGCGGCCACTCGAGCCTGCTTCCCTTTTGCGTAAACCTCCTTTAACACATCCGCCTCTGCCAATGTCTCAGAAAGAGCTTTAATGCGTTGCCGAGACTCGCGGTTCCTCAGTTCATGGCTAAGCGAAAGCTGCATATCCTTCAGCATTGTAGCAATGTTCTCTTCAGCGCACTCCCACGCCACTGGGTATGCATGGTTAACAAATGGGCGCAGATATTCGTAGCATTTCGTGAGTTCCCCGCGCACGCAGCGTTCCTGTAGGCGATACGCTTCAGCAATCACGCTATTCACATCCACATCATGCACACTGAGACAAAACTCCGTCAACTCCTGCTGGCCTTGCTGCTTAAAGAATTCACCACGGACGCTAACCATCCAACGCACGTGAAACAAAAAAAGCCATAGAGGCTCGTTGAACAGCGCATGGTCCATGACCTGCATCCACTCTGCTTGAGTAAGAATGTCTGTGTATACAGAGCGAAGTGGCAGCCAGCCCCATGTTTCCACCATAATCCCGCACCGCTCGAGGTAGCCATGGAGCTGCTCGTCCTCCCTTCGAAGTAGTTCGTCCAACAGGGTAGTGAGGGCAACAGGATGATGGGGATAGAACTGAAAAAATTCCTGTCCCCAGTTGGAGAGAAAAACAAGGACCAGTTCCACCGTCGTCTGAAGGTCGTTCTTCAAAACTCTAAGAAACGGATAGACGATCAAAGGAAGGAAATGAATTACTGCAAACATGGGCAGATGCCACGCCAAAATGGACAATACCTTCTCCATCGACTCCTGTGTCTGCTTATTGTCGAGGGGAAATGGTTTGATGAGCGAAGAGGCGGATGGGTGCGTGCCTTTGCTGAGTAATTGAGCGTACTGTGGTGCGGTGAAGCGCTTTTCCGGCAGTTTGGAGAGAAAACGCCATGTTACAGGCCGGTACTTGTCAGGAAACGTCCCGTAACGTAAAAGTAGACGTTTAAGACATTTCATATTTGCGGAAAGTGACGCTTCATCGAGGAACTTGCGAAGATGTATCTCTTCTCCGCCGTTATTGTCATCGTTCTGTGAGCGTGCTGCATTATTGCTTCGCTTTTGCGATTCCGGGCAAAGAGACCCCTGCTCTGCGACTTCAGGGTAAGTGTCAGCAGTGTCACCTGAAATCCCACGTTGTTTGGTTACAAGGTTTACCTTAACCCACTTGGCCACCTGGGTTGCATTAGGCCTGAGAGTAAATTGCCGTCGCTCGGCTCCTTCGTCGTCCTTTTTGCCTCCTACAACCTCGCCATCCCGTTTTTGGGTCGCCCCTTTTGCACCTCCACGCCCATCACCTACTTTCTGTACAAAGGAATGCGCCACAGTTGGTGACGCTGGGTTGTTCTTTGCGATATCTATCCTTCGCAACTGCAGGTAGCACTGCCGCGCGGTAGGGAGATGAAACACTGTCAACTTGTCTCCGTGAGCAAAAACGGCAAAAGAAGGGCCAGACAACGCAAAGATCGACAATTTCTTTGGCAGCGTCAATGTAAACGGCACCTCCATCGCAAAAGCTATGGTAAACGTCTCAAGGACGACAAAAACAACGATGCCGTTAGTTAATTCACAAACAAGCATTTCATCATGGACAAATGTCAGCGAGCGCACTGCCGCGTGGTCCTTCGAAAGGGTCAGTGCGCCCATTGACGTGAAGTCGTCCGTCCTGATGAGACCAACAAGCGCATTAGAGCCACCGACAGCAACATACTTTTGGCACACAGACGACGCTCGCAGCCGCACAGAAACGGCTACCACTGATCTAACTTGTAACAGTGTTGGCACTTCCCACGCAGTCACACAGCCGGAGGACTCCACAGTGACAATGGTCTTTTCCCCCATGTGTGCTGCTATGAAGGAGCCAACCGCGTGCATCTCCGATCGGCAACTGTTGGCACGAGGTGCCATCCGCACAACATCCCAAACCGTTAGCGTGTCAGAAGACAGCGTAAAGGCTAACTTGGATGTACCACACCCTCCCATCGTTCCAATAGCGTGAATGGCCATCCGGTGAGGTGTTTTGGAGCGACTCAGAATGCGACTCGTGGTGCAGTCCATCCAGGTGAGTGAGCCGTCCTCAGTCGCACAGAGTAGGAGCGGCCTTCCCACTCCACTCACACAATCAAAGCTTGTGACGGGGTACTCAAGGGCAGCGAACAGCTTCACAACGTTCCTACTCATACAAAAGGCATAAATCTCGGACTTATCAGTGGCTGCATAAAACACCGTCTCATCTTGCGGGTCAAAACTGGCGTGTACAAAGCGTCTAGCTGTTTTGTCCGCTAGTGTGACTTGCAGAATGCGACCAGAGGATGCCGTTGCCTTCGCACCTGATGGCCAAAGAGCAGTACACAATGTGCATGCGCTGATTGCAACAGACATGCCTCGTTGATGAACACGCGCCACGGGTGTAATGTCACTACGCTCTCTCTATGGTAACGATATCTATGTCTGTAGGGAAAGGCCTGCGTATATATCGAACTTGGCCCCCTCAACAGCGACCAGAAATAATGCGTACCCTTCGTCTGTACAGCCACACGTACACGCAGCAAAAGACGAGGCGCTTCTTCCCCTTTCGTCACCTCCCCTAGGAAGAAAGTTAAAAGAGCAACAACAACAACTGCAGCAGCAGTGGTGGTGGTAGCAAAGGCGGGATTAGTCGCCAGGAGGTAGCTCCTCCGCCGCGCTGCAGTACATATGCGCAATCCCAGTGGATAAGAGGGGGAAATAATAATAATAATAATAATAATAATAATAATAATAATAATAATAATAATAATAATAATAATAATAATAATAATAATAATAATAAATGTACCAACATAAACATGTTGTCGTGTTGTAGAGATAAACAGGGCAAACACGCAAAGATAAGAAAGCTTAACGCCACTGGGATGTACACCGGCGGCTCTACCCAAGACCGAGAACATGCTGAAAAATAGGGGGTCCTGGTGTGCGAAGGGATTTTGATATTTCCCGTGAACCTTTAGCACTTTCCCTCAGCCCCCGACTCAAAGCCCTTACATTTTATTTTATTTTCTCGTGCACATGGTTGGTGTGTGGCAGAATCAGAATTCCATCCGATTCTGCACGGCATCCCAGTGCCATTTGAAACGCAGGCGCGGTGGTACTCGGAAGGCGATTACGAGTAAGTGCAAAACATGGGTAACTGGTGCACAGCCGAGAACGAGACATGAACAGTAGAGCTGGAAACCAAAGTACTCTGTGAGCCTCAGTGAAATACCAAACACACAGAATACGTATTTGTGCATGGATGCATGGACATGAATAGATGTTTGTACACATGTGTATATATGTGCATGTACCCCAGCGAATCAACATTCAGTGCAACCAGGAGCCCGCCTAGAGGCACCAAGGGGAGCACAGAATGGTGAAGACCTGGATCAACACTCTCAAAAACGAGAATGGCAGCAGATGAGTGGCACTTGTAACGAAAAGAAGAGGTGCCGTGTACGCGCCAATTATATGTGCCACACCAGAGGCGTGGCTGTTTCCCTCCACGTTGAGCCGCCTTCCTTCTTCCGCCGTCACCGGGTGACGGAGGCCTTCAAAACGGACTTCATAGCATCCGACGCTGTGCCTAAAATGTCCGTGGGCATTTCCATAGTTGCTCTATTTGACCCATCCATGCGCCTATTTCCATGCACAATGCGCTTGTAGATATTTGTGCAGCGCCGCTCGTAGCAATGAGGACACCACCGGTTTGTTCCACCACAGAATTTGCAGGGATTGCAGCATACAGCACATAGGGGAAGGTAGGGGTAAGCAGTGCACACAGTACGTTGGTAGGCACACCCTGCAGCGTGTTCTATAGGCGCGGGAGCCTTCTTCTTCCCCTTGGGGGGCGGGCGGTAAGTGTCATAACCACAGCCACACAGCTCCTTTGGTGGTTCTTTTTTTTTCTTCACTGGTGCCGACTCATCCTTTTTTGGTGGCATTCTTGACCCTTAATAGTACACTTCTTATGCATTAAGCAGGAAATGGTGAAGAACAACAAAATCGAACAAACAAAGGGAGAAAGAAAACAGGCGAGAAGGTACAACAGCTTCATATATATATATATAAACAAGGGCTGTTGATGTTAGGACGGTATCAAAGGCTTGAGATGAACTGACTCAGTTTGGAGATGAATTACAGCAGTCCGAGCGGCATGCCAACATAGCTTGTGGGCACCACCCCTAACCCACCGCAGGATCCCCTCTAGGCGCAAATCCACAACCACAACTTTTGTGGCTCAGACAGCAACACGAGATGGGGTTCGCAAGATTGTGCATGGCGCCGCTCTCACAAAGTAGAGTGACACCGGGTGAACAATACAAGCGAGTGGCAAGTCGCTCAGAAACTCAAGTCAAGTCGCTAAAAAAACCGTTTACGCGGCGCTTCCGCTTCTCAAAGGTGAAGTTAACCTTTTTGCGCTTTTCAGCTTTCAGCCACTTGGCAGCGGCCACTCGCTCGCGCTTCTTTTGTCGCTCTGTTTTGTTCTTTCCCACCTCACTACCACTCTTATCAGCGTCACTGTCACTGTCACTAGCACCTTCTCCACTCTTAGCGCTTTCCAGTCGAAGCCGCTTTTCGTCTGGATAATCTTCTTCGCTACCGCTGTCGACATCCTCATCGCTGTCATTCCGACCTTGTGCCTCCTTCTCTGCCTCAATCTCCTTCAGAATCGTCAGGTGACGCTGCTCCGCCTGAGAGCGCATCTTATTCAATTCCTTTTCATTGGAGAGGAATCGGACATCAACAAAATCAATAATGCTGTCTGAGCCACACACTGCAAGCAATGCGGAGTCGTGACTTAGTCTCATTCGGCTAATCCCTTCACTACCGCGCTCACGGCGCACTGCTGCATTGGAGTAGTTACCACTGCTCTTGCCACCCACTGAGTTTTGATGTGCGTAAGTATAATCCCTTGCACTCAGCTGGCAAAGGTTGCGACGAACAGGATACATTTCTATCACCCTCACCAGTCCGTCGCACGCACCAGTGAGTATTAAATTATGGTTAAACGTGCTATCCGGGTTGTTAAAGGAAATTATGCTCTCACATTCAGGCGGGTGGCGATCCAGCAGATCATATGGTCGTCTCCAAGAGCCAAACTTCCATACCGGAAGGCCTCCGCTGGGGGTACCACAGACAATGCTGGGAATAAATGTGTCAGTGTTTATTCCCGTGTTATTTACAAAGGCAAAGCAACTCAACTCATCCTTGCGCTTCTCACTGTAGTCCCTGATCCTACCAGCACGCATGTCGAACACGCCGAGGCAGGTGTCACCACTACTTGACACCAGCTCCTCAATGTCGGAAAAGTACAACATCTGCGAAACAAAATCACCATGCTCGTGGTAGCGATGCGCCGGGGCACTTTGCCGCATGTCCCAGAGGACAATCATGCCGTCATCATCCCCCGTCGCCACCGTATTCTCATCACAAACATTGAGGGCAGATATGCCAAACTTGTGTGGGTTTTGCGCCCCTTTCTTGGCTGGAAATGAACGGCATTTACCCGCTTTTCCTTTGAGATCCACTCCCCCTGCCGCACCTTTCCCCTTCTTTTTATTATGCTTCCCATCCACTCCGCCTGCTGGGATGCCTGACGACAGTCTGGATTCCTTACCATCGGTAGCTGCAATGTGCATCACGATACGCTCCGCCACACAGTCCATCACACTTATCGTGCGATCACTGCTTGCGGTCACGAGGTAATTCCCATCCTCCGTGAATTCCATTGCTGTAACACTACCACGGGGATGCATGCGGACATTGTAAGGGTTTGTTGGCTGTGAGGTATCGACATCAGCGAAGAACTGGTGTGTGATAAGACGACGACGCGTTTCCGAAGTACAAAACTCGTGCACCTCTACCTCTCCCGTGACAAGACCTGCCACAAAGAGCGGGAGATACGGATGCATTGCAAGATCCATCACAGGTGCCGACACTAGCAGCGGCGGCGGCACGGTAGCGGCTTCGGTTTCGCCAAACAGTACGTCATCACCCACAGTTTGCTTGTCTAGGTCCATCCTTCTCCTTCTCCTTACGGTTCCTCGTGTTCCAAAACACCAAAGAAAATGCAGACATGGAAAAAGTCATACAATGCAATGTCTGTGTGTATGTGGGGCGGGGAGGGAGGAGGAGCAATAAAAAAAGAAAGGATCATAGCTGTCTGTGACATTGGTCTACTGTTGCACGTGGTGCTGGCGCAGCGCGTAGAAAGTTTATGTTAGGGAGGTTCAGGTAGTAAAAATAAGTGTGCCCTCGTTTCGTTCCATTTCTGTGCACGACCGCTGGTTTTTGAACTCTGAGGTTGAAGAAGCGGAGTGACAGGAATTTGTGTTATCAGGCGGGCACCAATATGTGAGGCGTAAGCATAAGAAATAGGAAGAGTGGCGGCAAGCACCAGGAGGCGTGGTGGATGGAGAGGTAGTGGTGGTGGTGGTGCAGTTAATTGTGATGGTGTTGAAGGAAAATGAACCATTTGCCCCCACGCGATGAAATACAAACAGACAGGATCCATTTATGTGCACTTCCCAGCTGGGTGGCTACAGGAATGGCATGTACATTGTCCGTGCCGAAACACAGAAGGCGAAATGGGCGTGTAGTCACACCACGGCGCACAAAGTAACGAATGAGATGAAAGGTTGTCACAACAAAGGGGAAAAAAATACTGAAAAGTCAAATCAAAACAAATCGTATATCGTGGTGGAAAAGAGGGATGTGAACGAAACCTCGACATTTATAGGCTTCTCAAGGCTGTTGAAGACCGCTGAAGCTGATAACAAGCGCGAGACCGACTGCGGGGTCAGCACAGTGCGACATGCCCTTTTAAGAGTCACACATGCGCTGCGTAAACATCGCAGAGAGAAGAGCTGAACCAAAGTGCAGCCCCCGTGGCGTCTCCCACCGCATGGCTGGAGCACACGCGACCAGCCACACTATACCATAGAGCAGAATCACCAGTGTAAGAAAACATAACGTAAAAAAAAAAAAAAAGCGAGAAGACTACCCTGAATCAAAATAATCTTTCAAAGAAAGACACTAAATCAACGCCCCTTCGCAAAGGGGCGGGGCGGGGGGACCCACAGGACTATAGTCAGTGGTGGTTTGAGAATGTTCCAAAGAAACAGCTGTAGACAAGGTGTTCAAGTGCACAAACTGGAACTCCTCAGCACGCTGTTGCGTTGTCTTTTTCTTCTCCCCACCCCCTTTGCCTCTTGTACCGCGTACCTCACCTCTGTAAGCATGACGCATGTGACGTGTCGATGCCTTCCCTCTGCGCACACCCCCTCGCAAACGGTAGTCATTAGCACTGCACTGTGATGAATGATACACCAACAATCAGCAATTTCAGCCTCCTTGTGAAAACTTGCAGAAGATTGACTGGTGAGGTACCTCACGCAGAAGGTGCCAGAATGTGGGTCGCTGAGAATGCGCACCATGTTAGAGCCTGCACTGGCCGTCCTTTTTAACACGCACAGCATCTCCCAGGCGTCGCCATTACTCCACTGAATCCACACTTAGCGTGCCATTTGTCTTCCGCTTCGTGGGTTCAGCAGCGCTACTGCAGTCAGCCCTTAACACATCTACGTTCTCCCTCAGAACCGCAGCAGCGTTGACAACAGGAATGTACGTGTTAAGTCCTTGGAAACTTGTTGTGTGATGGCCACAGCTCGTACCACCCCTCAGCTACCAACGACGCCATTCCCTCTCCACCTACCGTCGCCCCATACTCACCAGTCTGTCACAAAGCTGCGTAATGGGACCGGCTGTCGTGCAATCCGACCAAGTACACACGCAGAGAGACAGACAAATAGACAAGCAAACAAGGCATTAGCTAAAACTATCACACAGCATTTTGTCCGTTGCGCCACAACCTGCAATATTTTCTCTGGCATACATCGTCAATGTCCTCGCTTCTAGCCCAATTTTTAAAATATATATATATATATTTGGTCTTGTTGTCACTCAAGGACCATACACTCTTCCCACTTCACCCTCGCTAAACCCCTACGCCGCAACGCCTTGCTCTCTGAAAAATGCATAAGGCCACCGTGTTACCACGCAGTACTTTCGCGGGAGTCTGCACCCCTCAGTCACAAAAACGAAACTGCCACATTACAAAACCACAAAAAATATTTGGAGCACCCTTTCAGGTGTCATCTCCTGAGTGGGCGGAGAAGGAGGAATGGAAAAGCGCGCACGCACACACGCACAGTAGAGCAAAAAAGCGGCATAGGCTTACCCATGGCAACACGCCCAGCTGGGTGCCTTTAGACCTGGTAAAAATATGCAAATTGCGCTAGCCACTTCCGCTCCACAAAAACAAAACAAACAAACAAACAAACAATTCAGTAATTGGTGCAGCGAACTTCCTCATTCTATATGGTGCACGGTGTCCCGTTGCCCTGCAAAGATGGTGACGGCGTACATGGGGTCATTCACTTTGATGTCGGAACCTTGCAGCGCGTCAGGTAAAAAAAAAAAAAAAAACTATTAATGATGAAAAAAAGTGTAAATAATAATGATGATGATGAATGATAAAGGTGGGGAGTCCCTTCCACCATCTCAGTGCGCCGCACCCACGTAGGAGCATGGGATAAGGCCTCTGCTAGTACCACTAAACTTTTGCTAGTGTGGAGGTAGGCCTCTCGCTGCTTTTCAGAGCTACGCGAAGTACAGGGACCCACATGCCCACCCAGTGGTACGATCATGTTGGGGATGGGGAGTCCTCAACATTCAGGAACTCCCTCACATGATTTGCCACTTCAAACTTATTCTTCTCCTCTGCGAAAAACCAGTGCCCTCCTGGTATTGGGATAACTTTAGAATTGTCCACTTTACCCCTTTCTTGGATATGTTTTATCCATCGTTCTGAATGTAGCATCACCGGTTTCTCAGTGCCATACAGGAAAAGAACAGGAACCTGAATAGGGATTATAAAGCGTGATGAAGAGAGAAACTGTGAGAAGAGAAACACCCAAAGGCGCAGAAGGACCCATACACAAGCAGGATCGCCCTCAGCAACGTCTGCGTTTGCCTCACTTTCCACCTGGAATATACGTTTAAAGTTGTTTATGAGCGGCCCATGCGGAAAAGACCGCGAGAGCACACTTTTAATTTTGGCAGCCATACTCGGCGTAGAACAGGAAGTGAGACTGGCAGCGCTTTTTAAGAGATTGTCTCTAACGCTTGCACATGAGTACTTGAAGCAGCTGTAGCTGATACCAGTAGCGTCAGGCCGCGGCGGCAGTGTCTGGTGAGCTCGACTCTTGGCATGGTAGAACTGAGCAGGGTAAAACGCCACTGAAATACAATTAGTGAGGCCATACCCGCCTAACCGTACAGGAACTAAAGCCATAACTCCATCCACGATATCGGTAACACGCCATCCACGAGAGTGCTGAGAATGATACCCCTTGAAAGTATTTGATGATGCCAGCCACAGCTCTCTTGTGTCGTCCACATGCTCATCCCTTAGCACAGTTTGGGATATGTAATTGTACTTTGGTCTGCGAAAGATATACAGCATCAAATGTAGGATGCGTTTCCCCATAAATTTGGGCAGGATGAAGGAAAACAATAGCAACACCTGGCACAAAAACACGAAAAGTATACATGACCAGCTGCTGTAACTTAAAAAGTTGTCAGCAGGACCGCTACAACCGTATTTGTCCGACCTACTGTCACGGGCCCATGCCACAGGACAACCTACATCTAGTATCACTACGCGGTGGAAAAAGTACGGCCGCAAGAGCATAAACTCGTAGGCTACAGTGCATCCCAAGCTGTGTGCAATGAGCATAGGTTTGTCCCACGTCCGACCCTCCATCACAGCAAAGAGGGCAATCTCGAACATATCAACCAAGACCTCAAAAGAATACCCCAGCAACGGGTTTGATGTTGCTTCTTGCCTGAGAGCGTCAGTTACCTTGTCCGAAACGCCCTCGCAGTTAATTATAAGTTTCAGTGCCTGGGTGTCAAAACCGGGGAAGCTCATGCCGACCAAACGGTGGTGAGGAGCCAACTCTGTCATGATGTTCCCATGGAACACCTGTGAGGTATCAGGAAAACCGGCAAGCAGCACAACAGTGGAGCCTTCAACATTGCCGGAAACATGAATGTTCATTTCTTCCGTCCAATCAACTAAACACCAATAAGCGCAGCAGGAGGCACACGTATTCGTGTCAGCGACACCACTTGCGCACGTCCAAAGAGTTACGAAGGCCTTCTCCCAAATGAGCCACTGTGGGCTCCTTTTACCAATAGGAGGTTTAGTGGCCGATTTTCACTCCTGTCCTTCAGAATGAACCACACACACTTGAGAAGTGTGTTGTTTTATTTTATTGTGTAGGCAAAGATGGAGCAAGGGAAGGGATAGGGGAAAATGAAAGAGAGAATAAACAGCCGCACGCATTGCAATAGCAGCAACGCCGATGTGTTAGACCCCAGAGAATGGGCGAAACCACTACGGGACAAGATAAGTGATTGCCTTCCATAACGTAACAAGTGACTTGGGCAGTAAGAGTAAAATTATATCAAAAGAGGAGGCGAAAGAAAAGGAACAGGAACGAGGCGGGGGAGGTGCGTAACCGCAATATTTCGACAAGAGTTTAATGAAAATAGCGAAATTTTTCAATTGGAATGGGAACAAGAGGCGTGGGAAACGAGGACGTAATGCCGACACGTCAACGTGGGGGATTCGATGGGGCCTCTTTCTTTCTTTTAGTTTTGCCCCTCACCTTACGTCTCCTGCCCAGGCATCACTTTCTGCACGGCTGTCTCCACCCTCACAGCTGGCTGCTTATAAGCTCAGTATCGCCAGCACTTCTTTCTCTCCCATAACTAATTAATTATTTATTGTTATTATTACTGTTTAATTTTTATTTTTGTCACTCAACGTTTTCCATTGCCACACAGAAGGACCAGTTTGTGTGTGAAACGATCAAAAAGGATGATGAAACAGCAAACAGAAGCGCTTGTCACTGGAAGGATTTCAACAGGCGCTGCAAACATATAGCTGATGTGCAGAACAACAAACAGCCTTTGAAACAATGCCACACCAGTGTGGTAAAGTTTCAAGGTGGGGAAAATGCACACGGAATAAAGGCAAAAAGTGGTAAAATCAAAGGTGAGAGATAGAAATAACAACAAAAATAATAATAATAGTAATAATAGTAATATTAGTAATATTATTAGTGGTGGTGGTGGCAGTAGTAGTGATAACAGTAATAACAAGCACACACACACACACTACAATAAGTTAATGCACCACGTACTTGATCAAAGACGTCCGCAGTGGGAGGTGGTTTAAGAGCAGGACTGCAACGGGTGAGGAGCACGTCCTGCTCAAGGTGGCCACACTAAGGTCGTTCGGTGTGCTCGCTCTCTCACTGGTCGGTAACTATTCGCTCTTTCTCTTACTTGCTTTCGTTCACCTCTCTCCCTCTCTCTCTCTCTCTCTCTCTCTCTTTCTCTCTGTTTTACTGCCGTCCCCTAAAATGGTTCCACACATACGCTCAGAAAGTGTTTTGGATTCACTCCTGGTATGCCAAGTACGTTCTTGCATCCACTCTGATTTGACAATCAGAAAAAATAAAATAAAAAAGAAAGGGAAAACAACACAGTAGTACCGTTACTAACTGCCCTTTCATCTGACACGGAAAGACGGCACGATTTATTCATTTACCCTTCACGTGCTCTTTCATGTGAACCATCCACACATCTGTGCCGCCAAGTCATCACAAAACAATCGCCCAAACAATTACCGCCGACCACTTTATTGGGATAAGAATGACAACAACAGCACCCCACACACACACACAAAAAAAAAAAAAAGAAAAACCGACAACAATTAACGCCAAAAGGCTCAATGATAATATTTCACCCTCTCACACTCATACACACGTGCGTGCCCACGTACGCATACGGCTACGCACGTACCCAAATGTGAAATTCGCACCACTCTGTCAACCATTATGTTCCTACACCACACTGTTGCAACAACACAGCCATGGCAAGTGATCACACATCACACACCTCTGCGCCTCCCACGCCCACCTCTGCGGCACGCTGCCACAATTCCCAGGACGTTGTTTCCACTGGTGGCTCGGGTACAACGCAAAGTGAAACGATGCCACGACACCCACAAGAATCAAAACACACGCCTTGTGCACTTGCTTCCCCTTCTGCAAGTGCCATATTCAACAGTACACCACCAACAGTGTTCTCTGCTGCACACAAAATATGTAAGTTTCCCTCCCATTGCCTGTTTATACTTCCCCCATCAAACTTCAACGTCAAATTATTAGCAAGTGCCACCAACTTCAAATAAGAAAAGCAGCGCAAAGACCAAAGTAAATGCACACAAACACACAAACGATGGGATGTAGCCACAGATTTAAAAAACTGCAGATGCAGTTTTAAAAAAAAAAAAAAAGACAAAACGCGTAAGGCGAAAAAGGGGGGGAAAGAGTGACGGGGGTGTAAAAGGCAGTAACACAGCTACCAGTAGTGTTCCTGGTGCTGGCAACAGCAGCAGTACCAGTGAAAAAGCACATCGACAAAAGTAAAGGAATTTCTGGAAAATGAGGAATGGAAAGAAAAAACGAGAACAGTGCAGTAAATGAATATGCGAAGCAACCCACCGCTTCAAAATAAACAAACAACAAAAAGGAAAGAAAGAAGGACGGGAATAAGGGTAGAGTTGTCCTAACGAGACTCGCTGCAAGATACAGGACTCCATATATAATCCATTACGTGGCGTATCTACAGGAAAAAGTAAGTGGGCAGGTGACAGGAGGGGCGTATTATAAATTACCACCAATATAAATACTTTGAAGAAGAAAAAGAGGGGGGGAAAGAGGAAGTGGGAGAGGGGTGGGGTGATGGATGAGAACGACAGCAATATTACGTGCGGCGATGGAGCTATCGAGCGCAAAGAAAGAAAGAAAGAAAGAAAGACTTTTAAGGCACTAAGTGACCAATCTAGACCGAGATGGCAAAGCGCAGCCCGCAGGTCACTTGCAGTGCTCTGTTCCTCTCTGTGGCCCCTGCGTGATGGTAAAGCAACGGTCCGAAGTCGTTTGTTTTTGTTTTTGTTCGGTATTTTTTACATTATTGTTTCGCCGTAGCTACCACTTTAAGCACCGGACAGTAAAGTAAAACGCGTAGCAGATATACGCGCTCGTATGCCCCCCTGGCGCAGTCTCAATGAAGTGTGGGAAAAGTATAGTGAAGGAAACAGAACAAAATAAAAGAACACAGCAATGGCACAGAGTGGGGAGTAAGAGGGGAAGGGAGACAAGAGGGGAAAAAAAGGGAAACAGGAAAAAAAAAAACGCAGAGCGTGTGTGGCTTGGATGAGGGGAAATAGAAAAGAACTGCACAACGACATGAACCAAAATAGCCAGCCATACACACACACACATCTGTACGAATGGCAAAGAGGTGGATTGTGGTGTGTAAGACGGTGGGCGTTATGAGGCATCGCCGCGCCAACAATAACCAGTGAAGGAAAAAAACATGTAAAATCAGACAAACCCCCACCGCACCCAACAGCAGTCAAAGGCGAGGCAGCACACATGTTAGTAAAGCGGCAAGTATCTGATTTCAAATCCCTTTAGTGTTTTCTTTTTTTTTTTTTTTTTTCTTTTTTTTACTTACTCTACATGGTACTGTTTGCTACCATATCTGTTCCTATTCCTTTTGCTCTGTTCTGTCTTGCTTTGTTTTTTTTTTTTTTTTTTTTTTTTTTTTTTTTACTGTTGTTTTACACTCACAACAAAAATAAAAATAAAAAACACCTGTCTGTCGCGCAAAAACATAGAAACAATGACAGACCCATCTCAGAGCACCTTAAACCTTCCACGTTGCGTACATATTCCACAGTCGTGGCCTGTGGAAAAAAAAGAAGCCAGTGGCCACTAACGACAGCCCACAGACACCGACGCCAATAACAAAAGAAAAAAGTGATGAAGAAGAGCAGCCGTTCCCAAAAGCAAAAAAAAAAAAGAAGAAGAAGAAGAATATTTTTTTTTTTTTTTATCTTTCTTTCTTTTCTTCTTTGTGTGTTTTTCTGCTTGCTTGGCTGTTTTTTTGTTTGAGAGAAAGGAGAGTGAAAAAGTGGCCGACTCGCTTCTGACCACAAACATCTTCCCCCTCTTCACTTGTTACCGTCACTTCCCCTGCGTTACTCCTTCTGCAACATATTACCACAACATTTTCTTATAAACGCTTCATACAAGTAACCATGGCGTCAATATTACGGCTAACGCTCCTAATGTCTTTATAAAAGTACACAATTAATAAAAAGGTGAGTGTGTGTATGAGAGAGAGCGAAAAGTGGGGGGAGAAAAACAAGTGATTGGGCCAATGTAATCTTCTTATTGGATATATAAACATACGTGTATACAACAACAGTATCTGCGACAGTAATGGTAAAAGGAGCACATTTACTGCCGTATCCGTAAACCTTCCACAACCCGCTACCATTGACCACCAGGAGGTTGAGACATTGGCGCCCCCAGGTTGGGGTACATAACCATTTGCTGCTGAGGTAGCGTATTGGGGTACAGTGGCATCTTCACTGGGAGCGCCTGCATCGCCACGGGAGCCTGCATTGGGTACGACGAAACACAGGGATACAAAGCCATTAGACCGTCACCCATAGGCATCATCATCATCGGCACATGCTGCTGTACTGGGTAATGCGGTAGTGGGGCAGGATGTTGTTCCATACCGTACAATTGCATCATGCCCGCTGCCGCAGAGGTTGAGGACGCTTCCGGGGCACAACCGCCGTCAGCAGAAGTATTCGTACCAGGTGCAAAAGTATCCACTGGCCCAAGGGCTGCTTTGTCCCCGAGTTCTGAGGCAGGCACTTTGTTTGCCACCGCAGCCGCAATTGCTTCATACTCCGACGTAGAACTTCCGTCCGCCTGTGCTGGCTTCGCACATGGGACCCAAACTTTTGCAAAATTTTCCAGCGCACTTCGTGCATCATCAGGTATCGTGCGCACTGGCTCTGTGAGCAAGGAGGCCGTATCTTTCTCGCTTACCATCTTTCGCAGCACTGACACGTCAAACAAGGGAACATCGTTGGTTTTACCGCTTTCAGCCATGGTCGGCACGTCAGTCATTTGTGACAAGGACATCTCCACTTCATTTTTGGCTTCTTTTGCCTGAGGCTGCAAGGGCAAGGCAACCATATTCCGAGAACGAGGTTGCGGGATAGTCAATCCACCTGACCCAGAGCCATCATTAGCCCCGTCGGATTTAGAATTGCGTTTTGAAGCTGCTGCAGTCCCCTTGGTCCCCCCCTCACTGTTAGCAGCCGGGGTCTTATTCTGGGGATCCGGCACACTTATTTTGCACTCCTTTGCTATTCCATGCAGCAGTTTAACAACGGAGACGCCTTTATCCGAGCCTTCAGGGGCTATGAGCTTGTGTTCCTCCCTAGGACACTCTTTCGACGAGTGCATCTTTGCAAGTACATCCTCAGCAGGCCGCTGGCTCCTCGCCTCTCCCTTAATTTGGGGTCTAGTAGCATTCGGAACACCCCCGGCGATCACCGTCGCCTTTTGATTTCTTGCCTCAGAGGAAGTTTCCCCAACATCGCGAGAATGCACTGGGCCGGATCCTCCCGTACTTTTTTTGCGCGTGTCCGTAGCCACAGTAGTCAGTTTCTCTAAGATGGACGTTTGTGCCTTTTCTCTCATGCCCCTTGGTAACGGAATGGGGACCTCCTTTTTTGCGTTTGCTAGTTTGGGTGGTTGTTGCGACTGTTGAGAACCCTTAACGTTAGCACCGACTGGAACGCGCTCACTGCTGAATGTGCTCCTCTTCACTACTTTATCCGCTGTAGACACAATGCGAGCAACTACCTTCCGACCACCCACACTTGCAACAGACACACCTTGTACGGAACTACTGCCACGTGATGGCAACGATTGAGAAAACTCCTTCGAATCCGATCCAGAATGCACCTGCGCTGCATGAGATGGAGGAGGAAGTGAGAACTTTTCCACCTGCTCCTTCCGATCCTCAGTAGCCCCGTTCTCTGGGTATGCTACACCATTCTGCCCATCCACTGCCACGGTTACATGCTCCACCTTCTCACAAACCTCTGGCGACTGCACCTCTAGTGCCTCCCTCTCTGGCTCTGCAAACGCCTTTCCCTCCAAAGGAGCAGCTAACGTCCTCTCCTCACCTCCCACCACAGAAACCCCAGCCTTTTCGGCGGCAGCCCCCTCTGTACACGGGCTATCATTCTCACCCTCCCCTTCTTCTTCCTCCTGCTCTTGTTCCTCCTCCTCCTGCTCCTCCTCCTCCTCCTCTCCCACAACCTCCTCATCTTCTTCCTTTTCTTCCACCATTGCTGCCGAAATCCCTTCTTCTTCCTCCACTCCTTTTTCGGTATCCTCCTCTTCAACCCCACGCACCATATCATACCTCTCCCCATTCTTGCACTCCTCCTCCTCCAATATTAAAACTGGATCGACTTCAAGCACGGGTTCCTCTCCAGTCGCCCAATCTCCGGATTCGTATAAGATGCTACTGCTCTTCGCAGCTGGGCGTGTTGTCTTGTTCCCGGTACACTCAAGCGTTGCCCTGCGATGCGCACAATCAGGAGCATCATCGCCGGCAGTTATTAAATTATAGTTAGAATCAACAGATGTCGCGCTGCTACCACAAACGCTCTTAACGCTCTTGTCGTGTCCCGAAGTTGCTGCCAAGGTACCACACCCAGGAAAAAACGCATATTTGCTCGCTTTGGAAAATATGCACGTTGCACAAGATGGCAAACATACGCTCTCACGCAGAACCATGGGGGAATTTCGCAGTGACTTCTCCCTCTGTCTCCTGTCACTCTTTAAAGGTGACTGCAATGGGTGTGTTATACAAAGCGGAGTGGACACCATGGTCAGCGGAGAATCAATCACCTGCTCCGACTCCCTAAACCGACGGTACGCAGAATACACCACAAATGAGCAAACCACAATAGCGTTCGTACAGAGTGCCTGGTTGTACCAACAAGCACTGTCTTCAATCACTACGGCGCCATGTGGACGCCAGCGCAGGTCAACATAGACCATCGCAAACCACAGCGCTAACACCGGCCAAGGGGTCCATACACGACGTGGAGACTGGGAAACAATGTCTTGAGCAACCTTCGCAGACACCATAGCGCTCTCTAGCAGAGGGAAGGAATTCTCTGGTGCAAAGTTGTAGACAGCCAAACTGAAAGCTAGATACACAAAGAGAAGAGCCAAGCAATCCTGGAACGCCTCCCTTCGCCTCTTCTCGAAGAGCTCTCCAAGCACAGCAACAATGGCGAAGAATGTGCATATAATACCTGCGCATGAAACGCCAAGATACCACTCACACATCGTTAACGAAAGCCACAAATATAGATTTAATACAAGGTCAAACCCAAGGAAGTAGAAGTAATCCTGCACCCGCTGTGTCAAAGTGGACACAGTAGCAACAATATCTGAAGGAATCCGTTTCTCAACCTGGGAAGGAAGCGCCAAAACTTTGCACACCATGGAGCGACGCCATGAATGAAAAATACGAGCATCGTTTGCCAAGAGAGTCGCTGAGAAGGCCACACTGTATATCATGTAGGTATAGTAGAGGTAGGTACTGTGGAACAGACTATCGATAGGTCTTTCCCACGGCCCATACGAGGGAAACCAAATCTGCGACACAGCCGTGTATACCGCCACAAGAACAAACGACAAACGCGGTTTTTTCGCTGCATAGTTCAGTATACAGGTCAGAAACAAAACCACATATAACCAACGAACGACAGAAGAATCAAGCACGATGCACATCAACACAAACCACACAAAATGCTCTGTTATGAAGGCAGTACGCGGCTTCACACGATCTCTTCGCCTAGACATCCCGCTGCCCCTACTAGGGGTGAGGAGACACATGCTCGACCTCTGACTTGTACTGCCCCCGAGTAGAGGTGTTTGCACCTCCTTCTTTAACGGCACATCATCCGAGATAAACATGACACGCAACAGGGAAGGGGTGATATGCAATATGATTGGAAAAATGTCAGCCACTTTCCCCAAGACGTCAGCATACATAGACACCACAATGAGAAAAAGAGGAATGAAACGCCACAGTGTACCTGTATACTTCTCCAGCAGTGTCTGCGCGAGAAAAGCATACGTCTGCACATCGAAACGAGCTATAAGAAGGTGCAATAAGTGTGGAGGAAACCACGAGAAACAATGCATTTCTGTCAACTCCCTTTAAGCACACCCCTCGCACCCTTGGACTTTCCCTGTCAACGCCCAAAACGAAAATAAGCCCAGACCTCTGCCTTCACCAAGATGATGCCCTGAGGGACACTTATTGGACCAGCAGCTGGGGCACCTTACAAAACCACAAATTCTGTCAACACGTCCTCACGTACCACACACTTAAAAAAGCCTGCACCCAACTCTGAGCCTTCACGCCGTCACGCAAATGGACAAAGAGTGGAACAAATAAGCACAGCCGTATGCACGCACGTACCCGCTCGTCCGCCTGTAACTCCCCCCCGTTCGAAGCACCGCAAACGTGATCCCACACTCAAGTATCAGCAATCGTGACAAAATAACAACAGAAACACAAGCGAGGAAACAAACAAAAGCACTGCCTCTCAAGTTTAGCACAGACAGCTGCCAATGCCACAGCCCGTTGACGCCTGCCTAAAACCAAGTGAAAACAGAACAAACCGCCACCAATACCACAGCGAAAAAGCGACCAACAACAAGTTAGCGAATAAAATCAAAAGCTGAAAAATAAATAAATAAATAAATAAATAAAAACAGTTGTTTTTCTTCCTTTTCTTTTTTGTCTTTTTTTTTTTGCTTTAGTATTATTATTAGTTCCTTTTTATTATTTTCTTTCTTCTCTCTCTCTTTTTTTTTTTTCTTTTCGTTTAGTTCCCTCTCAGTTCCTGTTTTGGCTTTTTTTTTTTTTTTTTTTCAGGAAAACAAAAAAAGAACTTTCGTCTGTATTTCTCGTACAGATACGACTTGATAAATATGAAAATGTGTGCTTAGCAACAACGCCTCCCACTTCACCCCACCTTGCGCTCAATTCGTCCTTGAAGAACCGCGCTCTGTCTCACCGTTCTCTTTGGTTTCTTTTTTCCCCTCTTTGCCACCCCTTCTGTCTATCTTTCTCCACCACACAATTTGTGGAGAATTAAGGCACAAGGAAAGCCCGTCGGACAACAACACCGAAAATAAAACAAAAATAAAGAAGAAGAATAAAGAAGATAATGAAGAACAAAAAAAAAAAATGAATGGCGAGTAACTTATAGTGTGACACGAGACGGGGAAAAGAAGAGGGAGGAGGAAAAAGGGGGAAAAATTAGAGGAAGCGGAACGGGAGTTTTCTGGGAGTATTTGGCAATTTTCGAGAGAAGTGAAAGGCGAGGGGAAAGGACACAACCAACAGAAAACCAAAGAGCAGCTTAGGAAAGAATACAAACACGGTACTCAAAGAGGAATGGGAATGGGGAAGAGCACAGAGGAGGTATATGCAAAATTCAAAAATATAATTTTCCCCTACACAAAAATACAAGTCCCCTCCTTTTATTCTCCTTTGACTGCTCGTCGTTTTTCTTTTTCTTTTTGCTTTTTTTTCTTTTCCTTTTTGTTTTTTTTTTTTGTTTTTTTGTTTTTGTTTTTGTTTTTGTTTTTTCTCCTTTCCTTTTCTGTTCTTTTTATGGCCTCTCCTTCAAACAAAAGTACCTTTTCTCAGTTCGATTGAAGTGATAGAAGAAAACAACAACAAAAATAACGACAACAACAGCAACGCCAACGAAAGGTATCTACTGGCACACGCCAAACTCTCAACAGAGTCCTACAGTCCCTTTCGCAGTCAGATAAAAAAAACGATGACTTACACTTTGCACAGCGATCACCAAGAAACACCAATCAAGCGTCGGTAGTGTTCACCACCAAACACCTTCACACAACGGTCCAGAAACCCAACCCTCACTACCAAACAGTACGAGTGGCCTTCCGAGGCAGCGGCACAACACCCAATCAGCCTACTGAGCCTCTTTGTACGGCCGTTACTACACCAGCTGACCAACTGGCGACACAGCACGAATACAACAAAACAACCTGTGTGCTCCCCCCAAACAGCTTAAGTGGAGAGCCACACAAATGGGCCGCTAAACAAACCAGCCGCCACCAATGAGAAACGAGGATTCACTATCCTTTACTCCTAGATGATAATGCTCCTTGTCCAACGCGCAGAAGGAAATAAGCAGGGTTGGGTGGGAAGGGATTATGACAAAGCAGGGAAGGCGGAATGGACAAAGTGCTTAATAAAAGGGCACGCACGTACGCAGACATGTATATCAGTGGTAACAGTAGTAGTAGTAGTAGTAGTAGTAGTAGTAGTAAGGGCGCCTGATGAGTAAAGGGGGCAAAGATAAACAACAGGCAGTAAAGTGACGGAAAATAAATGATGTTCGGGTTACTAGTGCGCTTGACAGCACTGCAGACAGGAACAGTGAGAAATAACGCGCGAATGCGAAGGCGATAAGAACCATTCGTTTGGTTAGAGCAAAACACTTACTGCCGGCGCCCACACGTCCCCTCAAAAGCATGGATTGAATGGTTTTCCCGAACCGATCCTGCCCCTTCGCGTCTGTTGCACAGCAAGGTCCAAGTCCGTCCCCATACCGGCTTGCATTCCTTGTCTCATTGATTGGTGTAAAATTCATGTGTCTAGACGAGGCCCGCATACGCACACCGCTGCCTATGATTGGTCCTTGGATTCCAGCTCATTTATGGTCCGCATGAGGTGCTTAATGCGGTACTCGTGTTTGGCTACCAGCACCTTAAGTCGATCATTTTCCTCACGTAGCTCATCACGTTGTGCTCTTATCGTTTCGCATTCCTTGCGGTCTTCCTGCAGCAAAACCAGAAGTTGCTGCAACCGAGATTGAAGTCCAGCGTCACAATCACCAAGCGCTGACTGAGCTATACTCAACTGCGTCTTCAGCTCTGCAAGGGCGGTTTCGGCGGCGGCAGCACGCTCCTCAAGATTGGCCACCTGACTGCATGACATCCTTCCTGTCAAGGTGTGGCAACGGAGAGCTGGGAATATAAAGTGCCTTAACGTCTTGAACGCGGTACGCACAACTTGAAGCTAAGCGACCAAAGTGAGCAGACGGGTGGTTATCCGCGTTACGGTAGTTGGGAAAGAATGTTGGCTTCTGTTTTTTGTGTTCTGTGCGGTTCTTGAGTGAGTAACAGATGGTCGAAATACGATGTTATGAAAAGAGGTGAAGAAGAGTGGGCAAAAAACAACAACAACAACAACAACAGGAGAAAAAAAACAGTAGAGAATGCAGCGTAGGACAGCGAAGGTGGCGCAGAGACACAAAAGATGGCTGGGAAAGTTGAGCAAGCTTGAAATATTGGCAAAGACAACGTGTACCGCCCCACCACTGCCATGTAGCGACGACATTGGACAGCTTGAACGTGCCGAGAGGCCGTAAAAAGGAGGTGTGAGGCGGGCAATTCAAGCCGCTGGCGTCCTCAGTCTCCATCGCCCGCCCCGCCAATCCACCGGTGCTTTCCATCCGAAAAAAGATGCTCAACCTCCAATAAGACGTCAACGAAACAAACAAATAGAGGGGGAGGAATGCCGATTTAGCACCGGCACGAGTGAGAAGATTAACTTTGTAGCAAGAGATGGTCCTGTAAGGCGACCTTCGAACAGTGCAGCAGTGAATGTGGTGGCGGTGGGAGCGAGAAGCGTGTCGCGATCACAACGACGAGGTTTTGAACACGAAGAAAAACAGGGAGCAACAAACAAACGAGGAGGGTTAAACGAGGAAATGGACAGGAAATGGGGGAAAAGCGGGGGTGGGGAAGATGTGGGGACGTGGAGAAAAATGAGCGAATTACAAACGGGCAGCAGCATATGGCATTTTTAACAGGGAAACAAAGCGTTTGCTGAGAACGCTTCCTTTTTGATCCGTCGCACCCAACTCATTCGCCTTTCGTTACGTGGCTCATTTGAAACGGGCCAAACATGCAACTCCAGCATTATCGCTGAGCCCTCACTTGTCCGTGTCCGAGCCTAACGATGATCTCTGCTTTTCAGCCAGCATGGACCGTGCCTCCTCAACAATGGCTCGCAACTCTGTTACCGTCAACTCCTCAAAGCACTTACCTTCTTCCAACAATATCTTTGAAACATTGATATCGTCACGTCTAAAGGAGAAGCAGCTGCCCTCCCCAAATGTCCCATTGTCGTCCGAAAAGGGTGACAAAAAGTCAGGTGCCATTGCTGACACCGTGCATTCGCCCGGGGAAGCGACAAAAAATTCGTCGAGTGACGTTGACCTTAGTTGCTCTGCCTTATTGCTTTTCGCAGGCTGGTGTTCCGAGTAATTCCGCCAAAATTCAACAGCGGACTCCAGCAACGCCAAGCAGTAACTTTCCTCTGCCGTTGCATATGCCTCATTGCGAAAACGCTTCACGTACTGCAGATTCAGATACAAATAACGGGGGCAAGCACGCACCACAAGTAATAAAAAACATGGAAGCAGCTCATTTGCCCCAAACTCCAGCACAACCTTCTTTCCCATCTTCACGCTATTGGCCTCATTAATACTCTTCATGGTATCCTGAACCAACTGGGTGAGTTGGCGATAAGCACGCACACAGCAGAACAACTTGTTTTTTGGTGACTTGAAAAAGTTCATGCCATCGAGCTCAAACATTGTTTGCACCCAAAGATGGTGAGACTCTATGGAACCAATGGCCTCCAGCTGCTCAGCCGTAACGGTACCACACAAGCGACAGAGTTTTTCCCCCAACTTTTTATCAATCTCACACTCCTCTGGAATTACCCCAAAGGCACGCTTGTATAGTTTTGTCATGATGTGTCTCTCAATACCTTCTGCAATCAGGTGAATTTTCTCCTCGTCTGCAAAGGTCGGCATTCGTCGACAGTAGTTTAAGCACATGGACACCGTGCGAGACAAATGAGAGTTGTCAGCAAGCAATACGTTCGATCGCTCTGCGACGTCCAAGAAGTTGGTAATCGTTTTTACTACTGGGTAGCAGGCAGGCGCATTCATGCACCGTTGAAACTCCGCAAGAGACCCGTCACTTTCACTTTTGATCGCACTCTTATACTTGGTGATTGCCTCGCGAGTGTAGCGCCGACCCGCAACGAACACCCACTCACCTGAACCTGCCTCAGTCATAGTACCCTCTCCATTACTACCCCAAACCAGCGGCACCGCCACGCGCATCAAGGCGTCTAACAGAGAGCATCGCTCCCTCTCGTTCATCAAAGGCTCCGCTATTAGAAAGGTATTCAAAAAAGGCAGTCGGTGCTCAACAAGAGCCGTGCCCACACTCTCCCGCTGCTGCTCATCATCTTGAGGGCCTGAGAGCACCACGTTCACCTCGCCCAGGACAGCGGATGTTATGCCGTCATCGCAAAGTATACTTTTGAGATCTGTAGCAAAGTTACCCCGACCACCACGCCCAGTGACAAAGGAGGAGGCAGCAAAATCGTCAAATCGCAGCGTATGGCAGTTCAAAAAATGAGTGCGCAGGATATGTGCCACACGCTCACACTGCTCGGCCTTTAAATGTATGCCCCGTCCGTCGATTGTAAGTGCACAGGTCTCGCCATCGGTCGGGACTGAAACTGAAAGAAATGGTGCGATCCCGCTTGAGACAAGTGAGGCCTGTTTTGGGCAGCATAAAACTTCCAACGAGGGAGACCCCAAGTGATTGTGCAGAATGCCGCCTGGGAGGATGGCTTTCAGCAAGGCGTTGTCGCGCGCATCAGTGGCTACAAAACCATCTCCCCCGATCATGGAGACCGCTACCGTAGTAACAGTTGCCGCTTTTCCCCCGGCTGCGGTAAATAATAATCAAAACAGAGCACACCAATTGCGCCCGGCAACTCCGAGGAACCCCCAGTTGCTAACAGCTTTTACTAATTTCTATCAGTAGTAGCTATTAACCTCACCGCAGCGCCCCACACTCAGTTGTATACTAACGAAGGCAGTAGCTTCACAAAAGGTAAAAGAGGACACCTCGCACCTCCAACAAACTAGATTGATAACGAATAAGCCAAATGGGGAGAGAAAAAAATGTTAACGGGACTTATTGACATGAAAACAAACAGCAGCATCCCGACGAAGAAGGTGAGTGGCAGGAGGAAGGAAAGAACAGATGGAACTAGTTGGGGGTGGGTAACACGGTGGCTACGTTGCATTATTTTGTGCGGCAGTGAAGGGGAAATGACATACGTGCCAGTGCAGGAAATAAACATGTCACAAGTGGTCTGGTCCCTGTTACTTTAGTTTTGCACTCCGTGCTTGAAGAAGTTTGCTCTTGAAGCAGCAGGAGAGGGCACCTGACTCTCTCGCTGGTATAATGTTGGGTAAAGCATTGAGACGCCTAAACGATGCAGAGTTGCATTAACTTTTACTCCAATCTCAACGGAGGAATTCGACCTTACTTGTCACTCGTCTCTCCTGCCTTGTACGAAATTTTTGCATATTCCCCACGTGCCCTCCACGCACGATTTTTTACTGGCTTAAACGTTGTCATTAGAAAATGTTAGCGAGGATCACGGGGGAGAAAAGAGAAGGAAAGAACGGGGATGTGGTGGGCATGAGCCAGGTAAGCGGACGGGATGGCACGAGCCAGAAAAAAAAGAAAAGGAAAGGAAAGGAAAGGAAATAAATAGGGAGCAGCAAACAGAAACAACGACAAAATTACCAGGCTGACTTTACGACCAGAAAACTAACAACGACTGCTGGGCCAGGGAGCCTTGTCAGCACTAAGGAAAAACGCCTCCAAAGTTCCAGCCCTATCCAGTCCTCGTGCACATCGCCGCTCGTTGTCACCTTCATGTGCTTGGCATGCCGCCGCACCTGATAACAAGGTCTGTACTCTCCTTTATTACTGTAATGTTCTCCACTAGTTGTTCGCTCCCCTCATTTTCTCGCCTCGTCCACCTCTTTTCTCTTTTAGTTAGTTACTTCGTCCCATCCTTATCGGCAAGCCTGGTAGCTACACCATTGGACCAGCGTGCGTTAAGTAGTAATTTGAACTCTGTGCACTGAACTCCAAAGAGTTTGAGCAACTGTGCGGCTTCCGCACTAAGAGTGTCGCCTGGCTCACAGACTGTCGTGTCACGCAGCAGCACGATAACACCCTTATCTAGTTTGATGGGAAGACCAAGTTTTGACAGGTGATCGAACATGCTGTGAGAAAACTGTGGGAGAGGACCTGCGCGGAGAAGCAAAGAGGTTGTCGCCTCCTGCCCGGTACGCGCATACACCGGTGCACTGACGGACGCAAAGTACTTCTCAACTTCCTTCTTTGGGAGATTTGTAAAGAGAAGGCCACATGAACCAGTAAGGTACTTGCTCAGTTTGTACAAATTGGGTCTCTGAGAGCTTTCCTGATCCCGACCAAGAGCAATCATAAGGAGCTTGTTGTTACCCAGAAACAAGCGACTGTCTTCACGCCGTTCCTCACGAATCCTCTGAAGAATACTTGTACGTATATTGAAGAGCTCGAAGGCATACACATCGGTGTAGTCCTCTAGTGCGTCCCGGATCTTATTAATAAGTCCATCCTTCTCCTCACGTGTCTTTGATCGTGTCTTTGTGAGTGGCACAATAACTGCTCGCTTCGACTTGGGCATAACGTCACTACGTGCGCCACTACAACGGCAGCGAGCACACCACTGTCACCCCAGCACAGACACAGCTGCTACTACCACTACCACTACTAATGCTGCCGCTGTTGCTGCTACTCCTAATCAGCAACTTTGGTCCTATCACAATTACGGCAAAAAATGCTTGAATAAATCTGGAAGGTAGTGTATCGACAAGAGTATCACTTCTGTGACCCCAATGCACAAGCGAGCGAATGCCATATGGCCGCGGGGAGGAGCAGGTGGAGGAAGTTTGGTGATATCTGAAGGCAAATGAAGGAAGAAAGGGGGAATGGGAGTGGAGATAGTGAGGTTGACAAACACAACATCATCCTTTCTTATCTTCTGCTCGAGCCTCTCAGTTTATCCGCTAGCCGCGACACAGTACATGCCTGCATAGTCGTCAAGCACTGCTATTAATTTGATATTGGTATCGCCAATATATATAGAACGAAAGCCCTGAAACAGACAGAGGGAAGGTGCACTATCAGTGTGACGCAAGTAACTGTGTATAATGGCAGAGGGTAAAAGGGAAAAGTTCTGAAGAGCGCAAGGGTAAAGGCTGAAAAGCAGCGGAAGCGGGCAGCACGTGTCGCGTGCGACATTTTGACACGTGGATTGCAACCACAGCACCACACGCACTCCGCGCGCCAACACCATACGCAACAAGAGTGCCTGCTGTACACGGTTGCCTCATGTCACTACTTGCAACTCGAGAAGTGGTCAATACCGCCCAAAAACACGCTTCCCAAACTCGTAGGCGTATTCCGTTGTGGAGAACTCGTCGTCTGATGGCCAAACATGTCCCTGATTCAGGGCGTACACGATCTCAATGATAGAGTTACGACAGCCGCCCTGAGCCACCGTCGGCGTGGTTGAAGTGGTATCACCAGAACTCATGGTACTGGAAGTGACGGTGTCAGCAGCAAGCACCTTACCCGCCGTAATTTTGGCAGTGTAACTCATAAGCCACGAAACAAAATCCGTTGCACGGCTTACAAAGTACGACATCAGAGAGTAATCCGTTGATGACTTAGCAGTGCAGTTGTTGTAGAGCTCGTTTTGGTACTCGTCCGTGTCAATTGTGACATTCTTACCGCCGCAGCCATTTACCTCAGTCCATGAGCCCACATTTTCCGGGATTGGAGGGAAGCCGAGAAAATCGTAGCCATTTATGGGCACAATGTTATCAAGCTTGCCGTGTACCATCAGCACACTTGAGCGGCAACCACTTGGATTTTCCAAAATTTCACGTGCACATTCCATAAGTCCTTCCGCGTTGCCGGGACGAAGTTCAACGACACCCCCCACCGACACCACTGCACGCACGACATGTGGAAGTCGGCAAGCAAGCACTTCTGCCATCATGGCCCCATTACTAAAACCCACTGCTATGACCTTTTCCCTGTCTACACATGCGCCCGCCGCGACAGTGTCAACCAACAACTTGGTGAAGGCAAAATCGTCCGGTGAATCAGGCGACGAGAAACCACAGCAAGTACCTGCATTCCATCCAACACCAAGAATCCCCAAAGAACCACATGCACTAGCAATGATATACCCATCCCGATCCACGTGCTCAGTGAAGCCGGTGCCATCAAGAAAGTTACCGCAGTCGTCGTTCAATCCGTGGAACAGGACCTTCAGTGCCACCTTGGAACCGTTCCGCTGGAGGTACGAGTTTGGAACGTATATGATAAACGTGCGCTCAGTGCCACTGCCATCTTTCACTCGCACCAGTGTCTGCTTGCCGACGGGAAAAGACGGCTCCCCTCCGCAGGTGGACGGAGCACGCTGAAGGTCCCACCCGGTGGCATCAACTTGCTGCATGGTTGATGCCAATCTCGCGGAAGTAGGAAGTGGACGGAAGGGGTTAACCACAATTGCGGCGCGGACAAAACGTCCACTTTCGGGCACAAGAACCACGCACGCCAGCAGAAGCAGATGCAGATGCATGACGAGAAACGGGAGTCAAAGGAGGGCAGAGTGCGCGTGCCAAATGAAACACGTAATTGAATTTCGCGCTTGGGACAGGGGGTGGGTGCCAAAACAGACTAATGCGCGCAGTAAGCCCCTTTTGCTTGCTTGCTTGTTTGTTTGTTTGTTTTTTGCTGCACCAAATGCGCCTACACTTGTACGTGTATTAGCACGAAGTCTGGTGAGATGCAATGCCGCTGCCTTTCCTATCTTGTCCCAAGGAAGGAGTGTGTACCTGGTTTTTGTCTTATTTTTACTTTTGCGTGCTTTAAAGGGGAAAAAAGAGGGAGAGGGAAACGAAAACGCAGACAAGATGGACATTATGTGAATGCGTGCATATGTCACGCAGAAGACATTAAAAACCTCACCAAAAATAGGCAATCCCCGCACACAAAGATTGGGAAAAGAAGGAAGTGGGTAGGGCTATGAAGAAGCAAAATGCGACTTCATACACATATTTATGTACGTATGTGTATGCGCCTCCGTGTGTGGGACTGTAAACACAACGGCTGTTTGTGTCCCGGTGCTAAGGGAGAGGTAAACAAAAGCAGTGGTTGCTCTGTAAAAGATGTTTTTTGGAAGAAGAAAAAAAAAAAGCGTGCGCACACACACGTGCGCGCAAAGAGAGTAATGGGGGCCGATTTAACGCCAGTACAACGCAAAATGTCTTTGATAGCTGGATGGTCAACCAGCTGGATGGTCAAAGTGCTTACGTAATGCGGCTAGAGCTTTGGAGCGGTGAGAAATTTCGTTCTTCGCGCTGTCAGACATTTCGGCAAAAGTGCGGCCATCGCCCTCATCCGGCTGGAAAATACAGTCAAAGCCAAAACCACCACTACCGCGCGGTTCCCGCGAAATAGTGCCGTCAGCGCGCCCGTGAAATTGAAGCAAAAGGTCGGGTGCTGCACAGTAAGTGAAGACACATTCCGTGTAGGCGCGTCGTGAATCAAATCCATGGAGTAGGCGTGCAAGGCCATCCGCGCCAATCGAGTCAATGAACCACCGCACATACGGCCCAGGCATCCCACCAAGCGCCTCAAAACAAAGCCCTGTGTCTTCAACCAGCACAGGGCGCTTCAAGCGCTCAAAGGCAGTAAGAGCTTTGTTGCGACTGACTTCAGCAACTGAGCAGCACTGCAGCTCGGGGAGATCCAGTTTGATGGCGTCCACAACAATGTGGCCAGCGAGACATGCCTGGACCTCGCGGAGCTTGCCCGCGTTACTCGTAACAAATGTCAGCGTACGAGCACCGGTATTCCCTGAATCAAGCAAAGAGGCCATCGGTCACCGATCCACGAACGCACTAACGCTAGCGCTACGCTGAATCAATGAGAGGGAGATAAAAAATAAATATTGAGAAAAAAGAATTCCCTCTCCTCCGCCCGCCCATTTCACCGCCAGCAGGAGGTTTGATGATATGGCAAAGGGCACGTGGAAGCGCTACTCTAAGTCAACCGCCTACCCTCCAAATAAATTTGACCCCCAACAGCACGAACCCACGGCAAGCAGGAACCACGCGAACCAAACGCACACTACCGCACAGAAACTCAGCGCAGGTGGGCACAGCCGCCCAACTACAGGGGGAACTCAGTACCTGTGGCGGCGGAAACGTGGTACGAGACCAGAAGACTTTTATAAAGGCTGCTGAAGCTGCTATATAACGTGAAGACTGCCAGCGACTGCGGTAAGGAGGCGGCTACAAGAATGGGGTTCTGGCGAACCCCATTCGTTAGCTCAATGTGCCTTATTAGGCTCTTGCAAAAATCCATTGGATACACCTCGACGTTGTTACAAAATAAGGGTGGCAGGGCCGAACTCGACGAGGAGAGTGTTTTCTGGAGTGCGACAGTTTTTTTTTCACTCACCTCCCCAGGCTCAAGGGAACACTCTGCAGTCTGTAAGTTTAAAGCGTTTGCTGAGGGAGAAGTGGAGGGAGAGCTGGGAGTAAGGCCCACGCCTTCCGGGTGCACATGAATAATAGGAGCATGATCGCCGAGTGACAGTGACAGGGCCTCGCGAATAACGAAATCCAGCGCGGTCCTGCATCCCCCTTGCTTGATTTCCACACCAGCGTCAGCAGGGTATTCGCTGTTCAAGTGATCCACAGACCTCTGCTCGCCAGCATTGCCCCTCCTCGCTTGCTCACCGAACCCATACATAGCCTCCGACTCCTGGTGCTTAGTTTCAAATTTGGCGCCTTCCGTATCATTAGCATGGCCTTCTTCTGCATCCGGAATATCACCTGAGTTGGGCTGCGTTGGGGTGCTTCTAACCGTCTCGTTGTTTGCAGCAACTGCGAAAGGACGTGGCAACGGCTCGCCATCCACTAATGTGAAGGCCTCTTGTGCATTAGGACCTGGAGCAAGGTGCCGCTGTTCAGCATCAGGTGAGCTGTTCGGGCATCCACTAGAGTGGGTCGCTACAGCAGCGATGGCTTTAGTCCCTTCATCTCGCCCCCTGGCTCTCACAACCAGCTCCATATCCAACGCTGAGCGCAGCGTACTTATGTCGGCTGGCGTGCTGGGAACTGCACACCCGTACATACGCAAACCCAAGGAGAGTAAGATGTTTGTGACGGTGTGCCGCTCCTCTAAAGAAAAATTGTTTAGAAATTGCGCTACTGCGGTCGGCCGCCGTTGCTTGGAAACCAACCGTCCGTGCGTATTACAGTAGTTGTCTAGAAGCATCTTTCCACAGCTACCACACCGACCTGCGTTTCAACAGCTGATCAGCAAGAGCGCGCACTACGAGCACAGCGTCGGAAAAGGAGGAAAAGTAAAAAACAGTATTACCAGAGGATAAGCATCCATAGCGAAAGAAGTGCGAAGAAGCGCAAATGTCAAAGCAGAATGCACTGGCTTCTATCACAGCATCATTGTGCGTGGGGTTGCGGCGATATAAGTGTGAGTAAGAGTGCGGAAATGATGAAGTCATCCCGTGATTTTTGTAAGCGGACACAAATGGTGAGGGCAGCTAGAGTGTGTAAACGGGAACAGTGGCTTTGACAAACAAACTCAGGTGAATGAAAGTAAAAGAACTTCGACGACAACAACATACCACCGGGAGCGCTGGCCCAGCACCCCTTTAACGCACCGCACAGTCTTTTCTATGCTCCTTCATTGCTCCAAAAAAAAAAAAATTCTTTTTCTTTTTTGTGTTACGGGTGCGTGTAGAGGACGCTTTACAAGATGGCCTTAGAAAGATCAAAAATTACCTTCTGTCCGCTATTCAAAGGAGGCGGTAGGGCGGCAAACACACTACCGCAATTGTCAGTGTTCATTCCACGGTCGCGACGAATAGATCTTTCACCTTTACCTTTGCTGTTGCTTGCGACGAGAATGGGAAAGCCACCGCTGCCAGCCCCAATCACCATCGCCACAAGTGAAGACAATCACCCATTAAAATATGCAAAGATCCACACGCAAGGGTGTTAACGCATAAAAAAAAAAAAAATGTAAGACAACGGCGACGGATTCAGATCAGTGCACTTTTGTCCTCTGTCGCACCCGCTGCAGCAGACTCCAGAGGAGTTTCTGCAGGGAGGTCCCCTTGTCCGCCCTCCTCCTCCGCCACTTCCGTGTCCCCTGGTCTCACCGCCGCAGTGCTTTCCTCATCACCTTGTTCCTGAACAAGGGACACGCCAAGATCGGGAAATCGTTTAGTGAATGCGGTCTCAAGGCTGTTGTGGTCCACCTTTGTTTTGCGCAGGGCATTCAATAGCGACACTGCCTCATCACGTTCAAAGGAATCAAGAATGGTCATTGAGCGGTCCATGCAAGCCTTGAAAACAGCGTCATCCATTACACGCACCTTCACATAGGCACTGACGATCTTGGCCATCTCGCCTGCAGTCAACAGGTGCGCTACTGTTTGAACGCGAGGGGAGAACTCCACAAAAAGCTTTTCATAACGCATGTCAACGCGCGCGTAGGAATCCAGCAGCTGCGTGAGGTGGTCGCAACGAAACTCGCCGCGAAGCAATACAGCCCTCTCAGCTAGGCGTACGAACAGTTTATAATGCCAAAGCCCAACGTGTGCGTAGGCATAGACAACATTCACAATATCCTTCGGTGTGCCATATTGGCCAACGTGGCGCACACGTGGTATGGACTCAATGAAAAGTCGGTCGTGCCGAATACCAATGGTCGCAAACGCGCTCAATACAGAAGCGATTGTGACAGCCGGAACGTCAAGCTTTTGACTTATAAACCGATCCGCGACAATTGAGAAGAGCTCCTCGTGCTTGTAGCCTACATTAGCGTAGGCGACCGTAATGCTTGCGAGGGCCATGAGTGGGCAGGTCGGAACAATGGCCAGTGTTCTCAAAGTGAGCTCCTCAAAAATGTTGAGTTGAGCCAAGCCGGCTCGTGCAAAAGCCATCAACGTCTCCGCAAGCTGTTCGGGGGTCACCTCATGCTGCAATTGGACAACGCGCTTCCCGAGTTGTTGAAAAAAGACCGGATCCCGCACCCCCGCGCGAGAGAAAGCTCCCAAGATCAAAACAATGTCAATGAGAGGCAAGTTGGGATTTTCTGAAAAGTGATGCATGACCTTTTTTAGAAGTGCTTGTACCAAGTTGTCGTGCCGCAAGTCCATGCGGGTGAGCGACATAAGCACCGCAAAAATCTGGGGAAGTGTGAGCCTTTCGTGAATAGCTAATGCACGTTCTGCGAGCGACCAAAACACCTTGAAGTTCCATACCAGCATTTTTGCGAAGGATGCGAGGAGACTAGCAGTCTGTGCTGGATCGGCAATGGAGGCCTGTGAAATGACAACGGGGGCCAAATCGATGAACAGCTTCGTATCGCGGTACTCCACAGCGGCAAGGCCTCCCAAAATAACACTAATCTGCTGGAGCGTGAGATCAGATGCAAGAAGTGCGGCACGGCTCGTCACTGCCGCACAGAATACATCATTGCGCACACGAGCACGGCCGTAGCAGGACATCACAGCCGATACTTGTCCTGCTGTTGCCTTCTCCATGCACGAGACCAGCTTTGAGGCGACATCACGCATGATGGCACGCGTCGGCTTCCCGTTCACTTCTGCTGCTGCGCGCAGAAATGTTAACACTTGCGAAACACTCCAGCGCGCAATGTTGTTCGTTGTCACGGACGCAAGCACGTCTGCATGTGGGTCAATAATCCCTTCAACAAGCAACGCAGCAACGTCACCGGCATCCACCATGATTCCGGAGGCATCTTTGTTCTTGATAAATTCGACTCTCAATGCGGCAAGAGCTACCGCGTCAGCACGCAGTGCACTATCCTTGCTGAAGACACGTAGTACAACGCGCACCGACTCCGTGTCCCACTTCTCTCGTCCTTCATTGATGGCACGTACAATGCGGCGCACTAGTGAAGGGGGCAGTTTAGCAACACCATCACCAACCGCAGCAAACTCTGCCAGCAGTCGCGTTGATGTTGTCAAATTAACATTGCCCTTGTCGATATAAGTGGTTAGAGTTTTCATAACTTTTTCTAATAGCGCTTTACGCGTCTCACTGCTTGATGTTGCAGAGTTAATGCCATCATTTGAAAGTGGACGAAGAACACGAGCGAGTTGGACAGCGCCTCGTGGCGACGTTATCGGCTCCGCCTCCACGCGCGTATTGAGCTCCTCAAGGAGAACTGACGTCGCAGCGTCACGAATAGACTCTGGCGACGTGTGCACAACCGAAAGCAAGCCAACAAGGTCAGTGAGCGAAACGACAGACATCTCTCCCGCGGGAACTGCCGCCCACACAGAGGCGGACAGTTGCTGGATCACGTGATCGGAAATAACACCCTCCACTGCCACCAAACCCGCTGGCTGCCCAAGGATCTTACCAAGTGCAATAGCGATCATAGTTTTTTCTGTCAACCCGACGCCCTCCTCTATTGCACGCAGGACGCGTTCAGAGAGATGCTGCGTAAGATCGACTGGGCCACGTGAAACACTAACCCCCTCTCCCGTGTCTGTGGATGCCAGCGTTGAGGGTGCAGCTTGCCCTGTCGCTAGGGGGACAAACGAAGTGAGCACTGTGGCCAGGAGCATACACAAACTACTCGTGGCCATTTCTCCAACGGTTTTTTGCAGCTGCTGCTGCGTAGCACTAACAACGCTCGAGATGTCATTATACTCTAGGCACACAAGCGCATAAAGTGATTGTGCAAGTGAATGAGGGGGGAACGCATCTGGATGCACCGACAACCATACAGCGCAGTCGTGGAGCATCGGGAGGTCGCTGGGGGCGTTGAGTACAACAAACGTGGACAAACACTGCGATACAACTTTTCCATCAAGACCGTGCACGCGGTGCAGTGGTGTCCCGGTGATTATGCGCAGGCAATCCTCTTGCTGGGCCTTAGTCGGGGATCGGAGGTAGTTGCCTCTGGCTCTAGTAAGCTCCGCGGCAAGCACACGTGCAGGCTTTTCAGCATAGAACCGCATCCCAGTGAGCACTGGGGAAGCCCCTGAGGCCGTTGACAGCATGCAGATGGGTGCTTGAGACCGCATAGTCGTACCCATACAACGGCCCTTGGACAGCACAGCACAATGAAACCCAAGGAGCCCTGGACGCTTTAGCATAAGGGCAAGACGAATCATCTTCAGCACCTGGTCTACAAAATGTTTACCTCGGCTAGATTAGCAGTGGACTTAAAACGTTACGTTGTTGTTCCAAAAAAAAAAAAAAACACCTCCAGGACACTCCTTTTGTTTGTTACCTTCTCCCCTGGAGTCCACAACTTCTTAATACACTAATAGTCGATGCTACTAGTCACTTTCGCCGGGTATCCCTCTTTGCAACTTAGCACCGAGAACAGTGAGATTGGGACCTAAAGGAGCAAAAAATAAGATGAAATAAATAACCACTGAGGCGGTAAAAAGGGAAACCGAGTCATCAATGGGCACCAAAAGAAAACTATGCTTGACGTCATTTCAGTGGGGAAGTGAAAGTGCGCACACCTTTGCGTATGTGGGCACGTATGGAAGTGTGAGTGAAGGGAAACATACCTGAAAACGTCCTACTTTTCTCCCATGCTCCCTTGGATTGCTTGCAGCTCCCTGGAAACGGACAGGGCTACATTGGCCAAATCATCATCGAAGCTGCTGCCTAGCTGGACTAACATGTCAGCCAGAGCTTGGGCATCTGCATCGCCTTCTGTGTTCAATGAACCTGGGGAAGAAATTTCCTCACGTATCTGATCCCTGCAACTCTCAAGGAGCGCTAGAGGATACTTGCGGTAGCGCAACCTTGCCTCAGTGTTTATTAAAATACCCGCAAGCGCGCACACCGTGTCCCCCAGTGAATGCACACGAACTCGTTGGCTTAAATGCCTTACAACGCAATCTAGCACTCGTTGGTATTGTGGACTGTGCGCCACACCCTCAGCAATGGCACCTGACGAGTATGTGGGAGGATGCGGGGCGAACGCAAGGCAAGAGGCGCACAGAACGCTTGTGCATTGAGATACGCTAAGTTCTTCAAGAAGGCATTCATTGCCCGTACCGTGCAGGTGTTGCATGATATCCGGCAACCACAGTTCACCTTCAGAAGTGTGGTGAGCACCAACAGCAAGACGCCAGCAGAGCGCGTCAGCACCAACTATCATCCTTTCCCTCAAGCGTGTTGCTGAGCAAGGGGTTGCAACTAGGGCCTTCAATGCCATTTGCTGAATTTGCGCAAGGTAGGCCATCTCATCTTCCTCCACTTGGATGCAGTGCAATGCAGCAAGGGCTCGAGTTGTTGCAATCAGCAAAAGTAGTATGCCGTCGGCAGAAAAGTTCTGCAGTGTTTCCTCTCCAAATGAAAGACGGAGTAAACCAACAAAAGCCACAGCGTTGGTCCCCGCCGAGGCCATCGTGGGGCGCATGAGCGCGATAAGCACAGAGAGTAAACACTCCCAATGCAAGGGGCTTTCGAGTCTCGGTGTGAGACCAGCCAGTAGTTGTTGCATCGTGTCAGGCGTAGGGTGCACCGAAAACAGCAGACAGGCATTGAGGTACAAGCAGGCGAAATCAACTGCCACCTCGGACGCCTCGTCATCTTCAAGTGAGAAGTCTTCAAACTCTACAGCACTTAATGCTTCGCGACCAGCATTAAGTGTCGCCTCCGACTGAGAAACGCTACGATATGTACGGAAGGCCGCTACAAGCGCCTCGCGCTTCTTATTTCCACCATACCGGTTCACGGACAACATTTCAACCGTTGGCTTGTCGATTGAGCTTCTGCCAAGACGTGTGCGTTTCACCTGTGCGGAGGGATTCACCTGGAACCATCGCGTTGTGTGGAAGTCATGCATGAGCCACCTTGTGTAGAAACAAAAGGGAAGGGCCGGGCGGGCACAAAGAACGGCAACAAGACTAGGGATGGCCTTCTCACGGTACCTGGATGTCATCCCCAAAAGCTAGCGCCTACCCTTTCTGCCACCCTCGCGCAGCACAAGTGGTCCTCCGGTATGAGGGGGGGAGAAGGTGCCACCGCGCAATCCCACAGCAGAGAGCTGTGTCTACGGTGTCCCTAACTGTGTGAAGAGGAAACAAGAGCAATGTATCAGCACGCATAGAACAATAAAGTACAACGCCAATTACACATCCAGCTATAACCAAAGAAACAGAGAAACAAACATGAATGGGGGGGAAAGGGAAAGAGAGAAAGAGAGAAAGAGAGAAAGAGAGAAACGAATTAAAGGAGGGTAGTGCGCAATATTTTATAACGTAAAACCAATGTACCTTATCCCCGCTGCCATACCATTGTTGACCACGCTACACACTGCCTTCAAGTACAACAGGCACGCACAAGTTCATGCTATCGAATAACCCAATTTGACACCAAGAGCACTATGATACTGATCCACAAACAAGCGATCAGCTGACGTGTGGAGTTCCAAAAGTGTGAAAGCGTTTTGTTTACCTCACCCACACCTTTTTGTATGTTGGAATGTGCAACCTCCGTGTTTTTCAAGAGGATTGAAAACTGTTCATTCTGTTGAACAAGCCGCTCACTCATAATAGAAGTGAGTTGTGACAGTTCTCGAACGGAGACTTCTACAGCTTTCGCGTCATTTGCTACCGCTTGCTGTTGTTCGTACATTAACATCTGGTTGGCTTCATTGAGTTTTTTTTCCTCTTCCGCCGTGTAATTGAAATCAGGCACGGTGAACTTGGAAGGGGTTACACGACCCACGCCCGAGAGCACACCTTCATTGCTCTTGCTTTTGCTCAGCAGCAACGAAATATCTTTTTTGGCTGGCACCGGTGCCGCAGCCACAGTTCGTACCGCCTCCTTTATAGCACGACCCACCACCGAAGCCACAACCTTCGTAACCTTTCGCCCTTTGTGGTCGCCTAACTGGGCAAGTGAAAGCGCTTCGGCCCCCTCAGCTTCAGCAACCTTGTCAAAAGCCGGCGACGGGCCGCCGCCCACGTAGCGATCCTCGATGCTCGGGCACGACAGTATGCCTGCCCTCGGAAAAGCAAACATCTCCTGCTTGTAAAGCGCCAACTCCTCTTTGCAGAGACCAATTTTCAGTCTCCAGCGACCAACGCCCACTGCAAGTACATCGAGTCCTGTTTCCAGGTGCTCCAAAAACTGCTGCGAAGGCTCAAAGCATGAGGAGCTCCCTTTGTGTTTCCTCTTGGCCGCCGACAGTAGAGCTCCCCAGGTACCAGTCAGGTCCTTCATCTTGTCCCCCGCCTCCTTCATAGTGGCAAGAAGATCCTTTATCGCGTTGGAGGCAGAAAGCAATTCAGCCTCCCGAAACAGCAAAGCACTCTCTAGGTCACTAACATCAGGGAGTAGCGCTTTCATTGCATGAAGCGCCGCAACCACACTCAACCGTGATGCATTCATTGCATTTTCTGCTGTGCGAGTGGCCACATCAAACGCTTGGAAAAATGCGTGAGCGCGCAGCGCGTTTAGATGGGCAAAGCTATCGCAACGACTAAGGTACGGGATGCTCCTGTCAAACAGGTCGCACAAGAGGGCGGAGTGATCCCTCATGCCTCGAAGAACAACAAGATCTTTAATTTACTTTTATTATTACTATCTTTCTTCTTTTATGCCGTATAACAGAAAGAAAAACACCAGTCACTTCGCTGCACTTCACATTTAACTTTCTAGCACTAGCGCTTCATACCACTCCAACGTGATGACAACGGAGAAAAACGACAAAATAAAAAAGAAAAGAAAGGCAAATAAAAATTAAAGGAAAAAAAAAAGGGAGAGAACATATGAAAGCAGGGCGCATCATATTCCAAACTTTGTGGGCACGCGTGTGCTCATCAGGCAGGCCGTACTCAACGGAATGGACAAAATATAAAATACTGTCATGGGGGGGAAGCATTGTGGTGGCGAAACCCTGTAGCTCGGTGTCATCTTTATGCGCTGCTAGCCCTTTAATTCAACTTGAATTTGCGACCTCCACACACAATGGTTCGTGAAGGCAAAAGCTTTCTGGTGACAGCAAACTGACTAAAATGCGCTCCTATGCATAGGAACAGACAACGCCCAACGCCACACGCAGCAGACACTTGAGAAGCCGGCACCTTTTGTGGGCAAAGAAAACGGCAGAGGGCGTCGCTGAAGGAACGTAACGCTGATAAGGCACATGCAGAAAATATCGTATCCAACTTCTGTGCACTCCCCATGTAACGGAAGTGAAGCACCCACAAGGAACCGCGCCACGGCTGCAGTAAAGAAGGCAGAGGATGATTGCAGAGATAAACTACATGTCAATGTTGCTTCATCGAACCACTCAAAAAGAGGGGGATGGGGAAAACTTACTGATGAAAACTATGAAAAGGGTGCTGATATGCTCTGACTATAGCCGCTGATGATACAACCGCTGGGAAGCGGGGCGGATGCACGTGAGCAAGCCCAAATATACACGTGGCATTCCCGGGGCACCACTACATCTGACTGCCGTCGCCATACAGACTGAGTAACGATGGGAAAAGGATGTGATGATAACTGTGGGCATTGCCGCTGTAATACTGCCGCTATGCGGGTGGTGAGGGCGTCCCCCCCTTTACGTCCTGCACAAGAGTGGGATTGGGTGTTGCTCTGCACAACTCGATCCGGCAATCATGATCTCGGTAGTAGTTGTTGTTATAGTGCAATAACTGGCTTTAAATAAGCGACCCCTGAAAATGAAAAGGGAGCGCGCGGAACAAGTTGATAGAACACGATGAAAATGGTGACATACCAGGGGACGCGAATGTCAGGCAGATGCGGAGAACCACGAACCGCACGTCTTATAATCCATGGGGATACTTGATAAACCGTGAGCAAAGGCAAAGCAAAAAGAAGAACGGAAGGAAGGAAGGAAGGAGGCAGAAACAGACATACGGTGGTGGGGGGTACGGGGGAAGGAGAAAAGAGACCGCTTCTGGTCCAGGAGGCAAAACACAAAAGTGGATCATGTGCTGATACAAGTTCGCGCGTATATTTCTAGATCCCTGAAAAACAACCCTTCTAATTACTCATCTATGCCGGCGAGGTGCGGCATCGTTGTTAAAAGAAATGCAACACCCCCCAGCCGTTCCCTCCCTCTACTCTCTCATTCACACACACAGAGAGACTCACTCTTTCTCTTTTTCACTCACACATGCCGAGAACACAGTCGCAGACAGACAGGGTGCTACATGTTGGGCAGATGATGTTCCGCATGGAGGATTTTCAACTCAGTTTCTATCAACCCCCGCCTTAAAATCGCGCGCTCGCGAATTAAATCCGTCATTTGCTGAAAAGTTGTTAGGTGGCGAGATGCAGCTTGCATCTTTTCGTAAAGCTTTACTGTGTTCCCAGTGTGTCGTGTGCGCGACTGCACCTTCCTGTACTCCTGCACATCGTCATACTCATCATCCGGAATTGGCAGGAAACCTTCCACAAGCTCGTTAACATACTGCTGCAGCTCAGGTATAAGGAAGGCAAACCGTGAGAGACGCACCTCAGTGGCAGCCACCTTCATTATCTCAGGCCGGAAGAGGGCGGAAAGCATGTCCTTGCGACCCTCGTGAATATCCGTTACCAGCTTTGTACTCTGACGTAGCCGATCCTCACGCTTCTTCACCCAATAGGACTTGATTTCGTCCAAATGATCAGCTGAGACTTTACTGCTAAATTTTGGCCGCCCAACCTTGCGCACTGTGCCATCCGCTGCATTTACGTCGGTCAGCGTCACACTACGGAGGATGTGCTCCTCGTGATCTTCTCTGACCTGTATGGAATCTGCTGCTGACACATGCGAGCTGTTAGAATGGTCCTTGCAGTACAAACGACAACCGTCCCATGGCGCCCTCGAAACACCCTTCTCCGGATGACAAAAACACTCCGCAGTACCTGCCGCCTGTCCGCAAGCGGGATGCATGGAAACAAAACAGTTCGGATGTGCACACGTGGAGAGCCCCTCCCCGCCATTGCTGCGGCAAAACGTGCACAGAGCTATCTTGCCCACTCTCCTGGCACGTCCAACAGGGTGTATGACAGCCTGCTCAGCATCAACCACCAGTTCAGAGAAGGAAAGAGCACATATCACATGACAGAAGAGTAATAGAGGCGGTCCCTTGGTGCCTGCGTCGGGGGGCAGGCCTTCACACTGCCGCTTCCACGCAACGCCGGAGACGTATGGAAGCATAACACCGCCTCGGCGGCCGCAAGAATTGCAGTGGCCGGCGCCCTTCTCGCGGCGCGCAACCAAGCACGACGGGCACCGCCAGTTTTCCAAATCCGGAGGAAATTGCTTCAGATACCAACAACTAAGATGTGCCTGTGCACCGCAACGCTGACAGCAAAGAAACCGCCCCTCGTCTTCTCCAAAACGCTCCGACTGCGTACAAACTCCACACAACATGGACGCCCACTCATTGTGAAGGTGCTGAGGCCGGTAGTCATTGCTTCCGTTAAGGCGACCGCCATAACTCATTATAGAAGCAGCCTTGTTCCTGTTGTCCTCTTGCGCCAGCTTATCGTAAGCGGAACACACTGAAGCCGATAGGCGCAGTGCATACTTTCGCTCCAACACTGTAATCGCATTTGAAAAAAACAGTGGTGATATCTTTTTAGAGAGACACCAGTGATAGTCCTCATGATCCATGATGTATTTGCACCGACTAAAAAGATCATTACGCTGCAGTAAGTTGTAGGGTACATCTTCATTGAACAAACTATTGGCCCAACCGACTCGCGGCTGGGCGGCAAGATGAAAGCCCGAGCTCTCAAGCGCGGCACCTGTAGACGATCTACGCCGCTTCCGCTGCAGCGAAGGCGTTGCCACCTCCTGTTGCGCCCCACTAGGAGCAGTGTCGGCCTCCGGCTCCGACGGGCATTCTATAACGCTGAACGGTTGGTACTTTCCCTCTACTTCGCTGAGATCGTCTACAAATATGAGAGGCAGATTCGTCTCCGAATTCAGGACGACGCGCATCGTGGCGCCCGCTTGTGACTTCAAGGTGGTGGGGAAGGAAGGCCACAAGAATGGCCCCCGCAATTTACTCCCCGTTTACTTGTGTTGTGTTAATTCCTTGTGCTATCTTTACACAATAAAATGCAATGTGATCGGCTTGGGACACGCCTAACTAACCGCGCTTGACCAGCTTCCACGGGCGTCGGTATGACTTGTCTTCCTTTTCAAACTCCAATCACACAAACAATCTGGTGTCCTTGGACACGCCAAAAATGGCACACACACACACACACACAGACGAAGAAAGAAATAACTTTAGCCTTCTGCCCTAGTGACGCAGAATATCTTTTAAGGACAGTGACGGTATTTTCATAATACCACCACGGCGACAGGCGACTGTTAAAAGTCACGTGAACGCTAGAAGAGTCAGCAAAGGGATGGGCAAGAAGACGTACAAAAGAAGAAAGAAAAAAAGCAAGCAGCGGTGGGAGACAGCACGACCACAACTTGCCATTTCCATTCGCCATCACTCTCATTTTTGTACCTAACACCCATTTCTAAACTGTTGTTGCGCATTACGCCTCATCTCTTTTTCTCTTTCTCCCTTTTTCGCTCGGTTTCATGTGCGTGTTGGTTATATTTATTTATTTATTTATTTCACTTCATTTTTGCACTGACACCACAAGTGACTGACGACAACAAGAAAAGCATGGGAGGGAGGGAAGATGTTAGTTGTTTAAACGCTTCTCATGCGTCCCTGTGACGCTGCCGCAACAGCTGAATTATTTAATAAATAAAAAGGGAAGAAATTCCCGCACCCCTCGTTCCCCAGTCATTGCTCTGCCAAGGGAGCGACAGCCCAAGAGAACAATGACGATGCGAAAATGGGCAAGAAAGAAAAGAATCGCAACTTCCCGGAAACTGAAGCCATTGGAGGCAAACGTTGCTAGACGGGGTTTTTGCTCCCCAGTGCGACTTGACAGGAGTCCGCAAAGCGAACCACCACTTTTGTTGCAGCTGAGGAAGGAATGTCCATTCATCACTGTTTACGATCGACAACTGAGTCAGAGGGCGTAATTCGTCACCTTTTGTCTTTCGCCAACGGAAAGTACAGGAATTGTGGGGGCAACCGCTAGCGCCTGTATAAAGCTGTGTCGCTGGCCGACTGCGGGAAAAGACGGTACCACACGGCAGTCTGGAAGCGTAGCAAGGCGGAATCCGCCCTTTTGGGCAGCTGTGCTAAAGGCCAATACCGCGCTACCATCACCACGCTGGCCAAAAGCCGTGCAACCAATGCTCGTTGTCAAGTTTTTCAGCGCTTTTACCGGCCCATTGGCTGCGCCTCCACCGCTAAACAGAGAAACAACCCCACTGGCGGAGCCAATAGCGACTGCTGACTCAAAAGTGCTAAATGTTGTGATGTCAACGGTACCTCTGTCCTGAAGCTCTCGCAAAAAATGTGCAGTCTTGCGTAAGTCATAGACAATCAGCTTGCTACGTGTCGCAACAGTCAACTCGCGAGAGTCCCGGCTAAATGCAAAGTCCACTACGGGATCACTCACTTCGATGCGGTGTGTGATGCTACCCGACACAAGTGAGCCTACCATCACCGTCGCACCGCAAGACACAGCTATCGCTTTGCACGTTGAGTCACCATCGCGAGCGGCGACTTTATTAATGTAAAAATCATGTTTGCTATTATCACGCCGCCCATTGCGGTACGCAGTTGAATCACGAGTATACATAAAATTCAACGGAACAACCTTCCCCACCGAGAGCTTTAGAAGACTTGGGGTGTACATCTCATGGCCAACAACAACAACGTCCTCACCGGTGGGCCCAAGCGCTGCGTGCTGAATGCGCCGGCAAACGTACGTTTTGGATAGCTGCTGAACAAAACGGCCGGCCGCATGAAAAAGATATATGTGTTGGTTTCCTCCCACAATAGCGAGCTGGCCGTTGCGGTGCCACTGTATGGATCTGGCTGTGTCGCGCGGAAGAGGTAACACAGAAAGCACTGGCGGGGCTGCGGTCTGCTGGCGGTCGTGCTTGGATGTAAGAAGCGGCTCCGTGCGGGCAAGAAGAGCATCCAGATCATCCTCACGAAAGCGCTTTTCTCCTGCGAGTCTTGTTACCGCGGTCCCATCCTCCGCTTCATCCTTCGCAGGCCTTGCCCACGAAGGAAGCACGTGACTCCGCCTTTCAAACTCTGGAAGATTGCTCTCAAGAGCTGCATCAGCCTCATCCACCCAAGCGCGCGGTTTCATTGCCGCCGTAAAGGTAAGAATACTAAGATTAAACGGTGTTGTAAATAATCTATCTATCTATCTATATCGATATATACGTATATATCCTCCTGTGCGTATGCCCGCAAGCACAACAAAGACGCCTTGGACGCTGCAAGCAGCCCCGGGCACAATATCAAAGGGGGAGGGAGGAAGGGAGGGAAGGAATAAAAGGCAAAATTAAGAAGTTGTCAGTGCAAGCTGTGGCGAAAAGACCACTTTGGCACTGGGGGCGGGACGTTTAAGTGACACAACGACTGGCGGCACTTACTTTAAGCAAATGTGCGTTAAATATCTGCAGCGGAGGAGAAGAAGGGAGTGCGGAAGATACGACTTCCGCCACTTTTCCTTTTTATTCCCTTTTTTTTTCTTCCACTCACCCACCACCACAAGCAGCAGCACCTTTTTTTTTCTTTTATTTTTTTACTTCTCCCCTTTCCCTTCCGTCCTCACTTATCGCTGCTTCTCGTTTTTTATCGTCTTACACGCCCTCGCCTTTCTTCTTCTGCCTAGTCGCCCGCTTCTTTTGATTTCCATGCAAGGGTGGAACGTGCAACATGATCACCACACCAAAGCGCCCCACAACACCTCCCTTTACCACTCCATGAACCACCGACGTGATGTGTGCACGGGTACATTTTCGTGGAATAAGAAGTCGTACACGCAAGCGCAGGTGCAGCTCATAACATCATGAGCACACGTTAAGGAAGAACAAAAGAAAAGATAGACAGAAAAAGACTTGAAAGCCCATTTCCTTATTTAATGTGGTGGCGGCAACGACCGCCAAGCACGCAGACACAAATAGAACTAGGGGTGGTGCAGGTAATAATTTTTTAAAACAACCCCATGTTTGCAGAACACTACACATCTAAAAGGACAGAAACCCCACTGCGACTCCGGCCAATTCATTCAGCACGCTCAGACACACAAAAGCTTGTCTCCTCTGCCTCTGCCTCTGCCTACACCCCTCAAGTGAATATATAAATAATAGGTACGATCATACAAAATAAGATAAATATATAAACATACATATTTATAAAAGCATGGGAGTCGAGCGAGGAGAGAGAATGCTACACAAGCAAAAACCAACGAATGCGGTGCCTAGAGGAATATAATAAATGACTGTGATTTTGTCCTCGCTCGCCGCTCACTCCTGTTCGACTACAGAAGCACAAGCCAGTACCCCACTCTCCCCTCCCTTCCTCTCCCTTCTCCACGAGCTTCTAAACCGTTCAATTAACTGTAAATCCACTCACGCGCACACATTCTCTCCACCTACACACTCACCCCCCTAACCCTCATAACCCTAGCTCTCTTGCCTGTCTTAACCAGCTTACAACAAGACGACAATCACCGCCTCCCTCTACTGCAGCCCTCCACTCCAACAGAAAAAGGCCAAGCCATGCAATTGGAAAGGGGCGACGAAGAGGGACAGACTTGAATCCACACACGCAAGGCGTACACAAGTAAAACCACTCAACACCGCTCATCAAACAAAAAGGAAAAAAAAGAAAAAAATGCACACCAATATCCCATTCGCCCACGGACCATTCTCAACCCCTTCCGCTCCCTCAGGCATTTTTTTCGAGCCAACAGTCCGCCCCCATGGGCCCTCCGTCATATTACTCGTTAGAACACCACTGCAAAAACCCTAACCCTTCCAATCCTCGTCGCTCCGGGCCAAACATTGGCTCAAGAAAACTCGCGCAACTACTTCCCGCCTCTCTCTCTCTCTCTCACCTACACACACTGTGTACTACTGTTCCTCAGAAACTGCAACCCAAGTGCATATCACATTTGCGTGCACACAACTGCGCCTGTGGCGTACCACAGAACGGCAAATAAGGCCCACAACCAGGACGACGCAGGAAAACTCCGGCGAACCTGTTACATTGGTCTCTCGCCCCTCTCAACCCCGTAAAACCCATGGATCCACACAGCCACCACCAATGCAGGGTTGGGGATGGGGAGTGCAACGTCTGCCCTGCTCCACAGGGAGCCCAACAACGAAACGTGAAACATTCTGAGCAGAATGATATAACGGCAAAGTTAAGTAATATAAAAAGGTCATCCAATTGAAGAAGAAACTGGAAAGTTTGGGAAATGGTCGACCGTTTAATGCTTTTGGTGAATTTAGGAGGTAACGCAAATTATAAAACACGACTGCAGATCGATGTAAGAAATTCCTGTAGGATGCAGAAAAGGAAAAAAGCAATAAAGAGGTGGGACTCATCATCAGCTCTCTACTATTTCCATCCATATACGAGCCCGGAACGTTTTGTACAGGTCTCGTACCAGCTCCCTGAAGTCCATGCGCTGCTGTGCCTCATAGAAAAAGGTAAGCTTGTTCTTGTCAAACTGATACTCCGCGTCTACAATGGTCATGGACAAACCACGCTCAAGCACACGCTGTGAACACACGTCGATGGCGCGCCGCTCCAACTCCACCTGCATCGAGTGAAGCTTGGTGACGTCAGAAGCATCAGCTAGCCGCAACACCGTCCCTGACCCAAGGCCAATACTGCGTGTGGGAGTAATACCTGATAAGCCAACACCGAGAACAGTTGTTTTACCATTACTGCTGGCGCTGTTGTTGCCCTTGTTCTTGCCCCTCTTGCTATTGACGTTAGAAGTGTTACTAGTGTCTGACGTGTCACAGCACGTTAAAGGCACCTCACACCAGGTATACGTCACGAGCCCAAGGTCCTCACCTCGGTCACCCCCAACCATCACATAACTTCCGGGTGGAACGTAAGTTCGTGATTCAAACTGGAGTACGCGGCGTCGCTTGAACTCTACCAGAACCTTGCAGCAGGAATGCACGTCAATACCCAACTTCTCTGGATCGTCAGGTGGGCAGTCGGGGACAGGAATGACACGAGGTCGACCGTCTGAGTACACCACCTTCAGATTGGACATCAAATGTTGATTTGTGACATTCATCGTGTTGATACGGATAGCTTCCTGCTTGGCAACGTTTCCTACAAACTCTTCGCTAAAGCTACGCTCCTGTTTTGCTTCCTCCCCGTAAACACAAGGGGAAAACACACAGTCCTCAGCACTCCGCTGCATGTCCATATCAGCACCCACGCTGTCAAGTGGTTCAAAGCAGGCGTAGTCCACTGTTGTGTTGACGCCACTGAATGCATGATCACCATCCGACCATTGCTTCTGCGGCGTGTTCGCGGCTGTCGGGTCGTGACCAGCCGACAACCCAACACCAGACCACTGTGAAACCTCCGTCGACTGCATACAGTCCAGTATGTAGCTCCTCGAGTCGGATGCCACTAGCTTTGGTCGCTCACCATGCGGGGTGGAAGTCGAACCAAAACGACCACAGGCAATGGCAGCAGTGGAGACAGGTGGGCGATCAGCCATGCACCCAAAAGAAGACGGCATGGGCTGGTCCAGTGGAACACCGTAGGAGTGAGAATTCCCAATGCCTACACATGCATCAACGGCCTGCTGAATTCGGTCCAACCGACCCATAATACTATCGTACACCGCATGTAGATTACGCTCATGATAAACAAGAAAGTCGTTCACATCCGATTGCAGCTGGCGTAGCGCTACACGCATCACTTCATCTCTCATCAACTGCTGATTCATATTAACAAACGCTCTTTTCTCTTCCTCTCCCACTTGGGTCTCCACACTGGCTTTTGATAGTTCCTCTCAATGCCTCAACAAGCGCACTGGTTGCTGTTTTTTATCCCTGCCCAAGCAGTCCTAGCAAGCGGCGAAAACAACACAGAACACAGGAGAATAGCAGCACCACTGGTGTCTGTAAAGTCGCTCCCTCTTCGACTTCAGCCGGCTTACAAAATAAGCAACGTACTTACCAACCCGGTGGAGGAACGGGAAAACAAACAAGCGAAAGAAAAGAAAAAAAAATGAGTGGGGTGAAGCGGAATGGAGTAGGAAAGGAACCCAGCAAATGAGCAAAGCGGTGAAAATCTCCCGCACGCGAGCTCACTTGCTAAGTCCTCAACGCTCTCTTGCTGCTTTGTTTTGCAGAGGTGGTGAAATCACACCTCACTGCGCTTCTATTATTATGGGCCCGCTGTTGTCCTATTTTTTCCTCCACTCCCTCTCCCTCTTCCCGTCTTTTTCCTTCTTCCCTCTTGTCTGTCCTTTCTGTTTTGGCGTTACACTTCTGCTGTCACTGGGTACCGACTCGAGTACTGTGGAGATGGAGAAGCCTATTTATAAAATAACTTTTGGTGTCAGCCTCGCTCTCTTTTGATGTATTCACTAACTTCTCTTTATTTTCTTCTTCTTATAATTATTAATTATCGTTTTTATTTCCCCTTTCCTTGCCGTTCCCACAGTCAACGCTTAGTTTTTGTCAACTTCCGACAACTAGTGGAGGCAATCTTCTGAGCAGTCTAATAGAGAAGGGGGAAATGTTTCTTCTTTATCTTCCTTCCCTTGGAGAATGGCGTGCGAAGCAGATCTATGTCTTCTCTAGCAGGACTGTTTGGTCAAAACGGAACGCGTTTACAGAGTCAGCGTCACGTGTGTATAGAGAAAAGAAAAAAGAAAAAAGTGAGTTCAGCGGCACCAGCGGAAAGTGTTTAAAAGTTTTATCAGAAAGTGTGGGGCGAGAGAAATAATAACTGTATAAATACAAAATGAGTATCTAAAAAGGTGAAGCGATAAAAGCGAAACAGTGAGACTAGACCTTGTGGCACGTGTGACACTTGCAGCTAGCAGTAGTAGTAGTAGTACTAGTAGTGCCGCCGCCGCCGCTGCTGTTGTTGTTGTTGTTGTCATGTGAAAAGGATGATGAAGGGGAAGGAAAATGATTGATAATGACGGGAGAGGGGTGGAAAGAAATACCCGAATAATATGTGAGCATTACTTGGTGAGATCATCATACATCTCCCAGAACAGCCTCCCACATGGAACAACAGCTTTTAGTTTAGTTGAGAGCAAAATAGCCCCGCTAAGCCGGCGGTGTAAAGAGTACACTGGAGTGGGAGGGGGTCGCAGGCGAAGCTTAACAATGGTTGGCACGAAACCTTGAATTCGCGAAGGCAGTTGCTCCGCTGAAAAGTCGAATGGGGCCTCGCGGTTGGCGAACGGCAGTCCGAGGAGCACCACACTCTCCGCATGGGCGTCCAGCATCTCCCTCATCTCGTTTCCAGTGAGAAATCCGAGTTTGATGCTGATATCAATGACCCCCTTTCGATCCTTGCGTGCTGCAGCAGCAACAACTTCAAGGTAATCCCGCACAAACTCCTCACTGTACTCGCGCGCCGCGCCGAAATCAATCAAACTTATTTTGTTTGTATCGGGACAAAATAGGAAGTTGGAGTAGTTTGGATCGGTCTGCATAAAGCGCCAGCGAAATAACTCCGTTAGAGTCAGCTGTAACATGTTTTTGGCAACGTAGTTCTTTATATCTTGTGCTTCTTCAACGGCTGCTAACTTATCGACGGTAACGCCAGAAACCATCTGCGTGACCAGCACGCGGTCGGTTGAGAGCGACCGGTACACCCGTGGGACAACAAACACGTCTCGCAAGTCGGCATCCTTCTCCACTAGTGCGCCATACCGCATCTGCTTCTCTGCCTCCTGTTCGTAGGAACACTCGGAGGACAACTCACGGCGAAGCTCATCCAGTATGTTCCCTACAAAAAGACCTGGAGGCAGAATGTTCAGAGACATCAGCATACGAAGATTTGCCACGTCCGAGTCGATACTGCGCGCTACACCGGGGTACTGTACCTTCACCGCCACCGTCTCCGTTCGCACGGTATCACCAGCAGCCTCAGCCTCTTTCCCTATCACATCACTGACAGGCACCTTGATGGTTGCAATGTGCACCTGTCCGATACTTGCCGCGGCAACAGGCTTATCAACAAAGCTCACGAACAGCTCTTCACGCCACCTGTCGTTGCCGTACTCCTTTGCTAGCGTCTGGTTCAGTTGGGAAGCTGGCATCGCATATGCACTGTCGCGCACGCGCTCGAACAGCTCCGTGATTTGAGCTGGAATTGTGCTGTCATCCTGAATGCTGAGCATCTGCCCAAGCTTCATTACAGCACCACGCATTCGACACAGTGTTTCCACAATGCGCCGGTGGCTGTAAGCGGGGATAAACTGACTTTCGCCCCTTGAGCCTACGAGTCTGTCCCAACCGAGTTGGAAAAAAAGCGAACCAAACGCCATTGCCCTAGTTGTTCGTGTGGAAGGAACCGCACGGTAGACAGGCTCCGCCATCCTGGAAGCTGCCTCCTTGTGCAAACGGGCAGATGCTTCGAATGGAAGCGGGGCTGGATGAGTCGGGGAGGCAGCTGTACCCCCTTCTGCAGTGCCCATCCAGCGTACACCACCTCTGGTAAAATCACTACTGCCATTCAGTGTTGTTGGGCACGCCGCGTGAGCGATTGCGGATACGACTTGCGCAGCACCCCGTGCTACGTTCCCAGCATAGTTTATGAACTTACTAAACTCCATTCCCTTCACAAAACCAACGCAACTTTTCGTGGGCATAATTGCATAAAACGTTGACAACGAAAGAGAGTGAGTGAGTGAGTGAGTGAGAGGAAGGCAAAAAAAGAAAAAAAGCAAATGTTAGGTGGAGACGGTGACAAAAGGGGCACACAGTTACCAAATAGCTGTGAAAATAAAAGGGCGTGGCTCCAGCTCCCTGCTCAACCATGTGTGCGGAAACAGGACAACAAATGCCGCTCCGTGTTTGCGTAGCTTACGCCTTTCCAGTTACAAATTCATTTTTGAGAAGGAAGGTTTTCTTTCGTATGTCGGTGGGTGAACACAGTGTGGCAAAACGGAATACGAACTGGGCCATCTTTCCACCACACCACTCTCTTCCCTCACACCATTGCTGCTACAACTTTGCCTGTGGCGCCGATTCGGTCATCTTTTTCCCCAACATGACAAACCACTCCGCCACCGACGGCTTACCTATTCCCTGGACACAGTCCACAACGTTCTCGATGTGTTTGTACCATTGTGCCTGCACGCTAGGGACGCCGCGCAAGTGGTCCAGCAGGACAGTTTCGACTGAAGCACACACGCGGTGCAAAACCGTTGAGGTGCAGCACTGCAGGAGGTTAATGAGTGCAGAGTAGTACACCTGGAAGTACGCCAGTCGCTCCTGTCGTGCTGCCGTTGTGATGGCGGCTGTATGGCCAAGTAGAATGCACACTTTATCAAACAACGCTGAAACGATGAGAAGCACCGAACTGACAGGGCGAATGCTATCGAGTGATCCCGCGCCATGCGCACCTAGGGAGATCTCCGAGACAATTTTGTTGAGGGTGGAATTGGGCGCCCGAATGCTCTCCGACAGCGCTCTTTCGTCACACTGCTCAAGCGCCTGGCAGCAGTTCCGCACTGTACGTGCAAAGTGGCGCGCCAAAAACAGGGGAGGCTCCCCATAACGCGCAGGGGACGAAACAGGACAAACAAGAGTTACATATGTTGGCACGAAAAGTGGTGCGATAGCACGCTTGGAGAGGAATGCGCTGCAAAGGAAGTCCAAACCAACGACCGCAAGTGAGTCACTCAGCGGGTTCTTAATACACACAAGAGCCGTGTCGACCCAGTGTCGAAGCATATTCTCGTCACTCAACACCAGAGCGACGGCAGCCGAAGCAAAGGACCGCACATACGCCTCAACTAGTGCGTAATGTTGACGATTACGACGTTCCATATTTTTTTTTGACACACACGGGAGAATGACATCCGTGAAAGATACGTTTATTTCCGTAGACAGCATATTGCGGGATACGAACAGCAGCCTTCTGCCTATCGACCTCAGGAACACGAGAATTGACTTTTTCTCCTGCTCAGTCTTGTTATTCTCCACAGATGTGTAAAGCGCGCGTACCGCATATATTCTGCTCATGCACTCCAATGCAAGCGTAGGGTCGGTCTCCAAAACAAAGGTATCGCGTCTAAAGAACTCGAACAACAACTCGGCAGCACACGCAAGAAAATGCCACGGGCGATGCGGTATTTTTTTAGGCAACTGTGCGCGCTCATGGAATGAAAAACACGTAAGGTAAATGATTTCCAGCATCTCACGTACCTTGCGCAACACATCACGCATCACTGCCGCGTCTCCGTCGGAGACCGCAACGACTAAGCGAACAAGAGGGACCGCCTGAACCGGCGGGCGTAGCAGCAGGTGTGACAACCTACTCATTTCACCGGATTGGATAAGTGGGATTTGTACAATGCACACTGCCAAAGAGTTCAGGAGAGAGATAACAGAAGCGTGATCCGGAGAAACGTGCTCCTTCTTCGGGATCATATAGCCGTGGGCCATGAGAATGCGAAGAAAATCCGGCTCAATGATCTGGTCATTGGTGCAAAGTTGTGTGGTCACGGCTCGCTGCACCAGCGGTGCATCTTCAGTGAAATCAACCCGCGGCATGCCCTGCAGCGCCGCCAACACGAGAATCTGATAAAATGAAAGGGGATTTTTTTTTTCATTCATTTTTTCCACAGCCTTGGTACACCCATGCCTCAGTTGGGCCGCGTAGGCCTCACTCGAAAGTAGCAAGGACTCAACAGAGCGCTTTACAATACTCATGTACCGCAATATGCCGTAGCGCGGGTTCGCTGCTAAAGTGCGAGTGCTTGTGTAGGCGAATGTTTCCGCGTTGAAAGGGGGTCGCCTAGCGAGGCGGTGTAACAACAGCTGCGTTGCCACGCGCTCCACACCGTAAAATTCGTTTCCCCTGGCAAAAAGGACGCGGATCAAGGAGCACAGTGCCCCACAATAACTTTCCACAGAAAGCACTCCTACACCGCTGAGCTGCCATATGATATCTGAGTTGAACAATGAAATTAGCGGCTGCACGTCCAAGGCGCTTCGAGAGGCAACTGCTGAAGCAAACAACTCCGTAAAACTGAGCGCCGCCTCACAGCTCCGAAAAAGACCAACATCGCTATCTTTAATGTTCTTCACCACGTCATCTAGTATGCGCGCAAGCTTTGATGCCAAACGCACTAGCACCTCCACATCCTTTCGTACAATATTTACTGAGTCCCTCACTTCGGGGCGCGCAAAGGGATGTTCAAAATGCCTCAACGTGTGAAGCGCCTGTGCCAGAACAGTTAACTGCATTGAAAGCCTCTGAGAAGCGGCCTTTTTACGCGGCGCGTCTCGTTCATCATCAAGTAAATGAAAGTACGCATCTACACCAAACTCCATATCCCTCACCTGGCCCCACAGCACACCACTCAATGCACCAAAGTCGCAGTTTACATCCTTGTTAGTAGTGAGGACTCGAGCATTCTCTGCAAGTGTGGCCACATCCGCTGCACTTACGCGGTAGACCGTCTCCGGGATCACGTGCAGCTGCATTGAGGCAGTTGAAAGGTAGAGGCCTGATCGACGAAAGAGTGTATTGAGTCTAGAAACCGCCGCATTTTCGGCATCTGCGGCAGTTACCGCAGTGTCAGCTGGACCTACGATCGCAAAACTCATGAGCACAAGGAAATTACAATGTGCTACTTTCCCTTCTTCACAAAACGGACTACCACCCGAGAAAACGTGGTAGTGGGGGAGGCCCTTACTCTTGTGTTTTTTGAGCTAACTCGTTGGTTAAGATAACTACAGGGGGACACTTTGGGGCTGGTGGGGATGAAAATAAGAAAAAGAGAAAAAGGTAAGAAGTAAGCCGGGGCAATAAAATCTGAAGGAAATTGCTGAGTAAGCGGGCGGTAGGACTGCCGAGTGACTGAGCAGGTTAAAATGTGGGTGTACTTCTCCGCCTGCTGGCGGGATAGTGAAAGAGTATTCCCGACGGCGGATGGGAAGAGCAAGATGAGACGGGGAGTTAAGACGTCCTGTTCCTCAACAAATGAGGAGCCATCAGCGGAGGCTATGATCCACCGCCTTCACGATAAGGCCCGTCATTTGCGGCTGCACGAAACAGCCCAAGCCACGCGTGGGAACAGGTAGCTTCCTCCAGTTCAGTTATACCACCTCTATCCAAGATCTGGGCAACTGTGTTCAGGGGACAATCAGCACATATGCCGGGACGTAAAGTGCGAAGGAACAGCTCCACATGATCCTCAGCGCAGTGACGAGAGGCAGTTACCCACACGAACTGCACGACAACTCGGCCGGCTATATTACACGAATGTATTCTCTGAAGTGTCTGTGTGTGTGTGTGTGTGTGTGTGATATAGGAATAACGAAGAAACAGGACGAGAAGAAAAATATGGGGAAAGTTCGGACAAATGTGCCGATTTTTGGGTTAGGAGCAGTTACGTTGATCCCTGCAACAAACAAAAACGGCCAATGCCTTAAATTAGAGAGTTTTCTGCTGATTCATTTGCAGCAATCCAAACGCAAAACAGGTAACTAAATGAAAAATATAAGTCAAAAGGGGCTCCTCCCATCACCACACTACTTGTGGCGGAACGAGTGGCGGCGCTTGCTGGCACGCTGCTTCTCCTTCCCGCGCGAAGACACATGAGGCTTTGCATGACTACCAGGAACACCGGCAGCTCCAAAGTGCTTGACAGACTCGCGCCCAGCTTTGCGACCGCGCAACAGCATAGTGTTCTTTCCTGTCGGCGCGATCATGGCAAGCTGATCAAACGTGAGACACTCGCCACCGGCACCCGTGATGCGCTCCCTAGCACTTTTTGAAAAGTGGAGAGCGCAGATGCGCAGTGCTGGTAGGCGGGCCATTCGAACATCATCAAGTACGCTTCCAACAATAACAGCAATTGGTGCGGTCTTCCCCTTCGCGAGCCAGACGGTGCGACGGTTCATGCAAATAGCAATACGGCTGAGGGAAATCGGCGCGCGGTTGCTGCGGCTCTTGATCAGGCGCTTGTGTACAAGCTTGTTGAAGCTGGAGTTGGTGCGCTTCGCGAGGAACTTGTACAGTTTGATGAGAAGCTTGATGTACGGATTCGTCGAGTACGTGTGATGGCGTACCACACGCTTCGTCTTCTGCACACCGGTAAGGTCCACTCCCATGGCTGCCACAAGGACGAGAAGGGACTCGAATACAAAACCCCTAAGACAAAAGAAGGGAAAAAATAGTGACGTTCACAGTGCTGCAAGAACCAAGAGCCGTAAAATAAGCAAGGAAGAGGTTTTAGCTTCAGGGAGCGGAAAGTAACAAACATAAATTCATTAAGGAAATATCAGTGGTGTGGCTACTGTGTGACAGCAAAGATAAGGCGCGCGGGGGTGGGAGGTGTCGTGACACGAGCCAGGCCATATGCCGTGCAAAGAAGAAATGCTGCATCTATTGTGTTTGGATGGCTTACATTTGTACGTTCGCTGGTGGCTGAGAGAAGCTGAACAGGAGCTAGGAGAAGCGGGAGAGATGAAGTCACTATCTACCAGTGTCAATCCGAAAATGCGGTAAGTCAAGAGGTAAAGCAAGAAGAAGAAAAGGCCTAAAACGGACTGGCAAGCAGCAAGACAGCACTCCAGTGCTCCTTCCCTAAACGTATCCACCTCTACCGAGCGCCCAATCGAAAAGGCGTTAGCGACTCCATGCCCAACAACACAAATAAAACAGTCGCATCATCACCGGAAAAAAAAAAAATTGGCGAGAGAGAAAGGAAGAGGTAGAGGGAAGGGGATGTAGAGGAAAAAGAGGAAGTGATTTTATCTGTTGATTTTACAATGAGCAACCCAACGGAGCACGAGGCGTCACGAAGGCCGGTATCGTATCCCCTCGAATCCGTGCAGCTGCGACTTGAGTGCGCGAGGATCTGCCCAGGCGCTGTTGCCATACGTCAGGTCCTCGTCCTCAATAAGCTTCTTCATCTCCTCCTGTTTCCTATAGTAATAGGCCATCATCTCAGACTGGGTTTTGGCGTCAACTGGGGGCTCACGAGGGGGAGCAGGAGCATCCTTCGCCGCCAGCTTCACTGTTATTTTTGTCTTCTCATTTTTTCCAACATATTTGGTGAAATCAGCTGCCTTATCCAGTGGTTTGCCACTCCACCACATTGTTGCAGGCCCCTGAAGAATGTCCTCCGTCGAAGCTCCATCATCAATAATGCTGAGCAAACGATGGGCCTTCGAGCGCTCCAAATCACTCGCGTTCTCATCATCAAGCACATGTGCTAAACGTTTAGGGGCATCGGTCCCGCTGCACTCTGCAGGGAACAAAATCATCGCGCCTCCTTTAAAGGAGGCGATGAGTGCGTCCAGTTCCTCTTGTGTGCAAAGCTGTCTCCGCTCAGCCCGCTCAAGCGAAATGTACCGCTCAGCATCGCCAACAGGTCCAAGCAGATGATGTTTTTGGTCTTCTGCACAAAAGTCTTTCGTGAGCTGCTTTGCAGCTGAAATCATCCATTTGATTCGCACCCGCGTGTTACGCATGCGCTGCAGAACCTCTGTTGCCTCACCAATGTTCGTGGAACCGGGCATTGAGACAAGAAAAACATCGTAGTCCTTGCTGTATTCGTCCTTTGGTAAGCGCTTGCACTCTATGAGAACCATTGATATTAGACTCCCTACTCACTTGCCTCGCAATAAAGCAACGGGATAAACCACACGCACACACCACAACCCTTTTATAAAGTAATAGTATTATATGCTATTCACTCCCAGCGTGCTGTTACGTATTTACTCTATAACTGAAGACGCGTGTTTGCAGGCACCACGCCACTATCCCCGGACCGCTCTATTTGCTCCTTAAGACGGGAGCAATAGCCTACAACTAGTGTGCACTGCAGTCAAGTGAGTCGACAGGAGCGTGCCCCTTTTCTCCAAGTGTATCGCTGTGTGGACAAATAACAGGGAAAACAAAGAAACTTGTAAGGAACAAGTCACCCTTAAGGTGAAAATGGAGGAAAGTAAAGTTTACAATTCAAGGCACGTAGAGCAATATGTGGACGAGTGGCAAGGACAAGACAAGCAAGCGGTGAACAAAAGTTGTGTTTAACCAGCATAAATGACCATCACCGACCACTGACAGTGTAGCAGCGGGTGCTGTCTGTTAAGAGCAATTAATGATAAGTGAGAGAAGGGAGGTTGATGCACTCCACTAACACGAATTGGCGCATGGTACTCCACGACACAACGCACGCGCGTACGAGGAGACATCGACATGTACCAGTGATGGCGAACGTAAGGGGTTCCCGAGGTGCATATAATTATAAAAAATAATTATATATATATATTGGATAACCAGAAGGAGAAATCAAAAGACACAAAATACAGGAGAAACAAAAGGAGGTGGTGGTTCGGTCTTCACATTGTAACGATGCAGTTTCTCTTGGCAAAAACTATAAATGTGACTCGGCATGGGAATGATAGCCACGAAAAGAACGATAATGACAGCCAAGCGAGCCGCATTTGCCTCAGTGAATGGAAATGGCCGAAATCCATCGCGGCTGCTGTGCGTAGTCGAGGTGCACCTCCACATCCTCCCATAACTTACTCCGCTCCATGAGCGACGCCACAAGCTCTGCTTGCAAGCCCACTTCGATAATGATGTTGGGAGCACCGCGCAGTGCCTCAGCTCGTTTCGATTTGGGCTTCAGAATCGCGGCACCCAACTCGCAGAGCTCCTGGAAGTAGAGGTGCTGCTGCGTGGCTCGCTTTTCATCACCAACAAGTGCCAGTTTTGATTCCCACATTTTTACGCCCGGAGGCAAGTCAACGTACTGTTCAGGCAACACGTACGGGGGGTTGGAGACGAGAAGGTCAAATGACATTGCGTGTGAGTCGCTGAGTCGCCGCTTCCCACGGCCTCCTGCCCCATCCCCGCAGTGGGGATTCGTAAACACTTCGAACATGTCGCTCTTAACTGCCCTGTATCGCCTGGAATCGAGACCATTAATTCGGGCATTTTCCTCAGAAACGCACACGGCCTCCTCCAAGATGTCCACACCAATGACCTCAGCAAGGGGTATGTGCTTTGCAATGGCGATACCCACACAGCCCGAGCCGCAACACATATCCAGAACCTTAATTGGCGCATTCGCCAACGAGGCACGCCAAAGGTGCGTACGAACAAGCCAGTGCGTCCACATCTCCGTCTCTGGTCGCGGACAGAGCAGGGGAGGCACGCAACGAATGTTGCAAGAATAAAATGGTTGCTGTCCAATAATGTAAGCCAGTGGCTTGTGCAGGTCAACACGCTCAATGACGGCCTTCTTCACCATACGACGGGCTTCAGCTGACTTTTCTTGTCCAACCTTCTCAAAAGCCCAGTCCTCCAACCAGCGCACCTCCAGTGCGCTCTGGTACAGCATAGCGCGATCTTCCTTTTCGCTGCCCATTCCACTGTAATGAGCCTCATAAATCATCCTCGAGAGCGTGTCTCTCTCCCCTTCAGAGAGGCACGATGTATGGAGCTCACGTCGTTGCTGTGTCCTGGGCAGTCCAAGTAACATCGTCTCACTAATTTCGGTAACACTCCCAGAATCGCCATCGTTTTCCAACGTCTCTTTTTCCTCCTCGTCGCTGTCAACCTCCTCTTGCGCCTCAGATACATTGGAATCACAAGTGGAAACCAATTTCAGACCACGAACCTTTTGGAACGACACCATGTTGCGAGAAGCATGCTGAAGCGTGAACGCGATGAGGGTAGAGGGATACAAAGACCACCATAGCAACCGCCGCATATTTTCTCCCTGGAAATGTACCTCTTTTTCTTCGCTCTTCTTTTCCCCTTCAAAGGAAAAGGTAGGGAAAAGCTACAAGTCCACAGGAGCACCAAGTGAGCGGGGTCCGAGACCAAGGAGGAGAACGTGGCACGGCGGTGCGTGGAGCTGGGAACGGTAAACGATGCGAACGCGTGTCTTCGAAATGTGTGTGGGCACTAAGACGAAGTGATGGAGTGAAAGGGGGAGCACCTATAAAAACAACAAGGGGCAGAAAAGAATCACCGAAAGGAAGAGCCATGGGAAAGAAGAAATATAGGGAACAAAAATGAACACCTACTCCGCGGGGCAGCCGAATTACCTGATTTTGCTCTGTCATTGTATGGGGTTTATACATATGTGTGTGTGTGTCGCCTTTCAATTAGCCTTACCATCCCCTATGCAGTTTTTTATAACGTAAAGGGGCATGAAGCGATATTACACTTCAATAAAGTCGAAGGGAGAGGAAGGGGTGTCTCAGGTGTCGGAGCGCTGCTTCTCGCTAGTACGAAGCCGCCATCCAACGCGCACACAACAAGCAGACAAACGGACAAACGCCCACTCGCAGTGTCCACCCCACGGTTCGCCCTGAACCCCACGGCAGGCACGCATACGACACCATAAACGGAGCACAAGAAGAAAAGCAACAACGAAAAAAAAAAAAATGAAAGTGAAAATGAAAATGAAAACGAAGGAGAAAGAAAAAAAAGACCGCACCGCAGAATGGGACGGCTACCGCTTCCTGCACCATTCCATCACGTCTGGACGTGGACTTTTCAAACTTCTCCCATCTCCCGAGATGTCACCTAAACTTCCCATTCGACGGATGCACTGCACCTAAGTGCATCACTAATCACACACAAATAAGCGGGCAAACTCGCGTGTGGATTATTATTGTTTTTATTTTTACGGCAATGAGGTACACAGACTGGAGCAGCTGGGAAGTAGGTACTGTTAAACATGGTCGAAAGGGAAAGGCGAAAAATGCGACGCACAAAGAGAAAGATCCCACAGTTTCAGGCAGAGGAGAGGAAAAGAGCCATTAGCAAGCCCAAAATGGCGGTAGAACAGGTGAAAGTGAGTGCGGGTGTGCGTGAAAATGGGGACAACACCTCAGTGAAGCTCTGAAACTGACGCGCCCTAGTTCATTTCAGGTGCTAATGATGGAAAAGGTATTGACCAATGACATACCACGCCCCAGCAACGGTGAACACGACACCCGTGGCAATGAGCAGCAACGTTATACAGGTGAAGAGACGTGCGTGGCGGCACGCCAAGACACCAAGCAACTGAGTGCTGGAAAAGGCGTACCAACCAAGCAAGCCAGGGCCTGTGAGCATGAGAAATGCACCAAATAGCGCACCTATGACGTCAATCACGACTGAAATGCCAGATATAGTGGCGGCGAGAACAACCGAAGATGCGACAATAACAAACGCCTCCATGACAATTGCAAGTCGCGTCGTGTCCTCTGGAGAACCAACGTCCCTATCGGCATCCAAAAACTTCTCACCAGCCTGACGAGAACTTACACTTGGTCCTCCTAAAAGCATCTCGTCGTCGTCGTCCTCCTCCTCCTCTCGGCCCTCAAACCGTAGTGTGAGCTTTTTCCACATGAGGGCATGCATCACAAGGCGGTGCAACCCGCGTCGCGCGCAGACAGAAAGAATGGGATATACGCAGGCAAAGTGTAGAAAGAGCCCAAGGCGACCAATATTGGCAAGAAAGTCGTCATCATAGAAATTTCGCACAATATCACCCCCGCATTTTGGATCAGCAACCAGATTTCCAAACGTCAGGTAACCAAAGAAACCGGTGGCCGCATAGCAGACGAATATGATGGGGAAGGAAATATACACACTTTTCATCATGTTGACAGGAGTGCGGCATTTCAGCTCTCGATAAAAGTAGGGGATGTTGTAATGGTAGCCAAAAGCCACACCGTACGTTGACATGGTTCTGAATATTCCTGTTCCGAGGTGAGTCCAGTTGATGTCCCCGTACTGTTCAGGTTTAATGTCCGGGTATGGCACACTCTGTCGACTCGTAAAGAAGCGTAACACGACGATCACCACAATGTAAAATATTGTAAGAAAGCCGAGAAGGGAGGTCCACTTAAGCTCATCCATGTGTCGCACGCAGCTGAGAACAAAGAAGATAATGCCTGATGTAACAAGCCAAAATGCCCGAGTTACAAACAAGCCGTCCGTGTTGAAGAGTGTGTGGATAACAGGTGGTATTGAGTCCGAAATCACACGTGAGTATATAATAAGGGCACCGTAGTTGTTCAAGAAAACGGCCAACTCCAGCAACACGGTAATAAGACGACGACGCTTACGCCGTACAATTTCATCCTCCTTATGCTGGTCCCGTAGTGCATCCATCCTCGATGTTCCTCCACTCGAACTGTGTGCCTCATTCACAGGCGTGCCTCTAGATGAACAAAACTCCTCAAATGTACGGGATGGGAACAAGGTGAATGACATCACCTCTGTAAAAGAAAAGCGCTGAGAGGTCTCACAGCCAATCACTACGAAGAAGGCACCAAACCCCGCCATTAGAGCAGTGTACACCATCAATACCAACCCGCCCACAATGGACGCCTCGTACAGGGCCAGCGGCAGGGAAAGGACACCGGCGCCAATGACGTTACAAAGCGTATTCACAGCAGCACCCGCAGCAGAACCCTGACGTTTTTCTGAAGCAGCTCCCACAACAGAGAGACGCTCAGCCACCATTGCTGAGATACGGCTTGCATTTGATCGGCAATGGAGGTGCGAGCGGCTCATGCGTCCTGAGGCACTACCAGCCAAAAGCGGGTCACAAACCGAGGACATTTCCCGTCCACTTCCCTTATTTCCTCAGATATTCTACTGCTGCTACTACTACTATTGCTATTGCTATTGCTGTTGTTGCTGTTTGAGTGTGTTTTGTGGGCTTTGCTTCCCGTACAATAAATCAATGTAGATGTACAGAAGCAAGCCCCTACTAGCTCCTATTATTACTCGGTTCAACCCTCTTATAATAACTCTCACTCACTTTGCACAGTGTAATGTTGAATGGGGAAAAAAGAAACACATCACCAAACACAGAGAGAGATAAGCAAACAGGTAGAGCGAAGAACAGCAAGAGGAATTTGATGGGTACACATTAGAGTCCTGGCACAGAGAAAAAGAACCAGCATCCAAGGAGGGGCACACAGTGTATATACGGGACGTAGTATTCATGGAACGCCGTCATGATTCAAATTCAGGCTCCAACTTGTATGGGAAGCGTGCCGATATGTATTCAAAATATTTTAGTCTATGCTGCGAAGATATGAACAAAAAAACTGGCCTTATTCCTACTGGGGACAGATGAGCACAAACCCAAACAGTTTCAAGAACTGGTTGAACTTGTGTCACTGGAATAGGCCCTACAATTGCTTCTTCTGTTGCGAATAGCATTGCAGTCTGACAGTAACAGGAAGATGAGATCGCATCTAAATAAACTCTATGAGGTGGCACTCACCGAAACAAAATCGAAAGCAGTGAGGTGGGAGGTGGGTAATATTGAGCTGCCGCTCCCATACACCAATGTGTGCCCATGCATTTATAGAGAACGGAGCGTGGACAACACTGAGGAACAGAGCTGCGGGAAAGGGAGAAGAACTTTCTGCGAAAAAAACTTTATCCCCCTCAATTTCCTTGAAGGAGTGTGAGGCAAGATGGCTCACTTCTTTACTTTCTTGCGCTGCGTCCCCGCAGCCTTTTCCGCCTTGTCTTCACTTCTTTTCGTTTTTGCCTGTGACTTCTTGGGCTTGGCATATTTCTCCGCGAGGTGACTTACCATGTCCGTCCACTGTTTTTCTTGGTCACCTGCAATGATACTTTGCAAGGCCTGCATGCGGTCGCCTTCCTGCTCGGCTGAGCTGAGACCCATCGACTTCAGTGCCTCCGCCGCGCGCTTCCGCTCCTTCTGCATTGTCTTTTCAATCTGCTTACACGCTGCATCAGTACAAGTCACCTTCCATGCCTCAGTGCATTTGAGTTTGCCCTGCTTAACAAGCGCGTGCACAAGGTCCTGCAAGCGTTTTACCTCGTCAACCTTTCCATTGTCGAACAGCAACTCCGTAAGGACCATACGACGGAAATTTCCCTTGCACTTATTGAATCGCTCAATCACATCGCTGGTTTCCTCAGGCGATCCAGCATAGGAGGCGTAAAACATTTGCACGCGCTCACGCATTTCTGCGGACCGCTGTGCCGCCGTCACCTCACTGCCCATATCCATCCCAACACTGGGATCAACCCCAGTGGAATCGTACACCCGGCGCTTCTCTGGATCTGAAAGAACGCTATAGGCATTTGCAATTTCCTTGAACTTTGCCGCGCCCTCTGGGTTGCGATCAGGATGGTACTTGAGGGCCAGCTGCCTGTAGACGCGAGCAATTTCACTCGCATTGGTGTCCTTGGAGACTCCGAGAACGTCATACAATGGGCGCTTGGAGGCCATACTGTTTGGAAGGGGTAAGTGGACTTCTCCTGTACGCGACACAGACGTTTCTGTGGAGCGGGGAAAGATAACAAGGAAGATCTCCTTGCCCCCCTTGTTGCTGTCTATAATTATTGTCTGGTCTCGTCCTCTTGCCCACACGTAAAACTGAGCGCTCAGTAAACTTTCTAGTCCCTTCTTCACAAGCTTTGCCTCGACTGCAGTGCAAACACAATGATAGACACTCCTCTAACGTGCGATACGAATCTGAATGTGAAGGTGAAGGTTGTGTAAAGCAAATGAATGAAAAAGTCGCAAAATTAATGAGCAAATGGGCAAACACAGATAAGTCCGATGATCTACAGTGGCCTGTTACTATCGAATTTAAAGCCACGCTCAATCTGTCCTCTTCCGCCCGCCTCCACGCCCCCTTCTTTCTACGCTAATAATCTTTCTCAAATGATAAAAACCCCTACTGGCACCATTGCTCTCATAACTTCCTGCCGTTCGATAAACATCCCTCCCAGCTTCCTTCCCAGACACATTGATAGAAAGAGGGGAAACGACAATGAAAATCATAATAATAATAATAATAATAATAATAATAATAATAATAATAAAATAAAATAATCAAATAAATCCGCAGAAAAATCTCCGTGTACACAATACGACCCACAACAACTCGCGCTGGTCACCTAGTTTGCGCTGCAATAACGGCACCAGGCCCATGGAAGCAAACAAAGTGAGCACTTCCACCTGCTGGCAGGTCGTGGCTAACACCCACTTCTCCATCACCGAACCAATACGGACGGAGCGGTCCAATTACATCGCCTAGACTCACTCTCACTACTGCGCACTACCCCTTCCGACCAGTTACTGCTTCCGCCACCAGAACCACTGGTTACTACATTTGCACACATGCATACGCGCGCATATACAGGCATGCACTCCACACCTCCAGAAAAGGCCTATTTACACTTAGCCTTCACTTCCTCGATAAATTTCTTCGCATCCTCTTTCTTCCAATTCGCATTTAACGCTTCCTGCTCAACGTGCTTCTCAAAAGCCTCCACGCCCTTCTCCTTCAGGAAAGAAACACCCATCTCCACATTGGCTTCACGTGCATTCTGATCGAGAAGACCGGGGCCGTCACCACAGTAGGCAGCAAGCTCTGCAATCGTGTAGCGCGTCAACCGCACTCGTGCAATTTGCCGTTCAATAACTTTTCGCTGCTCATCTGAGAGGGACTTCGCATAGGTGCTGAGCTCAGCAGCCCAATTCTCACCGAACTGGTGCACAATGTTGCACTCCTTCAACAGTACCTTGTTCTTGAAACTCACCTCGCCTGTCAAAAGTTTGTGTAGTGTCTGCATCTTATTGCTAGCTGCAGCACCAACGGCTGACACCACCGACGCCGTGGCAGTAGCGGAACGAGGCACGATTGAGCGATGCATATTTTCTCAGGGACTACAGACCACCTTGAGGAATCAATGTGGCGCAAAAGCGTTCTACAGCGGCACAAGTATAAGAGACACGGAAAGCAAGCTAGGGTGGAAGCAGATGATACCAATGCAGTCATTGCAAAAGAAGAAAAACGCAGTGGTGAGGGGTCAAGAAAACCAAACGAGCGCCTGCGGGACACGGAGAAAAATGAAAATGCCCTTTGGATACCTGCTCATACTAGCATTAACAACGCCAGCTGCTACGAAACAGCGCGGTGGTTGCGGCAACCCACCACCGTATTTTCCATATAAGCGTTAACAAGGGACAAGTAGGGAGGGACCTTCGGCAGTAAATGCATGTCCTGCAGCACTGCGCCAGGAACACGAGACTATTTCAGCAGCGAGAAAGAGAGAGGTCTCCGCATGTTCATCCGCAGGCATCCCCGTGTCCAGAAAGATGAAGGAAAGGAAGTGGCGACGACTGTCAGATTGAGGACCACTATCAGTCGAAAATGCCAACAATGCCACCCCCAACAACCGAACGGCAGTCCCACATGGAAAAAGAGATGTGGGCACACTGTGCAGGCATCCATAAACCTGTCAAATAGCGCGCGTCGTACCGGTAGTTCTACACCCAAATGTCAATTTCGTCGAGCTTGTCGTTCAAGTACTTCTCAATGACCTCTACCGGATTACACGCAGCCCCAAAGCGCATGACACTTTGTACAAGCTCCCTTCCTGCATCACGGTTAAGAGGGTCTTTGGCGAACTTTTTTGTCCATATCCGCCGTGCAACTGAAAGGCTGTAGAGGTAGCCGTAGTACCCCGCTGGGTAACCCGAGAGATGCTCAAAGGAAAGCGTGCCCAAAACACCCGTCTCTGTGGGAGTCACGAGCGAAAGTGGGGTGCATATGTCTGTAAGGATCTTCGCCAAGTTGTACGTACCACGCCCATAATCAGAACTGTCGCCCAGGGTGCGCTTACCAAGGTGTCCTTTATCGCCATGCGGAAAGTACACCGTGTACGGTTGCGGACCGTGAAGTGTTTGGTCCACAGCTGATAGCACCACTTGATCCATCATGTCTAGATGTTTGAACATATCGGCAGCTGCATTGCGCTTCATAACCATATCAAACGATATGGGCTCGCGTGTGTTGATACGGTGGGCCCACAGTCGCAGAAATTCGTGCGATGTGAGAAATTGCTCGAAAAGCTGAGAAAACGTCTCCACGAAATCGATACTGGACCTGGTCCCTGCAAGGTTCTGTACCTTTGTTTGTCCAAAAATGGTGTGCATCGCGTGGCCAAACTCATGAAACACAGTTGTCACCTCGTTTGGATGCATGAGAGTTGATTCGTTATCAAACGTACCGTCGGAACGGCGATGCGCCGGCGAGAGCGCTCCAACGTTGCAGGTGAGTACTACCACTGGATACTGCCGCTTTGGCAGCTTCAGCCCAACCCTTGCCAGGGCCTCTTGATGAGGTTGGCAGCCGAGCTGCAGTGTCAAATGTCCCGCCTGACAGTATTTCATGTCGTTGGCGTACATGTCAAGAACAATCACGCCAAGGAAAGCTCGATTCTCGTCAAAGACATGATATTTCTTTGCGTCCCGGCTCAGTATCTCCTCCTTTTCAAATGGCACTTCCTCAAGCCGTACCCCAAACACTTCCAAGCAAAGGCATTGAATTCCGCGAATGCAGTTTGCTACAGAAAAGTACTCAGTCGCATGTGGTGGTTCAGCGTCGCGTCGCATTGAATGAGCAACTCGGGCCCGTATGTCATCGGTGATGTTCTGCCGGTTTCGCACCTCACCCACATTGCTCCTTATCAAGTTCAGCTCCTTCTCCGCCTCCCCGCGATACTTATGGGCGATCCCACAAAGAAAGTGCCATACGCGCTGCTGGTTCTCGAGCATTGTACCACGGAGTTGCTGTTCCGCGTAGCTCTCGAAACCAAGCAACCGTGCGAGCTCATACCTGCACTGAAGCAGATAACGGAGGGTGGCGAAGGGGTTCTTGGAGCCCTGTTCCGTCAGAAAACGCATTGCCAACTCCTCCTTTTCAATGTTCATCTCTGTCACCTTCTCACGCATCTTATCAGAGAGATGAATCCCGTTGCTTTCCATATCACGTTTAAGCTGGGCAACATTCTTGATTTCCTCATCGCTAAGTTGCTGACGACCCTCAGGACTGTCAAGTTCGAGAACCACTTCGTACAGGTCGCGCCGTGCATTAACCTTGCTCATGTATTCATACCCCTTCTGGAAGGCATACGAGGCGTGGTCCTTGTACTCCGCATCCGGATGAATCTGACGGACAAACTCACAGGGATCCAAAAGAAGGCAAAGCACATTACTAGTGGAGTCAATAAGGTCGTGCTTTTCCTTTGCTGTTTTCACCTTTGGAATTTCGTTAATTAGCGCATCACAAATTTCGATGGTTCTGTCCACCATACCAGAAAGGGTCGACTTTGAGCCTAGAAAGGAAAGAGTTGGTATCTCTTCCACATCTGTTGTCAGACTTCCCTTTGAAGCTACATCAGCACGAACCGCCGCTGCTGCTGCCGGGTTTGCTGTGCACGTGTGGTTCTTCCGTGTTAGGCACCTGGTTGCAGAACAGCGAAAAGTGCAAAGACGCGCAGTAGCAACGCGACGCAACATTCCCAATGTCATTGCTGCTGCTCTTCCTACTACCTACATGGACAGCGAACGGGGCATGACAGTAAGAAAAGGATAAAATAAAACAAAATAAACAATGGTGCTGGGCCTGCTGGCGCCGCATACGCACATGCACGTGCGTCAACTCTTGTGCAAACGGTGTACTCGTACTCCACCAACCCACCACCGTCACCTGCGCAATCGTCTTGCACACCAAAGTCGTATAATTCTCTCATCCAAGAGCCCCAGCAACGACACGCAGCTGTGGCGCTCTTGTACTTGGAAAAGGTAAGTGGTAAAAGGATTTGAATAAAATAAAATAAAAATAAACAGACAAGGCAATAAAAAGTGTAACGTTGCGTGGGGCAGGTGGAGTGGTGGCGGTGTACCCCGTTCCAAGTGACCTCCATACAATCACACCACTAGACGTACACGTTTTGGGGAGAATGTGCTGTTACGCAAAAGGAACATTCCAACTCGTTTTTCCAAACGCCGTGGAAAGATGTGTGTGGGCAATTGCCTGCCACCGTTCATCCTTGAGGTCCTGCGGTGGCATCTCATCCCGCACTTTACCGTACCAACGCCGTGCATTCACATAATCCCCACTCTGGAAGTAAGCTTGCCCAAGCCGGCAAGCGAATTCAAGACTTTTTGGATCATTCTCCACCGCTTTCCTATGCAATTCGATACTTTTCGCCCAGAGCTCCTTCCATCCTGGTACGTCCAACCAGCGCGCATACAACCGTGTTACCGTATACCACGGATAAGCGCAGCGAGCGCAAAGACCACCAAGCGTGTTCGGAATGTCTGCATCAGTGGGCATCAGCTCCATCCCCTTCTCACCGCGACGCATTATGGCGTGGTAGTTTTGCAATAATCCGATACCCAGAAAGCTTTTCACGTAATAGAGTGCCTCCGCCTCCCGCGCAGCGCACAAAACGTAGGTCCGATAGCACGGCCCGTACTCGGGGTTCTCATTTATGCACTTGCGACTCACATCCACACCACGCTGCAGCAGGTCCAGACGGTCACACCAGTGGTCTCGGGCAACCTTGTTCTTGGTCTTGTCGTACAGCACGATAGTCTCAGCCAGGAGTGCCATCACTTCCGGACTCGAGGACTTTTTCGCGAATAACGTCTCGGCATAGTCATAGGCACTTTCTCCCATGGAAAAACTTAGCAACTCATCACGGAATTCTCGATACGTCCTAAAATCATCGTCCCCACTCGCACCCTCCGGCAGCTCGGCATCCACATCGCGCGAAGCTGCAGACAGACGAGGGTCGACGTTTTCATCTGGTGCAGCACTAGCACCACTACTACTGTTATTGCCCATTCCTCAACTTCGTACAGGGCACAAATACTTCCAGCAACGCCACTTACTTGCCAGTGCAGCCTTACCTCGCTTATATTTCCTGCTCCACTAACAATGACTATGTTTTCTGCAACGATTATCACTAGTACTACTATGAAACTCCGACCTCAACCTGCTAACTTCCGTACTTGTACCACAGCGGCGTGACGTGGCACCCAACCGTGTCCCTCCTATGTATCTTTCGCCTTTTCGGCCCCACTCTTCTGTGTAGCTGCAGCTTGTATGAAGTGTGCTAGTACCGTAACAGGAAGTGATCACTTACGGTTCCACACAGGCTAATCGCTGTGTTGCTCTCGCTATGGTGGGAGGAGGCTGTGAGGAATGGGAAGTGACAATGAGGTAATAAAACAAGAGGGAAGAAAAATGGTAAGTGGGGCAGAAGGGCGTGCTCTACATGTCCGACATTTTACGTGAAACAATGCAGAAAATCACCAGTGGGTTAAAAGCAAGTCTATTAATGCAACATGCAATGTGCCTGTTTTGGCGATCGGGCGGCAGAAACAAACGGGACAGCAACCACCAGGAAGTGGTGTGGTTTGCTCAGCAGCAGAACACGGCACATCTCCTGCACAGACAGACAACCATTACAAACACATGCACAAGCGTACCACACACATAAGGATGCGTGCAAAAACAAGGGAAGAACGAGATAGTTCTGACCAGAGTTTTGTGCGCAGGAAGGAAGGAATAATCAACACGCCCCCACGCCACATAACACACCAACTTCGACACACAACCAATCGAATGCAGAGACTCTTGAGCCCACACTGAACAATTGGCAAGGCTTTCTTAAACACAAAATTTTTGAACGTTCTCGAACCACCTTGGAAACACATGCACAACTAAGTCACATGAAAAATAGACGTAAACATCGCTGCGCATTCTCCGTGCTCCAGAGGCGATGACCTTACCCCCTTTTAAAAATAAAAAAAAATTAAAATTAAAAAAAAAAATCTATAGGCTCTAACACCTCTATCACTGTTTCATGGGCACTTCGGAACAAGCCCGTGAAACAATGGAAATAAATGAGTGTACACAAGCAGGTGCACACATGTGTTGTGTATGGAAAATTGTGCTGTCAAACTCACTGTACTATATTGTGTAGAGCGGTATATATTACGCACCGGAAAATGCGCCAGACACAAAGGCGCAGTCACTCACGCCAAATATCAATCGTCAACAGGCAGTGCACACGTGAGTTCGGTCATAAGTGCCCGTTTACTAAGGGGGCCTCACACGCATCACTGAAATACGGGTTTATCACAAAATGAACTCATTCATATTAAGCTTGCACACAAGTACTCGGCCAATTTTAGTGAATGACATTGGGGTCGCCCATGGCACCCGCAAGCAACTCCATCGCCCGAGCTGCAGACAATGGCACAACCGTTATCTGATCCTCAGCACTCAACACACTGAAGGCAGGGATCCAACCGCAGGGGGTGTGCGGCAGAGGTATGGATGCCACAACAATGTCGCCGCTATAGATAACAAGAGAGCGCAGATGTACCTGGAGTGCAATAACGAAGCGGAGCGTGGCACCATTGTGAGGCCACTGTAAGCCCTCTGGTACAATGCGAGACTCGCCTGCGCTTGGTCCCACAACACGTCTCCCATCACAAACAACCCCGTCACCGCCAGAACCAGCCAATAAAACCCCCGCGAGTATGCGACCGGGCGTGTTGCCGCCGACTCGGTCCGCACGCACCTCCCACGCAGCCACGCCTTCCGTGAGGGTGTGGGACGCGCAGACTAAGGCATGGATGGGCAGGGCATCGTGAGAGCGAGTTAATGTGCTTCCACTGTATATCAAAGCACCCCGTTTATTTGCCTCATCCGTCATTTTGAGGGTAAAAGACACGCCTACCGCTCCACGTGAAGCAGACTCACGTGAAAAAGTAGCCTTGTGAGCGTTGGCAACACCTGCATCAAGGGGAACGTTGAGCACCGTCAGCAGATCCTTGCATGTGGACTCCCCGAATGTCGATTTCACCCTAGGAACAGTAAGAAAGGGAAGGGAATCCGGTTTGCACTTGTCACTCCTAAGGCGGCTCACGAGATCCATCACGCGCAAGGACCACAACTCCACCTCGCCGTCGCCACAAGGCGGAGGAGACATCAAAAGAGTAGTGCAGCTATTGCGCTGCTCTTTGTAGTATTCCATGAGTGTAGTCGTCCGTTGCACGGACGTGTTGATGGCTTCCAACTGTCCCTTTGTGTCTTGTTGCATGGTCAACTTCAGTTGGTTATACCATGCTGACAGGCTGGAGAGAATGCGTTGATAGTACTCTCCCAGTGCCTTCTCCCCTTCCTTGGCGGATTCCCTGATTCTGCTCTTGCACTGCTCAAGGTTGCGTACAGTGTCTTGAGCCACACGAAACTGATGGTCACACTCTGTTGAGAGGGCACGGAGCTCATGCAGATGTTTTTCTGCCGCCTCTTGAAGGGGAATGAAGGGATGGTCCTTGTGCGTTCCTGTCACGTGGCAGCGGCTCGAGACCAAAACATCACAAAGGGAGCACCAAAACTCCGCCTGTAAGTGTGGATATACCGAACACGGAACGGAGTAGGCACACCTCGGCTGAAAAGATAACGAACCAGCAGAGCTTCCAGCCGGGACAATGTTGTCCAATCTTCTACTTGTGCACTTCGTCTCTCGGGCACGACTAGCCGAACAAACTGCCATTGTTCCCACCGTTGCTCTCGTCGGCTCTGTTCCTCTCCCCCAGGTGGTCGTACACCACCCAGCACCTGGAGAAGGTGCTGTGGGTTCGGGGCTAGCAGATTTGCAACAGGCAACGTGTCCCGAGAGCACTCCTGAATTAAACTTCCCATTCTCCAAAGGTTTCTCGATCTGCAGTGGGCTATCACCGTCGCCCTCGTGCTCAGTTGGACCAACGCTGTGCAGGGACTTTCCGGGGCTGCTGGCTGCATGTGGTGCAGATGACTGTGTCTCGCTTGCCGGATTGCAGTGATGTGACCACGTGCCGCAAACCTCGTCAATTGGAGTAAAATATTTCAACTGTTCCCACAGATGCCTTCTTCTTGTCTCTATGGACTCTAAATCGCTGACAACGTGTGTCTTGGAAACGCCACACTCGCTACCCGAGCTAACCCTAACCATTTGCTCGCCCCAAACGCTTGGTAAGGAAGATAGAGGTACAGGACTGTCACTGTGCCTTGCTGTGGCGGTACATGTTGCACTCATGCTGAAGTTTTTCGCTCTCAAAATAATAATAAGAATAATGAGAATGAGAATGAGAGAAGGCGGATAAACAACTCAGTTGACTGGGCCATGGGGGCGGGGGAGTGATGGAGAAAGCAAATGGGAAGAAGCCAAATGACACAACAAACTAAAGTAAAAGAAAAAAGAAAAAAGGTTTGAGAGAGTGCTTCTTACAGCAGTCCGTCGTGCCGCTCACGGCTTTCCTACGAAGAGGAGGGAACGTCTAGGAAGCGTGGCACGCGCCAACTCAAGCCTCCGACATCCCGCCGCCAACAAAACTTCAATCTGCCATACCAAAGCGAACAGCTGGATCTCGTCCCCCATCCCTAGCGCGTGCGTGCGGACCGCGCAGTACAGAAAGTGACTCAGGCCTCCTCCGGGTCCTGGATGTTGAAGTACTTCAGCTGATAGGTGTCCTTGCCCTTTGCGAGGATGCGGATCCAGTCACGGAGGTCCTTCTTCTTGAGGAACTTCTTTGTAAGATACTTGAAGTACTTCTTGCGGTAGGCCATGCTCGTCGTGATGGAGAGCACATTTTCATTCATATTTACCTGCACCTTGGAGGTGAGCATGCCCTTGCGGCCATTCAACTTCACATTGTCCTGAAAGTACCTCTCAAAGTTGCCGAGGATCTCCTCACTGAAGATACCGTCGCCAGCAGGGATGCTGCAGTCAATCTTGAAGGTCTTCTTCCCCTTCACCAGCTGTTTCTGGCGCGTGAAGCTACGGGCACCAACCTTGGCACGAACAGCAACCATCGCAAAGTAACCAAACTGTGTTCGCACGTGCGACTGGGTGGCGCTCCCTTTTTTTTCTCCGTCTCCCTATTTCCATTTCAAGAAAGATGAACGCAAAAGCAGCATGAAATGGGGGATAAGAAACTGACGCTTGAGCAAATAAATATCAACAAAAAGAAAGGGGGAGGGGGGAGCGTGCGGGGACGGATAAGAGACGAGCTAAATGCCTTGCTGCATCAGGAAACGGTGGTGAGAACAGGCACAGCAGGCACCTAGTTGCTAGTTTGGGGTACTAGCTAGGGACAACATAAATAAAGCAAGGGCACGAATGTTGCTGAGGAACCCGCAGTGCAGATGCCCCAAAAGAGCGTTTGAACGCCCCCTCGTAACAGCACAATCATGCAACCCCACAGAAGAATTATCGGTGCTGATCTGTTGCCCCATCACGGCCATCCCCACCCGGCAAGGAGTCGTCACCAGGAGAAGGGGAACTTGACGATGGATCGTCAGAGGCGTCGTTTACGAACTCCTCCACAACACGACCAGCCCCTCTGGTAGATTGTTTCACTGTTGCGTTGGCTGCTTTGCGGTTCCGGCTCATTGCAAGCTGCTGGGCACGAAATTCTCTGAACTTTTTCCGCTTCTCAATGTCCTCCTTTGCCCGACGCTCCAACATTTGCTGTACGCGCTCCGCCTCTTCCTTGGCACGCATCTCCGCCTCCTGATCAATACGCTCCTGCTCCTCTGGCGCAACCCACGGGGCATCATCATCCTCATCAATTCCAGCACGCTCCAATTCACGTCGCCGGCGTTTCTCCATCTCGTACTTCTTTATGTCGAAGCGCAAAGGTACCGATAAACAAAAAAAGCGCTGCTGCAGCACGTTCCAGACAGGAAGGGTGGCGGGTTGCCGCCATAGCTGTTGAGTCATCTTCCTCATCACCACGCGATAAGACATAACATGTAGAGCTATTTGCGCAAGCAAGCAAGCAGGAAACCCAAGTGGAGACGAAATACCTCAACGACTTTTTCCGGCTGGAGGGCCGGGGCCAGAAATATGCCTGTGCAGTGGGAAGTAATACCAACGCCCTGCACTTGTTGGTCTCTACCACTTTTGTCCATAACCAAACAAGCAAGCGGAGTATAGGAGACGAGTGAAATAACAATAATATTATTAATAATAAGTATCACCCTGTGTTTTGAAGCACAGTACTAATCAATAGACGCACACCGAGCAGCACAACAGAGAAAGCGCTGAACCGTTGCGCGTGCGGCATTTCAACACTTAAGATACTGTTAACAATCCACGCAATCGAAGCCCGGGTTACAATTAAGGAAAAGACGAGCGCCGCAGACAAATGGCGCCAAAATCCGCTGTCACACCATCATACAGCGCATTGCCTACTTCCTCTTGCCCTCCACTCCAATGCTCCTCACACCACCGGCCAACCCATGGCTCTTCCTGAACTTTTCCTTCGGCTTTTGCGTGACCTGCATTATGGCACGCTCCGCCAACTTCACCTCCGCTTCTTTGGCACCAATTGCCTGTGCACTGGTGCGGAACCCGCCCTTTCCGCCAAGCGTTCCCATGTCCTTCGCAAGAAGCAAGTCAAGCTGCCTCCGCAGCAACTTTATAGCCCTTCCCTTTGCCTTGTTCTCATCATTGGCCTCCTCGTCAACCATATCATCAACTTCAATGTCAACCTCTGCACCCATACGACGCACCCACGTGTTCTTCGCTCTCGATTTGTCAATTTCTTTTTGCAGCTTGTCAATCTGCAGTGCGATCCGAAGATGGGAGTGCAACTGGTGCACTATGGTTGGTTGCAGTGCAAACACCTGCATGTCTTTCTCACTACGCCCAAGAGAGTCCATCAACTTTCTGAACGAAATATGCTCTTGAGCATTGACCATCAAAACAGAGAGTCCAGTACCACCGCAGCGAGCTGTGCGCCCGCATCGATGGATGTAGGCATCTGTGGAGCGCGGAACCTGGAAGTGCAAGACATACTTCACTCCTTCCACATCCAGGCCACGTGAGGCGACATCGGTGGCGACAAGCACAGGCTTTTCACCTCTTTTAAACCTGTCAATAAACTTTAAACGCTGCCGCTGCTGCAGCGAGGCGTGCAGACCAACAGCAGGTATCCCCAAGACATCGAGCAGCTTCACCAAACGGCGAAGCATGGAAATGGCATTGACAAAAACTATTGCACGCTCCCGATACATCTTAAGGAAGTAGTATAGGTACAAATCCTTGCTGTCCCCTGGGCAACGCAGAAACGTCTCTTGAACCTTTGACACAACGTCGGCTTTAGGCGAAACCTCAAAAACATGAGCGTTCGAAGGCTTTATCTCGAGTTGCTGGAGAACCTTGTTCATCACGTCCGCATTAGAGGTGCGTATAACGGCCCTTCCCGCACGCACATCTCGGCGCTCGTAATTTGTCTGCAGCGAAAGCGTCGCACTTGTGACAAATGTTACTACACGATGCCCCTCCAGGGGACGTGGGGGCATGGGAATCGGACGCGGTTCGTCCTTACGTTGGCGCCTCTGTGGCGCCACAGCAGCCACCTCCTCATCGCCACTTTCAGTTTTTGATTTTTTGAAGGGTATGAACCTCTGCTGCTCTTCATCCCAGCGCCCCGCTTCGAGCTCTCCCGAGCCCACCTCCGCTCCCTCTTCACGCTCCTGTATAAATCCCGCTGGCAACACATCGCAGTGGATGCGCTCGAGCATATTTTTCAGCTCCGCGAAGCGGCCTGACTGTAGAAGCTTGTCCGCCTCATCGAGAACAACGTATGAAAGACGCCTGCTGATGCTGTGACCAAGATAGCAGCCCTCATTCTTCTGCACAAGTTCCCACAAACGGCCTGGGGTACAAATCAGCACGTGAGGGTGGCGATTGAGTACACGTTGCTGTTTTTCGGGTGCCATGCCACCAACAATACAGCCAACAACTATCTGCGGGGTGTACTGGGTGAGCTGCTCCATTGCCTCGCGTATCTGCAAAGCCAGCTCACGAGTGGGCGAAACGACAAGTGCTTGCATTAATCGAGTTCTAGGTACCTGGACTGCAGCACTGTTTTCACACCGAGAAGTCACGGATTCTCGCAACCTTTTTTGGCCCTTCCCCAGATCACTGTTTTTACCTTTTTCGGATGAGCTCACATCACCCTCCGGGCTATTGCCCTCACCGCTTGCACCATCGACTTCACAACCCTCTTTATCCCCAACGGCGCCACACTCATGGACGTCTCCGCATATTCCATTATCATCCACCGTGTTGGCTAATATCCGCTGGAGAATGGGAAGTGCAAATGCAAGCGTCTTCCCGCTACCAGTTTCTGCTGAAATGATGACATCCTTTTCCCAGCCGCCACATTTGGCACCTTTCTTCCCTGAAGCACGCGACCGACCATGTCTCCCCACAGCGGGCACTCCATCAGCAGCCATGCGGGACAGAACAGTTGTTAGCACCTCCTCCTGCACAGGTGTGGGATGTGTGAACCGCATTGCTCGCAGCGCCTTGAGCAGCAACGGGTGAAGCCCCGCGCGCTCCCAGAAGAGGTAGGGGTCACCGTGGTGCCGGTACTGATTTTTCGTGGAAGCCCCCGCTTTTTCTTCCTCCTTTCCACTAGTTGAATCCTCCCCAACACAGACCTCTGGGAGTGCCAAGGGATGGCTATCAGGAAGCGGTTTTTCTGGCAGTACTAGTCTCCCCTCTCCTGCCTTACTGTGGCCCTCATTTACCCCGGGCGGGGCAGTTGAGGGACTGGCACTACTGGCTTCACTAGTGGAACAGGGCATTGCAGACGAACGGAGCAGCAAGTCTGTGAGGCCTCGCGGGTCAAAGGTTACCTCTCGTGTGGGGGCAGAGGAGCCCTGTGAGATTTCGTGCACGAGCTCTTGGATCGATCGGGAGCCGCTCTCAACCTGGTCAAAGCGGTTATGGCGGCGCCGACCAGCACGCATGCGCTTGCGAAGCTCGTTAGACGCTTTGTGTCGAGCTCTCATTTCATTTTTACGAGCACGTTGTTTAACGGTTTTTTGCCTTTGCGGCATTTTTCCTTTCTTTTTATTTTTTCATTTTTGTTATTATTTAAATAATAAAAAGAGACAATATTTTTAGTACCAAACCAGAAGGAAAGCCAACTGCGTGTACTGTCAATCACAGTGATAAAAGGGGGCAGAGAAGCACGCCTTAAATTGTAAAGCTGGCCCTGCTCACATGCACACAAAACGAAAGAGCATGTGGGTGGGAGTGTGACGAGGTGGGAGAGAAAGTAGTCCGGGGGAAAAAAAGTGGCAAATCCGAGAAATAATGATATAAAGTGAACCAAATAACAACGATAATGCAAGGAGAGAAATGCCACAGCAATCGCCGTCCCACGTACAACTGGGAGCAACGGGAAGGTGGCGAACACTGGAGCAGTGCAACTAAGCTTGCGAAAAAAAATGCTGATTAAACACCTTCCACGGGCCATCCTCATTGGACCCCGCCCTACGGTAATACTGGGGAATAATAACAACGACGGCAACAATGCAAAAGACTGCCTGCGGCCGAAAATGACATGACAAAGAAAAGGCATTAACTTCAGGCTAACGGTAGCACTATGGCACTTGCTTCGATGGTTGCACGCCTAGCAAGACGCATTATTAACGGTGCAAAAAGTAAAACATCTTTCGTCCCACGTCCTACATTAGCTGCATCGCCGAAAGAAGTGCAGTGGTTCGTTGCTTGTCTGTCGCGACCGCATTGTCCGTGTAACTGTTGTCGCCAGCTTAGGAGCATGACCCTTTATTGTGCGCACCTACATTAAGGCGTTACAACCACACTAGAGGGCGGAAAAGGCCTGTCTCCGGGCATTCAAAAAAAGGGACTGCCTTGACTGCTGCCAACTTGCCGCACGCGCACACTAGGGAATCCCAATGCCCCCGCTACTTGCAGTTCGTGGGCGTGCGCTGTGAACGAACGCGGCACCGGGAAACCGTACAAAATCCCTGAAATATGCCACATTTTTACTGTGCTAGTGAACTACCGTCCTCCCCCGAATTGCTACGTATCTGCCTACTCATACGCCTATGTAGACTGACTCCTCAGGCAACAGGTGTCCACCTGTACCCTCCTTGGCAGTAGCGGCAACTGCATTTCAGGTAAGTGATAGAACTCTCAAGAATACAAAGGGAGAAAGAAGATGCAAAACGACTCGATAAAAAGTGATAGATGAAATGACTAGGGAAACGAATGGGTGTAGGAAGAGCCCAGAGTGATTATCAAGAGAGTACTGGCATGGCACCTGAACAACTAGACGCTCCAGCAAAGATGAGTTAACCGGAGTGGTCAGTGGGAGTGCAAGGCAAGGTTTAGGAAAAAAACATGGAATACGCCGTTGAGCGCCACAGCGCGCGCTGAACATTGTCCTGAGCCTCACCCACTAGCCACCACAACCTACCCACCTCACCTAACGCAACAGTCTCTCGACCCCCGATGCGGCGGCCCCCTCCCCAGGCCTTCCTGCCGCGTAGAGCACACGGTACACTCCGTTACGGTCATAGTACCCACTAAAGTCAATCCACGTCAGCAGTGGTACCAGTTGCGGATAGTCTGTGCCAACAGGAGAAGCGAGTTCCGACAGAGCCTTGAGGAACCGCTGCTCCACAGACTGCAACGACGCTTCAAGCTGTTGCTCACTCGTGCGCTGTAATGCGTCCTGCCGACCCATTTCACTAAAGCTGAATGCAATTTGAAGAATAGAAGAAAGGCTTCGGAACCGATGGACGCTTGACAGCACGAGCCCAAGCTCAATGCCCTGGAAGAAGTCCTTTAGTGCGTTATTGACGGCAAAAATGCTGTCAGCCTGACAGATTCGATTAATCATACGGCCCCAAAGCGGCTCCACTACAAAGTGCGCGGCATAAAACTGAAACTGCCGAATGAACTGAATCATCTGATGCTTGATACTATATGCGTGTTGGTAGTGTCGGCGGGAACCGTCACCGCCCGTCCAAGATGACGTAACGTCTCGCTCGCATGTTTTTAGCCACGTGAATAAACGGAAGACGACATTAAAGTCCCTCAGCACAGGCGGGTCAATGACCATCGTAAGGGGCCACTTCAAATCAGCCTCCAATTGAAGCAGCTCAATGCACCGACGAGTTTCTATGCGGACAGTGGGCTTTCTTCCTCCTTGGGATGGGCGCTGACTTGCTTCGTCCGCCTCCTCCTCCAGTGAAGAACCAATGTATTGCTCAATCGTTTTGTCAGAGAAGCTGCATCCAATCATGCTGTGGTACGGGTCCTTTCCGCAGCATCGTGCTATGGCCGCCTGAAGAAGCACCCGAACAGAGTGCGCCTTCACCTGAACAGGAGACTTGACAAGAAGGACTTCCGCACTGTCAAGAAAATCAACGAGCCAATCGCTGCGCTGGTGCAAAAAATAACCTTTTAAGGATGCCAAGTGTCCAAGAAGATCCACTTGTGGGCCCAAAAAAAGTTGTAGCACTTCAGCACTTGCAGTCTCGTACGAGCTCTCAATCCTTCGATGTAACTCATCCGCTCCAGACCATACGAGAACATGATCCGCAACGCCACCAAATGATGGAAGAGTTCCAGTGTACTCACGTAACAAGCAGCAGTATTTGCCTGTGTAAAAAACCATATTGGCTATTTTGGAATTTGCTAAGATAAAGTTCGGTATCATATTTTTATTCATAGAAAAGCGCCGCTCGAACACGTTTGCTTCGTCCACAACCGCCTCGCCATAGTCGTCGACACCACCAGACGGAGGGAAAATGTGCCGTACAGCACTCCTCAGCCCGCTCGCCGTGGTGGTCGCTGATGCTGTTCTTGTCAAAGTGGCGGAGGCGCCTGTGGGAAGAGAGCACTCTGATATAAAAAACTCCCCGCACGGATCCTCCAGTATGCCTTCATGCATCCAGCGATGCATCACGCGCAAGTAGGGCACTGAGGCACGGCGCAACAACAAGATTAATAATTCATCGTCCTCTTTACTCCCAGAGTATTTTTCAGCCTGCTCGTGGATATGGTTGAGGAGTCGCCACCCTGCCATGGAGAGCGTCCCCTCCTCATCCAATATCGAATCTGTTGGGAGTACTTGTCTAAGTCGAACAATGTGATGACCCGCACGGAGGACCTCAGAGATCACACCCATCAACGGCATCGCTTTTTTCTGTGCCCAGCGCTCCAAGTTTGCCATTTCGTGCGCGAAGCTCGTGCACACCTCTGAGACCACCTCCCCAAGCGCCATCGCAACAAGGCTCTTACCCATGTACTCAGCGCGCTCCACCTTGCGGAGGGCAACAAAGGCATCGGCTATAGGAGTTACCGTTTTACAGAGACTTCTCATAGAAACCGGAACGTAGCGCGAAACAACAAAGCCATCCCGCGAGGTCTGCAGAAGTGACCCACCCTGACCAAGGACAGCCGCCAACACCTCTGCAGTCATGACACGATCTTGAACCTCTTCTGGAACGTCCTCCAGTTTTGTGTAATCAGCAAACTGCTGCACGGTTGGTGTTATTGACGTGCTGAATGCAGATGCCCCACCCGATTGTGGTATAGGTGCCGCTGGCAACGGGCCAGCCTTCCCCATCGCCTCCGCGTTTGACGAAACAGACGCTGCGTCGTGGGCCATTCGCTTGGTCCACTCCGTCTCCAAAACGGCAACACTAATGGGGTCGCTATACCCTGCCGCTGCGATAACCGCATGTCTGTCAGACGCATGCTGTACATGTTGAAAGGAGACACCTTTGCTCTCCAACGACGTCACAAAACTTGCCCACAGATGAGCAGACATTACTCCAGAGGCAAACTAGGTACTAGCTTTTAGGACACCACCTTGTCGACCGTCTCAGCCCTGCTCATGCGGGTAGTGTGAAGTTGGAATGGTGAGGCAATCGACAAAATACCCGAAAGCACCTCACTATAGTAAATAAAGGGGTGAAAAATCAAAACTGGCGAGCGACAAGGAAAACATATCCCTCCACAAAACAACAAAGGGCACCGAGGAGCCAGGTGAGCGCGTCACGCATCGTATAACTAGGGTGATAAAAGGTGTCGGCAGCACTGCATCCCCGCGCGTAAAGTCCACCCATTTCCCACAAAGCGATTCGAACAAGAAAAGTAGCGGAGCGTAAAGCGAGCCTTGAGGGTCATGGAGATTACGCATCTTTGGGCTATTACACGCACGCACAACGAAAAAATAAATAAGACAAAATAAAACAAGGGAACTGAGGCAGCAGCACAGAAACCAGTGCACTAAAAAAATAATTTGTCAGATTCTTTTTTTGCTCTCTGAGCCTCGGTGATTTCATCCGCCATGGCATGGCAAGCATCACGCCAAACCATCTCGTCCGACCGGAGCAACAATGTTACCTCCCGCAGAGTTACAGTCTGGGAAGCAACACCCACACCCTCGCCCGCATCAGCCGCCACCGCTTCGCCGGAACATGTCAACCCAATAGCCTCAGGCACTGACCAGCCCTTGCCCTCTACATAGTCAGAAGGGCTTCCCCCACCGCTGGAAACGGTGCCAACTGCAAGTTCACGAGACTCGGCATCCCTCAAGTGCAGACTCCAGTAATCAAATGCAGCTCGCGGGATAGCCCGGTCGCCGATCTTCCCCAGAACAATGTCATTGATCATGTGCGTCCAAATCACTACAGACTCCTCACCGAGGTACCCCATTAGCCTGAACGCCATCCGCGGACAGAACACGAAAAGAAACGAAAATATACTGAAATGAGCACCGAAAAGAAAAAGTGCCACTACACGTTCAACGTACGTTATATTCGCCACCTGCATGAGTATGTGCGTATGTGACGCGTGTGACTCAGCCTGTGCCATGAGCACTCGCACCTCTGACGCAAAGCCTGGCCCACCCTGCAGGTACGATGCATCGCCCTTTTTCAAAAACAACTTCAAGTTGGCCACAAAAGCCCCAGCTAAAGAAGGGGCGGGAGCAATTACCTTCAACATTGTCGCCCTGTGAATATAGCGCTCTCGAAACAGCTTATCAGCGCACCAACGGAGCAACTTCACCATATAAATACAACAATAGTCATTGAAGCAGTTGGGCTTGCAGTGACTCAGGGGTTCGCGCTCAATTTTCGTAAAGTGTTCGGGCGTTGAAATGGGAGAGTCGTACGTAAAGCGCGAGGAAGAGCCAATGAAGGGAATATGTAGTGAATTTCTATGTATCGGGCCACTTTCTTTGACATTGGTTTCCACAGAACTAGTCCCTCCCTCCTTAGCCCCTTCTCCCGACAGCCCGGCGGCCGGCGATTGGTTCACGGGGACGCGGAGAAAGTCGGCCGCTGGTCCGTGAGAATGCCGATATGACCAAATAGCCGCCCTGGCCACAGTGCATCGTAGTGGCGAGCGCTCTAATGTCGCGGCACAAAGTCTCACTATTGTTATCCAATTCGCCCGATACATCGCCGTGAAGAAAGTGAAAAATAAAAAATAAAATGAAATAACAAGTAGCCTGCGGTATCACCTTGCGCAAGCCGCAAAAAAAAAAAAAAGGAACCAAGGGTGATAAATAGAACTGCACACTCACGTGTCTTAGCCTACCTTGAGAAGCTGTAACGCTGCACGGTCAAATAAGGGAGTGAGGAAAGTAAAGACATGGAAAATATTTTTGATGGCTTTCAACACTGCAGCATGAGATGTACCTGAGACTAAACGTTGGAACTTGTGGCATCGTAATGGACAAATAGGGAGCAAACGAGCAATAGGACAATGCCTGCGTTTAGTCCAACACGAACTTTGTCTGCGCTTCCAAGGCATTCTCAGAAGTAAAGGGGAGTAAGGTGTAAACAATGGAGAATGGGGGGACAAATTATCGCTTGCTAGGCGGGCCAATCTCTCCAAAAGGTAAAAGAAAAAGGAAAAGCTCAACCGGAACAGGAAATACTACAACAACCCACAAAACTCTTCTTTGCTAAGACGAACTGGTGCTTTCGACTCTTTACTACCACTTACATACGCACGCAGAGATGCGCGCAAACGCACACGCAAAGCAAAAAGAAAAAAAACTTGACGCCTCACTTTGAGTGAAACTATTCGTTCAACTGCAACAAGAAGGCGCGGTAAACGGGCTGTGTAGAAGCTTGGGGAAAAAGGTAACTGAATGAACGGGCAAACAAAACGCGAGGAGCCATTAAGGCTGTGAAACTATCATGACGCCCATCATCCTCACGCTGTGCTGGAGGTACAAACCAGCCTCGGGTGGAGAAGAAAGAGGTGTAAACAGCGAAAGTATTAAAACAAAGGAGTGGACAAGCACAAAGTGATGGTGAAACAAGAGGGAAGGGGAACATATTATAAGAAGGGATTGACCACTTGTGAGGGGTGCAAGGGTGAAAGGCGGGGGATGGAAGGGAAAAGGGGAGAAGAAAAACGCAAAGCCTGAAGTTTGCAGTACCGCAATTGAAGGCACAAAAAAGCGCCACAATAGCGAGAAAAGCAAACGACACTTTAAAGAGGGAAGAGAAAGAAAGAAAGAAAGAAAGGCTATTTATTTATTTTAAAACTAAATATAAATATATAAATATTAAAAAAAAAAAAAGAAGAAGAAGAAGAAGGAAGCGTGTTTATCTCCCCGCTCAGATGCTTGAAAATGGAAAAGTACCTATGGCGATGGAAAACCGAATAGTGAACAACAAGGATGTGCTCCTACGTACTTTGATTGTAAAATGTAAAATAAGAAAAGTGTAGAAGGCGCAGGAACAAGAAAACCAAGCCAAATGAACATGGGAAAAGGAAATTAATTGCCAAAAGGCGCTGTGAAAAAGGGGGTGGTCTTCTGATCCCCGCGTTCACTTGTTGGCATTCCCTTCCTTGCTGCCGCTTCTGCTGTAATTGATAGTCGGGACACCTTGTCTTGTTCTTTAATTCGTTTTCCTCCGTATACCAAACTGTACACGCTGCAAAAATAGGATTGCATCGGTGCACTTAACAAGGGGTCCCTCATGTTAAGTAGAAGGTTTCCTGACCCTCTGTAACAGCCATTTGTAGCCTGACCTGCAGGATGACCTTCGAGCTGTAACTAGGTAGCTTTAGGTAGTGTACACAAGTGTTAACCGTCGGAAGTGACGCGTCCATCAGGCACTGGGCTGCATCCACAGCGGGCTCTGAAGTGACCGTTGGCGCAGAAAGCGCAGCCTTCTCCCCTTCCACAGAATTCTCAAGAGAACGTCGTACAATTGTGATGGGAGGCTGTAACCCGCCGACTGGAATGCATGAAGAGCCAGTGACGAAGCGGAGAAATGCGCGCTGAAGCTGGGCATTCCAGCCACTTACAGTCTCTACAAAAAACATCACAACAGGTGAGCTTCTGTTGTAGCCATGATTAAATCGCAAGTCGCGCTCCAGATCCTCTGGCTTTTCCCAGATTTTCCCTTCAGGGCCAGATATGAGCAGTTGCAGTTCATCAGCGTTGAACAGCTGAAGATGGTATGGCATAATAGAATACTCTAGTCCACGTTTAAAGTGCAACAGGGGCTTTTTGGGAACCATCTTGCAGTAATACTGCCGGACTGCCTCCACAAAATCGGCAACATTCTCTGCTGTCACAGGCACCGAGGCACCACCAGGGCACAACTCTATCTGCTTGTCACGCTGACCATACCGGTCCTCTGGAAGCACAAACATTATCTCACACTCCAGCAACTCGGGCTCACTGAGAGAGAGAAGTTTGTCCAAATATGCGTCGAACTGTGGGTCAACATCTGAGAGTCGATTGGTGTCACAGGACCCTGCAAGAATACTACGTGTGAAGCACGGATGCAATGGAAGCTCCACAACATGACCCTCCATAAGCACGCGACCAACAAGCAGGCCAAGAAGCTCAAAATACGAAAGCGATTCTGCAGTCTGGTGGGCGGATGGATAAAGGGGAAGTTGCACTCTGCACGCCACCGCACCCGATGCATCAACGAACTCCTCAGTACGCCACATGTTCAACTGTTTGTCCTGCAATCTCCTAGAAAGTATGTTATAGAACTCAATCGTGGGCCCAACACCAACACCATCCTCGTTTTCAAACTTAACGGATAGCGGCAAGAAGCACATTGCGTGGCGCCGCAGTGCCTTTTCACCACTTTCGAGAATGTTTGAACGCTGAACAGTGACCTTACTAGCACCTCTGGCAGCTGCTCTAAGGCCCAACCACTCCACACCGTGCACATGTGGGGTACCACTTTTGTCGTGGGGTGTCCCCTTCAACTTCACAAGTGCTGGCGTTGGTACGTGACGTAGCGATAACGCGAGGCGAAACAAAGTATGCCGCATTTCAAAACTGAAAACCTGTGGATAGTTCCACAACACGTAGCTCACGAGATGCTGATTCTGCAAGCCACTTGGACAGGCACTGAGAATACGATACGAGAAGGGTGGAAGCATCAACGCACTGAAGTAGCTGTTAAACTCCTGCAGAAGCGCACTGCAAACGCGGCCATCGTCGTGCGAGATCGGCACACCACAGCCACGAAGAACGCCACCCAGCCCGCTCAAAAGGCCAGCAGCAGCCCACAGACAATGCATGCCTTGTGGAACCACGGACAGGCGTGCAAAGACATTTTTTGGAGCACTAAAGCTGAAGTCAGTGGTGCCTACAACCTCCACCGCACCACACTCTTGCTCAACTGTGGTCCTCTTCACCGCCGCAACGTAAATTGTGTGGGTTTTTGACCACATGGATTTCATGCAATGTATCACGCTGGACAGCCCCTGATCAGCGGCGAAGTGAACACCTTTCGAGCCCGGCTCCTCAAACACAGTGTCAGAGCAATCTGTCCTTTCCAGAACAGGACCAAAACAGAGGTCCATTATAGAACCCGTCGTATCCAGCGCTACCTTGCCATTGCAATAAAAGACGATATTGTCAGTCGTGACACTATCCGCCGTGTCAGATGCAAGATGGGATTGGTCCACTGGTGTAGATGAATGCGGGGCGACTTGGCTCTTTTCGAAAACAAATGGAAGTTGGGCAAAGGTGGTTTGAAGTACATGTTCATTCGCGTACTGTAAAGCGTGATGACTATCGCTCCTAGTACTGGCACCGGAAGATATTAACTCCTGATCTACATTATCTGGCGGCTCCACATCTACTGAGGTTGTCAATGACAGGGGATGCGCTATTTCGTCCTCATCTTCAACTGCGTCCTCAGTATCAAGAGTGCTAACCGGAGGCACAGCAAACTCACTGTCCTCATCGTGTTCAGAACGTTGGGAGAGAGTGGCTGCCTCGTCCCCGTCACCGACATTGCAAGACTCCGTGCCATACCTCTTAGACATCTGCAGAAGGGCGCATTTGGCAATGTAGCTTAGTGGTGTGCAGGGAAGAACTCTCAGAGTGAAGGATTCAAGAGCAACATCTAGAACGGTAAACCGTTCGTTACAAACATAAAAACACTTAGGGAGTAACGACGGACCTTGCTCATTCCCCTTCTGTTGGCTTATGTCCACCACGTTCACTCGAAGTGGGGTCCACATAAAGTCCAATATTGTCAGCATATTTTTGTTGTTATGGACCCGTTCCGAGAACCGCGTGGGTTGTCGCTCCACCGCTCGACTCTCCAGCTCTGCCAGACCGGTGTACCTGCAAATAGCTCTGAGCAAGCCTTTAATGACTAGCGTGAACGCCTCCGTCGCCTCGGGGTTCATTGCTCTGTGAAATTCTGGATCTTGCAGAGCAACAGTGAGTTCCTTGAGAACTCCGGAGCGAGCAAGGAGGGAACTAGGGAGCTCATCCCCGTTGTTCTTCATACACTCACAGATATAATGCATTCGCTGCATTACAAACGCGTATTTGTCATGCCGCTCGTCGCGGCCATCCTTTTCAGTGCTTACAAAACTGCTCAGGGGTATGCTGTTAGCCGGCAATGTGCTCACCTGCGACGAAATGTGGACATGCCCGCCCCCCAACTTTGTATCAGAGGACATAGCGCAAGCTTTTGCCTCTAGGGGGTTGCTATGGCATAGCGATTTGTTCTCTCCAATGAGTGCTAGGTACAAACGCTCGCAAAACAAACGGCGCACTTCCTCAATACGCCCAACGGTTATATGGAAGGAACACAACTGTCCGCTTACGCTATACATCGAAGGAAAGAAGGAAGAGGGGTCACCCGTAAACCCCAGCTGCTTCTCCAGGCTCTGCATCAGTGAAGCCATCTGCTCTTCCGTTAGCAACGTTTCCACACACGGCAAAAAACGAATAAGAGTCAGCAAGGTGCTCATCGCTACCAACTGCGTTTCACAGTTAAGACTCATTGCTGGCAGTCGAGTTGTTGGGCTAATGCCTATGGACGCTAACATGGTTAAAAGCGACTCCCGGTACTTGCACTCCTTAAAGGGGGTTACGGTCAACGAAGAGACCTGCTTAAGGGAGGAGGTGGTGTTGATCAGGTAGACAAGCACTCCCGCGAGCTTTGGGCAAATGTCTGTAAACGCTCTACGAAGATCCCCTTGACCATGGTAGTAAAGACGACCACAGGCACAGAGGTACTCCCAAACAAGATCCACACAACGCATAATCAAGACCGAGCAGTGACGAGCAACGACCGGGTTTACCGTCCTGTCCACTGTAGAAATAAGAACAGGGAGATACTGCATAATGATCTGCTCGATAGATGCTTGCCGGAGAAACCGAGAGCGTGTTGAAGAACTTCGCAGCACCTCCGCCCTAGCGTCGAGGAACACTTTCAATGGAAATAAGTTCATCTCTTTTTTTTGCGACTTGTGACTATCCCGACGAACATCTTCACGCCGCCATAAGCATGCAAACGGGACACAGCCGTAGAAACAGGAACTACTTTTTTCATCAACGACACGAGTATTCAACACGCTCTGTGTTGTGGACAAGATGCCGGGAGAAAGAGCAACAGAACTGTTGCTGGTGCCTCGATTTGTAACGAGGCCATTTATCGAGGAGAGACGTTCATTGTTGCCGATTGTATACAGTGCAGAATCAGCAAGCGACTCCTCAGAATGCGTCACTGTGGTGTCGCCCTGCCACACTTGTGGGCTGATAGGGGTTGCCCCTGTTGCCACTGTAGGGCTTGAGACCGACACGTTCCTGCAGTTGCAGCACATGGGCCGCTGATAAAAATAGCCGGCCACAGACGCCCACCGTCCAAGGCTGTGGGGATAACAGGAGTCCTCCCTCGTTGAATACTGCATCTTTTTGAAGTCTATTCTGAGCATACGGGAAAGGTGGCATATATTGCGGGAGGTGAAGTCGGACGACAAACGCTGCCGCTCGTACTCCGCCTCAAGTTGCATGCTCAAGCCATCTGTGCAGTCCCCTCTGTTATGGAAATCGTCCTCCCACTGCCACACGTGGTGCGGCAAAGTGAGGTAGTAGTCGCACTCACTACAAACATGTGCGGGAGGAATAACGACAAGCAAAAACTCCAGCAGCGGAACAATCTGTTGTTCCTCGGCTACGCACGGTATGGATGTAAAGTCGTTTTCCATAATGGCATGCATAGCCACATGGCCCTCAAGCGCAATTAGACTCGATCGCTTCTCCAGTAGTGCCGTGACAATGTTAAATACGGAACATAACACTCGACACTTGACAAACAGCTTCACCGCCATGGATGAATTCGTAAACAGAAATGTGAGCAAAGGGGAGCACGCCAAATCACGAAGAACAACACCTCGCGTACCCATCGAAACCGTACTCTCCAAAACGATGGCAAGAGATATCAATGTTTCCTTGATAATGCTGCTATTGTTTTCAACGATTTTCTTGGATTTAAGGAGCCTGTCAAACATCAGTGTTATGCATTCCATCATGCCCAGCAAGTGAGCCTCGTTCTCCTTCGAAAGAGGCCTTGCAGGCCGATGTCCCGCAAAAAGAGACAACACCAACTTATGGAACCTGGACACAAGAGCGGCGCACGGCTTTGCAAGGTACATGTTCCATTCATCCACGACCGCCACGGCCAGGAGGCACGACATGCACTTGAGGCAAACCATACGTAAATGGTGCGTTTGCACAATCTCTTCCAATTGAACTATCCTGCTAAAGGCGTCACGGCTCACTACCTGTTCATGTGCTTCAAGCGAGACGCGGGCTAGGCACTTAAGCAGCTCCTCAATCAATGGGGCTTCATGAACCGGGCTTGTCTCCTTCAACAGGGACACGAGAGGACACACACCATTTGCAAGAGCAATGGCAAGACCACCACGCGGTACGAGGTCGGAGAGAAGAGCCAACGCCTGAACTGTGAGCGCCCGCACGACAGCGTGTTCCTTAGCGGCCGTGCTTTGGAGAGTGTACACAAAACATAACGCATAACTACTAACGTTCAGGTGCCGAATGAATAACTCGTCACCAAAGCACATGGAAGAACAGATGGCCTCCAATCTGGTCACTATTTTTTGGCACACTTCTTGGGATGGACACTGTTTATATAACGACACCACTGCCTTTAGTCCAGATAAAAACGTCTTCGACTGCTTGTTTATATCAGCACCGGTTCGTTCGTCTGGCATTGCACGCCACCGCCTCCTCTTCACTGCCTCGCCCGCCCAGACTACTGCCTATCTAACACCTTCAACAAACCCCTTCTTACAACAAGAACGTGGGTCTGTGCGTACTTTTGCGTGGGTGCAGCTACAGTCCACAAGCCCGCACAGCGTTTTAGACCCAATCCCCACAAATGTGCCTCCACAGCACACGTGCTTTTCAACCTCGTCCGAACGGACCGCAAAAGCCGGTATAGTTTTACTGACCGAATCGATGTGGTAACTACTCAAGTATATATATATATATATATACGTATATGCTTATACGCGCGTGTACAAGAAGGGGAACCGGAGACTGGCAATTATAACAGCAACAATAAGACACGCTCCAGCTTAACACACTGAAACGCACACCCGCCCACTCAAAGCCCTACCAACGTGCTGAAACAGCGCACCACCAAAAGCGATATTCTAGAGGTGGTATTATACCAAAGCCTGCCAAGTCGATTTGACGAAACTGAAGCGGGTAAGGAAGGCGTTCCAATGCAAGGAACTAGTCACCTACCTGTTGGTAACAGCGGCGCTTAGTATTTGCTATAGCAAGGTTACAGTGAGAAGTGAGAAGGAAAGATGGTGATGAGGAACAATGATGCGGAAACGGGAAATGTGGTGCAAAACTGTTTACCGTAAAACACTGTGAAAGTCTGCAAAGAGCAAAAAAAAAAAAGTAAATAAGGAACCGGACTATAATGATGCTACACTCCCGCCCCTATTCTGCACACGCATCTGTACACCTCCAACCAATACGCACTCATCAGCTGCGCAACGTGTCCCCTTACAGCGTAGCTCCCGTTCTAGCCCCGTAATGTGGAACACAAGCCCTCATCGCCGCCTTTTCGCATAAACAGGGAAACGTGGCCACAAAAAAAAAAAAAAAAAGGGTTGGGGGGGGAACAGGTGCCAACAATAAAATGTCGGTGCCCTCGTCCTGGAGGGAAAGTACAATTCGGCAGTTGCACAGCCAAGAATCAAGTAAAACGCGGTGGTGCAGAAGGGGGTACTAACAAAAACACCTACCCACTTCCCGACGCCAACTAATCCACATTAGCCACTCCTCTCATTTCCACATTTTTTTCAGAGACACATTCTTGTCCTGATCCTTGTTCATTATCTTCGCCACAGCCAGCTCAAAATCCTCCTGCGTGATGTGCACTCGGCGCTCACGCAGTGCAAACATTCCAGCCTCGGTGCAAACCGCCTTTATCTCCGCTCCAGAGCAGTTATTAGTCTTCTCGGCAATGCTCCTTAAGTTAATGCCCCGTGTCATGTTCATTTTACGAGAGTGAATTTTCAGTATCTCCAACCTAGCAGACTCATCAGGGGCGGGGAACTCGATCTTTCTGTCGATTCGGCCAGGGCGCAATAACGCCTCATCAAGGATGTCAATGCGGTTAGTCGCCATAATAACTTTAATGGATTGTGTGGCCTCAAACCCATCCAACTGGTTGAGCAACTCGAGCATGGTACGTTGCACCTCGCTGTCCCCACCACGGCCGGTGTTATCAAGGCGTGACGAACCGATGGAGTCAATCTCATCCATAAATATAATTGACGGACTGTGCTCTCGTGCCATCACAAAGAGCTCACGCACCAACCTAGCACCCTCGCCAATGTACTTCTGCACCAACTCAGCACCACTCACACGAATAAAGGTACAGTCCGTGTGATGGGCAACGGCACGGGCCAGTAGCGTTTTGCCAGTGCCGGGCGGACCATAGAGTAGCACTCCCTTCGGCTGAGCAATGCCCAGAGCCTCAAAGAGCTCGGGGTGTTTCACTGGGAGCTCAATAACTTCTTTTATCTCCTTCACCTGGCGAGAGAGACCGCCAATTTCGTCGTAGGTCGACTCACTGCCAGCCTTCTCCACCTTCATGAGAGAAATAAGAGGGTCTACCTTCGTTGGGAGGATATAGTGAATGGCATAACTTCCGTTCCGCAGGGCCACACGGACGTTGCGCGAAAGATCCGCAGTGTCGACGGTCTTCTCCACATCCACAACCAGCTTTCCCTGATTGGAGCTCATGTTGACCAGCACCTTACCCCGAGACATCACCTGAACCACATCGGCCACCACTGAACCACTTTCCTGGAGCATTTGGACCTCCTCCTTCAAGTGACGCACACGGCGGTTCAGCTCATTCCGTTGGGCCTCCAGGCGTAAGTAATTGTCCTGAAGACGCTTCTCCTGTGCACGCAGCTCCTGAATCTTCTGGAGAAAGTAAGTGCTAACGGGGTTATTTGTGCTACTGGCCGACGTAGAAGCGGTTTTCACCGGCATGTTTACCGACAGTTGCCACAATCACCACCTCTGCAACTTTCTTTTACTGCCGCACTTGCTGATATGTTTCCCTTGGAGTAGTGAAAAGAATGGCCGCTCCCCGCCCAGTGTCACCCCTGGCTCTATGCTTCACTTTTCGATTCTACACATGAGAAGGGGGAAAGACAGCATAAAAACAGTATTGCGCGGAAAATATCGGGAGAAGCTGAAAAGTAAGGTGGGCCAGGACACTCGGATGCCTTGCGGTTGTAATGGGGAATGGAAATGGGTACAACTAATGTGAGACAATACACGAGGACACGAATGATAGCAATGTAAGTGGAAATGAGTATCAGCTCATAACACACAAAAGTACAACTCAATCACTCGCTGTGTTACAGAAATATGTATTTCCACGTACAATGGGCAGGTGCAAATGGGAAGTGCACGATAAATTTGTATGCCCCAAAAGTATCTCCAAGCCTATACAGAGGCATACAAATGCACATTTATGTGCAATCGCCAACAGTGAAGATTGAGTGACGGTATAAACAATACAGGACGAGTGTCTGTGTGTGAAAAACACGCGAACATCTAGTTTGATAACCAAAGTACAATAAAAAGAAGGGAAACTAACAGTAAAAGACTTGTAGAGGGAGTGTGTCAAGTTGTGTGTGCACAACATGAGTATCAAAGCTGGTGAGCATGCGACAACTTTGAAAACAGCGTGTAAAAAATCCTACGGTAGAAAGTTGGGGAAAGCATGACAACAGTGTGGTAAAAGGCCTGCCATGCTACGACAACAACAGAAAGGGGGGAAAGGCCAAAATGATCATTTGTCTTGTTACTGGCGCACACACGTACATAAGCCCTGCCACCCAATTGCACTGCATCTTGCCTGTCCCGGCGTTGTTCTCATTGCCACCAAACCCACGGGTGCACCAAAGCCTGGAAACAGAGCAATACATTGCGTCCTGTTAGCAGCACTTGAAGGCATCAAAAAGCAAAAGAGGGGATGAGGGTGGATGGCCTTGGTGGCTATTTAAAAATTTTAGTTGTTTTTGCTTTGTTTTGTTTTGTTTTGTCTTTCTGTTTTTGTTTTTGTTTTCCTGGTGATTTGGCCGTCCCTTAGAAGTACGTGGCGAAAACAATGGGAAAGGGAAAGGGAGAAAAAGAAGAAGGGAAGCCAGCAATAACAGCAAGCCAGTAACACGAATCCAAGTGACGCCTCTCACACACCAAGCCTGTTGGAAAAGTTTTGAGATCGCGTAGAATTCCCATCAGCGCCCCGGCCCAGATCCACACGCCGACACTTGTGCCGAAACTCACCTCCAAATTTACCTCTTTTGGGGCTCTGTGACGCGATATCTGTGTTTACATCCATCTCCAAAAAGCGCTTTCCACGGCAATGTTGTCGAGAACCATCCTTCGCGGAGTACGAACTGGCGCTGTAGGCATTAAAGTCATTATTTGATTCGCACCTTTGCACAGACCCCGCATCCTCCAGAGAACAAGGAAATATTAGTCTTTTCTGTGTGGGGGACACAGCAAGATAAAGATCCGTCATGTTATTAGCAAGCTCCGCTGAACTACAACCGTCCTCCAGTGATGTGGTGTGAGAAAGACTAGAACACTCCCCCGGAACAATGAGAGCAGAATGACTGTCCCTGCTTCCCACTATACTACCACTAGCGGCTAAACCAGAACGAAGGCATCGCGCCGGGTCTGCAATTGCCACAGTCACATCATCTACATACAGAGCGCTAGACCTACCCTCGTGAAGCTTCACTGGCGCACCAGGGTCACTGACATTCAGCATCGCACTTGTTTTTGCTGAATGGGTCACGCAACTAGTTATGCTGCACTGACTAGATTCAATCTCTTCACTCGGCCACCAGTGCTCTTTAGGTGTAAACAAGCAAGCTTGCTTGAAACGTGTGTCCTCCTCCATTTCACCTACAAGAGACTGAAAGTCCACTTCGTGTCTAGAGTGCTTCTCTTCCCGCAGGTTGGAAGAGACGAAGGGGAAGCGCGTCAATTGGTTGAGCTGCTGCCCGTCGTCTCCTTCCCTTGGGACGCTAGCCTTCGGGAACGAGGCCGAACTCTCGTAAGGGACCACACTCCATGTAGATGCGCAGGAGAAGTGTGAAAGGTCACACTGCCCTCCTGGCATGTGATGCAACGGAGAGGAGATCGTGGTGGGAGAACTGCCACCCACATGAAGACTGCCCCACATCCTACACTCCCGTCCAGCACCTGCTACTTCCCCCCAGTGACCTTTAACTTTTGATTGTAGAACCGCCCAGTAATGTACGATAGGGGGAAAAGCGTCACGTGTGGGAACAAGGGCATAAAAACGTACATATACGAGCACGAAGCGAGTCATAACCAAACAAAAATGCAACGAGATAAACAAGCTTACCGTGTGAGGGAGAAGAGCAGTGATGCAGCTCATAAGATGGGCATCACCTAAAAATGGGAGGAAAGGGCATAAAACCGGCAAAAACAGCAGAGAGAGTCAGAAAAGACATAAGAAAAGCAGACAAACTGGGGTGTGAAGCGAAATAAGCAGCAGTGGACGCCACATAGACAAAAGGAAAGAAGGAAAAATAACTAATAAAAAAGTTTGTTTCTACTATCTAAAAGAGTGCTCCAAATGAAGAGAAGGACCAAGTTGGGAAGAGACCAATGATGAGTGGTTGGAGGTAGGGCAAAAAGAAGAAAAAAGACGAATTTACTGTGCGTGGAAGCCATTGTCCACATTCCCACGCGTAGTGTGTCGTCCTAAGCACCCAAACGGTCGGAGAGGAGGCCAAGGCAACATGCTACGAGAGCAGAGACAAAAACACATCTACAAGCATGGTGGCTCAATGTCAAACAGCAAAGAATGCCTTAATCTAGAGCCCACTGGGCGTGATTTGAAGGAGCCGCTGGATCCTCTTTTTGGCATTACCCAGCAGGTAAACGCCTCAGAGACTTTTAATGGAGGCGAAATCCCTCGCTTTATCGAAGCAGAGACTTCATTTACTTGCGAACCACGTTCGAGTTGGGAAAAAGTAGTCTTCGATTCGGGGCTATCCGCTCTAACATTCGCGTTCACCACAAGGTCACATGTAGTTCTGTTTGTTGAACGGGCACCCGGAGATGTTGCGTGCCACTTTTTGTGTTCATTAAACCCAAACGTCGTCTTGTTCGCCTCTGGAGTGTCCGAGTCCTTTCGTCGCGTCGTACGACTCACCACCGATTCATAATTCGCGAGTGCTGCAGTACTGCAAGATGGGTTTTCTTGTGGCGGGGAAGAGTGCTTTGGGGCCTTGAGGATCTTTGGTGGAGTGTCCATGAGACGGCTCAAAGACGAAACGGTCAGTGCAAACTCCATGTCCCGTAAGGCATTGTCGCCACTTACAAATAGATGCGACTGTGCCTCCACGGTGTCAGACAAAGCACAAGTTAGGTGAGAGGGTTCGTGCAGGATGTGGAAATCATTTGGTAGCATGCCACAGAAATAAGGCGCGTCTGAGCTGTTGCTGCGCCCCCTGCACGGTGAATCAGATAAAGCTAAAGGGGACCTTGGGCACGGCGATTGTGAGCCCAGAACTAAACTACTTCGCTCGAAGCGCTTCAGGGCGGCAAAGCCCTCTTCCTTATCTAATGACCGGTCCCTCGGTGACAAGCACACAATATGCATCCGCTTCCGTTGCACTGACTGCCCATAGCGCGCACTGCTGGGTGTTATCCCAGTGTATCGCAGGTCCTTCGACTTTGAGTGGGCTATGTCACACTGGGTAAGTGGGGTGGGAAGTAGCCGCTCATTGGAAGGCGTTGGACATTTACAGTCACGCCCCGGATTGTTGCCGCGCCGTGAGGAAGAAAAGTAAGACCGAGGAGCAAATGATGAATTTGCTCTTGACAATGAAGCCTGACCACCACATGAAATGCGCCTCCCTCTTGGTTTCTTGTGCGTCACCTTTGGTGAAGACGACGCAGTAAATCGAGGTGCAGAACATGTAGACCGTGCTACACACACCTGCCCATTAGTAGCTGTTACAAATCGCCCAAAAAGCTGTGGGCTGCGTTGCCGGTTTGCATTGCTTGGCGTTCGCTCATGCTTCACCACACTGTCACAGTCACCACACCTACGCCTTGCACAATAAAAATTAGAAAATGTCATCTACTAACAGCAACACTGTGACTGAAATCTTCAAATGGAAACAGGAACAGGTGTGTGTGTGTGTGTGTGTGTGTGTTTAGCCTCTGCGAGAGGAATAGTGCTAAGCGGCTTCGTTCGCAAGTGGTATCTGGACAAGTGTAAAGAAAAAAATAAAAGGAGTGAGAGAGAGGAGAAGGTGGTAGGACAAGTAAACTAGCGACTGTAATAGGTATAATGTTCTAACAAACGTCACAGTAAGATACGCCAGGGAAGATATATGAGGCAGGTGCGTGAAAGTGAACAAATGTAGAAGATAGCGTCCTGTGCTGTTGAGATTGTGGTTTCTATTTTCTTCCGGTGCGCCGAGTTGTTTTGAGACAACTCGAGAGGTGAACCCAAAGTTACCACTCACATCTCTTTCCGCCTCGTCTCCCTTCATCCCTTGTCCTTGTAGCTCCATCGGCTCCAGTGGCATTCCGACCACCACCACCACCACCCCAACCAAGACAACAGGATGAAGGAATAGGTGACCAAGAGCCCAACGCCATGACAAAATATTTTCGCGTCAAGATAATTAAGGAGTGAAGCGAGTGAGAAAAAAATGAGAAGGGCACATGAATGGCCAATCAAGAGATAAAATAAAAGTATTCGGGAATATATAGCAATTGAAGGAATATAACGACTCACGTTTATGAAAAGGGGTGAGAAGGTGTGCCCTCGGTACTTTTCCACACATTACAAAATCCCCGCGCCACATTCATACACATACACATACATACATATATATACAGTTTTTTCCATGCGGTGTTTTGTGATGTGTTCATTGGAAAGGGGCGTTTTAGGGAAGCACGAGAAACGCCCACAATCATAAAAAGGAGGGTGGCGAAAGACACCAAGATTCATCGTAAGTGGTTGCTATTTACCGTCTTACTAAGTGTCCTTCTCTTGACTCTAAAACCAAGTCGTGAAAACAGTGGAGAACTGCGCCTGCACTCCACTGCACTAAATTAGCACAAGCATGGGACCATAGTATTCGCTAACACGTATCAGTTAACAACTTGAGCCATATAATGTTAATTTAAAAAAAATCTAAAAACACGATCGAAAACGACAACGTCACGCTTCCCCTTGGTGTCACGCCCGCTAGAAATTTTCGATCTTACTTTTCGGCGTTGAGTGACTGCTGCCACATCGCTTCTTGCTCGCATACACAGGCACGGAGCATCGCGGTAGTTGGATTTTGACACAAATGGACTAGCAATCCACCTCACTGATGTAGGGAGTAGTAGGTAATGGAAAATAGCAAAAGGCGAACTATAGTGCACCACGGATCAAAAGGTCTCTATTAATGCGTAGGGTCGCTCACCATCCGTCAAAGGGCGGAGCATCACAATCTCAATGGTACGCAAAAGCTGGTGCGATGCCAGGCTAGGATGAACTGCACTTCCCCATGTGCATGGATGGGAAAAGTATTTCCAGGGTCAATTCCACCTTCCTTGTACCCCCTCATGTAAGAAGGCATCGTCCAATGTTTAACCCCGAAGCAACGCACGAGCAACCTCACGATAGGCCACAGTGAGAAAAAGAGCGGTAGCGGCACAACCTTGAATACCCTTCTAGAGATAGGGCGCAGACACGAGACAGGCAAAAAGTCAGTCACGCTGCTGGCCTTCGAGCCTCCGACAAGCGAGTTGCACTCCACTTGGAGGTGCTCGACGAATCAAAGGCACTTTCAGTGCCAACTCTCTCACTATCGCTGTCCAAGTAGCCGACGTCCTCGACACTTTCCGAGGTAAAACTAACCCCCTCTGGTACTTCACAGCCCTCGTCTTTGTGTGTGCCAACAAGTGAACTCGTTACATGCTCACCAGGACCAATTTTACCTTTCTGCACACGTCTTCCCCTGGTTTCATACGCATCTTCACCCGTTTCCCATTTTTCATCAGTTATTCCTTGACCGGGCTTCAGCTCTGGTGGCGGCCCAAAAGCAATACTCGGCTCGGGTCCGTACTCCTTGATGTTAGCGAGCAGCCAGACATGCAATGAGTGCGACCACTCGGTAGATGCCACCTCCCGCTCGTATAACTGGTAGTGGAAGTCATGTAACTTCCGCGGGTCATGAGTCCTGTAGTGGGAAGCAATACGATTAGCAAAATACTGAACGTACTCACGGTTGTAGTCGCGAGTCACGTTCGAACCAAATAGCATAGATCGCGGTATACGCTCAAAAGCTGGAAGCGTGATATGGAGAGTTAAGTCGCCCACATAAGCTGATTCGGGATGCTTTGCCGTGCCAGAGATCATGCGCAGAAGGTGCGGGTGCTCAGCAGTGTTTACAATAGCAACTGAAACGGGCTCCCCAATTTTGTACATGCAATCAGTGAGAAGAGCACGGAGCGATAGGGTCGCGCGACCCAACTCAACGCTCTGCGGGCTAACAGGGCCTTGCTTCCCGTAGATGCCGGCGCTCCGCTTCGCTAAAAAGGCTGCTGGTCCAGTACTTTGTGAACCCTTCGTGTAAACAACAACCTCTAGAGAAAGGTCGCTTGCGGCGAGATTCTTATCCTGCGGCAGGAGCACGTCCATTCGCATTTCAGGAAAATACTTTTGCATGTTGATGTGACCAGCCCATGTGACCTTCATTGGGGAATGCACACGCTCCCTCAAACAGGTAACGCCAACAAGCAGACGATCTTCGCTGTGCATTTCCCTGTCATCGGGATTAGCGAAGTCAATCTTGTCAATGTGCACATAAAACGTCAAGGCAATCGGCTTTTGCACCAACTTTGAGCGCAGATTCTTGTGAGCATCTAGTAGAGACGTCGTGCCCGCAATTAAGGGCTGTACCTGCGAGAGGCGCTGGGGCGCGTATTTACTAATGAGAGATAACACATCCCTCGTCACCTCTTCAGCCGCGCTACCCCCACTCCCGTTCTGTGGTTTGGGGTAAATGACCGCCGCCTTCATTGGAAAGGCAGAGGACTGAACTTCTACTTCTAGTCTGCATATCCGCTCCTTACTTACGGGATCGCACACCGGCAGCAAAGCTACATTAGAATCATTACGGACCATGTTGCTCAGGCTCATCTCAGCCACGCCGAGCACATGTGAGCTCATGAGACGGCGCCCAAGTACCTCAAACCTGAGTAGCGCATGATGTGGATTGTCAAAATGAACAATTGCCTCATTTTTCATGGAAATGTCCAACACCATGCACCGGTCTGCATGACAATGTTTAGTACGCAGCACACGAGTCCCATCCATGTAGGCCTTCACATAGCAAGAAGAGGTGAGCTGATAGTCCTTGATGCTCAAGATACGAAGTTGCATGGGTGCGGATCCACTTTCAGGACCATAGGTTTTGACGAGACGCTCAATAAGGAACTCCTCCTTTCCTGCGTGGGTGCCGAGGAAATGCTCAACACGATGTAACTCAGTCGGCTTATAGCGAGACATAAGCGCCTCTACGCGGGAACGGTAGTAATTTCTCTTTTCGGGCTCAGTCATATCAGAGGTCAGCCCAAAGGTGTGTGCAATTCCCTCAATAGAGAGACTCCCAACGGGCCTCGCAGTGTTGGTAAGGGCATTCTCGCAGACCGTCACCTTCCGTTTAAACATGACGCCCCTCTGAACATCCGCTAAAGAAATCACAACACGGCCGACTTCAATGTCCCTGTCGTGGGAAACGTTCACTACAATAAAAAGTAGTTCAGAGGCTTCCGGGTGACAGAGACCAACCTCCAAATCCTCAAAGAACCTAAACTCCTGCGAGTACCGCGCACACGGCGTGCGATATTGATTTGGCCCAACCCGTAGTATCACTGCGTAATTCTCGGGGGACTTCAGCCTGTCGATTAGGGTAAAATTCTGAATCCGCAGTCGCAAGAGATGCTCATCGGGCTCCGGTCCATGCTCACGCGTCCACCCCTGCATGAGCGACTCAATATTACTGGTGGAATGAGCAATCAGATCCAGGTGGTGCAAGACATCGCGAAGCCGATTCCACAAATAGTTTCGTATACGTCGGCGATTTAACTCCAGTTGGCTAAAATCGATCGGCTCATCCCTTCCAAATGAAGGGTGTATAGTCGCCGTGATGGTTCCGCAGTAGCACGCCCTGCTCGTTCCTGCATCACGAACGATGGAATACGTGCGCTCCGTTGACACACGTCCTTGCAGATCCTTCACTGGCAGGAGGCACTCGCCAAACTTACGATTGAGTGAGTAAACTTTTAGCGTAATTCCCGCAACGGAGTCGCTCCCCACGGTGAAGGTAAAGTGCTCATTAAACACGGCGTGCCCACGATAAGTGGCAATCCCGGTGGACCTCTTGCTGCGACCAACGAGTATCTTTACATAACATGTTTCGCTGTCCGTAGGAGAGCCGTGTTCGTCAGTTAGATGGGCAACAGACCGAACAACCAACTTAATAGTATTCCTTTTGTTGCTGGGCTTCTTGTACTTGGCTCGCATAGAAGCAAGGGCTCCCTCGTAGTCATCTGCGCACGTTCCCACAAACCACTCCAGACGATGGAGCTCCTTTGGGGCATATTTTGCAAGAAGAGTGCGAACCTCTTCACGGAACTCGTTTTCCTTGGCGTTTGAAGGGACCCTCGTGACTCCGAATGATTCAGTGTACATGCTGACCAGCACAGAACCACACTCATAGGCACGGTCAGTACCGGGATTGCGAACGAGCGAAACCCACCTTCTCCACTCCATCCGGCATAGGAGATTTCCAGCGGAAAGGACGCACTCACCAAGTACTTTGTTGCCCCCCTTTGTGACTGCAACCACAGTTAGTTTTATTTCCTCCATCCGCGGCTGCTCCACACGAAACATAAACTCATTACAAAAGGATGGGTTAGCATCATTCAATACGATGGACGTCTTCGCACGTTCCTTTCTCAGCTGTACAAGTACCAGAGTGGACGGAGGAACCAAAGAGTCCCCGTTCATCGGGGGTGCGAGGTCCTTCGCACATTCAATTTTCAATCGCAAATTGGAATTACCCAAATCGGTCCCATGGGACTTTGCCCACTCCCGCTGCACGCTTCCATTCCTAGGGTGGCTATCATCACCCTCCTCAAAACTGCCGCCGAATGGGGCAGATGAATCGCGATAATGCGACGTCACTGTATCCCTACGAAAATGTGTTGGAATGTTTGTTTCCGTCTCACTTCCATATGGAGGACCACAATGTGATGGGTTTGTGCACGTAGAACGGCGCAACCCAACAGCAGCACTGCCCCTTCGCGTGCCCATACCTTGACGCACACGCCTTGGGGGCATCCTTTCAAGCTTCTCACACCCCACCCCTGTGGCCCGACTCTAGCTTGAAGAAATCACCTTACTGATGAGATCTCTTTACACTCTTCTCGCGTTCTTAACGACACCGTTTTTATTCCTGTTTGATATTGATACGATATCCCTATTCCTCAGGAGGCCCCTGCCGTCCAATCGACTGATTCGTTAATGTTCACACTCTAGTGATGATAACAATGATGGCAGTGACGCTTACAGTGATGGTGATAATGTGGCACGCGTTTAGATACGTGTAATGTTCACCTGTGTTACAGTGCCACTTGAGTCGATAAAGTAAAAAGAAAAAATTGAAAAAAAGATAACAAAGGAGAATAGACAGAAGTGCCATTTGCAGAATGTGCTACACGTGAAAGGCGACGATCCCAGAGCGTATCCCAACCCTAGTCGTGTCGAAGTAGCACGAGCAGCGCCGGCACCACCGCGAAGCTGCTTGCACAAGCAGTAAGGAACAATGTTAAGAATTAATTAGTAAATGGAGAAATGAAGCCAACTGAATGTTTTTTGTTTTTGTTTTTTGGCGCTAACGACACGGACCACGCAATGACTTAGGGCGGTTTTGGCGCCATGCCGCCGGACGGAAAAGACCTTCCACTCCTCTTCCAGGTGATAAAAGTGGCGTAAATGGTTTTTATTATTATTATTTATTTATTTATTGAGAGGGGCAAAATGTGAGAAAAACGGATAGAATTCAGGTAGCCACGCAAACTTGGTACTTTTGGCCATGAGCGTAGTAAGAAAACCGTCGTCCGGCACCATTACCTAATCGGCGTGGGCACTCGACAATCAAGACAGGGGAAGGAAATACAGCTGAAGATAACCCCAACTTACAGCCCGCCTCGCAACACAGGAACACAAATATGCAAAAATATCGAGAGGAAAAATCAAAAAGGCGAACAAACAAGGGGTGGAACTGCGGGTGAGCACTGCATGAAGAATGTGACGGCCCCATGGTGATACCTTGGAGTGGTAGAAAGTAGAACCATTGACACCAACCGTGAAGACACATAACAGTGACCATGGAGGACTACGAACGGCTGTCAGTCACAGGGGTAAACAGTTAAAATCATTTATGATCACACAGACACTAAAAGAAATAAAAATAAGAACCTGTGATGAAACAAAATCGCTAGCTGGGCAAAGGCAAACAGAGCCAAACTGGTGTATTCCCAATTGACACTAACAAGTTGAGAATGCGAGTGGCAGCATTTATGCAGCACCGTGCCCGTGTGTCACTCCACTCTGGGATGGCCAAATCTGCACAGAGGGCACCTCCACGGCCGTGCCCAATGAACATACCGAACTCACTCGGCGCTGCTACCGCATTTATTTTTTTATGTATTTATTTTGTAATGGATTTGGAGTATTCTCAGTAATGCGTTGTACTTCCTGCTTAGTTGCTTGAATTATCTTTTCCATGCCCCTTTTCATTGCATTTTTCTTACAAGCAAAAGTTGGGGAAAGTGCAGCCAATTCTCGTATTGTACTGCGGGGTGTGCCATCAACAGACCCGAGCTAACGTGAGAAATAAAAACGGATGAACATGCAGACATGCGTCCATTCTCGTTCCCCGGACTGTGCGAGAGGAACGACGAGGGGAAACGCCTTCATATCGGTCAGGTGCGGGACGCACACGGATTTGTAGCACTCTCCAGGTGCCGCGTGCAGCTAGTCCAGTGAGGTGCGAAAAAGGATGAAGTCTCTCGCGGCGGTAGCCACATCTGCGAAGTGCGTATTGTGCTTCTCCATTAGGTTAATTGCGCATCTGTGAAGGGGGTGGCGGCTACCCAACCCGTCGCGAACGACTAGAAATGGAGTCTAAGGGGGATCAGTGAGCTTAGAAAAAGCATAAAGACAATCGAGAGAACACATGACAAGGGCACTAAAATTGTGTGAAATTGACCAAGAAACTCTTCTGCCTCTTCGATGTGAAACAAGGACCGATCCCCGTAGGAGCGCTTACAGGAGTTTAGTGCGTCATGCCCACAGCCACAAATAGAATGGACACCTCGTTAAACGTGGTTCAACTCCCCCCGCGAAAAAGGAACCGACGCGTCCTGCACAATGTGCTCCTGCAGAAGCTGGAGCATTTCCAGCTCTGAATTCAACGTCACTTGGAGCAACTTTTTACGACCAGCATCCTCAGCTTTCGTTAGAATCTGCTCTGCGAGGGATTGCTGTAGACGCGCCGCCTCCACCCGCAGCATAAGCACCTTTTCCACTAGCTTCACCAACCGTCCAGTGCGTTCCACACGCCAATCTCGATTGATGGTATGAATAAGATGCTCAAACTCCTCAGGATTGGTTGTCATGAGATACATCACATTAAAGAGCATCTGAACCTCCTTTGCCACCACTGATGGGACGGCGTCACCACCACTACCGCCGCTTGGAAGCGGTGAGGGCAGGCGTGAGACAAACAGGCCCTCGTCAAAGAGAAAACCAAGACGCTGCAATCGCTCAATGCGTGCTCGAATAGTATCCGAACTGATCTTGTAAGGAAGCAGATCACTAGCATCCTTTACAAGGCACTCAATCATGTCTGTAATGACGTCAGTTGAAAAGCGCAGCGTATCCTCCTTTACAACATCCTCCGTTACGAACTGAAACTCAATCGCAAACCGGGCGACGCCAATCTTTCCGTATGAGCAAAATATCTGTTCACGCTGGCGAAGAGCACGTGATGCAATCAAGCAGAAATTCGTCGGATTCTTCCGGCCACCACCACGAAGCTCCATCCTAACGTTTGCCGTGCAGGAGTGGTTAGTCAGATCAACACCGGGAAGCAGGTAGGGCCCCTCACGCCCATGCACCTCCTCGCGGTGGAAATTACGCGAAAGCACCAGAGCTAGGCATTCGCAAAAGAGAGCAAAAGTAGCATGCCCCTGTGGCCAGTGCTCGGGATAGCGCTGCATCACCTCCTGTGCCTCTTCCCATCGCCTTTTAACCTCAACATCGCGCAAGTGCTGTGACAACTCCGTCCATGAAGCTGACACGGATCCGATTGGGGTAACTTCCCGCGCATCAAACAAATTTCCCAACGCACTTCCGTTAAAAAAATGATCGGGCATATGTGGGCAAGCCCGAAGCCATGGCAACCACGGAGAGGAGGGTCTCACAGCTTCAGCCATCAGGCGCAACACAACATGAAGTACATTGTCCTTCAACCGCAATTTGGCGAGGGCACTAATGCAAGGTGAGTCAAGAGGAAAATCCCCATAGGGTGAGATGGAGCTCTTAAATGGGCAGCTCACAACCACGGTCCCCTCCGGCAGTGGCTTACGAGTAAAAACGCCAAGCCCCATCGTCTTAGTGGGAACAAGGAAGGCAACGTCTGGATGGAGGAAAATGTCCCGCTTCTTTGCCCATATCGCAAACGCCTGAGAACTTTGGTCAGTACCAAAGCAGTCGCCCATTGATGATAGACACAAAAGCGAAAAATTTACCTCCCACTGCTTGTTCTGTAACAAAGGGAAATGAAATTCAAAAACAAGAGAAGGATTCTCCAAATGGCTCAATGATCACGCCTTGCTTGACGATATGCTACATGTGTGCTAGTATGAGCAGCAATGTCGTCCACTAGGGAATGGGTGGCAGCAAAGTGATAAATATACTGTCCAGCACACACACACACGCTTAACAAAAGAGCAGCACAGTAAATGCCAGTAGGGGAGAAAAACAGTTGCAGCCACGCCCATAGCCCCTTTGCTATTTTGTTGCTGCCTAGTGTTAGGAGGGGATTCAGAGTAAGAGCGCACGTTTGTAGTAGTCACATCTGCGCCCACCACCGTGCAGCATAAAAGTCACAAGCCGGGCGACTAGAATGACTTTATTTCCTGTGATCCAGGTCAAAAAACCCTTTCAGATGTACTCCAAACAAAGGCAACGAGAGCGACATGGGGCAAATATCCCCACCCACGTGCCCTCCTATTGAACTTGGATGACGTTTCCCATGCGTCAGTAAACACCAGTGGCGCTCAAGCGCGAGTGCAAGTGCGTGCGTCATTGAAACTGCCCCCAGAATATCACACGCCAATAGTGGTAAAGCCAGCTTTAAAACAAGAACACAGCCCCAACAGAACCTTGGTGCCCTGAAATGCGGTCATAAAATCGACACTACAGAAACTACAACAGGCGAATGGGGGAAGTGTAAAATTGGACGCACTCGACAACCGTTACGATTTGAGTAACAACTGCAACGGAATTACGAACCTTCGATAGATCAACCTTGCCCACAGGCATCTTCAGACACGAGAATACAGCAGTGTGTGCGGATGGTTGGGGGAAGAGTGCCACTACAAGTCAGCATGTGATGCAATAATAAAGGTGACGATTTGTCAACACCTATGTCCGTTGGACAGGAGAGCGTGGTGGGAAGTATAAGCAGCATTGTAGCGCAAGTTGGCGATAGGGTACAATGCAAAGAGACATGAAACAGAGTGGTCATTAAGTTACAGCATACGACAGAAAAGAAAAAAAAGCACAGTCACTGATAAATACAAAGGAACTTACAAGGTACAGGCAAAATGTGGGATGAGAGGAAGAGAAGGAAACTCAAAGAACAACATAGCACGATGCCCGTGGAGGCAAATGATTACTCACAGCTGCAGGGCCATGGAGGAAGAGAGGTTCCTCATAATGGCCTCCGCATTTGCCCCCTGTTTTGGTTGACTGGCCACACAACCCACTGGTGAAGCCCTCCGAAGCTCACAACTAAGCTTCTCCATTGTCTCCACGAGTGCAGATGGTGCGTGGCGATGTGAGGAAGAAACAACGGTGATGTCACATACCCCTATAATCACTGTGCGCATCGGATTGCGCCGACGGACCTTGTCCAGTTTGATGGATTTGGTCAGTTGTTCCAACAACTGGTGGACGTGTGAATTTGCGGGGACATTGTTGAAGATCACAACAAGTGGTGCTTCAGGAAAGTGGTCAGTGATAGCCTGCAGGTAACTAGAGACGTCCTTGAAGGACCGCTTGTTCATACTATCAACAACAAAGAAGAGGAAATTCACCTCCTCCATCCGCTCAACATAGTGAAGCCAGTTGTCACGAAAGCTCTCACGACCACCGAGCTCTTTCATTGCTATCACCCACTCCTGAAAGGCTACCACCTGCTGAGAGAGACCAACAGTGGGAAACGTCGGTTGTACAACGCCACGAAGCGAGTTGATGATAAGTGTCTTACCAACGTCTTGAAGTCCCACCACAAGACCCACACGCCACGCCCTCCTGGCAACAATCATTTCACGCGGCAGTACGTGATTGAGTACAACGTGTGACACGCACTGAAAATCGTAGATGCGATCACATTTCGTTGGGGAACTTGGACGGTTGGGGCACAGTGTTAAATCCGTACCGGTCCGCGACACCGTGTGCCGTGTCTGCAAGTAGTGTCGAAGCAACTTCTCGAACTCGTACTCATTTTCCTCATACTCGCAAAGAGATTTGAGCAGTTCTATCGCTGAGAAGATATCCAGCTGACCAGTTGCCTCGCCACCAATGGTCTGGGTGTACATGATCCGAAGACGTCTCAAATTCAAGGTGAGAATACGTACGAGGTCGTGTTTGCGAATGTGACGACCGCCAAACGCTGATTCGAGTGAATGGATTGCTTCGCGAATGGAATCCGCACCGACCTTCAAGTGTACAGAGGCCCCTTGTGAATCATATATGGTGCTTACAACACGGTGCAAGTCCAGTACCTGCGCCTCAGCATTGCGCTCATACGCCACGGTGTCCCCCACATCAACACTTGGAGAGGACGAATATGAGCTTGAGTCATCATGATCATCAATGTACTTCTCTCTCTCCAAATTGAGCAGGTGCTTTCCACACCACTCCTTGAAAGCGGAAACGGGCATTGACGGGAAGGCCAAAAGCCCCTTCAACAGCACATAGGCCCGGTCAACCTGGGGCATTGCGCGGGAGTGTCGAATGAAGCGCATCATTGTATGCTGTTGCTCACTGGTGCAGCACACAATGTAATCGGTAAGTATACCCTGGTGCACTCTCGGTTCTGGAAGCTGCATGCCCTCATTAACAAAGGGCACAAAATCAACAACAATAGCAGAGACATTAGAAAAGAGAGTGACGGAAAGTGGCCTAATATCTCCGTAGGACTGGTCAGCGAAATAAAGCTGCTGGAGACTTTCAAGTCTGGCTAGATAAAGATCAGTCAAAGAAGTAACTAGCTCCGGAAGCTTTCGCTGCAACAATGGGGCTCCAACCTGAGCAGCAGCACGAAGAAGACTGGTCCACATGACTCGGATACACTCGCCATATGCAACAAACTGCGAAAATACGTTTTTACTTTCCCACAGCTGTTTGTTTAGTTCAGCCAGAAATATAATCTCCATGAGCTGATCCCGCAGTGACTTGGCAATCGGACGCGGTTGCCTATAAGCTTCAAAGTACTTCGAGGAGAGCACCACAGCGGTACGACAGCGCCGGTGGTACTCAATTGTGTTAGTCACACACAGCCCGGGCGGTTTGCCCGCATTTACAGTGGACTCATCCAGGACAATGGCTATCCCGGAAACGTAGTCTCCAATGTACTTGAGGTACAGGGAACCGTCCGAAAAGGTGTCTGGCCGCTTAAAGTCCTCTGCAACTTCCACGATCTGCCGCTGAATAGCACGCAAAAAGTCATCGTGAACATATTGGTGAAGATACTGCTCTACTGTTTTGGTCTCCCGAAGGTTCTGCCCCCATTGGAATGACAGGGAGAAGGACTTGATCCCCAGCAAATCACCAATCTCCTTACAGATGGCCATGCAACTCGGATTTGCCGTGATCCACCCCTCTATCCGCGGGTCTCTCCAAACGTGTGAGAGTGTCACCTTCATTATCTCTTCCGGATCTGCAACATTAAAATGAACACCACCAAGAATGTCGCGCGAGATCCAAACACGAAGAACAAGACTACCTGTTGTAGGGTCGTACTGTGGCCCAACGAGTGTGTTATCACTCCTTGCATCCACGATAAGCACGTAGCACCGCGGGACCACCATGTCTCCACCATATTTGTGCACCACTACGGAAATAGTGTTGATAGCAACATCAACAGCCTCCACAAGGTATTGCAAAAGGTCATCTGGAATTTCGCTCAGTTTCGCGGTAGCCAATGTAATGCTAACGCCAAGCGAACGTCCCGCTGCCGTCGATCGTCGTTGAGCAACACGCAAAATGTTGTTGTCACGATTGTACGTGGAGTACCGTTCAATGAGGCGTGTGATGACGGCGTACCAATTATCACGCTCTTCTACTGATTTCAGACGGAACCTAACGCTCCTACCGTGGCGCAACTGAAGTGTAAGTCCGTAAAACTTGCTTTGCTTGCCGCCCGATATAATAACGCCACGAAGCTCAGAAACGGGAAACTTTTCCAGTGAAAACGGTTCCTGGTCGTTCTTGTACACTTCTAGCCTCCCCTGGGCCTCGTCAACCACCAGAAAACGTTTCTTATATACTAAAAAGGAAGGACGGCCTCGTTTCGCCGCACACCGCACCACACCCATCACATTGCCTTGCGAGGGCGGTGACTGCTCCATTTTCTCTTGGTAAAAATAAAATAAAGAAGAGCGATAGGGGCTGTGGGCGTGTTCCGCGTATGGAGCACACAAAAAAAAAAAAAATGCGTAAGCAGCAATCTGATAATTATCATCTTGTCTTCCTCATCGCCGTTGTTGTTGTTGCTGCTGAGGGTAGTCTTCTTCTGGGACACGCATCTTAACTTCAGTGTTATTATTAAAATGTAGAGAGAAATCGGGTAAGTTGCAACGCACACCCCAGAGATAAATGAACACCGCCGACCATGGGCATCCGCATAAAGAGGAAACGGTCGTGCACGCTGGTAGTGGGAAGGTTACTGGGTTGCAGTGACAAAACATGTGCTTCCAGATGAACACCAGATGATCTTTAATACACGAGAGTCATACTCGTTTCGTAACAACCAACGCCACGCACACACACGCGCACACACACAGAGAGAGAGAAAGAAAGGGAGGGAGGGAAATGGTAATGAAAGCGTGAACTGAAAAAGATGGGGCGTGGAAAAGGGGGAACAGCTAGATGTTGTTGTCTGAGGTATCTTTCCGTGCAAACAAACGTGTTCGGCGCTTCACTGGTTGTGTGAACTGCTTTGTAGCTTCTAATGCCTCCGTTGTACCATATGTAGCCTCGAATCGCCGCCATTCCGCCACGCATGGCGTGAGTAAAAACTCTACCAGGCGCTTAGCGTGTTGTATCGCCTCGAAACTTGCATTCTCATCACGCCCGCCCAGTTCCTGCATCAAAACCTCTCGCTCCCTTTGCAGCAGGCCTCGAAACATGCTGCGCATCCATTCCATGGAGGATGCCTCGTACTGGCCTTCGCATTGTGCCGGCACAAGAACGAAATTCGTCACAGCACCTACTGCCTCTGCCCAGCGGGCAACGGCTGGCGCAAGGGCTTGCGGCGTCTGCTGGGGAAGGGCGGCGAGAATCCCACCCGACATCAAATTCTTTTCTCTCCACTGCAACGCCTCGTACCTGTACTCTCCCCACACGGAATCAAGTAACTCCTGATACAGTTGTGTGAGAGAGGCCGAAAACTCCTCGACTTCATTACCCGCCATCCGCTTTTTGAGACCACGAAGAAGACGGCGTTTTAGAGCGATACGCCGGGCCCAGGCTTGATCCACGTTCTCCAACACCTTGTAACGCTCAGAAACCGACGCAGCTGCTCTGGCTACCGCACTAAATGAACGAATACAAGCAAGACGCAGGGCATCCGAACGATGAAACTGCTCCTCTCTTTCCTCCATCTTTGCATAACCTTCCCAGAGGGAGAAGTTCTGGGGAAATTGTTTGATAGCGGTTTGATATATGGCCCGACTACGCTGCACACGCTCCTCTGGGGTAAGCTCACCAGTAGCACAGGCCTTCTCTTCAAGTTGCAGTGCAGCATCAAACACTTCAGGACACGCAGAAACATTTAATGCCGCTCCAAGTAACTTGCGTGCCTGGGAGTAGGCGTTTGAACGCTCCTCTAGAGCCGCCGCCTCCACCCACAGCCGCGGGCATGAAGCCAGAGCGAATGGGAAGTGACGAATGCACTTTGCCAGGGCCATGCGCGCAGCAGTCACGTTTCCGCGTACTTCAAGCAGACGTGCGTACGCCATTACGATAACCGCCTGTCGCTGGGCTAGCACAGGGTCCTTCTCACCATCCACACGAACATCTGCCGCTGCTGCTAAACATTTCAAAGCCTCCTCCCACAACGCTTTACTACTGTCTCCGTCTCTTGGTTGTTTGTCCAACTTGAGAGCTGCAGCACGCAACAAAAGATACTGAGATACGTAGGCATCAAAATCACAACTGTCCTTAGCGATGCGCCGCCGATACATTGCCTTCGCAACGACTAATGCCAACGACTCTGGATTTGCGCCATCCCCATACAGGCGCTCGAACCGACTATAAGCTGCAAAAACAAGGTCGAGAGCGCCAATAACAGTGCACTTGTTCAGAAGATTGTGATAGAGCTCTCGCGCTTCATCCAACTTCCTTGAAGCCACTAATGCATCCGCCCATGCGAGGGGAATCCTACAATCTTTCACGCCGTTTGTATAGTCTTCTGGTAGAGACTCCATTGCCGCTGCGTATACCATAGCTGCACGATCTGCACTCTTAAGCACATTAAGTTCGGTACTGCCATAAAACAACCAGCACTCTACAGTACCATGTGCCTCTACATACCTTCGCAGAACATCCCTGCATGCATCCACGCGCCGCTGCTGAGCCTCAAAGAACGCGAACAATTCCCATGCGCACTTTGGAGGTGCCGGCCCGGAGAGCCAGCGGTTAAACAAGTCCCGCACTCGGTTGTCATGCCCAGCGGCTTGCTCAAACACAAGATACTTCAACCACAGATCGGTAGCGGAGGGCAACGCTGTAACACCGCGATCCCACACGGAGCGTGCATGATTCACAAACCCATACTCCGCTTCCAGCTCCGCATAGTCGCGCCACAGTACAGGATTAGTGCCGTGAAACTCCACGGCACGCTCAAGCACGCTGCGCATTCGCTCTGAATCCTTCTGTTGTGCTTCCCACCTTGCGTACTTTACCCAGTTGCCAAGAAAGGTGTAACCGCGCTTCACACGCTCCTCCAATTCGGCACGCGTCCGTTGCCGATAGAGCGCGAGCTCCTCAGGGCTGTTGATAACTACTGTCGTACTGCTATTGGATGGACCAGCACTGCGTTGCATTTCCTCAGCGTCAGCAAGCAACTGTGCAGCAGTCAACTGCGTGGCTGAGGCACGCGCATCACGAAATACAGAGCGTCGTCGCAATGCAGCAGCCGCAGGGCCCATATTCTCGGCATGATCCCTGCGTCGCTTCATGGAAAAAGACAAGCCGCCGACGCTGCTCACACCTTGGCGACTTTTCGTATGTAAAAAGGGTTAGGGTTAGGGTTAGGGAAGGCGGTGAGAAATCGAGCATTCAATAGGACAGACGAGTGGACGGCATTTCAGGCAACTACTAACTCATACCAACTCCCAAAGCAAAGAAGAATGAAGCTTAATGTTAATTGAAGTGCTGATAGCGCACAACATCAGTTGCGCAAGCTCACAAAAGACAAAAAGCTGTTACAATTAGCAGAAAAATTGTCTATTTGCCCAAGTAACTCAAGCGCCTCTACGTCTCCTCTCAACTCCCCATCACTTCACCGATGCAACCGCCAGCGTATTAGTCCAATGAGACGGGCAGGAAAAAAAAAAACACTGGCACAAAGAAACGAGGTATGGAAAGGGATGAAAAAAACTTCCCTGGCTCATTTGCTGCCACACGTAGAAAGCTACTTCCAGCCAATTGGTTCATCTTCCCCGGGTCAACTGAGTCATCCACTTGCTCACACGCGCGCCCTCTCGGGAACCAAAGGACGTCTTAACCTTGCTTGCTTGACTGACTCCAGTGACTCAATAAACTTCTTCGCCAAGGACTCCGCCCGAGCAAGGGATGGGTGCTCTAATAGTGATGTCGACCCGAGCAGTTCATGCACCCTTCGAACCATGGGGTCAAAGACACCCGCGGTGACGGATGCCTCATTTACCAGCGCCCCTCCCTCGCTACTCAGATGCAAGTCCACCAGAATATCAGTGCCCACGCGAAGAGCCTCTACAAACAAAAGCCACGGCTGATGGCTGGCATCCTGTCTGTTATCACTTTCAAGGATGTGTGACGCGACCTCATTCACGGGACCATCCTCCCTCTCTTCATTAATGGTCATCCTCATCTCCATTCTTTTCGACTTGCCTGCGAGTAAGGTTTCGAAAACTTCAAGAAGGGCATGCAGTGCCTCATAACGATCAGCACACTCCAGGGACCTAAGAAGGGCTGGTTGCGTCTTTTCGTAGTTGTACAAAAGTGCCGCAACCACAGTGGAACGGAGTGGAGCATATCGATTTGACAGAGAGGAAAACTCCTCGCATCCCTCTATTAACTCAAACCATTCTTCCAACGCCTCCTCATCCCGTGTGTAGTCTGTATACGCCAAAAGATCAACCACGCGATTCTGCAGGACCACGCCAACATCATACCCTGCCAAGGAAGCAAATCGTAGGGCCTCGCGCCATAAACGTGTCTCCATGAGCACTTCGACAAATCGCCTCACAGCGGCTTCGTATGACGCATGGGGTGGGTTTTCTATCCATAAATCTGTACAGTCCACGCGGCGGTTCGCATCCAAAAGCCTTTGCTCACAGAGCGCCTGACAATGACGGCGGCGCAACCATGGTAGGTGCTCACGAGTTAGCGGGCCCTTCGTTGCCAAGGGATCAGGTGCAGGGAGGCATGAGGAAGGGCTGCATGTGCCGCTGCTGGAGTACTCACATTCACTCTCAGCAAGTTGTTGTGGCTGCAGTAGTTGGAGTGGGGGAGCGGGACCAATTAGTTCCACAGCCGTCACTGCAAGAGATGTGAGCTCTGTGATGGCTTGAAGATTGTTTACACGATATGATGAACAGCGCATGACAGTGGCGAGGTCTGTCATCACACGCCCAGCCTGGCCATACGCATGGCGCCTGCACAAATAGCGGTAGAGCCCAAGGGATGATCGCGAGCGAATAGGCTCCAACTCCATTCCATTCTTTGTGGAGAGTCGCACAATAAAGGAATACCACTTCATGGAAAGAAGACGGTCTAGTTCGACAGAACTGTGTAGCACAGAAACCAAGTCCTCAATCAACTCATCCGACCTTGAGGCCACGTCCACCACCTCCATCAGCAGCGCAAGCACACGCTCAGCATAAACGGACGTGAGGTCCGTCTCGGTGGCAGGTAATAATACCTCCTCCAGCGAATGAAAAACTTCGCCAAAATTCGGCTGATCAAGCGCCTCCCGTGCAAGAAACATGTGAACTTCGCGGCGCAGCTCTGTCAACGTGCGCTGCAACGCACAACACTTTGGAGCAGCATGCTGTGCACATTGTTCTAGCTGCACCACGTCCGTCAAAAACAGCTCCCGAACCACGGGCCCGCTTACACACGCATCTGAAGTTTCTGGGTGCAGCAACAGACGAAGGAGGAAAGCACGATAGACGCTGGAAATGATTGCGCCCCCGTTGCTGCTGCCGTCAAACAGCGCACACCACTCCTCTACGCTTACATCAGGAAAGGCTTTACGAAGTGAAAAAATGCCACCGGGAGCCACACCACTGTCTAACATCAACGCCGTTGCGACAGAAGTGGGACAACTGGACAAGTGAGTTGAAACCAAAAGACACATCGCAGTTAGCTGGGATGGGCGTGAAGAACGCCCCACCTCCAAAGACCGAACGATACGAAAGTGTTCCAAGCATGGGAAACGACGACTAAGAAGGTTACACCACACTGCGCAGGCCCTTGGGCCAAGCGAATCATCGCAAGATCGAAGCTGACACGCCACCTGCACTGCAAAGAGGATGTCCCTGCAATCCGATTCGTCGCCAAAAAACGGTTGTAACAGAAACTTTAAAATGTCATCAACAACTGTCTCTCGGATGCTTGACACAATGGAGACCGTAGAGGGACCGGTAGCACTCACTGCGTGGTAAGCCGCCGAAAGAATCTCCAGGGTGAGGCGCAGCCGCGGCAACTCTGGGCTTTTACCATAGTCCACACCGGATCCCAGCCAACCAATAAATGAACACACAAGATACGCCACTCTAAGTAGCAGATCTCTGCAAACGGTGTGTTGAATGAACCGCCTAGAAAAGCTACAGAAGGAGGTGCGCCGCGAGGGAACATTAAAAAACGTTGTTGAGTGGGTAACGGCCATGTTGATAGCAGCCTCATTCACAAACCCAGAAGGAGTGTAGCCCTGCAGGTGAGCTGCACTCCTTAAGAGCTGGAAACCACCCAATGTGGAGGCTACCTGCACACACTGCACAGCACTGATAAGTAAGGCAGCGAGATTGTCTGCACCGTCAGCACACGATGCTGCCAGTTCAATCCCTTCATCAAAAGCCTCCGTTCTGATTGCCAGCGAGCGATCGTTTTCTCGAATAATGGCAGGAATGAGATGAACCGTTGACAAGGGTAAAGTGTGATGGGTAGCTGCAGCTACGGGTGGACCAACAGCAAAGGCAGATTCCAGTAATTTTTCGAAAGGGCTGATTTCACTTGCTAGCACGTGCGCCCGCACCAGGCCATTAGCACTCTCAATAAGCACCAGTTCCTTTCCCACATCCACAAGTGAGTGCAATGGAAGGGAATGGCAAAAGAAAATCTGTGCCTCCTTCTGCAACATCTGAGCAGTCACACAGCGAGAGGAACGTGTATCGGTATCGAACTCCTCCTGTGCAGTGATGAAGTGCAGTATGCCTGAAAAATTTTGCTTATTACTGTGCAGAAGTGAACCGACGGAAAGTGAGCAACGCATGCAGGCGTCCTCCTCAGCGTTCACAGCCCACAACAATGTTAGGGATAGAGGATCAACGGCAACGCATCCCAAGAGCCTGCTCGATGCCGCGGGCGGAAGAACTGTCATCTTCGCGGCCGTAGGAGGCGATCCGCCTGTGGCGGCAATAGGAATGCGGGACCAGACACAGTGGCGAGCCTCTCTGCCACCAAAACACGTGACCACATGGACGTCATTGTCCACGAGGGCCGACCACTGAAGCACGCTTGTGGAGGAACTAACCTCATCCCTCTCCAGGGTGCAAGGAGAAACCGGCATGACAGGGGCCAAGGAACTGTCGTAGAGCTCGAGTGAACCGTTACACCGAAGAAGAACAAAGTAATGTGTATGCTGCACAGGACATACCGCAAGATAACGCTGTCGCTTTCCCCCTTTATCCCCCCGTCTCCATGAGGGAATCCACGAAGAAAAGAAGCCGCTACGCACGCCATCAACAGTATCACCCCCATTTGAATTCAAGTCATTGAACTCATGCTCAATAAAAGTTCCGTCCTCAAACAGCTCTACGCGCCACATACTGAACCCATCCGTAAGTAAAACGGTCGACAACAGCCCATTCACTGGTGTGTCCAACGGTAGACTAGAGGCAATGGAAACATGGAGCGGTACAGTTGGCATACTGTCATCAGTGATATCAACTTCATCGCCCACGTCATTCACATGGGCCAGTGATCTGCCATCTGCAAATGCAGACGCAACATTCACAAAGTACGATGTCAGAACTGCAGTACCTTCCGGAACAAGCAGCAGATAGCTGTGGTGGTCACTGTTCCGCTGCACTTGCAGCCGCAGAAAGCCCGCCTCGAGCTGAGAAGTCACCCATGTGATTGCAAAAGCCGTATGGTCGTGCACATGCACCACGTTGCAAGCAGCAATTACCCCTCGAGGAGATGGTATCTCCACTGACATCTTGCGACAAGAGTAACTCACATCACCAGGGGTACTACTTGTCAGCAGAATATGCACTAGTGGCTTGTCACGGTCGAGCCACCAGAGAAGCGTTGCCCGCAAAGGGGGCACGGGTATAGAGCCGCTGTTGAAGGAGCCGCATGTCTGGAAGACGTCAGACACGTTGGCCGAATGAGTGCGCGTGGTGCGCACGTGCAAAGTACTGGTGGCATCAGTCTCGTCAAAGAAGAGTGTGCTCAGCATTTGCAATAAGTGGGTGACGGTTGACGACCTACCGGCCTTTTAGCCGCACACTTGTGTAAGTACACGGGGTATCCCCTCGGCTCGACAAGAAGTTATTTGCTGCTTTTCAATGTCTAGCAGGCCCAGAGTTGGAGTGGGAAGGGGGACAATAATAATTGAAAAATTGAAGGAGGAAAAAAAAAACAATAAAGGGAGCTACTTATTCCCGACTCTTTCACTGGTTTTTATGACCTCAACTACTCTTGATACTTAATGCGTTTAAAGTGAATAAAGAAGAGAAGAGAAAAGAGAGAGCAGTGAAGCCCCAAGTGGCCATGCGACTGGGTCGTTGAAAGTGAAGCACGAAGCACAACGAAAGGAAACATAAGGGGCAAACAAATAAACATCCAGCGAGCCCCTCGCTGTTGTTGTTGGTAGAAACAATGCAAAAGACAAGCAAACTTCATCAAAACGGTGCACCATCAGTAATAGGTGATCAGTAATCTTTCGGTACTGACAAATGGATGAAATATCATCCTGGCAACTACTAGATGTCACGGGACACTAGTGTGCCAGCCACAAGTGCAAAATTGTTACAAGGAACAGAAAATGATGTTGCTGCGACACTCATTCCTTGTACACTCTAGACTTCCTTCTCTCTTCACCACTTCCTGCCTCCACCTCCAGGGCACATTGCTGATCATTGACTGCGCTTTATGGAGTAAAGGCCCCCACCCCTCCACCCCACTGCATGTTTAGCATTTCGCGCCACCAGACTATGTGAAGTGCGCTGTGTCGCTGGTACACTAAATTACACCTCCTCCTCGTATTTGCACCTCACTTTACTAGTTGTAAAAACCATCCCACAACGACGGCAGTTGGGCACTTCAACAGCTGAAGTACAAGCAGGAAATTGGAAAAACTCTACAAGGGGGAAAAGCAAGGGGAAACCTGTCTACAAATGCTTCCGACGCACCAATGTACACATAATACGAGTACCACTGTTGGAGACGGGAAGAGGAAAAGGAAAACGGTGGGAAACGCGTATAAGAACCCAACACACCACCTCGTCATATACCACCGAAATAAAAAATGTGCCGCAACAGACCAAGCGACTATCAAAAGGTGTTCACTAAGAGAAAAATGGTAAAAGCGCACGGAAACGCAGCATTCTCAAAAGAAAGCGTATGTGTGCACAAGCAAGCCGAGACTTGCTGGAACCAAAAGAAATGCACAAGAGAGAGAAATTTGTACAGCACACGCTCCACGCGATTGAAAGCAGCATTGATCCACATGGCATTAAGCCAACTACAGCAAAAGAAGCGGAGAAAGGAAAAACGCTGCCAGCTCCTTGCATCACTGTATATTGGCAACTGCCCTCTCAAAAGAGACACGAATAAGAGCACGGCGACCTTCTTTATAAAAGCTTGACGTAACTCAACATGTGAACACAACCTTCCCACAAACACACAACAGAAGGAAGGAAAAGAAAGGTACTTATGTACATGGAAAATACCACACTCGTATTCTTTTGATATTATCAGTATCATTATTATTACTCCTTTTGTTCCCCTTCTATTAGTAGAAGAGATATTAAAAGGATCACCCACCCGGTTCCCCTCATCATTTTCCTTTATCATCCCACGCTCGATAGGGCTGTACAAAAGGGGGGTTTGAGATATATATTTTTTTTGCAAAATGTTTTGTATTCTACACTTGTTTAGACGACTTATCAAATTCGGAACTGGATGTTGCCACCGGCAAGACCTCGCATGCAAGCATGTCACGAACTCCTTGGGAATTACAGCAACCCCACGAGGCGCTAGTGTTTCACCATGGTGCCAAACGCACCAGATTCAGCACTCTCCAAAAGCATCGCACTCCCACTTGTGTCGCTCTTGTTGTTGTTAGCATGTTTAAGCAACATGGTGCCAGTTTTGCTCCGAATAATGTTCTGTTGAAGCTCCAACTCACGCCGAGCATTCAAGTAGCGACGAAGTAGCATATCCAATTCCTTTTGACGTGCCCTTTCCAGTTCTAGTCTCCGACGCTCTACCTTAACATTTAATACAGAGCGCTCTTGCTGGTGCCTCTGCCTCAACATGCCCTCGCGTCGCCCAAACAATTCTACCCTAGCCTTATTAAACCGCTCCGTGTCCCGAACCTCGAGACTGTCAGCACGCATCTTGACCTCGTGTGCTCGCGTATACTCGCGCTGGGAGGCGAGAATGTGCTCAATGGCCCGAGCATCAAGCAGATTGCGGCTGCACTTGCCAATGCGAGGAGCAAGGCTGCTAACCTCTCTAGAAAACTCTTGCAGTTCTGCGTTTTGTCGTTCAAGGAGTGCTGTCTCCATGACAAGCTGCTGCTCTTCAAACTCGTCAATACGTGCGTTCCATGTGCGGTGGAATAGTCGCATCTCTTCCTGGTGTGCACTGTCAAGTGCCTCGCGCTCTCGCCGCTGTCGCTCAGTTAATTCACGCACATGGCGTGTCTCCTCATCAAGCCGCATGTGGCGTAAAACCTGTTGAACAAGATCTGCCTCCATGTACAATGCCCGTTCCTGGCATGCCTCGCGATAAACGCGAAGTAGATTCATATACTTCGAAGCAAGCTCGTAATTGTTGCCGTTCGCGGATAAGTCTCTTAGCGCTGCACGCGCTTCAACCTCGAGCGACTTGAACTGTTCGTCACTTCGCCTTATCCCAGATCTATACAAATCCATTGATCGCGACACGCTTTCCACTACATCCTCGGCAACCACATCCTCCTTGGGATACACAGCAGGGGACACGTACGCGTCTTCACCCCCACCTGGTGTCTCGCTGCTGTTTGCCGTGCCCTCCGACACAGACGCTCCTGACTCAGATAACTCCTCCAAAGCGGCCGTTGCAGAAGCTATTTCAGGTGCAGTATGGGGACCAGAAACCGTTTCATCCGCCGGAACAGCCGGAGTACAGCCTTCTGGTAAACTCTTATTTGTGGTTGGTGGTGCCTCTACCAACTCCGGCGCTTCGGTGGTCTCTTCCAACGCCTTGTTTGGGGATATAGCCTCCGCAGGCTCCGATGACGGAATGGCTTCCTCAAAAATGTTGTCAGTCGAGTGACAACTTGCCGTAGGTTCTGGGGGAAGGGCCGTCTCCCGCGAACTGTTAACCTTAAGAAAAGACCCGGGCGAAACGTCGGTACTGGTCGACTCGATCATCACACGAGGTTGCAGTTAACAACAAGCGGAATCTTCGCGGCTGTGGAAGTTGGTGTTTGGCAGGGATTTGTTCGTAATCAGTAGGTACGTAGGTAATTGTATAAACGTCTTGCGTCTGCTCGGGGGGTTCGAGAAAAGGAACGACAAGTTTCAGGCGTTCTCCCGAGCGCTCACACGGTAAGCGTGACCGTTTATTATTCCCAGGCGTAGAGAACAAATCCTAAACTACGGTTCGCAGAGGAAAAGAAAAGAAAAGGCAACATTTCCAACGAAAGCGCGCAAGTGCAGCGTAAATCAGATACACAAACACCAAGATGGTGACCGCATGGAAAAAAGGTGCGGAAACAGGCTGAATAAAAATGAGGAACGGGACAGCATTGATTGCTTTGCTCTTTAGTGCTATTTTGCATTACTCTGCTGCTCACCAAGCGGACGCAGGTTATTGATTTGGTACGCTACTCGTGAAACAGCGACACCACAACCCCCATAAGGTACTTGTTCATAATAAGCGCCCCTTAAAACCCCAGTGATGCGAAATATCCCTGACAAATAAAACATAAAGTGGGGGGTAAGTGTGGTAGTGGCAACAGGTGTAGAGAAATGAAACAAAATCAAAACAAAAAAGATGAAGGGAGGGAAGAAGAGTAGGGGTAGTTGTTTCATTTGGTGTGCCTGACAATTCCTCTGATAATAACAGTAATAATAATAATAATAATAAAATCAGAGATCCTAGACTTGTTGTGTCATTGTAGAGAATCACGGCTGCGTACTCGTGATCACAATGTGCCTCCAACTAGTCTGCCATGGGAGCGCGTGCACACTGAAAACAAGAGAAAATGGAAAGGGAAAGCCCCTGGAAAAAGGATCTATCACGGGCCTTCAATGGTATACTGGCGTAAGGAGGGAAAGACATTGGCGGGGCAAGTAAGCGAGCACGGGTAAACAGATTAATTTTCCCCTGTAACCCAACGTCGCTGCGTGGACGGCGGCTCCCAGACGGCTGGAATAAAAGAAGAGCGTTGAGACAGATAAGACAGTGACCCAAGCATGAGAAGGGAAATACATTATAAAGAGATGGTCTAGTTCCGCTTGGACGAGAGTATCAGCGTATGTTCCTCGACCATTACGGTGATTCTTCATAAAGAGGGATGATGTACGAATGGCAAAACACCTTCACACTAACATTTACACATACATAGTAGTTGGGGGAGAGGGGTAACAGGATTAGCGTGCTGAAAGAGCAGTGCAGCTGCCTGTGGTAGCATTGAAGCACTGAAACGCGTGCGCTAACGTGTGGGCAAAGGAAAAAATGTAATGGGAAGATAGGCATGAGCCAACAGGAGGCTAGAAAATGAACACAAACACCGTGTACAGACGCACCACGTCTTTGTGGGTGAAGTATCTGTACAGGTGTATGAGCATATGCACTCAGGTGATGAGTACGTGGATCAACGCGAACATTTAAGGGACCTCGATCAACAGTGAAAATAACAGTTCGTGAACTTTTGGGGTAGGGAACGAAAAATGAAAGGTGAGCAACAGAAAGAACTCGTGTAATTAAAAACACTTTAATTCTATGTCACAGCAGTACTTCTTTTACACCCAAACGTGAACGGTAGACACACGTGGCGCAAACTGTTGTCTCGGAAAAGATGGTACAGAAATAAGCAGGAAGACTCGAAATGCAGAAACAAAGAGATGGTGAAAACACGAAATACATGACAGTTATGTTCGCTCGACGGGAAGAAAGACGTTGAAAGATAATTAAAACACGTCAATTTGAAGAGTTAGCTCTTGCGGTTGGGAAAAATAGTGAAAAGTTAAGGGGGGATCCGATTCTTGGGAAGGGCAAGATAAAGTGAAAAAAAAAAAAATGAAGGGGATGAGGCAGGAAGTTGTGGAGAGCAGTAAGGGAGAAGTGAAATTTACGGTAGCGAGTGAAGGCTGTAAAAGAACACGAACCATTCTTCATTGCTCTCCCAGCAGATGGTGGGGGTAAAGTTTCAGTGCGTGTTGAGGGTGAAGAGAAGAGAGACCCCTTGAAAGGGTTAACATAGGGGGCAATGAACTGTGTAAACAACTTGAAGATAAAAGTCGAACAAGCGTTGATAGCATCGAGCTACTGGGGGACCGGTCGGAACCAACAATCGAATGGGGAATTGAGCTGCGACGATCGCGTCGACAGCCCATAAAAAGCTGATGCGTACACGGGAGAAGGTGAGGTACAGATGGCACATAAACGTAGGTAAGACAGCATTAAAAAACGCTAATGCGCGTGAAAGATGGAGTGGAGAACAAAAACAAAAGTGCGTCAAGAGGCCGAGATGCAATGACCCCAAAACTCTAACGGCACAAAGCCGTGCCACCTCACGTCTCTGCGGGATGCCTCCAGCAAAACACCACATCCAAACCTCTGTTGTCTTACCCCGCACACAAAAATACTACTGCGCCCCCATTACTTACTCAACCGTTTCTACGAGTGCACATTTGTGAAACCAAACGTTCTTGCTCTTCTTACACATACTGCTGGCATCTTTGTTGTTTTCATGTTCATTTCCAACGCCAACGAATCACGCTGTCTAGCAGGGCAGACAGCTGGTACAGAATGAAGAAGGTATGAATATTTAAAGCAACATGAAGAAAATGAGAAAGAAAAATGACCATAAATATAGGAAGCGCACTGATTAAGTAGATTTTGTCGCCTTCACAGTCACAAATTCTCACACAGTAACTTGATACCTTAATCGGGTAAGTGGAAACTAGTGATTGAAGGGAAAGCACGCGTGCACGGTTACCCTCAGTCCCTTTCACAGAAACAAACAGTGGAACAAATTTAAAATGATGAATGGGATTAGGAACGATATCCATGGGCAAAACTAGCGAGACTGGACGTAATACGAAGGGAAGTACAAAAGGGAAAAATAAATTAAACGAGCAGTGGAGTACCTCTTTGGCCGCATCGCATCAGAGAAGTGCGTCAGAAGAGGGTTGAGAAAAGAAAACATGGAAACACAACAAGATAACGACAAAAAAAGAAGAAGGTGAGGAGTGGAGGTAGGAGGTGACGAATCCAAAGACAGGAACAAGACATGGGAAGTAAAGCACACTGATACGGCATCCAATCCCATCCATTACGTGTCCCCTTATCATTCCTCCCTTACGCCCCTTGTTCTCCCAATTTCTTTCGCATTCGCCCCTGCGTGTTCTCAGAGGATTACTCGCCAATTACCCTAGTCCTTCCTCTCCAGGCAATGGCTTCATTTAACCCGCCAATGTTCTGTACATGAACCACTGCGAGAGTGGCCACATGGAACCGGCAAGTAAACAATATAACCGTGAAGAGGAATGAGGGAATGAGAAGACACCGAGCTAAAGCGGGTAAATAAAACAATGAAAATACGTGCAGTTACGTTGGTTGGGTGGGGGTAACATATGACAAAAGAGGAAAACAACTTAGAAAAAGAAAAACGAGCTCATTATTTTTGGGAGGGCGAAGACAAGATGGGGAATCCGGGATTATTTACCATCACCTAAAATACTCCGGCTCAAAGAGATGGGACCCGTGACAGAAGCTACAAACGGGACTGAGGAGTGGGTGGAGTGTAAGAGTGCCTAATCTCGGTGAAGAAGGCCAATCGAGAAAAAAAAAACCATGAGCAAATCGCATAGCGTAAACTTTAAAGAGAAACAAAATATTGAAATAGAAAGGTAGGAGCAGAAAGTTGACAATGGGGGTGGACACGAGACAGAACAAGCAAGAAACCCGGTGTAATATGCACGAAACAGGTAATATTTGCAGTGAGATTTCGACGGGGCGACATCTTTACCACCCTGTAATGTGCAGCACCGTGACATTATCCCAGTTCCGGGGACATTGATTACGCAATACTTTCTTTGGTGAGGCATTACTATTCGTTATCTTTCGTGACTATAAACAAGGGCATATAAAAGGAGAGGGGAGATGAAAGGGACATGGAAAGTGGGAGCTAGGAGCAAGCGCTTACGACGAGACGTACACCAACGCACCTGGGGGAGCCGAAAGTAGAACCTTGTACATGAGTACGTCGCTCTCTGGACGATTCATTGGCCGACACCCATCCGTGCGCCTACCATCGCATGAGACCACAGGTACCACTTGTGATGGATCAGGCTGCTGTGGATGCATCGTTGAATTAAAGCCCACCTCGTAGCATCCGATAGAAGCCTCAGTAGTCGGGGAAATAAAACACGCTGGCTGAACAACCACACCGGCACCCACACGCGAACTTGGATCCGAATAAGGCGATTGTTGTGCCCGGACCTTTTGATTATACTGAAAGTGGTAGGGAGTGGGCATCAACGGGGAGTGCGACCTTCCATATGCAACGCGTGGCAGATAGGGATGTGAGGGGGTCGCGGCAATACCAGAAGCTAATGAAGGCTGCTGTATTTGTGTCGCCGTCCCAGATGGATCTCCCACGTTCAAAAGAGAAACCATAGAGGAATTAGCATAGCGAACCGGGGGATATTGTTCGTGCTTATTTTGATGGACAAGAAACTGTTGGTCTTTTGCCGTCTGAGAGGAAAAACCTGGGCATTTACCTGCTCGAACACCGCTGATCGGAGGTGGCATATCGCTGGTCACAGAACAGTGGGGGGTTGCCAACGGAGCCAAGCTCCTCTCGGGAAAGATTGAACGTGTGGCAGATCGCTGCTTACAGACCAGACGGTCCGCTCTGAAAAATGGATGCTTCAAGGCTTCAACGCACGATAACCTGCGCTTCTCATTGGGTTCTAGAAGCCTACACATCAAGTCAACAACTGCCTCCTCGTCGACAGCCGACTGGTATGTCTTTTTAATTCCAGTAGAGGCGCTACGATACTTGGTGATAAGGCTCTTCAAATTTCTCTCTGCACATATGGTATCACGCCTTTGAGCAATTCGCAGCATGGGAAAATTAACCCCCATTATCATTGTTTCAACGGGAGGTAGTCCGACAATTCTAGAAATGCCGTCAAACACCTCCTGTGGACTTTTGCCGTGGAAGAGCGGTCGGCCTGTGTAAAGCTCAAATAGCAAACACCCCACACTCCATGCATCGATGTAAGGAGTGTAGGGCACACCCAATATCACCTCTGGAGCACGATACCAAAGCGACTGAATGTCATAGTATGTATTTTCATGAAATGTGCGCACAGCACCGAAGTCGATGAGACAAGTGCTCCTGTAGTCTCGGCCCTCGGAACAGTCTGGCCTGGTTCGGCGAAGCATCACATTTTCTGGCTTTATGTCGCAATGCATGTAGCCTACGGCATGTAGTGCCACCAGAGCCTTGAGTACCCGCTCAACACTTACGCGCACGGCGTGCAGAGGAAGGGGTTGAAACCCACTTTCACGAAGTAGTTCATAAAAATTTGCCTGCAGTAACTCCAATACAATGCACAGATGCCCATCCTCTTCAAAGAAATCCAACATATTCAGCGACTCCTCGGTCTGCCCCAGTAACTGCAGTACACGTATCTCATTTTGGGCAGAGCGGCGATATGCAGGGTCGCGCTGCGCAATTTTAACAGCGACTTCGGCCCCGGTGATGAGGTCACTGCATCGGAGCACTTGACCGTACGTACCATTGCCCAGCACATTCTTCACAATATACCGACCTTTTAGCATTGCTAGTTTTAAACAAAACACGAATACAGTGCCCCTCGTATAAAACGGATATCTTCAACTTTCGTCTTCTTATCTTCAGCTCTGCAGACTTTTTTTTTCTCTTTTTGTGCACCGATTTCAATAAACAGTGTCTGTTGCCTTAAAACTAGCGCTTTATGTATTCCTTGAATACGGCTGGCCTTAAAGTCAGGCAAGTGGAATCACAAATGTAACGAAAAGAAGGTGGTAGAAAAAGTGCAAGAGGGCAAAAGAGATTCGGGCAAGACCTAGAAGCTCAATCCGACAAGTCGTTGCACGGCTAAAGTAGCGTCACAGAGTTAATATCGGAATTAATGGCGTTGTAATGCGCTGTAATCTTATATTATTTTTTATTTACGCTTTGCACACCTTAGCCACATGAAGTAAGTGAGAGAACATGGACAGCAGTAAGAGACAGACATATCACACCGCACTGACTGAAAGAGCAGAAAGAATTGTGAAATCTATACGCCAGACAGCAAGTGTGTAGTCTCCACTTGACGAAACAAAAATGTACACATTGCCCCTTGTTTCGTCAGTCCGTTCCCCATTAATACCTCTCAGGCTTGAATTGTTGAACCTGCTTCTCCTGGGATGACGCACGTCATATCCAAACGAAACGGACTCGGCAACGGCAGGAGCAGCCAAAGAAATATCGTTAACAGCGCCGTTATGGGCGGTTAGTATCGTGACCACACGCCCTGAACCTACGTCGTAGAGTCGCAGTGTGTGATCCCAGGAGCCGATTACAACAAGATGTCGCTGAAGCGCCATGCTGCCTACCCCTTTGGGCAACGAGACCTCCCACCGTATAACAAGAGAAGGGGTGGATTCTCCACAATCTCTGCCGGAATCGTCTACACTGTTTGTGGTGAATAGTAGGCGATAACATTGAAGTCGACCCTCAGCTGATGAGGTAAGGAGAACATCATCAGACCATAAACACCTTAGTGCAGTCTCCGCAAATGCACGCACAATTGCGAGCCGCTTGCCACTAGTGCTATTTAGGGAAACATGACCGCTTTCAAACGCTACACAGAGAAATAATGCGTCACGGTAGCTAATGCACATAACAGCGCCACATTTAACCTCGGCACCAGCGGCAGAGAATAACTGCACGTGCTTGACCTGCAGAGTCTCCCTGGACAGTGGTTCCGATGTAGTGACAACAGTATTCCAGAGGCTTATGATCCCATCACCGTCATGCGGAATTGCAAATTGTCTCTCAGTGGCGGAAAGGGATACACAGGACACAGGGCAAAAGCCGTGCTGTGGTACGTCAAGCGTATGCAACAAAACCAGAGACGATTTGCACTCAGCTGCCTCGAGAGCTTCGAATCCACCCACTTCATCCTCAGAAAGAGAAACTTTCCAAATATAGAGATGCCGGTCCCGACACTGCACATAAAAGTGGACATCTTGATTTTCCCTGTCATTGCCCAGTATGCCTGAGAATGAGAGAAACCCAACCTTGAGCACCCCTTCATTGGAGAAGCCTAGGGGAGGGGCTGCCTCACCACTAAGCTTAGTTGAAGAATGAACCTTTCTGACAACTTGAAACGACAACAGCACCGCACGAAGTTCCAGGTCCCATAGCATGACAACTCCATCCACGTCGCCACTCAGCATGTAGTTAGGGTACAGACCAAGTTCGTCCAACGCGCATGTAATAACAGCGCTGCTATGATGCTTCAGAGAAAAGAGTGGTTGGTGAGCATTGGACGAGAGCATGCTTGAATCAGTGCACTTAGTCTTACATTCGGTTACATCAGAAGAGGTGCTAAAGCAGAAATGGAGAACTTAAGCAACAAGAGTAGAAAAAGGTAAGGATGCACAGAAGACGCAAACTACTCGAAAAATTTTTCATGTAATGATTAAGGGGAAACGATGGACTGATATAAGAAAGATGAAAGCAGCAGCGTCACCAAAGAGTCGCTGGAGTGACTGTCACTGCCCTACCTGTATAAGCTACTAAACTGATTCACCTATAATGTGACGATATCCTCCTACCCCACCCTCAACACTACCAATAGGAAAGCCGCAGTTGGTTTTGAAGGAAACGCCAAGACCGTTGACAATAACACTGTCACCCTACGTTAAGCATGACCGACTGAATATTTCGCCGTTGCGTTTTGTATATAATCGCTGAACCCAGCAAGCACATGTACGCACGAATAGCCTTGATGACGTGACCATCATACCGACGACCAAAGGATGTCAATCGGAAAAAGAGACTGCAGCAACAAGTTAGAGAAGTTCACCTTACGATGCTGATAATACCAGTAATAAGACTTGATTAAGCAACGACAGTAAGCCTTGGTTCAGAACGAGATGCAATGCTGAGGCGAAAAGTTCTTTTTTGCGCCATTGGCTAATGTTCGTAGGGCTGCAGGGTCAAATCGTGTTATTGCAGTTCGAAGTGGGTGAGAAATACAAGATAGTAGAAATGACAGGCACGATTTGGACGAGCATCACTTTAACCTGAAAACTAAGACAGTGGACGGACTAATTTTGCCTTCCATCCGGCGACTCTGCACACGCAAATCGCTGCCGCTGAACTGACGGGCAGTAAAGTTTGGCACTTGGATACAGTAGCGCACTAACTGGCCAATCAGTACATCAAAAACCTCCAAAGAAAATCCTAACAGTGAAGACAACGTAATGGCATCGACCCCCTAAACAGCTTTGCCCCTGGCCCTAGAAACTGATCAACGGCAAGAACATAGGAAAAAAAAAAACAACTATGAAACATGAAACGAAAATGTTGGCGAATGCACATGCACATAAATACACGCTCCATGAGACAAATAAGGTTTTAAAAAATTAGGGTAAGACAAAATATGGTGTATATACCGACGCCTGAGCGAGCCATCTAGGATAACATAGTGACTGTCGTTTTTGCTTCTCTACTATTTGATTCTCTCTTGCCTTAGTAGAAAAACGATAGCATTCATCTTTCTTTTTCTAGCATATACATGTGAAATGAGTACATCACGCCACTCAAGTCTAGCGCACCAGGGCAGCTTGGCCAAGATATCACAAGGAACAAAAATAAAGTAAAATTACACACACACACATAAAATATATATATGTATTAATAAAAGATAAATAACCTTTGGAAGTGCTAAAGAGATAAACAGATGCACGGGTGCTTACCTCAAGAGGGCATTCTTATTAAGAGACATGTAAGGCGCAAGGGCTTCTTCATTGACCTTTTTCTCCTGGGAAATTGCGTAATCTGTGTTCTTAAATTGTACTTCGTCATTGATATCCTGCAACTGGGAATTCCTCATGTCGATTCTCTCTCTCATAGGAGTCTCGTTTACGTGCAAAAGAGATAATATTTCCTCCCATATCTCTTCCGGAACGCTGGTCCCCTGAAGAAACAGCGTGTGTAGCTGGTGATTCACCTTAAGTGTGTTATACAAGGCTTCGCCGCCAATTTCAGCGATGGGATTGTAGTCCAAATACAATGCTTCAACCTTGGTGTTTACACGCAGTACATCTGCAAGCATTTCACATCCATTATCGGTTATCATGTTTCTCCCGAGGTCAACAGCACGTATTGTCGTGGAATCAGCCAACACCTCACAGAGCAAACGCACATCTTCATCTGTCAGTTTGTATGAAGTGTTCTGTGCATTTAAATCAATCACCTCCTCCGTTAGCACACCTGACCTGTGTTTTAGAAGGATTTTTTTGAGTGCGATGGAACCCCCGTTTAGATGAAGAAGCTCATTCATTTTATTTATAACATTGTGTGAGACAGGGTTACCTTCCAGTGAAAAAGAAATCACAGTGTTGTTCTGACATAGGCACTCGACAAGAGCTTCACCGCCTGCTTCATCAATGTTGTTATGGGAGAGATCAACATGCTTGATGCCCTGTGACCTCATTAAAGCCTCCACAACAAACGGAACGCATTCCTGTGTTAGTGCATTGTGGGACATATCAACGGACACGACGTGTGAATTGTTTATTAATGACATACAAAGAAGCTTGCACGCAGAATCAGAAAACTGATGATTGGGATCCCTGAATACCACGTGGGAAACAATTTCATTTGCATCCAGAGACTTCAACAGCGGTTTAAGAGATTTTGGTTGAGCGTTCACCAGAAGCTCTCTATTCATCTTGCAGAAAACTGTCGACGACACTCTCTCGGGAACAAGCATTTCCTGAAGCGACGAGTTCACTTTCAAAACTTCGTTAAACTTTTCAATACCAGCTGTTGTGACCTCCGTTCCAGTAAGGTTAAGCGCTTCCAGGACACAGTTCTCCGACAGTAAGCCTCTTGAAAGCTCACCTAACCCACGATCGTCGATCGGGTTGCAGGAAAGATCAATAAAGCGAATGCCACAACAGCCCTGAGAAAGAATATTGGCGATGTGAGCACACCCTTCTGCACCAATATCATTACCGCTCAGTAATAGCTCCTGAACCCATGGCACCCCTCTCAGCTGGACAGCGAGGGTTGACATTGATTGGTTATCAAGAGACCTGGAGCATTTGGATCTTCGAAGATCAATCCTTACCAGCGACTTATCTCCGTCTCTCAATCTGTAAAGCGTATCTTTAACTCCCTTCGACTCCTTATTCAGATCCGCCGCCTCAACAATTTTCGCATATACATTAGCAGATACACCGGTTTTATCCAAGCAAACATGCAATAATGAATCGTTGAAACGCAGCATCTCCACATAATCTGACACTCCGGCATTCGTAATGGCATTGTTGGAGAGATTTAGCTGCTGAAGAGATGCATTAACTCGAAGGGCATCGGATAATCGCTTAGCTCCCTTATCAGTAATGGAGTTAGCCTCAAGGTTCAACAACTTCACCGTAGCATTAGTCATGAGCATTTCGGCCAAGGAAAATACACCTATATCACCCACAACGCTGTTCGACAAATCCAAATCAGTAACGGTTTTATTCATCACTAGAGCCTGAGAAAGCAATCTAACGGAAGAATCGTTGCAATAACCTTCACCTGAGTTCCCAGATAGGCACACCGATGTCAGGGATGAGTAATTTTGCTCAATTTCGACCACAAGAATTCGGATGGATTTTGGTGCCTGATTAAGGAGAATTAAACCTTCGATCTCATTAACATAATTAGCAGACACAAAGTTGTTGACAATATTGAGGTTTTTGATCAGTGCATTCAACCGAAGCGTATTCACAATAACATTTGCCGCTTCGTCATCAATTTTGTTACTGGCAACGTTCACATCTTCTAAACTCTCGTGTTGCTGCAACCGCTGGAACAAGATTTTGGCACCGTGTGATGTAATGTTGTTATTTGGTAGAGCGAGAACACGAAGAGTTTTATTCTTAACCAACGCTTCTGAGAGGATATCAATGCCACTGTCACCCAAATGGCAATCGCCCAGATTCAGTTCCTCCAAAACCGTATTGTATTGTAGAGGAGAAGAAATAAAGCGCGCAGCATTCTGCATATTTTTCTCCCATTGTAGATTTACAACTTTGCATGATTCGTTGTTGCTTCGGATCGCAACAACAGCCTTCTTTAAGGGTAATGGCTCTTTATTCAGTTCACATTCATGGTCAATGATAGACCGAAAATTTGTAGTGACAGACGTTTCAGATACGTCAAATGCAGTAATAACGTCATTTTCTTCAAACAAAACTTTAGTCAACTGCTGGACACCGTAATTACCGATTCTAATATTTTGCTTGAATGAAAGCGTCTTGAGTGTAGGGTGGTGAGGCAGATCAGCGCGCTGAACAAACTGCGAGAGTCCAGTGTCAGAAATGTCATTGTTGCTCAAATCGATGTTCTTCACACGACTGTTCTTTATCATACTTCCGATCATAACGACACCTGCATCACCAGTTGCACAACCTGACAAAATTAGAGAGTCAACCCCACCTACATCCTCCAAAAAGAAAGTAAGCAGGCGTTGATCAATTTTGTTGAAGTGTATGCCACTCAGGTCGAGGACCTCCGCTTTGCCTTTCAAAAGCGACAGTCGGATAGCCTCAGGCAAAGAAGCGTTTTTAGCCAAAAGCGCAAGACGCTTTACAAAAATATCCGAACACGGGTTTCCACTCAAATCAAATGACGATGGATGAACAGAATTCCTGAAAATAGGAAAAAACGCGGCTGCTCCGGTATCGTCAATTTTATTTCCGTGGAGGTTTACTTCTTTCAAACTGGGCGTTTTCTTAACAAATTCAGCAAAGGCTATGGCCCCTGTAGACGTAATCTCGTTATTAGAGAGGTCGACAAATTCCACAAGGAGAGGTGATACTTCCATTGCAGAAATGAGAGTCTCCAACTCCGAATCACTCAACTGCTCGCCGGAGAAATATATTTGACTCAGTCCCGATCGGGTGAGTTGGGTAAGAAGTTCTTTGAATGACTGCATCGGCTCTGAATCGTGCTTTCCTGTTGACAGCTGCTGGTCAATACGCTTGGACTATCTCACTTTTGTTTTATTTTTATTTATTTGTATTTGTTATCGTTATTTGGTGTTTTGGTTATATATATTATTAAGGCATACAATTTACGTGTCAACAATACAAAAATGAAGTGAGTGTATTTTGGAAAGGGATAAAAAATGGGGTTGAAAGTCAGCAATAATAGCAAGAATAAAAATAAGCAATAGTAAGAGTTTAGACACAGAAAAAAAAAAAAAAAAAAAAAAAAAAAAATTATATCGCTCAATCCAAGATAAACTGTACAAAATCAGGTGCAATATTAAAAGATTTTTTTTATGTACTGGAACCTGTAATAATTAATATAAACCACACACGCATACGCGCAAAAAAAAAAAAAAAAAGGTGAGGGGGATGGGGATGGGGGCAATAAATGAAAAAGTAAAATAAGTTCAGTGGACAATCTCGACACCACGCCACTCAACATGGCTCTAGTAAACCTCAACAAGTCGTTTAAAGGTATAACTTAAGCTTTAATTCTACATGTAACTAGATAAGAGAAATACAAAAGCGGTTGAAGCGAATGGGGAAAATAAAAACTTCTCGATATGAAAATCTAGCAGCGTACAGCGAGTTTATCCCCCTCTTTAGATAAAAATATATTGATATTTTTTTTTTTAATTTACTTATTAGTATTTCTAAATTTCAACGACAATTTTACCGACGTTTTTGCGCTGATACATATAATCTACTGCATCAGAAACGGATTCTAAACCTTTGAAAGTTTTTGGATCAACGAAACTTTTTATGATACCTTGTGTATACAGTTGACACATATTTGAAAAATGAGAGTTAGTGTGCTTTATAAAATGCGGCAAAAAAAAAGTATGTAAAGTTGCACTTTTTGACAGGAGCCGTGTATGTATGGGCACCTCTCCTACGCCGGCATATCTCCAACTACTCCCATCACTATAACCAGAAATGCTTCCAACCGAAAGGATACGCCCACGAAGTGAAATATTATTAACTACAGCATCGAGTGTACGCCCGCCCACAGATTCATAGGAAATGTTAACTCCAGTTGGCGATAAACGCCTGAGTGCCGTACCAATTGGTTCACTCCCTTCAACAATTACGTCATCGCAGCCAATATCATTTAAAAATGACTTTTTTAAAGATGAAGACGTCACTCCGATAACTGAGCAACCGTAGACTTTTTTAAGCAGCTGCACTGCAAAATGGCCAGTTCCACCGCTAGCTGCTGTTACCAATGCAACCTCCCCTTTTACTGGCTTGAGAACCTCTGCTAACGCGATCGAAGCGGTAGTACCACTAAGATCGAGTGGTAAAAATTCCTTTTTCATAGAGGGTACCTTTTTGGCCGATCTCGAAGAAACAATTTGAAATTCTGAAAATGCACCATAACTTTGAGTCACAACATAGTTACCAACAGCAAAATGCTTGATGTTAGACCCTATGGCAATGATTTCACCTAGCGCTTCAAAGCCACAATCAAAGGGCACTTGTACGTCAGGTTTATATCTTCCTGCGGTGAAGTTAATATCACTAGCGTTGATCCCTACATAGTAGTTCTTAACAAGCAACTCAGTTGGTTTCAATTTATCCGGAAATGCAGCAGAAACTATCTCAGTTGCATGACGGAAGTTCGATGACAGGCTTGTCGCCACAAGCTTCCTGTACTGGCTAATAGGGGAGCACATACTATTACTCAAGGGGTCAAAATAAAAAAGCAAAAAACAGGGGAAAGTAGCGTTAATACAGATATCAAAACAGCATACTCAACTAAATATAAAATTACATTTTAAAAAACGTATGTAAAATCATGTTTAAAGGACATAAATGCTTTAATTTAGTCTGGCTACTTCGCCAGTAATTATAAAACAGAATATTTTTATAAAGCGAAGTGTCACACGATAATCGTGCATCGAAGCACGCAATCACGGCATTTTCGCGTTTGAGGTACAAATACAAACAAGTTGAAAAAATTAATATTGTAGGAAAATAATTGTTCCGGGTGTAATGAAATCATTAACGTAGATATTTGTCTACACGAGGTACTTGGAGAGGGGGAAAGTGCTAATTATGGCATTTTGTAAGAAAATGAGTTAGCGTATATAAACACCAAGGTTAAGAAAGAATTAAGTTGGGTTCATAAAGGCCATTATATTATTCTAACCACTTTGTTAATTTTGAGAATAAATTTAAAAAAAAAAACAATTGAATGGCACTCCCACAGTTTGCACTGGCGTCGGCAGTGTCACGACCTGCAATAACAAATTATTTGTTTAAAAATTCCACTAAGAAAAATTGAGACAAAATACAAAACACCCTTGTATGTTGCTCAAGGACTAATGTTTTACTAGTTGCCAATTACAAACACTCCACAGCTTCAAAACCATTAAAAAATAAAAATGTGGCAATATACAGTCATTTAAAAAAAAAATTCCGGACACAAACTATGGATGGAACGTTCGAAAATTCGACGTTGGATTTCAAATGAACAGAAAATATTTTAAACCCGCACCCGAGAATTAATATTCAGACCCTTGTAAACTAGAAAGTTCAGAGAAACCCTCTCCAAACATGACTAAAAGGCATAGGTTGAAAGCGCTGAATAAGGAGATACCTTGGGCATTTGATGGACAGAAAAATAAAATTTACCCGATTGGCCCCTAACGCTCAATCCAAAATGGTAACACAAAAAGGGAACACCGCGAGTATAACAGATTAAAGCGCAAAATACAGGATAATGGCCAATACAACATCCAAATACGGCTTAGCAACTACTAAAAAGAGCTGGGGCGGCGAGCGCCACAATGAGGAGTAGGTACGGGCGAAGATGCCACCAAAGCCTGAAAGCCGGGTAGTTAGCATCTAAGTGAAGGAAAATGAGCGCACAGCCGCCCTAGACGAAGTAGCTCCAGTATTTTGGAGGAACAAAAGCCAGGTGCGCGAACAAAACCCGCGGCCACAAGGCGCCTACATGAAAGAAGCCGCCACCAGTGCGACGAAAGAAGGCACGAGGAAGCGAGCACAGTGCACGAAGAAAACTGCCAAATTTATTTCGAACGTGGTGCGCATTACGATCTCGCCGTTTCACTTTCTGATTTACCACGCTTGGCCCGATGGGAACGGAACGGACGAACGGTAGCAGAGAACACCAAAATCCCAGGCCCCAAAATCGCATGTTATTTGATTGAAAAGGGGCCTCCGCAAACCCTATGGATACCGAGACGCCGGCCGAGCCTCGAAACGGCATAGACCCTCAAGTAAAAGCCCAAGGAAACGGAACGGTCAGAACGGAGACCGTAGCACCTCGGCATGGCGAAGAAAAGGGAAACAACCCACACAATGCATGCGAAGACTTGAATTTCTGGCAGGGCCAATGGCCCAGGCACTGAAAGGCAGAGGCCTCAAAATTACAACGAAAAATTGTGCAAGAGTAAACCGAACGAAAAGGGCCAACATGGAGGCGCGAAATGGCGAACCTCCTTACGAATAAGACCGCGTAAGGCCAAAACCCCACTCCATTGGCAAGGGCCGAACCAAATACAATTACCACCGCCGAGTCCGAAAACGAGGGCTACCAAACAGATTCGGGCCCCGCATTTCGGCCACAACACTTTCGAAAGGCGGGACGTGCCCTCGCCTTTTCAAAAGAGGAAAAAGCCTCCGTTGCTAAAACCGTTTTGCGACGCGCCGCGCGTTCCGCCAAGGAGACGGGACGGCAAAAGCCCAAGCACGAGAAGGCAAAGAAACCGCCAGAGAGAACAAGACAAGAGCTTCGAAGATTTTCAAAGAGCCAGCGGGGCCCAAAGGAAGTGCACCCACCCACCCCGTCGACACTTTTTTGGCGCATAGCCGCTCGAACAGGTAAGCCAAAGAAGGGAATGGCACGGAACCGCCACTGAAACTTCGGGAGGAAAGCCAGGAAGACCGAGGCAGGGAACCGAATAAAAATGCCCTTTTTCGTCTCCTTTCCAAGAGCGTTTTTTGGGCGGCCGAAAGACAACGAAGTGGGCGCATTGCAAAAAACAGCGGCATGCCCCACAAAGCAGGGTAATATTTAAGACAAGGGGGTCATCCTACCTCGAAGTGGTGAAAGAACAAACACTTAGATAAGTAAATCCCTCGGCTTTTGCGGGGACCAAAATGCCAAGCTGCACGCCACCAACCTCTGGAAGCGCCGCCTTCCCAGAATGACAGAGAAGCCGTTGGCGTTAAGAGAAACCAAAAGCAATCGCCTCGGACAAGCCATCCGACAACCAAATCAACGAACTAACGAACACCCTGGTTAAAACGTTCGGAAACAAGATTTTCGATGGGCAAACTATGAGGGGAACAACCCTCAACGCTAGCAAACAACGAGTTAATAAGATGCACCCCGCTCTTTTTAACTTCCGCTTATGCAGTCGGAAAACTTTCGAACAGCAGGCGGACTGACAACGCCACAACAGAACAGCGGAAAACGAGCAATAAGCAGAGGCAATGCAAACAACTAAATCGCCCTAGCTTTAAAGGGGAAAACCGACGGCACGAAGAACACCCCATGATCGAGGCGGAGCCGGGCCACGCGAATGAGCAAAAAACAGCACACGCAGTGAAGCGTTGTTACAGCGGCGCCGCTTAAATGCCTCATTTTAAAAAGGGAACGAAAAGCAGAGAGCGTACAGTGGGAATGCAAGGCCAAAACCCACTCCCCCTTGCAGAATCACAGCGCCAAACACCTTACACCCAGGGCCCGGAAGCAGCCCCGAATACCGTAAGCCGGAATTTCGCACGCGGCGCCATGACCAAACGGAAAATAAGCCGCATCGCGCGCTAGAATTCGGCGTTTTTTCAGCCGCGCTGTTTGTCAGAATAACAACGAAACTATGATATTCCAATTACAAAAATACAAAGAGCAAATACCCTTCTCTGCGCGCGAGCGCCCCCCTATACAGGACGCAAAAACAATCCTGTTATAAAAATCACCAAAGCATACTTCGAACACCTGTTGCTATTGGTCCTCCGCGTAGGTTCATGGAAAGCAAACAAAAACTATATCAGAGATAATGCCAATGTCTGAACAAAACGATATATAAAAATGGCACGATAAGGACGAAATGCTTGAAAATAATAATGACATTAATAGTAAGAAAGAGTCCCGTCCAAAAGAGCCATTGGAGTAAGTTAGGAAAATTCGCTTGGACGGGGATGACAGATGGCAACATAAGAAGAAAAACTTTTAAGTTCTGGTGTGTCAAAAAAAACTGCGGGGTGTCGGGGGAAATCGGAAAGGAATCTAAACGTGAGAAGAGAACGTAGCAGCAAACCAAGCATTCAGCGCGTACAGAAATACGGAAAAATTAAAAAAGCAGCGCAAACTAATTATACCGCTGACGCCGATAACTATAAATAATTAAAAAGCTATGAGAATCGAACACTGTGTAAAAACAAGAGCCAATAAAGCAAAGCATCGACAGAAAATTAAAAGCAAAAATAAGACAAGGTGCAGATCACGAAAAGCAAATTGGAGCCGGTAGGACGAAAGGGAGAACTGAGAAACAAACACCTTTTTAAAAATGTGCGAATTTAAAACACAGAACAAACGCCACCCACTCGCCTTCGTAAACATCGCCACAAACATACTCCATCTTTCCCAGTCCCTGGCGCATGTCGTCAACCCACTCGCCCGTGTACACCCCAAGAGAGTCCTGCAGAACACCAAAGCCACACTGCGAGCCGAAACGATACTCGCCATCGTAACAGTCACCACCCGCCCACCTGTACACACCGTGGCCATGCATCACGTCGTTCAACCACTCGCCAACGTAAGTGTCTCCACTCTTCCACACGGCCTTCCCAAAACCACTCATACGCCCCTCCTCATCCACAGAGCCAATGTAGTAACCCTCGTCAAACTCGATGCGCGTCTGCTCCACATGCGGTGGGGTGCCTTGGTGCTCTGATGTGGCGGTCTGGCGCTGCTCACAACTCATCGGCCAGTGGAGGTCGCAAGGGTGAGCGGGCAAGGCGCAGAGCCGGCTGCTGCAGCAGAGACAGCGACCACTTCGCTGAACACAAAACCAACCAACCAGTCACACGCGCGTGCAATGGCGCGCGAAGTGTCTGCGGCACGCGTCCCCACCGCACACACAGCCACAGCGGTCTCCTGCCTCGTCCACTAGCAGCTCAGCTCCACACTCTTGCAGCAAACAGTGCGACGACAACAGCCTAGCAGCCACACTTCCTTTACCACTCGCCGAAACTACACAAAGGGGGGAGGAGGAAAGGCATGCGGGCACGGAACAAAACATGAGCAAGCGCACAACGCCTGACAGAACACTGGCATCGGGTGGCCACACAGTTGAGGTACAGCCATCACGAACACTAGGCAGTTACAGGTGGATGAAATGTGGGGAATATCAGGTGAAGAAGTGCGCTGGCGCTCACACGCCCCAAATGGCAATTAAACACTCCTCACAAAATTAAAACACGCGTTCCTGAAATACATACATACAGCACTAACAAGGTACAGGAAAGCAGGTGAGTAATAATGATAATAAAATAATAATAATAGCAATAATAGTAATAATAGTAATAATAGTAATAATAGTAATAATGATGATGATGATGATTGTAATGGTGGTAGTAGTAGTAATAGTAATGGTAGTAGTAATAGTAGTAGTTGCTATTATAGTTTATAAATATAGTGACAGTGTATAGAAAAACATTAAACACGAAAACCCAGGCACGAGGATTAAAAAATCACACTACAGCATGGGGCACCGGAGGTCCGCAAGGCCCTTTTACGCGGCAGACAGTAGTGTCCCGGGCAACCTCACTAGGGACGCCGCGCATTAGAAAGCACAAGGTGGTGGGGAAGAGTCGTCTATAGACGTGGGAATGTAAAAGTGCATATGCTAGCTCTTAATAACGAAGCCGGTGCCAGCTCATGGACCGCGCAGCGGCAGTGCCGTGTACACTCCAGGGGCGTGCCACGCCATACAGAGAGGTACAAGTACAAGGGAACAAATTCGAGGAGAGTCACAAGCAACACTCAGCGCGTCAGTGCGTGGTGGCAAAAGGCCGCCCGGTTCGTGGTGATGTACATTGACGGATCAACGCGAGGCCTCTCCGACGACAGCGCGTCCGTTTTGAGGAAGCGGTTGCGCGACACGTTCGACGCGCCCGCCGGCGATGACGCCGACAACGCAAGGACGCGGGAAAGGGGGACGGGCTGCTTCGGCAGGGGATGCGATTTGAAATCACGGTGAGTCGTGCTAACGTACATCGTCGGATCAACACGGCACGGGCACGACAACCATTCAGAAGCAGGACTCACAGCCTTCGCGGGCCTACCAGGCGTTACACGGGCACAAATAGAACCGGTTGGCACAGCACGGGAAACAGCAACATCACCTGATGCACAACGACCAGCACCACCCTCGCCACGTGCAGGCTCTGCCGCAGTAGAACACACAGCTCCTTCACGGCCCTTGGCAGACACAGCAGCGCCATCCGCAGGCAACACACAAGAACGAGAAACACCAATCACATCGGCAGACGATGAAGCACGGCGCACAGTCTGCGAATCAGCAAAAACAGAAGCAGATGAGCGACGAGAGGACCGTACAGATCCATAAGACAACTGGGAAGTAGTAACAAAACGATCAGCATCACCACAGCGCAGGCTCTTATTAACAGCTAAAGAAGAGGACGAAACAGACTTAGCAGAACAAACAGAAGTTTTACGACCATAAAGCGAGGCAGACGCAGCATTACAGTGTCTACGATAATGGGATGGATCGATTGCCTTGTACGCCTCGTGCGTCGTGCTGCGGAAGTGGTCCGCGTCCACGTGGCGCACGCCCGTCGTCACCTCCTCAGCCTCCAGGCGCTCGCGGCGGTACGCCTCGGGGTCGATTGCCTTGTACGCCTCGTGCGTCGTGCTGCGGAAGTGGTCCGCGTCCACGTGGCGCACGCCCGTCGTCACCTCCTCAGCCTCCAGGCGCTCGCGGCGGTACGCCTCGGGGTCGATTGCCTTGTACGCCTCGTGCGTCGTGCTGCGGAAGTGGTCCGCGTCCACGTGGCGCACGCCCGTCGTCACCTCCTCAGCCTCCAGGCGCTCGCGGCGGTACGCCTCGGGGTCGATTGCCTTGTACGCCTCGTGTGTCGTGCTGCGGAAGTGGTCCGCGTCCACGTGGCGCACGCCCGTCGTCACCTCCTCAGCCTCCAGGCGCTCGCGGCGGTACGCCTCGGGGTCGATTGCCTTGTACGCCTCGTGTGTCGTGCTGCGGAAGTGGTCCGCGTCCACGTGGCGCACGCCCGTCGTCACCTCCTCAGCCTCCAGGCGCTCGCGGCGGTACGCCTCGGGGTCGATTGCCTTGTACGCCTCGTGCGTCGTGCTGCGGAAGTGGTCCGCGTCCACGTGGCGCACGCCCGTCGTCACCTCCTCAGCCTCCAGGCGCTCGCGGCGGTACGCCTCGGGGTCGATTGCCTTGTACGCCTCGTGCGTCGTGCTGCGGAAGTGGTCCGCGTCCACGTGGCGCACGCCCGTCGTCACCTCCTCAGCCTCCAGGCGCTCGCGGCGGTACGCCTCGGGGTCGATTGCCTTGTACGCCTCGTGCGTCGTGCTGCGGAAGTGGTCCGCGTCCACGTGGCGCACGCCCGTCGTCACCTCCTCAGCCTCCAGGCGCTCGCGGCGGTACGCCTCGGGGTCGATTGCCTTGTACGCCTCGTGCGTCGTGCTGCGGAAGTGGTCCGCGTCCACGTGGCGCACGCCCGTCGTCACCTCCTCAGCCTCCAGGCGCTCGCGGCGGTACGCCTCGGGGTCGATTGCCTTGTACGCCTCGTGCGTCGTGCTGCGGAAGTGGTCCGCGTCCACGTGGCGCACGCCCGTCGTCACCTCCTCAGCCTCCAGGCGCTCGCGGCGGTACGCCTCGGGGTCGATTGCCTTGTACGCCTCGTGCGTCGTGCTGCGGAAGTGGTCCGCGTCCACGTGGCGCACACCCGTCGTCACCTCCTCAGCCTCCAGGCGCTCGCGGCGGTACGCCTCGGGGTCGATTGCCTTGTACGCCTCGTGCGTCGTGCTGCGGAAGTGGTCCGCGTCCACGTGGCGCACGCCCGTCGTCACCTCCTCAGCCTCCAGGCGCTCGCGGCGGTACGCCTCGGGGTCGATTGCCTTGTACGCCTCGTGCGTCGTGCTGCGGAAGTGGTCCGCGTCCACGTGGCGCACGCCCGTCGTCACCTCCTCAGCCTCCAGGCGCTCGCGGCGGTACGCCTCGGGGTCGATTGCCTTGTACGCCTCGTGCGTCGTGCTGCGGAAGTGGTCCGCGTCCACGTGGCGCACGCCCGTCGTCACCTCCTCAGCCTCCAGGCGCTCGCGGCGGTACGCCTCGGGGTCGATTGCCTTGTACGCCTCGTGCGTCGTGCTGCGGAAGTGGTCCGCGTCCACGTGGCGCACGCCCGTCGTCACCTCCTCAGCCTCCAGGCGCTCGCGGCGGTACGCCTCGGGGTCGATTGCCTTGTACGCCTCGTGCGTCGTGCTGCGGAAGTGGTCCGCGTCCACGTGGCGCACGCCCGTCGTCACCTCCTCAGCCTCCAGGCGCTCGCGGCGGTACGCCTCGGGGTCGATTGCCTTGTACGCCTCGTGTGTCGTGCTGCGGAAGTGGTCCGCGTCCACGTGGCGCACGCCCGTCGTCACCTCCTCAGCCTCCAGGCGCTCGCGGCGGTACGCCTCGGGGTCGATTGCCTTGTACGCCTCGTGCGTCGTGCTGCGGAAGTGGTCCGCGTCCACGTGGCGCACGCCCGTCGTCACCTCCTCAGCCTCCAGGCGCTCGCGGCGGTACGCCTCGGGGTCGATTGCCTTGTACGCCTCGTGCGTCGTGCTGCGGAAGTGGTCCGCGTCCACGTGGCGCACGCCCGTCGTCACCTCCTCAGCCTCCAGGCGCTCGCGGCGGTACGCCTCGGGGTCGATTGCCTTGTACGCCTCGTGCGTCGTGCTGCGGAAGTGGTCCGCGTCCACGTGGCGCACGCCCGTCGTCACCTCCTCAGCCTCCAGGCGCTCGCGGCGGTACGCCTCGGGGTCGATTGCCTTGTACGCCTCGTGCGTCGTGCTGCGGAAGTGGTCCGCGTCCACGTGGCGCACGCCCGTCGTCACCTCCTCAGCCTCCAGGCGCTCGCGGCGGTACGCCTCGGGGTCGATTGCCTTGTACGCCTCGTGCGTCGTGCTGCGGAAGTGGTCCGCGTCCACGTGGCGCACGCCCGTCGTCACCTCCTCAGCCTCCAGGCGCTCGCGGCGGTACGCCTCGGGGTCGATTGCCTTGTACGCCTCGTGCGTCGTGCTGCGGAAGTGGTCCGCGTCCACGTGGCGCACGCCCGTCGTCACCTCCTCAGCCTCCAGGCGCTCGCGGCGGTACGCCTCGGGGTCGATTGCCTTGTACGCCTCGTGCGTCGTGCTGCGGAAGTGGTCCGCGTCCACGTGGCGCACGCCCGTCGTCACCTCCTCAGCCTCCAGGCGCTCGCGGCGGTACGCCTCGGGGTCGATTGCCTTGTACGCCTCGTGCGTCGTGCTGCGGAAGTGGTCCGCGTCCACGTGGCGCACGCCCGTCGTCACCTCCTCAGCCTCCAGGCGCTCGCGGCGGTACGCCTCGGGGTCGATTGCCTTGTACGCCTCGTGCGTCGTGCTGCGGAAGTGGTCCGCGTCCACGTGGCGCACGCCCGTCGTCACCTCCTCAGCCTCCAGGCGCTCGCGGCGGTACGCCTCGGGGTCGATTGCCTTGTACGCCTCGTGCGTCGTGCTGCGGAAGTGGTCCGCGTCCACGTGGCGCACGCCCGTCGTCACCTCCTCAGCCTCCAGGCGCTCGCGGCGGTACGCCTCGGGGTCGATTGCCTTGTACGCCTCGTGCGTCGTGCTGCGGAAGTGGTCCGCGTCCACGTGGCGCACGCCCGTCGTCACCTCCTCAGCCTCCAGGCGCTCGCGGCGGTACGCCTCGGGGTCGATTGCCTTGTACGCCTCGTGCGTCGTGCTGCGGAAGTGGTCCGCGTCCACGTGGCGCACGCCCGTCGTCACCTCCTCAGCCTCCAGGCGCTCGCGGCGGTACGCCTCGGGGTCGATTGCCTTGTACGCCTCGTGCGTCGTGCTGCGGAAGTGGTCCGCGTCCACGTGGCGCACGCCCGTCGTCACCTCCTCAGCCTCCAGGCGCTCGCGGCGGTACGCCTCGGGGTCGATTGCCTTGTACGCCTCGTGCGTCGTGCTGCGGAAGTGGTCCGCGTCCACGTGGCGCACGCCCGTCGTCACCTCCTCAGCCTCCAGGCGCTCGCGGCGGTACGCCTCGGGGTCGATTGCCTTGTACGCCTCGTGCGTCGTGCTGCGGAAGTGGTCCGCGTCCACGTGGCGCACGCCCGTCGTCACCTCCTCAGCCTCCAGGCGCTCGCGGCGGTACGCCTCGGGGTCGATTGCCTTGTACGCCTCGTGCGTCGTGCTGCGGAAGTGGTCCGCGTCCACGTGGCGCACGCCCGTCGTCACCTCCTCAGCCTCCAGGCGCTCGCGGCGGTACGCCTCGGGGTCGATTGCCTTGTACGCCTCGTGCGTCGTGCTGCGGAAGTGGTCCGCGTCCACGTGGCGCACGCCCGTCGTCACCTCCTCAGCCTCCAGGCGCTCGCGGCGGTACGCCTCGGGGTCGATTGCCTTGTACGCCTCGTGCGTCGTGCTGCGGAAGTGGTCCGCGTCCACGTGGCGCACGCCCGTCGTCACCTCCTCAGCCTCCAGGCGCTCGCGGCGGTACGCCTCGGGGTCGATTGCCTTGTACGCCTCGTGCGTCGTGCTGCGGAAGTGGTCCGCGTCCACGTGGCGCACGCCCGTCGTCACCTCCTCAGCCTCCAGGCGCTCGCGGCGGTACGCCTCGGGGTCGATTGCCTTGTACGCCTCGTGCGTCGTGCTGCGGAAGTGGTCCGCGTCCACGTGGCGCACGCCCGTCGTCACCTCCTCAGCCTCCAGGCGCTCGCGGCGGTACGCCTCGGGGTCGATTGCCTTGTACGCCTCGTGCGTCGTGCTGCGGAAGTGGTCCGCGTCCACGTGGCGCACGCCCGTCGTCACCTCCTCAGCCTCCAGGCGCTCGCGGCGGTACGCCTCGGGGTCGATTGCCTTGTACGCCTCGTGCGTCGTGCTGCGGAAGTGGTCCGCGTCCACGTGGCGCACGCCCGTCGTCACCTCCTCAGCCTCCAGGCGCTCGCGGCGGTACGCCTCGGGGTCGATTGCCTTGTACGCCTCGTGCGTCGTGCTGCGGAAGTGGTCCGCGTCCACGTGGCGCACGCCCGTCGTCACCTCCTCAGCCTCCAGGCGCTCGCGGCGGTACGCCTCGGGGTCGATTGCCTTGTACGCCTCGTGCGTCGTGCTGCGGAAGTGGTCCGCGTCCACGTGGCGCACGCCCGTCGTCACCTCCTCAGCCTCCAGGCGCTCGCGGCGGTACGCCTCGGGGTCGATTGCCTTGTACGCCTCGTGCGTCGTGCTGCGGAAGTGGTCCGCGTCCACGTGGCGCACGCCCGTCGTCACCTCCTCAGCCTCCAGGCGCTCGCGGCGGTACGCCTCGGGGTCGATTGCCTTGTACGCCTCGTGCGTCGTGCTGCGGAAGTGGTCCGCGTCCACGTGGCGCACGCCCGTCGTCACCTCCTCAGCCTCCAGGCGCTCGCGGCGGTACGCCTCGGGGTCGATTGCCTTGTACGCCTCGTGCGTCGTGCTGCGGAAGTGGTCCGCGTCCACGTGGCGCACGCCCGTCGTCACCTCCTCAGCCTCCAGGCGCTCGCGGCGGTACGCCTCGGGGTCGATTGCCTTGTACGCCTCGTGCGTCGTGCTGCGGAAGTGGTCCGCGTCCACGTGGCGCACGCCCGTCGTCACCTCCTCAGCCTCCAGGCGCTCGCGGCGGTACGCCTCGGGGTCGATTGCCTTGTACGCCTCGTGCGTCGTGCTGCGGAAGTGGTCCGCGTCCACGTGGCGCACGCCCGTCGTCACCTCCTCAGCCTCCAGGCGCTCGCGGCGGTACGCCTCGGGGTCGATTGCCTTGTACGCCTCGTGCGTCGTGCTGCGGAAGTGGTCCGCGTCCACGTGGCGCACGCCCGTCGTCACCTCCTCAGCCTCCAGGCGCTCGCGGCGGTACGCCTCGGGGTCGATTGCCTTGTACGCCTCGTGCGTCGTGCTGCGGAAGTGGTCCGCGTCCACGTGGCGCACGCCCGTCGTCACCTCCTCAGCCTCCAGGCGCTCGCGGCGGTACGCCTCGGGGTCGATTGCCTTGTACGCCTCGTGCGTCGTGCTGCGGAAGTGGTCCGCGTCCACGTGGCGCACGCCCGTCGTCACCTCCTCAGCCTCCAGGCGCTCGCGGCGGTACGCCTCGGGGTCGATTGCCTTGTACGCCTCGTGCGTCGTGCTGCGGAAGTGGTCCGCGTCCACGTGGCGCACGCCCGTCGTCACCTCCTCAGCCTCCAGGCGCTCGCGGCGGTACGCCTCGGGGTCGATTGCCTTGTACGCCTCGTGCGTCGTGCTGCGGAAGTGGTCCGCGTCCACGTGGCGCACGCCCGTCGTCACCTCCTCAGCCTCCAGGCGCTCGCGGCGGTACGCCTCGGGGTCGATTGCCTTGTACGCCTCGTGCGTCGTGCTGCGGAAGTGGTCCGCGTCCACGTGGCGCACGCCCGTCGTCACCTCCTCAGCCTCCAGGCGCTCGCGGCGGTACGCCTCGGGGTCGATTGCCTTGTACGCCTCGTGCGTCGTGCTGCGGAAGTGGTCCGCGTCCACGTGGCGCACGCCCGTCGTCACCTCCTCAGCCTCCAGGCGCTCGCGGCGGTACGCCTCGGGGTCGATTGCCTTGTACGCCTCGTGCGTCGTGCTGCGGAAGTGGTCCGCGTCCACGTGGCGCACGCCCGTCGTCACCTCCTCAGCCTCCAGGCGCTCGCGGCGGTACGCCTCGGGGTCGATTGCCTTGTACGCCTCGTGCGTCGTGCTGCGGAAGTGGTCCGCGTCCACGTGGCGCACACCCGTCGTCACCTCCTCAGCCTCCAGGCGCTCGCGGCGGTACGCCTCGGGGTCGATTGCCTTGTACGCCTCGTGCGTCGTGCTGCGGAAGTGGTCCGCGTCCACGTGGCGCACGCCCGTCGTCACCTCCTCAGCCTCCAGGCGCTCGCGGCGGTACGCCTCGGGGTCGATTGCCTTGTACGCCTCGTGCGTCGTGCTGCGGAAGTGGTCCGCGTCCACGTGGCGCACGCCCGTCGTCACCTCCTCAGCCTCCAGGCGCTCGCGGCGGTACGCCTCGGGGTCGATTGCCTTGTACGCCTCGTGCGTCGTGCTGCGGAAGTGGTCCGCGTCCACGTGGCGCACGCCCGTCGTCACCTCCTCAGCCTCCAGGCGCTCGCGGCGGTACGCCTCGGGGTCGATTGCCTTGTACGCCTCGTGCGTCGTGCTGCGGAAGTGGTCCGCGTCCACGTGGCGCACGCCCGTCGTCACCTCCTCAGCCTCCAGGCGCTCGCGGCGGTACGCCTCGGGGTCGATTGCCTTGTACGCCTCGTGCGTCGTGCTGCGGAAGTGGTCCGCGTCCACGTGGCGCACGCCCGTCGTCACCTCCTCAGCCTCCAGGCGCTCGCGGCGGTACGCCTCGGGGTCGATTGCCTTGTACGCCTCGTGCGTCGTGCTGCGGAAGTGGTCCGCGTCCACGTGGCGCACGCCCGTCGTCACCTCCTCAGCCTCCAGGCGCTCGCGGCGGTACGCCTCGGGGTCGATTGCCTTGTACGCCTCGTGCGTCGTGCTGCGGAAGTGGTCCGCGTCCACGTGGCGCACGCCCGTCGTCACCTCCTCAGCCTCCAGGCGCTCGCGGCGGTACGCCTCGGGGTCGATTGCCTTGTACGCCTCGTGCGTCGTGCTGCGGAAGTGGTCCGCGTCCACGTGGCGCACGCCCGTCGTCACCTCCTCAGCCTCCAGGCGCTCGCGGCGGTACGCCTCGGGGTCGATTGCCTTGTACGCCTCGTGTGTCGTGCTGCGGAAGTGGTCCGCGTCCACGTGGCGCACGCCCGTCGTCACCTCCTCAGCCTCCAGGCGCTCGCGGCGGTACGCCTCGGGGTCGATTGCCTTGTACGCCTCGTGTGTCGTGCTGCGGAAGTGGTCCGCGTCCACGTGGCGCACGCCCGTCGTCACCTCCTCAGCCTCCAGGCGCTCGCGGCGGTACGCCTCGGGGTCGATTGCCTTGTACGCCTCGTGTGTCGTGCTGCGGAAGTGGTCCGCGTCCACGTGGCGCACGCCCGTCGTCACCTCCTCAGCCTCCAGGCGCTCGCGGCGGTACGCCTCGGGGTCGATTGCCTTGTACGCCTCGTGCGTCGTGCTGCGGAAGTGGTCCGCGTCCACGTGGCGCACGCCCGTCGTCACCTCCTCAGCCTCCAGGCGCTCGCGGCGGTACGCCTCGGGGTCGATTGCCTTGTACGCCTCGTGCGTCGTGCTGCGGAAGTGGTCCGCGTCCACGTGGCGCACGCCCGTCGTCACCTCCTCAGCCTCCAGGCGCTCGCGGCGGTACGCCTCGGGGTCGATTGCCTTGTACGCCTCGTGTGTCGTGCTGCGGAAGTGGTCCGCGTCCACGTGGCGCACGCCCGTCGTCACCTCCTCAGCCTCCAGGCGCTCGCGGCGGTACGCCTCGGGGTCGATTGCCTTGTACGCCTCGTGTGTCGTGCTGCGGAAGTGGTCCGCGTCCACGTGGCGCACGCCCGTCGTCTCTTCGTCCTTCTCTCCGTTTTGCTGCTTTTTCGTTTGTTTATGTTGTTTTGTTTGTCGTCTTCCATGCTCGTTTGCCGTTTTAGCTCCATTCCCGTTTTCTCGTTTTATCACCGTGTGGTGTTTATATTTGTCTTTGTATTCACTTTTTGCATCTCCTAGTCCCCGTGCGCTGTATATTTTTTGCATTTTTCCTTGTTTATCCTATTTTCTTTGGTGTATGGGTTGAAGGTGTTTAGTTGTGCATTAGTTTCCGTATGTGTTTTATGTTTTGTTCAGTGTTGCAGTGTTTTGTTAAATGTTCTTTTATTCTCTACATCGCTTGTTACGTTTTTCTCTTCCTAGCGTGATGCCATTTGCCGTTGGAAATGATAATGCTCTACAGATGTGTCCATTACCTGCTTGCTTGTGGCGAACCTGTTTTCCATTTCCTCGTGTGCTGTGGGGTGCTGCATCGGAATCGTGTTGTGGCTGCTCAGCCCGTAACGTGGGTTCCCGCTGATGGTGTCGTTGTGTTCGTGCGCACGGAGAGCGCGCCTCGGGTGACGAGCGTCAATCAGCTGCCGTTGTGTCGCGCCGTACTCTAAGCTCGTCGGTTCCCCACCAAATCCCGCACCCATCCCGGTCCCGAACATGAGGTCCTTGCCGAGTCCACGGCGCCGCATCATTGGCTGGATCGCAGTCGCTCCGGGGTCGGTGTAGTCGTCCTTATAAACGGAGCAGGGCAGCCGACCCGGTGGGTCCATCGCAAGCGTGAAACCTCCCTGTGCCTCATAGATCCGTGTGTCATACCAGCTGTCAATCAGAACACCGCTGCCGTAGTGGTTGTCGAAGGAGGGCAGCTCGCGCTTGCCCAGTTGGTGCATTGTTGCCCTACCTACCCGCGCCCTTTCAACGTTCTATATGGCAGGTCACTTGCCCCGACCACACCGTCACAAACAGACGTCGGTGAAAATCTACGCGGCGACTGAGCGATCCGTAGACTAGAGAATGGGAAAGAAGAGAGCACATTCTTTCTCACGCGCGGCACAGCACCCGCGGGCAAGCAGACAGAAACAACAGAACTGCAACACAAAGCAAACATTGCACATTCGCTACCCGTGGGAGATCACGCACCCGATCGGCACCGCTTCTTGCGTCCCCGCTTGCCTTCCACGGTCAGCGCAGTCGCTTGGCACGCCTCACGGTCCACGCACGGCTCGGTGCCGCGGCCGCTGCCCGCTCGTGCGGCGGCCCCCGAACCGCCAAGGCCACGGGCCCCACGTTCCTCGCGACGCTGGGCGCGCTTCGCGGCGGCATGCGCCTTCAGTGTCTCAACACGTCGTCCAAACTGCTCCCCCACTTGCAGCTTCGCCTGCACCTTAGCCCCGGACACCTCGTCAAGGAGCCTCAGCACGTCCTTCTCACCCACACCCTTCGCCTTCCAAAGCGCCAACGTGCACCCCACTCTTCGCTCCAGGCGCTGCACCAGGCGCACGTCGTGCTCCGTCACAAACGCAACCGACAGCCCCTCACGGCCAGCACGCGCAGTACGCCCCACACGATGCAGGTAGGTCGAGGCCTCCTTCGGCAGGTCATAGTGCAACACGAACGCCACGGCGGGGATGTCTAGCCCACGACTGGCAATGTCAGTGGCAACCAAGATACGAGCAATGCCCAGCTTAAACGTGGCAAGACTGTCGATCCTGTGCTTCTGCGATATTATCGAGTTGAGGCTGCAAACGGGGAACCCCAATAGCTGCAACGCCAGACGTACAACCTCGCATCGCATGCACGAGTTGGTGAAAACAATAGTCAACTGGTCTGGGCCCGCGGTTCGAAGCGCAGCTACAAGGTAGGCAAGCTTGACCATGTTGGGAATTTAAAATTCGTTAAGAAACACTTTTTCCTTAACGCGTGCGGCCAGAAATCACGTTTTTTACCTGCAGTGTCACTTTTAAAGCCAGCTATGTAAGTGCCTGAATAATGTACAAAACCTGAACCGAACACTGGAGGTCCTGGTAAAGGCCTCAAGTAAATGAAGGGCACACCCTCAATACGAAGGCACTAAAACTGAATCTTATCGCTCACGATGCAAAGGACCTCTTACCCCAACCGTGATGAGGCGGCACAAAACTTGGAAGTGATTCGATGGACCAAGTTCGTGAGTTGAAAATTGCTTAATCCACCGAGCAAATGAAGACTACATCATCTAGGATCTAAATCCATACAGAGTGCCGTGCACAACCAATTGCTTCAAACGTATGGTTCAAAGGTCGTTCGCCTTCTCGGTACTTGAAATGTAAACAGCAAACACCTCGATCCGAACATGAGCACGCCATAGGACGAAGACTACGAGAATAGCGCGAGCGCGCCAGGGATCCATTATTCGCAACGATATAACACTGTCAGACTACGATACTGCAAGTGTTAAAGAATGGAAAATCCCTGTGTGTGTGTATGTGTGTGTGTGTGTAAGTGGGAACTAGTCGGGGATGAAACGTATGGCTGTAGCAGCATCAAAACCAGATGCCAGTAAACTCGGCGCCACAGTGACCAATGACCACCCCTTAGCTGACATCCTCTGCATTACTAAGAGAGCAAACAGCCAACAAGGGGCAATATTCATCTTGGACTCCAGGAAGTTACGTTGTGCAAGGACAATAGCAGGCGGAAAACTCGTCTCATCAGCGCCAACACCGGAGCCACCACGTAGAAATGCCATGCACCTGCCCATATGATAAACTGCCTCGTCAAAATTTCGTTGAGTCTTGGAAGACCTGCATAAAGCCACAGCACCTACATCAGCCAACTCATCTGATGGATTTGCTGTGCAACAAGAAATGATCGCCAATGCGGTACACACTTGTTTCGCTGAGGGAGTGTGGGCAGACGTTGCCAACTCCTGTAAAATTCTATAGACTACATTGTTGCTTGAAGAAGTTGTTGCCACACACATAGCAACAACAAGTGACTGGGGAACCCTGTTCGGGGTAACCTGCAGCGCGGCGATACCCATGCTCCAATTACCCATTATCCCCAGTTGGTATGCGAGGCTCTCTGCGTAGCGACAATCCATTGGCTTGGCAAGGCAATAAGCCTTCACACTGGTACTCCACGTCGGGCGGAAGGGTATTAAACCCTCAAGTAGCACCACTTTCAACCAGGAAATATGTGTGTGTTTGTTTTGCGGTGGAATACCTGAGGAGTACAGCGAAAATGCCTCCTGCCAGCGATTCCCCATCGCTAAGGCAACAAGAGCATAGTTGTGCACTGCCGCGCTACAGTGTTCATTCGGCCCAAACTGTGAGGGATGTGACTGATACAATGACAAGACAAGCTCCCATTGGCGTGCACTATTGAGTATACCCATGAGACGGCCGACAGGCATCCGTTGGCTGAAAACCACATTATCATTATGACGGCGCACTAGCTCCGCTGCAAGACACCACTGTTCTGCTGGGCAGCAGGAAATGAAATAATTTATCGCATGACGTGGTGGACACTTTCCGTTATTAACTCTGCTATATTCCTGCATCAACCTATGCATTTGCTTCCATATCGATGGGTCGTGAGTGGCTTTGTAGAGAAACACGTAGGCGGAAAGCACTCCATTTAAGCATGAATCATTGTTCAACGCCAACTGGTCCAGCGTAGCGTGCCTGGCGACCACGCACGCCTGGCGCCACCCATGTGGCGTGGCTGCAGCAATACCCTCCACTAATTCGAGGAATTGGGAACGTGTAACTAGCCCTAAAGCCTCTTCCCAGTAACCTGCCGAACCTAACCCAACGCCTACACCAAGTTTCGCCTCATCCGATAGAACTCCACTCGCCAATTTCATCTCGTTGAGAAGCAGAAGCGGAACCTCTGAGCCAAGCAGCTGAAGGTTTGGTGAGCCAAGTATCAAGCAATAATGCGATGCATTTAAGGTGATGCCTATCACACGCGATTCCACGAGGCACTGCAGCTGCTCCACAAAAAGTTTGTAGCTTTCCTTCTCATAACCAACTGGCTTGTCGGCATGCGAATTGTTGGAGTTACTGTAACATGCCAAAATGGTTGTCAGTAGCCGCGATTTTTGTCCCGGAGTACCGTACATCATCAACTCCCAGCGGAGCTGTCGCATGATGGAGAGAGACTCGCTTCCAATAGTGTCACCCAAACGTGCTCGAAGATGCACACGAGCCATGCACTCAAAAACTTCACGAGCATTCCGAACCCTAACGCGCGGGGATGCAGCGAAATAGGTATGCAGTGCCTTCACCCATGACATGGCATATTCCACGACAACACTACGCTACAGTGCCACCTATCCAGAAACTCCCTTTCCCAGCGCTATGGAGTTGTTAGGCAAGTCTGTAAAGGTGGAAATTGTACCTTGGATGTAGAAAAAAGGACTGCACGAAGGGTTGCGTCACTGTAAAACAGCCACGGTGTCAAACAGGCACTCAATGATACCTTTGGCGGTGTTTGTATAGCTTACTGCATCATACACACCACGTCTCACTGAATTGCCAGGGATGTTACACGAATGTACAGAATAGAGGAAGGGGCAAACACCTGAACACGAAAATCCCCACCCACCGAGGTCCCTTTGCATTCAGTTTCCCCGGAATGACGGTCTACGCTTCGTCTTGAGTGCCCTCAGTAGTGAAGAAGGACCCTTCAAATCCAACTTCCGGGGCACTTCACCGTCTACAGGCGGCTCCCTCCAGCTACCAAGACGAGCTGACACCTCTTCGACGGTCAATACTTGAACTTCCTTGCTCCGGTACGCATCAAATGTGCGTTGAACCTCGTATAGGCCGGTAGAGGATTGTGACTTCACCCACCACCCATCACCAATGTGGCGCCCAACAAAGCGATCTGAACTTGAAAAGCTATATGGGCTACCATCAGAGCGAAGACCACCAATACACACGGTACCATCATCCTCTAGCAACACTTCAGTCACACCAAGACCACGAGTGTCGTCGCCAGCAGAGTACGAATTGTCAGCAGCAATTGAAAGTAGACCAGGTTGCTGAACCACGCACGGCGTGTCCCCGGACGGTTGGTGACCCCCACAGACTACAGAAACTCCACTGCGGTTGAGAAATTCAACTCCTCCGAGACCAAGGTATCGCGGGCCGTTCGAGTTGACAATAGAATTCACTACAACCGAATAAGGGACACAGAAATAAGGGAAAGCATAATTTCGCAGAAACAGCCCACCGCGCCCCGCGGACCATCGTGCGAATCCCTCCTCTTTGAACTCGCTAAGAGCACTGACCCAGTCATCAAGAGACCCACCGCGCAACATAATATTAGAATTGTGGATAGATCCGCTATCAAAAGTCTCGCACTTCTCCGGCACAACACCAACGTTTTCGTCCACCACGGAGCCGTGAACAAATAAAACTCCATCAACAACCACAGCTAGCTTCCCGCGCTGAAGGTAGTCATAGTAAACACCCCCCGGTCGCGCGGCATCAAGAAAACTCCTTGAGACATTTTCGTCTGATACTGGGGAGGAGCACAGTTTAACAAGTTCGCCTCGCCGGCATTCGAAAGCCCTTCCCGCGCCCAACTTGTGAGTAAGGGCCCACTGGACAAGCGTTGTTTCATTCGGAATGGGTGGTAGCCCTAAAGAAGCCAAAAACTCCCCATAAGACAAAGCCTTCTTCACACCCATCCCTGTGATCAAAACGTTGGGAAAAAGAAGCCGCTGGACGGCATCCGGCGAAAGTCGAGAGGATGCCAGCGCCTCGTGAAGGGGGAAACCAAAGACCATCTTATTGATATCGCGGTTCCCCAAAATAAGATGCACTCGGGACTTATGAGCGTCGTGAAACTCGAGAAGTGCCCTAGCAAAGCAGATATCGTCACCACGATCAAACGCATCCCCACCGTAAACAAAATTGGACGTGTCATCTCGGAACAAAAGTCTGCTCCCAGACCACGCAACGACTTTGCTGTGTTCGACATAACGTGTAAAATAGGATAGATCTCCCTCAACATCCGTGACGAAGGCCGTTCGCCACCGCGTCAGACAGTGACGAAACATTCAGTGCCACTACTACTTTCTGCTGCTCTTCCCCCTTCCCTCCGAGCGCCTCAGAGGTGAAGGCAGCCCTGTGCAGTCTCCAGATGGAGCGAGAAGGTCTACCTACAAGATGCCAGTCGAGTGGACAGGCTGGACAGAAATAAGAGAGTTTATTTCAAAAGCCAAGAAGCACGCGCGTAGTCTCAAAGAAGAAACGAAACGAAGCAAGAAATTAACGATCAAGGTAACTAGATAAAAGGGCTGGATGTGGATATGGTGATCTCGAGGCTATTTTCTCAATCTAGGTGTACACTACTCTGTTGAGCACCATACCCCACTTCCCATTGCCCACCACGTGCCGGTGCAAAGCGCAGCAGTGCATGACGCAAATGCTACGATGAAGAGCATAAGAAAGGGCAAAAAACATAAAAAAGGAGGGAGGGTACATAGTTGTGTCCCTTTTGGTACTGGTACGTATGTGCATGCATGTGACACCACACAATCTCTCCCCTGTTCTGCAATGAGCTAGGCCACAACACCGTAGATGGTTACGATGCAGTACATCTCCTTATTTTCTGCCTTGTAAACATAACAGGAATCACTCGCAATGTTCCATGAGCAGGCTGAGAGCGCATGAAACCCAGCCCCCGTTTTCTGAATAATAACGCAATGAGCAACGTACTTCCTTGGGAGGACGGCCTCCTGAGTAAGACGTTGCACCACCCCTTCTGTAATGGCAGAGACAACGCTTGGGATTTGCTCATGCTTGTACCTGATGACAGGCATAAAGTGACGCCCCACTACATCCTCGCAAATGCCCTTCGCGTCGTCTGCCAGCGTCAACTTCTCCGCCATGAAGTTAGCGGTGCTTATAAAATGTGCAAACTAGTCGACCTTCAGATTTCGTTGACGCGCCACCTTCAGGGACCACGGGTCAAATCCCTAACCAACAATAGAGGAAAATGTCGGAAGGCAAATAAATGCACATGCATGGTAGTTGTGCAACAAATGACAAAAAGAAAAAATAGGTTTACGCGCCCAACAAGGGAGCGCCATTTTACTATCATTGTTGTTGATGTTGATATATTCATTTATTTTATTTTTGCCAACTTTGAAAATAAAACACGAGCAAAAAGATAGCCGCTTGCTTTCATAGAAGGCTTTATCAACTTCATCTAAAGTGTACACCACAAGCGCCCATATACACTGATATGGGCACGGTCACCGTCAAAACAATCACCACCACATACACTTGAAGCAAAGGAGGAAATAAGGAGCCCGTGCACCCACCCCGCACGTGTTGACCTCCCGGGTATCATGAAACCGTACCACAACCCCACCTTTACTCCTGTTCGTTCATGGACAGCCCCTCCAGACGACTTTTGATACGACGTACACAGTGTGGGTCCAAATACATAGCCTTGTGGTAACACTCAACTGCGTCTCGTCTACGTTTCATGAGGGAAAAACAGTCGGCCAACGTAACATGCAGCATGGCCTCATCAGGACATTCAATTATCAACCTTTGCAACTCATCGTGGGCCTCGTTATAGCGACCAAGAGCAATCAACACCTCCGCGCGCTTGTGACGTGCCCCGAGATTTGTTGGGTGCAATCTGATTGCTTCTTCATAGATCCAAAGTGCCTCTGTGAGACCTTCCCTTGCGCCACAGTGATGGTAAGTTGCGGCGTAGCGGTTCATGATACTCGGGAGTGGATTAATCTTGATAGCCTTCTTGAAATAGTTCCGCCCCTGATCTGTGCTATCGCTCCGAACAAACAGTTCACCGAGACCAGCGTAGGCAATATAATGATTGCTATCAATACAAACAGCATTTCTAAAGGATTCCTTGGCCTCTTGTTTCCGCTCGAGGGAAAGTAGCTCATAACCACGCAATGTGTGGGCATAGGCAAACTCACGATCCACTTGAACCGCACGGTCAAGCATGCAGACGGCCTCCTTATGCTCCCCCTGTAAGCTGTAGGCATTAGCTGCCACACACAGTGTTATAGGAGACGTTGGCATTTCGTCAATGAGAACTTGGGAAAGCGAAGCCATTGCTATTGTGTCCTTTCGCTGCCACAATGCCGTACTGTAATAAACCAGAACGGGATCGGCAAGCCTCCATGGCTCGACTTGCCGCAACCGCGCGAACTCCTTTGTGGCGCTCTCCACATCACCGTCATGGAAGTGTGCCATGGCTAGCGCGCTGACGGCCCATCCACTACCTCGCTCAGGGAACGACTCTCGTTGCAACAACTCACGTGCTTCCTTGCACTTGTAGGCCCACTGCAAAGAAACAACAGCAGCAAAAGGTGACAAGTATTGCCGAATCAGCTCTCGCTTCACACGCCGTTGTGCGTTCTCTGAGACTGTACCACCCGGTTCAGGAACTCCAGGAGGAGCAGAGTGAAATTCACTGTCTCCCATGTCAGGCATTCTATTCGAATCGCTGTATATGCGAGCGACGTCATCACGAGGCGCTCCCACCAACTTAAGGTGTTCTTCATACGCAACGAAATTCAGAGGATTGAGCATTGCACTGCTGGCAAACGCATCATCGGCGTTACCCCGGTTGAGACGCTGGCGGCAAACTCCCAGCCAGTATTTGACTTCAGAACATGGTCGATAGCGGTCAAGCTCCCCAAGTACCTCCTCCCCCCTCGCATACCGCTTCGTCATTGCACACGTAACGCCATAGAGATACTGACACTTCCATACTGGAGCATCAGAAAAAGAGCCAGAGTCGGCACTTTGGCCAGAAAATGAGACTGGCGAAGGGGATGTAAAAGGGTGATGGGCATGTAAAAGACGGTACGCTGTGGCCACATCGCCACTTGTGACATAGCAGTGTGCTAAAGTGTGTAGTGAATCGTATGTCGGTGCAAGAGCATACAACCGTTCGGCGAAGAAGATAGCATTCGCGTACATATAGGTGCCAAGGCTCTCTTGTACAACTTCCTTTAGACCCTGCGATGTACTATACTCATGTCGCTTCTTCAAGTGTGGCATTTCACAGCGACAACACAGAAGAACCTACAAAATAGGCCTGGGGATACAAACATATGTTTTGTGGAAGTGTGTAGTTAAGTTTGGGGGAGGGGAAGGGAAGGGGAAATAGCTTCAGTGTCAATAAAACTTTCTTGTTCTGGCGCGCCCTCACTGTAAGACAAACACCGCCGCTTCCATCCACAGACGGCGGTGGAAAGGAGAAGTATATCAGCGAATCTATCTTACTTTTTTTTATCTTTGTTGTCACTTCCCTTTCATGGAGAAGGTCAGATCAAGGAAAAGTGCCACCGCAGCGAATCATCTCCCTTCATCTTCCACACGACTGAGATGCCCAGGCAAGTCTAGCAAGCCATTTGCTTAGAAGGACAAGATGCTTTCTCTCGAGTTCACTTGTCTAGCTTCCCCTTCATTAATAATCCCTCGGATATCCGCCAACCAAGCAATCAAGAACGCTACCAATGCAACTGAAAGAATGTAAAAATATACACATGCACACAACAACTCTATCTGCCCCGGGTACCTGTCTCAACCCTCGTGATCTCTGAATATCCTTGTGTATTGCTTACCTGATAAAGCACATCCGCGTTGCTGTACATACCGTCTTTAAGAGACACGAGCAGGAATTGGGAAGTGGGAAAGTGCGTTTGCAACATTTTTCCGATACTTTGAGTATGGCTTGGATCAAGCGCAGCGTCCACCTCATCAAGGATGTACATGGGCGCCTGGCGTACACGCAGAATAGCTAAGATAAGACACAATGCGAGCAGTGACCGTTGTCCTCCACTGAGCTCAGAGAGAGACTCTCTCTCCTTTCCATTGAAGGTAACCTTCACCTGGAGGCCGCGAAGGTGTTGCTGCTCGTTTCGCTCCTCTCGTAGCGCTGCAGAAGCACCAGGAAGGCATGTGGAAAACAGCTTTGAAAATACCCCGCTCACCACCTCTACCATTCGATCCAACGCTTGCCATTTCTTCTCCTCAATACCAAGGATACACTGCTGAATGGCATCCCTGTCCTCGCCAAGAGCTGCACATTGCTTAGTGAGCTCATCGTATTCCTTTTTCCTCTCTTCATAGAGGATTAAGGCCTTTTTGTTCAGGCGCTTAGACATAGCTGCAGTCTGTGCCTCTGCTTCACGAAGCTCCTGCAGTATCCGCTCGGTTAATGCCTTGTCCGAAAAGTTAAACGGACCACCCGCTTTCCCGAACAAATGACGCTCCTGCGGAATCCATGTGTGGCGCTTTTCCGTATCAGAAACAGCTTTTTGTAAGTCTGCAACCATTTTTGCACTATCACGCATTTCAACCTCGGCATTTTTTATCAGTGTCTCCAAAGAGGACTTACGAACCACTAATTGTTGAAGCTCCTCCTGAACCTCCTCAATCTCCTTCTCAAGACGCAGGCGCTGGTCCTCTGTTGCACACCGACGTTGCACCACATCTTTCAGCGTCGCGCTCGTCTTGTTGAACTGCTCCAGCACTCTGTCACGCTCCACTTTCTGTTGCTCTATCTCCTCCTTAACGTCTGTCAACTTTTGTTCCAAATCCGCTGCAGCCTGAGTCATCTCGGCCTCTATGCGCTCAAACTCCGACGCCCCAGTCTCCTCTTCGTGAGAGAGCGCAGCATACCTCTTCTGTGCGTCAGCAAGCTGTTTTTGGAGTTCCTTGAGGGTTGTTCTCGGATCCTGTGCCTTGCGGCGCTCTAATTCACTCTTCTTTTTCTTAAGCTCACGCACCATTTCCAGCTCGGCATCGCACTTGAGTCGCCTTTCCTCGATAGAAGCACGTAACTCACTTAGCGCCCCATCACCCTCACCCTCTGCAAGTTGAAGTTTGTGCGCCGCAAGCCCCACAGCCTCCTCCGCTGCCTTATACTGCTCGACAAGCGGAGCATACTGCCGCAGCCGCTCTTGCAGAAGTTCGTATTCAACCTCAAGCTGATCAATCTTTTCCCTCAATGCCACCACAGGAGCTTTACTTTTTTGATAGGCACGGATTTCATCAAATATATTACGGAGCTGTTGCGTCGATCCACCTGTCATAACTCCCTTCGGCTCAGCGATTTCACCTTGAAGCGAGACAGCTTTGCAACGAACAGCGGGGTTGTAGGCAAGTTCCTGGGCAAGCTCTAGAGATGAGCAAACGAGAAAGTTCCCGTACACTACGTCCGCAATGACGCGAAATGTCTCATTCTTTACAGTTGTCAGGTCCCTCGCAAGAGCAATAAACTCCCCCGTTCGAGAAGCAATCCGTTTGGCCTCCTCCAGACGACTCACATCTATGCCTTTTGGCTGCTGCAAAGTATTTAGCGGGAGGAATGCAGTACGTTGTCGCAAACCGTGCCGTATTAGTTTTTCAGCCACAATGTCGCTTGTCACAACTACGCGCATCAAATGCATTTGTGCCCCAACCATAAGCGCAACTGCATACTTGTCATCCTGTGGCAAGACAAGTTCTGCCACGCGACCGCAGATGTGTTGTTCAATACCAGCACAAGCACGCCTATCGTACTCCAAATCAAAGCTGCGCCCAGTGGTGCCTCCAGCAGCTCCCATCTCACGCTGCAACGCATCGTTGGCCTTCCAGTGCTCTGTCCTTAGACGGGCAATTTCCTCTTGCAGTGCGCGCGCCTGAGTCTCAAGAGGGGAGGCGGCAGCATACTCCGTTGCAAGGGAATCAAGACGCCCACGGGCCCGCTCCAAGTCGCTCTTGAGCCTCCCAAGCACAGCAGAACGGGCTTCAGACTTTTGTGTAGCCCCACGGAAACGCATCTCCATTTCCTTGATGGCTTCCTCACAACGCTGTGCTTCTGCTTCGTGGCGAATAATCTGACGGTCAACATCTGCGCGCTCCTCCTCCAACGACATACCGGAAACACCAACCTGCACACCGGAACCGTGCAATTGAAGGGAGCGCTTTCAATCGTGTGATATTCTCCTTTTCTTCACGAAGATTGTCAATAAGCTTCTCACGCTGATTTCGGCGAGCCTCAAACTGCGCCATCTTACCTTTCTGGCCCCTTTCTCCCTCTCTAGCTTCCGCAATGTGGCATTGAGTACATTAAGTTGTTTGCCCACGCCCTCCAACTGCGCTTCGTCACGCGAGACTTGGCGTTTTAAAGTACTCTCCTCTTCGTGCAGAGCCACAGCCGCCTCTGCTGGCGCCGCTAGCCCTGACTGCAGTTGCATTAACTTACGCGTGGTGTCGTCTTCCATACTAGGAAGAGAACGCAGTTGCTCTTTGGCTGACGATACATCTAGCATTAGAGTAGCATTACGCTCGCCCATCTGCTCCAACCTAAGTCTCTGTTCCTCGTACTCAAAAGCGATGCGGAACCTTCGCTTCTCCTCGATACCCTCACTCATCTGAACGAACCGCTCGTACTCCTCCTGCTCGCCCTCATGGCACGAAGCATCGGCCCAATCTGCGTCTCAAGGTTAGCATTGATCCTCCATCTTCTTTTCCTTACTCCGAATAAGACTTTCCGCCGTTCTCCGGCGATGATCAAATGCTTTAGTCCCAACTGCTTCTTCGATAAGTGAGAGGATATCCTCCGAGCGCATTCCAATAAGCTTTGCACAGTTCCTTGCAAGACCATGAAATGAGGGTTGTCCACATTGAGACTAACACTCTCAAAGAAGCGCTTCACTTTGCTTTGCATAGACACGGTATTATTCAGAAAAAATTGCTGCTTCCCCCGAGTTTTATCTGCCGCCCAACAGTAATTATCGGAAACTCCTCACAACTGTAACCCGTGGAGCAGTGTGTGGATCATCGTTAATGAACTCGATAGTAACACGTGCAGCGTGGACACCGGTGGTGCCTGCACGAAATATGAGCTCACGGGGGTCCTCTGCTCGCACTCGCTTCAGGTTCGTAATGCCCATGACAAAGCAAATAGCATCAAATATATTGGACTTGCCACTGCCATTGAGGCCTGTGATGGCATTAAAGTGTGGACTGAGATCATCAATGGCCTTGCGATGGGCGTATGACTTGAAACCGTCTAGAACGATGCTCTTTACGCGCATTACTTTCTTTGGGTAGCGATTAGAACTGTGTAGCAGCAGTAAGCTCCCAACCCCTTTGCTCCAGAGCGTATGGGCCCCTGTTTACAAAAACCCAAAATAGCTTTCAAAAAAAAAAAATGAGCAAGATTGACAATACCAACAGCAGCAACAAAAAGAAAAAGAAACGTCAAAGGAGAATTGACAATGAAAGAGAAATCGGCAACTACGGCTAGAGGTGCATGAGGAAAAGGGTCACCGGTGCCCGATACTTCTCAACCGCGAAAGCCCTCATGTTGTCCTCAATAATCCCACCTCTTAACACACAGATATACCGGGCACAAAACACAGCCAGTCACCATTGATCGGACCACAACACAGAAAATGCGTTGCGCCACCTCCGCTACCCCACACCCTTCCTCCACTCTCCCTTCGTTCTCCCAGCCCTTGTACGGAGCGTTAGCGGTTAGCGGCGCCATACAAACCATGGAAACCTTTTGTTTATTGATAATTTCTTAGCTCGCTTTAATTCACCTTGCCAAGTCACACCACTCACCATCTCCCACCCGCTTCGCTCAGAGGCCATCTCCTCACCAACCATTAATCCATTGTACCACTCCACCCCATACACACACGAGCAACCCCATCACACTCACTACGGGGGGGGGGAGGCCTACCACCACACAAGAGGAAGAAGGAAGTCTGACCACTAATACAAATGTCCCTAAATCGGAACTGCATCATACAACGCACACTTCCCAGATTGCAGATGAATCGTATCTTTCTTTCCACAGCCATTTATCACCTATTATTTTCACCATTTTCATAGTTTATCTTTCAGTTTTCATCCACTTATTTCATAGATTGGTTTATTTATTGCATTTTCTTCTCTCTCTCTCTCTCACACACACACACACCCTTTTTTTTTTTTTCTTTTTTTCTATTATTACCATTAATAAGGCGTTGCTGTTGCGGCTGATGTTTTTTAGTGGTCTTTTCCTCCCTCTCGCTTTGCATAGCAGAAAAGAATGAAGGATGGGTCAGTGCAAAACCAAGAGGTTGACTCTGAACTCGAGATACCTTCTTATTTGTAGGCGACTAAATTGACAGACCCATACGTGGAAGTAGGGGGAACAAAAAATAAAAAATGAGATCGACGCTGGTTACAAAAAGCTCGCTGTGGTGTTACATGGCGGTCAAGTCAAAGATAAGATGATGATGATAAGCAGTGGTGCCAGTGGGAGGGGGTAGTGAAGTGAGAGAAGTACGGAGGAGATCCACTCCTGATAGACAGAAAGAGAGAATTCACTATACCCCTCAAAACCGTGCCCTGAAATGATTCACGTAAGTGCTTCCCGTGATTTCCAGAGTTAAACCAATGCAATTCGTTAAGAGACGGGCAGAGATCGCATGAGTCACGTTCTCATGACCGATTTGATCGAAAAACACCATCAAAACAACTCCCAATAACGCCAGTGATGCCAAACAATGTCCATTTAGCTCTCTCTTTACCCTGCTACAGGAGCTGGCGCTGTGTAGTGAAACACTTCTCTCGTTTTGGC